>CALYLW010000229.1:0-750000 GCA_944989445.1 Ampullaceana balthica | reverse complement strand
GTCAGTGAATGCTGGGGTCAGTGAATGTTGTGGTCAGTGAATGATGTGGTCAGTGAAGGTTGTGGTCACCGAATGTTTTTGTCAGTGTATGTTGTGGTCAGTGAATGCTGGGGTCAGTGAATGTTGTGGTCAGTGAATGCTGAAAACGGTGAATGTTGTGGTCAGTGAATGTTGTGGTCACCGAATGTTGTGGTCACCGAATGTTTTTGTCAGTGTATGTTGTGGTCAGTAAATGCTGGGGTCAGTGAAAGCTGCAAACGGTGAATGATGTGGTAAGTGAATGTTGTGGTCAGTGAATGTTGTGGTCAGTGAATCCTGTGGTCAGTGAATGCTGTGGTCAGTGAATGATGTTGTCAGTGAATGTTGTGGTCAGTTAATGCTGTGGTCAGTGATTGTTGTTGTCAGTGAATGTTGTGCTAAGTTAATGCTGTGGTCAGTGAATGTGGTGGTCAGTGAACCCTGTACACAGTGAACGGGGTCGCAATGAAGTGACACATGTGACCTATCAAAAAGCTAATTTCTCACGATTTAAAAAAAGTGTTTTCCCCGAATAATCTATCACTATCACTTGACGGAGAAGATTTTTAAAACTTTATTGAGTAGCCTGGGTGGGGGTGGGGATCGTGGGTGCATCACATGGAAAATGAATCTCCCCATTACTTTATACATAATAATATCATTCTAGTTACCTGTCCGATGCACCACTCTAGTTACCTGTCTGATGCACCACTCTAGTTACCTGTCTGATGCACCACTCTAGTTACCTGTGTCATGCGCCACTCTACCTACCTGTCTGATGAACAACTCCAGCTACCTGTCTGATGCACCACTCTAGCTACCTGTCTGATGCACCACTCTAGCTACCTGTCTGATGCACCACTCTAGTTACCTGTCTGATGCACCACTCTAGTTACCTGTCCGATGCGCCACTCTAGCTACCTGTCTGATGCACCACTCTAGCTACCTGTCTGATGCACCACTCTAGTTACCCGTCTGATGCACCACTCTAGATACCTGTCCAATGTGCCACTCTAGCTACCTGTCCAATGCGCCACTCTAGCTACCTGTCTGATGCACCACTCTAGTTACCCGTCTGATGCACCACTCTAGCTACCTGTCTGATGCACCACTCTAGTTACCTGTCTGATGCACCACTCTAGTTACCTGTCCAATGCGCCACTCTAGCTACCTGTCTGATGCACCACTCTAGCTACCTGTCTGATGCACCACTCTAGTTACCCGTCTGATGCACCACTCTAGCTACCTGTCTGATGCACCACTCTAGTTACCCGTCTGATGCACCACTCTAGCTACCTGTCTGATGCACCACTCTAGCTACCTGTATGATGCGCCACTGTAGTTACACAGCGCCCCTAATGTTACACAGCGCACCTAATGTTACACAGCGCCCCAAATGTTACACAGCGCCCCTAATGTTACACGGCGCCCCTAATGTTACACGGCGCCCCTAATGTTACACGGCGCCCCTAATGTTACACGGCGCCCCTAATGTTACACGGCGCCCCTTAATGTTACACGGCGCCCCTAATGTTACACAGCGCCCCTAATGTTACACAGCGCCCCTAATGTTACACAGCGCCCCTAATGTTATTTACCATACTATTACTCAATTGACTTTTATTCTGCATAATTTGAATACTGCCTCATATCCCCCCCCCTCATAAACCCTGTCATATTGTGTGTTAATGAAATAAGAGATGAATTAACGGCTTTGTATGGCTGTGTTCTTTAATCAATAATAGCAGGCCGTCTCTTGACTCACTTTGTTTTATATGCTTGCCGTCTGCTCGCCACAACTGATATGTAGACAGGTAAGCTGTAAGTTAATATACTATGAAAGGTCATTTAAGATCAGTGACCCTCATACGTTTTCAACATCATCCACATAAGGGACCTAAAATATAAGAAAATATTTTTATAATTTTTTTCCTAATTTGTTAATAATTTTATATTTCTTGTTACTTACTTTTCTCTCGAATTATTATAATTTGTTTAGACGGGCATACGAAAACAAATGTGTGTTTTTTCTTCTTTATTTCTTGCATATCTGAACGAAATTTGCTGACAGTTAAGTCACAAAATTTGGGAGCCATGGAATTACCGTGACTTAACCGATTTCGCGAAATAATGAATCGCAACTTAACGGGAACTATATATGCGTTATAAAAAATATTATTAATCAAATTAATCGATTAACCGATCATTTTTTTCACGATTAATCAAAAAAATTTTTTAATGTTGGTACCAGCCCTAGAATTTATTAAATTAAAAACAAAAAGACATGCTTAACATGAATGTCGTCTTTTTCACTTGTATTCACTGCCTTTGAGATTCCAAGACACAGGCTAAAACTGACAAACCTTTAGCATGGGGACAAATAGAGGAAATGACTTTTAATACCAATAGTCCTTAACAAGACGCAATAATATATTTACTGTACAGAAGGGATGTCTGCAATATAGAAGAAAACATGATAAGGCTGTGACTTTCTTACACGGCTGTGCTTGTTGACAAAGACCATGTTGTTCTGACCAACCCCGTGTAGTTCTGGCCCTGACCTTGTTGTTCTGACCGTGAGCTTGACCTCTCTTTGACTGAGTATTGTTGACCAAGATTGACTTCATACAAGTTTAACCCTCAAAATTACATGGAGAACACATTTCTGAATTGGTAATGCCAAATAGATAAAAAGACTTTTGAATATTCAATCTCGCACTTGCCTTTTGAGTCGCTGTTCAAGTGGTCCAATACAATGATTGGGACAGGTACAAACAGTGGATTAGACTATAGCTGGTCCAATACAATGATAGGGACAGGTACAAACAGTGGATTAGACTATAGCTGGTCCAATACAATGATTAGGACAGGTAAAAACAGTGGATTAGACCAGTGGTCCCTAACCTTTTTAACGCCTCGGCCCACTAAACTTTTGATAATTTTACCGCGGCCCACTAACCTGGGGGGGGGGTTATGGGTGGGTGGGGGAGGTGGGGGTGGCTTTTGCAGCTGCGTTGATTGTTTATACAGGTTTTTAAGATTGTTTTGAGTTTATAGTTTTAATTTAATTGTACTTAAACACGCCTTCAAAATAAAATACAGTTACACAAAAAGTGAATTCAACATTATTTAATATTTAAAAATGTTAAATCAGTGAGAACCCCGAGCTTGTTTCTCTGCAACGAGACGGTTCCATCTGGGGGTAATGGGAGACAATGACACCCGAAATGTGCTGCTTATGTCCATTTTATTCCGTTGTTTTGTCTTCGTTGCTGTCACTGCAGCAAACCCCGCTTCACACAGATAGGATGTCGGAAATGGCAATAGGGATTTAATTGCTTTGGTGGCAATCTCAGGATAGTCCACCATGACTTTAATCCAGAAGACTGAAAGAGTTGTTTTCTCTAACGTAGTTTTAAGGCCACTGTTATTTGCAATCTCGAGCTGTTGAACTTCTTCTTGCACAGTCATGTTAGATTCGCCTGGTTTGTTGACAAATTGGTCACCAATCCATTGCCTACCAGTTCTTGGGTCTTTTGTGTTTGGGAAGTAGCGTTCAAACTCTTTTAAAACCAAAGACAGGTGATCGTGCACCAACTCTGACAAAGAGTGTTCAGGCTCAGTCTCGCCTAGAATCCCCGCTAATGTTTGAAACATATCCAAAATGCCTTTGTTCACGAGCGTTCCCACTACTCCATTTTGGGATTAAATGCAGCTTCTTTGTCGGTCAACTTGACAATAGTTGAACATTTTCCCCTGAAGAGACAGATTGAGTTTATTGAGCTAGCTGAATATGTCACACAGGTAAGCAAGTTTTGCGACCCATAACTTGTTACTGAAATGTGCTGCCAGCTGTGACTTCTTTTCTGAGAGAAATCTTTGCAATGGCTCTCGTAATTCAAATAATCTGTTTAGCGATTTTCCTCTGGACAACTATCTTATTTCTGTGTACAAAAGGAGGCATCTGTGCTCTGTGTCCATCTCCTCCCAAAGCTGCTCAAACAGGCGTGAGTTAAGCGCGTCTGCATTGATGTGGTTAATAATTTTAACGACTTCAATCAATACACTGTTAAATTCTGGTGAAATTTTTCGTCTTACCAACATTTCCATGAGAATGATACAATGCGTAGATTCACGTTCAGGTGCAAGCTCCTTAATCCGAGCTGTTAAACCAGACAGTCGTCCGGTCATGGCAGCAGCTCCATCTGTGCAGATGCCGACACAAAAGGACCATTTTAGGTATCCTGACATATAACCATCCAATGACTTGAACAGTTCAGCTCCCGTGGTGTTGGTTGACAAAGATAGAGCACATAACAAATCCTCATGTACATCCTCATGATAAATATATCTCACATAAACAAGTAATATTGCCTTGTTGTCGACGTCTGTAGATTCGTCAACCTGGAGTGAGTACCACGGTGATGAATTAATCTTCTCCAACAATTGTATCTCAATATCTTCGGCTAGGCTATTTCCTCAATGCGCCAAAATACGGTGGTAGCCGACAATGGCACATGTGCTATCTTTTTAACAGCAGCCTATCCTAGCCGTTCACGGCAAATGTCTTTAGCAGAGGTGAAGATTAATTCTTCACCGATAGTGAATGCCTTTTTAGCCTTAGCGATGCGGTTAGCCATCACATATGAAGCTCTCAGTGCGTTCTCATTTACTGATGTGGTGGCCCTGAGAAATTTTTATCTGTCCTTCATGTTCCAGTTTTTTCCTTTCAAAATGCTCCATGGGATTATCTTTTAATCCAGGGCGGTTGTCCGCTCTGCACTATGTATCATTGATGTTCTTTGGACGTGGTGCCACCAAAACGGGTAACAATCTTTTCCATCTTGTGTATGGAAAAACGCACAATCCCTAGAGAAATAAACCACAGTAAAAAAAGGAAATAATTTAATGTTCCTTTGATCGCGGACCACCAGGCACATCGCCGCGGACCAGTAGTGGTCCGCGGACTCCAGGTTGGGGACCACTGGATTAGACTATAGCTGGTCCAATACAATGATTGGGACAGGTACAAACAGTGGACTAGACTATAGCTGGTCCAATTCAATGATTGGGACAGGTACAAACAGTGGATTAGACTATAGCTGGTCCAATACAATGATAGGGACAGGTACAAACAGTAGATTAGACTATAGCTGGTCCAATACAATGATAAGGACAGGTACAAACAGTGGATTAGACTATAGCTGGTCCAATACAATGATAGGGACAGGTACAAACAGTGGATTAGACTATAGCTGGTCAAATACAATGATTAGGACGGGTACAAACAGTGGATTAGACTATAGCTGGTCAAATACAATGATTAGGACGGGTACAAACAGTGCTATAGTACTGTAGCAAGTCCAGCAGAAAGATATCCAAAACAGCTACTATTGTCGTTGATCTCCAAAAGGCCAAAGACCGGAGGTCAAAGGCTTACTTGAAAATCGTGCCTCGTACTCGTAGTTAGAAGAACTTGAGCATAAAATAAAATAAATTTCTTCTGTGGGTGAGGGAATGGCATTATTTGAGGTATAATACTAATAGGCTTTTTATATTAAAGTTTTTAAAAACAAATTGGATACGCTGTTATATAAGAATAGTCTGATATAAGAATAGCTATTGATGGGAAAGGTGTGTTGCATTGTTTTTTGTTGCTGTTTATTTTTCAAATATGTTTTATAGAGTTGTATGCAATAGGCTTTTTTATAGGATGTGTCTTTAATTGGCTAGACTTTTTGTAGAAGTTGTCTATATTAGGAAATACTTTTTATAGTTTAGGGCCGTCATGTTATACGCTTTTATTTTAAAGGATTGTCTTATGTAGCATGCTTTCATAATAGTATTGGGCCTTTATTGGATGCCTCTTTCATGTCTTTTACGGAACAGCTTTTCCTATGAAAGACCAGTGGCCTGGTAGATAACGTGACTTGAGCCCCAATGATGACTTTGAGTACCATCATTGATGACTTTAAGTACCGTAATTGATGACTTTGAGTGCCGTCATTGATGACTTTAAGTACCGTCATTGATGACTTTGGGTACCATCATTAATGACTTTGGGTACCGTCATTAATGACTTTGCGTACCGTCATTGATGACTTTGAGTTCCATCATTGATGACTTTGAGTGCCGTCATTGATGACTTTGAGTGTCGTCATTGATGACTTTGAGTGCCGTCATTGATGACCTTGAGTGCCATCATTGATGACTTTGAGTGCCGATCATGATGATGACTTTGAGTGCCATCATTGTTGACTTTGAGTACCATATATGCTGTAGCCCAGTAGTGCCAAAATGGGATGGGGCGGATTAAGACCGCACGGGGCCCCTGGCTGCAATTCAAACGGGGGCCCTATCCATCCAGCGCCCCTTTAAATAAAATTATTTCTAGCAGCTAATATAAGACTGCAACTAAACTAGTCCATTGGTTCCTTGCTCATGCTTTGTCTGATCTACGGGATCGGCCTTCCCAGCCAAAAAGAATATTCATGAAAAAACCGAACACGAAGATTTGTTTTCCGGTATCCTAAAATTGAGTGTAATTGAGTGTAATTGAGTATAATTGAGTGTAATTGAGTGTAATTGACTGTAAATAGACAAATGCTTTAAAAAAAGAAGAAAGTTACCACCTCTGGAAATAGATTCCTAGATCGCTTGCACCACAGGCCTACACACTTCCATGCGACCAGGGGAGCTTATTGACACTCATCAATTTAAAGAATATAAACAATGTTCTTTAATATTATCCCTTTTTAACCATATACAAATCAGGTTTTTCGATTACTAAGACTATCGGGTCCGAATAGCGATCAGATTGAAGACAAGATTTTATTAATTTATTTAATTTTTGATATTTTCAAGGGATTCATGCAAACATTTGTCTACCTTTATTATAAAATATACGAAGTTTGGGACCCTTAAATCATTGGGGGCCCCTGGCCTTTAGCCCGTTCAGCCCCCCCCCACCTGTTAATCCGCCATAGTCGAATCATCCAGTGTGTTGTCATATAATAAGAATAATAATTTGATGACTTATATAGCGCTGTACCTCAGCCAGTAGCTGGGCTAACACGCTCATCACAAACATTTTGTGTATATCAAAAGGCGCCTAAAGTCAAGTTTCGCCCGAGGCGCAGCTTCAGCATAAACGCCCCTGGCCTGGACATAAGGGGAGGCAAGCTGTAACGCCTGACTCATTACGTCACCAGTGGTTCTAAACTGTTTCCGGAATTTATTTGAAACGAGAATTATCCATTCTTTTTTTAATAGCGCTATGAACTTGGGTTGGGAGTCAGCTTTCAAGAGTCACCAAAAGGGGGAGGGAGGGTGGGGCGCCCACAATGATATGAGGAGCCTTTAAATTTCGAGGGCTAAATACGCCTATGGAGAGCCCTGCCAATTGCCCTAATTTCTATTGATTGGTCCAAACAGTTCAGTTGTGCCAGCTGTGCTGTGACCGTGAGCTACTTATTATTTTAGCTCGTGTGTGTGCCTATGTGTGCTTGTCTGTGTGTGCGTGAGTTTGCGTGTGCGTGTGTATGAAAAGGGGTGCATTAAGAACACACAGGGAAGCCAATGTGTTTAAAGGACGCATACGCAACTTAGGTAAAAAATCTGTATCATTTAAGGAGAGGGGGGAAAGGTGGTATTCTGTAAGTGAAGCAGAATGAGGTGACTCTATGGCCGATTCGCCCCCCTCAAAGCAAACAGACTTCAACAAAGAAACAAAATATTGTAGGCCACGCATTAGGACGCGAAAGGGAAGCGGTGTTGCACCCTGTTACGACCATATAGCTTGCATATGTATTTCCCCTTGAGAGTAAATAAATCTTAAAATGAAACTGTCGTTGATTCGTTAACTCGTTGGGAGTTGAATGGGGGGAGGGAGCGGGTGGAAGAAGTGGGGGGGGGAGGGATGGGGGAGTGTAAACGGGGATCTTATAAGAGTTTATAAGAACTGCTGTCAAAATGTTTTTCATTGATTTAATGTTCTCGCGTCTGTCCGTGAATCTGTTATCAGTGTTTATTGAACGCGTCCGAAATAGGACATTAATATCTGGCATTGTTATAGTGAACTGACACATAGAAATGAAGGGATTACTCGCGGGCGTTGTCACTTTAGGTCACTGTGACCCAGCCAAGGTCTCCTAGAAACAGCACGGGTTAGTTTCGTCACTGTTTTCCTCTTCATGTTTCGTTTAGTAGTTTTAAACTTCTTGCACGTTTGTTTGTACTTTAAGAAAAACATCAAATAAATGAAATATTTATTTTCCAAATGAGTGACGGACATGTAATTGACGACGAATAGAATAACACATGGACCGATGCATGTTATGTTTCCTTGGTAACGCTTCTCGTTGGAACTTAAGTTGACATAACGAAACAAATCTAATACACTTCCGGATTGCAATGCAACTATGTATCTCCACTACGTTGCCTGGCTGAGAATTACTTTTAAAAATTTAGATATTGACAAAGAAGGACAGTATCTTGGTGACCTTTTCTATACGACTACATCGCAAGTCTATTCGACCTTATCGAAAGTCTATACCAGGGGTCTCCAAACTTTTCTGCCGGAGTGCCACATTAACTGTCAAACAGCAGTTTGGGGGGCCAACTACACACAGTTTTGTGGTAAACTATAGATAAAAATAGTATATGTTTTGGAGATTAAAAGGTCTCCAGGGGCCGGATGATAGGGCCTCGCGGGCCGCATCTGGCCCTCGGGCCGTAGTTTGGAGACCCCTGGTCTATACAACTACACCACAAGTCTATTCAACTTCTCAGTAAGTCTATTTGACTACACCATAAGTCTTTTTAACTACACAACAAATCTATACGACTACACCGCTAGTCTATTCCACTTTATCGCAAGTCTATTCGACTATATTGCAAATCTATTCGGCTACACCGCAAGTCTATATAATTACACCACAAGTCTTTACGACTACACCGCAAGTCTATTCGAATACACCTCAAGCTGCGATTGCTTGCAAGTTGTAGGCAGCATTAATTAAAATAAAATATCCACGCAGACTAACTGAATGGAGCCCTTCATTGCCCAGCGTCTAACGGAAGGGGCCCTTCATTGTCCAGTGTCTAACGGAAGGGGCCCTTCATTGTCCAGTGTCTAACGGAAGGGGCCCTTCACTGTCCAGTGTCTAACGGAAGGGGCCCTTCATTGTCCTGGTCCTAACGGAAGGGGGCCCTTCATTGTCCTGGGCCTAACAGAAGAGAGCCCTTCATTGTCCGCGGCATAAAGGAAGGGGGCGCGTCATTGTTCTGGGCCTAACGGAAGGGGGCCCTCCATTGTCTGGGAACTTACGGAAAGGAGGCCCTCTATTATACGGGGCCCAATGGTAGAGGGTCTAACGGAAGGGGTCCGTCACGATTGATTTGTGTTTTGTTGATCTGGTCCGCGTAGAGTTCATTAAGACTCATTGTACCCAGTGGTATGGGGCCAAAATATTTATGAACCGAAATAAATTACCGCCCCTCCCCTTCCCCATAAATGACCAATAAATCAGTGCTTCTCAAAGTGCCGGTCCGTGGGCCATCCGCCACCGGTCCGCAGAAGTAATCAAGAGAGGACATAAACGTATAATAATTATAATCATTTATTTGAAACAATTAATACTACCTTATAGAATATGTCAATTTTTCAGCAATACAATGAAACAAATAAAATAAGATAAATTACATTTCGCAACCACGTCAGTACAGGAAAACAGTGCACCGGTCCCTGGTGCAATGGAAACATTTCTGCCGGTCCTCCATACTAAAAAGTTGAGAAGCACTGCACTACATGGCATTGATTGCTTGTTGCAGACGATGCCACCGTTGGTAATATATGTTCATTGCTTGTCTATGTCAAACTGAGTTCCACCATCGGATCAGTGCGCTGGGTATGTGTTAAGTTTGAGGTCAAAGTTCAGTAGCCTCATTACAATTTTTATTACTGAAGCTAAATCATATTTATAAACTTTGGTGATCCTTGGATTGTTTTATAAATTCCATTTCAACTGATTGCACATACATAATACTTTACTCTTTGATTCAAAAGTAATTTACTATGGCGTAGCTCAAAATAATGAAATTTGTCCAAGGGCCCGAACGAGACTTTTTGAAGGATGTTTTATATCGCCCCGACATTTAGATAAATTTTTTTTAAAATCGTAAATCATAACCACTTAAAAATTAAATGAAAAGTAGTAATTAATGAGCTCATAGAATTATGAACCTCGTCTTGTAATCCATGACTTATATTTCGTAGGTGTGGACTAAATCTTCAGCTATAACTCCCTTCACCCTTTTCCTTCTCTTGTAAATATACGCGCATATATTTAACATATCCAACCTTGCTGTCCTGTGTAACAGCGCTTCTCAAACTTTTTAGTACGGCAGACCGGCAGGAACTTTTCCATTGCACCAGGGACCTGTGCAGAATTTTCCCTGTACTGACGTGGTAGCGACATGAGCCCCCACATGGCCTACAGACGTGGTAGCGACATGAGCCCCCACATGGCCTACAGACGTGGTAGCGACATGAGCCACTACATGGCCTACAGACGTGGTAGCGACATGAGCCCCCACATGGCCTACAGACGTGGTAGCGACATGAGCCTCTACATGGCCTACAGACGTGGTAGCGACATGAGCCCCTATATGGCCTACAGCCCTTCAACATTTGGAATGAATTCGGTTAGTTATATGCTACATGTCATCAAAAAATTTTGAAAAGAATATTCACTGTCTTTCACTGGTCTTGGTGGTCTTGATGGCCGTGGGCGGTAACTACATTACTTCAACTATGTTCTTCATTGTTAAGGACCGGAACTATGAGTTGTTTTTAAAAAAAAATGTTGATTGAGAATAAAAGGTGTCACATGTTGGGGCTACTTTTTAAATCATTTATATTAACTCGTGGTGTCTGGTTGATTGTTTGCTTGCTTGTCGAAAAAACTTTGGATCGAGTTTTAACCCACTTCCTCGTAAGCTAGCGAGCTGAAATTTTGCAGGCATACTCGTGCCGATGATAAAAACGATGTATCAAAATTTCAGATTGATCACATGTACTGTATTTAAATTATTGAATTTTTTATTTTATTTATCCCTATGTATCATGTTAAATTTTTGAGATAGAGTGTCGCGGTGCGCATTATATTGAACAACCTTTCCTGTCGCGCAATAAGGTGAGTATTTTATTGACAACACTGTTTATAAACATATTCCTGATCGGTGCGCATTATATTAAACATGTTTTACGACACAACTACAATCTTGTATTTTTAGATGGTCTTGCGCTGCGTATTATAATGAACATTCTTTTAGTTACGTCTCGTACATAAAGGATTTATAGTAAAAAAAAACGGTGTTTTTACGGGTTTTTTTATTATCGATGATTTTAAAAAAATGATACTAATAGTTAATAGTCTAGAATTTCTCTATGATTATGTGAGTAACAAAGGCAATTTTTATTATGTTGATTTTTTTTCTATATTCAAGATACTGATGTTTATTATTTGAGTTATTGTTAGCCAATAGGTACCAAAAACATATCATTCCATTGTCATTGTATCCCTAAATATAGGGATCGAAGTCAAGTGCCATGCCACTTACATAAATTGATTTATGCAACATATGTAGTTGCCTCTGTAAAAAATAATTAAAGATGCATAAACATTAACCTTTATATATTAAATTCAAAGTTTTTGTAAGTATAAATACATGCAATTTTAAAAATGTGTTTTTTAATTTGAATTTTAATTTTTGTAGACGTAAGTTTAATTTACTAAAAAAAATGTTATGTTCGTAACACAAGTTAATAATCACATGTCTCACAGTATTAAAATAAATTTAAAATTCTTATCTTGTCACCTACAATTTCTCAAGAACAACGCAATTGATAAAATATATTTGTACCGGTGCTTTGTAGTGCAGCGATTACCGGCAAATAAATTGAAATGCACATCAGATGTTGAAAATCAATATATATACAATAATATAATTTGCAAATGTCACGCAAGTAGTGTCTGTCAGTCCTGACGCTATTAATTTTAGAAAGCAGGGAAAACCAAATTACTGCACCAATGCATCAAAAGGTGTGCAAATTAAAGATGCGCTGTAAAAAAATATTATATGACGTCATTGTTTTCGCTCATATTTTAATTTTGGAAAAGGGATCAATGTAAAAAGAGGATTTGATGATGCTTAATTATAGAATTAAAAAACAAAGGGGGCGACGTAGGCGCCCTACAACCCCTATTGTAAAATACTTTGTGTACACTTCAGAAAGTTTAATATTTCGTATTTATCAAACAAGGACAAGTTAGTTGGGCTTTTGAAAAAGGTGGGTGCCGAAGGCGCCCTAAAAAAAGTGTATTTTTTATAAAATAAAAAGATTTCAGCTGAAAACTTCCGTCATTTTTGACGGGTGATACGCTAGTATACAATATAATAGCCCAAGTCACAGGTTGGAAGGAAGGATCCGTAGCGCTATGACGTCATTTTTTGAGCTTATATTTAAGTATATTTACAAGGCGCGCATCAGGAGGTGTGCAAAATTCTAGAAATTCTAAAAAAATATTATATGACGTCATAGTTTTAGCTTATATTTTAATTTTGGAAAAGAGAGCGATGTAAAAAGAGGATTTGAGGACTTTTATAATTATAAAATACTTTGTGTACATTTCAGGAAGTTTAATATTTCGTATCTATCAAAATAGGATAAGTTACTTGGACTTTTTACCCAAAAAAAAGTGGGCGCCGCGCCGTAGGTGCCCTAAAACCCCTAGTATATTATTATAATTTGCTATGTATGGTCGTAACGCTACGTCATCAGGCAATAAAAGATGTTAGAAAGCGCACCGCTAAAAAAAGCCTTGAAAAAAATACTGCGCCAAAAATAACTCTTTTCGAACTTCAGCATAAAATTGTTCAATATGGAAATGAAATTTCATTTTTCTCTCTTTGTCTCTACATTTTCTGATTATTAACTACGCGGCTTTCAGGCAAAAGGGACAATTACAAAAGCTATACTAAAATTTCAGCTGAAAGATATTTATTTTGAAATCTTACGTCATTTTAAGGGGTAATACTCTAGTAAAAATATGTTTTAAGATATAGTGTTCTTTCTCACTGACAAACTACAATGACTATCAGTGTAATGTAGACCAATATAGTTGAAAATATAATTGTACTATTTATGTATATTTGGATGCAAATTATGTCATCCAAAAAAATTAAAAATAATAATCTTAAGCACTGCTTGCTTATTGTTCATTTACTATCGACTTCACTTGGTATTAAAATATGGTGATGCCATTTGATAGAACATCGCTGCAACTAACACCTTGAGGTGTTGGGATAACAGCGTCATCCACACTTACAAAACCGAATTGAATATACCAAGAGTGATATTTTCATGTGAGGCTAGAACGAATTCGTTTCGCTAAGAAAGCTTCTGTTTCATTTATATTTTCACCATCAAAATTGTGAAGAAGAATCAGAATTTGCTTGCTGTTCAGCATTCATGTTCCCTTTCTTTGTAAACATATCCATTGGTCCTCTCTTTTCCATATATAAATTGGGGTTAAGATAATAAATCTTTTCGGTATCTAGTATCAACTGCATTCTTTCTATTATTAATTATAAGTTTTGAAATGCAAAAATGAAAGTTTAGAATTTAATGTTTACATTTTACAACACACAGAATGCACAAATCTATTGTTTGAGTTTGGGGGACATATCTATAAAATAATAATTCGGTGCTATTATTATCTTCCTGCTTTTTTTGGAGTAGATTGAAGTGTACCTACTAATCACCAAAATTTGTGACATCTCTTTCATCCCCCACGATCTGCTATTATGACTACGTGTTGAAATAAATGCAGGCATTAAGACCTTAAATAAATCAGTTCACGCTGTTTGTAAAGAAAAAAATCAATTAAAAACAAAATATGCGTCATGGTCAAAACTAACTTTAAAAAATAATAATTTAAAAAAAATAATAATAAAAACCCACTAAATATTTATAATATTCTAGTAATTTACGAAATATTTCATTGAAATCATTATAAATTATCAATCAGTTCATTTAAATGTAGTTTGTTATTTTCAGTCGGATATTTTGCTTTTTTACATCAGCAGACGGCAAGTTCCAAATGCTAGTGTAATAAATCTTAAATATCCATTTTTAATGTATGGCCAGTTCAAACCTCGCATCTATTTCAGATTAACAAAAAAAATATTTTTTTTTAAATTAAAAAAATAATAATTGAAATTAAGATAATTTATTTTATTATATCATTTAATTGTACGTGCTTATTGTTGAAAAATTGACAGATTTTTAGGGTTACATGTAGTATTAATGGCTGCAAATGGAAGATTATAATTATATTTTTCTTTCCTTTCTTGATAAATTTCCGCGGACCGGCAGCTGATGGTCCGCAGACCACCACTTTGAGAAGCACTGCTGTATAATATAGTATAGGTCTACCTTCGGCCTCACCGGGATCTTCTATACCAGTCATGGCGAACCCATGGCACGCGTGCCACAGACGCCGAGTCTCATCAGCCGGCACGCCACTAAATTATCACTTTCTTAATTAAATCAATTTGATTGAAATTTGTGTTGGAAATTTACTGTAAATAAGTGTTGTTTTTTTTAAAATTAAATTTTGGGCACGCGGCCCCAAAATGGTTCGCCATCACTGTTCTACACACACCTGATAATTTTCTCGGCATGTTTGATTTACTAACTGCAGTTCATTGGTTTCCATTATACTTTGTCTACCGATATTTTCAGCAGTAATTTCTGATGCCTTGTGTACCTCTTTGTTATGTTTTGCTTATAAATATATATGTAGGCGTTCTCTCAATACATAACCTTGCATACAATAATCCTCTAAAGAACTGGTTTCAATAAAACAACTTTAATATCTACACTATGCACATAACATATAATTTGAGGTTATACAACGTACCAGAATTCTCCAACACTGATAATCTCGAACCTTCTACCCCCATTTCTTCCCGCGCTTTCACTCACGTCATCTCTCCGTCATCCAACACGCTATTCACAGTGACACCTTGGTAGTTTACCCACTTAACTCCCCTGCCAGATGACATTCCATATTCTCTGTGTACACGTACAACCACCACCCACCCCCCATTCCCAACATTTTCGTTTTGTTATTTCTGCTACTAGCGTTGGATCCGGTGTGTGGTGACTGAATAGAAACTATTCAGAAACTATTTGATTCACACTTGGGTATGTCACACATTTATTTTTCTCGATGGATGAAGAAAATCGTAGAATACTTTTTGGATAAATTACAAGAATTATAAATTTTACTTATTAAAACTCTTTAACCAAAAAAAAATATTAGCGAGTTACAAATATTAATTTAATTTTTTTTTACTCAAAGCTAAATAAATGAAATAATTTTTACTTTGAAAAATTAATTATTTTAATGAACATTAATTTCTTTTTAAAATTAGTTTTTCTTTTCCCAATTACGCTATTCTATTTCTTTTGATATTAAAAGCTGGTTTGATTTTTGAAAATGAGTATAATTTATTTTTAGAAGTTTTAAAATAATTTCGCTATTCAAATATTTTTTTATAATTAATTGTTATTTTATTCGTTATTTTAACATTAGTAACGATGGCTACTGACGTTGTTCAAAATTACAATTTTAAGCGACCGTTATCTCATCGAACGATATGAATAGCTATTCAAAACACTGCAGTAATTAGTCAAGCAGGACAGGGTGACTCAAGTGAAAACAAAACCCAACAGAGTACTTTCCCCGAATAGTTTATCCCCCTTAATAAGCACTTGACCACTCAAACACGGGGGCGTTAAAAAATACAATGTCATGGTGTGTTGTAGTGTAGTCCTTATCTCCCCCCCCCCGAGGGGCGTAGACAGGGTTGGTGCTGGCCGGGGGAGCGAGTAATCTTTCGTTGACCACTACCCATCCAAGAGAAAATGTCAAGTTGGCATACCGTTGTTATAAAGTAATCCACTCCGCCCCCCCCCCATCTTTTTTTCCCACGTCACTGCGTCCACACCTCGCATCCTTAAAACAAAGAATACAATCAAACACAAACTGGTGAAAAGAACAACTGTATATTTTGTATGTGATCACGATATTTAATACAAATGTACACCGTATTTTGTACGTGCACACAATTTAGATTGTGCACCGTAGTTTGTGTGACACCCACAGTACAATGCTTCTCAAACTTGTTAGTATGGCGCACCGGCAGGAATTTTTCCATTGCACCAGGGACCGGTCAACTATTTTCCCTTTACTGACGTGGTAGCGAATTTAATTTATTTTATTTTATGTGCTTAATGCTGAAAACTGACATATTCTATAGGGAAAGAATTAATGGTTGCAAATAGAGGATTATAATTATATTTTATATCATTTCTTGATAACTTCTGCGGAACGGCAGCGGATGGTCCACGGACCGGCAGCGGATGGCCCACGGACCGGCATCGGTCCGCGAACCACCACTTTGAGAAGCTCTGCCATAGTGTACCGTAATTTGTATGTAAATCCCATAGTGTCCTCGTAGTTTGTATGTTAATCTTATAGTGTACCGTAGTTTTTATGTGAACTCCATAGTTACCGTAGTTGGTACGTTAATGGTACAGTGTGCCGTACTTTGTTTGTGAATCAGATATAGAAGGAATATATGTTTGTTTCTTGTACTACACTTTACTAAAAGTTTTGAGATGGCTGACATATTATATGGACGCTGTTGGGGCACATAGTATCATTGGCGCTTGGGGGCCATAAAAAAACAACTGCGAGAGTTCTTGACATGCAGACTCGTATTGGCTAAAAGTTCAACCAGGAAGTAAGACATCACGCGTTTGTTTCAGTTTTAGATCTCGGGAAATTCAGTTAAAAGTTTGCAAACAACCCGGTGGCCGATATAAAAAGCAGAAGTGGAAATACATAACGGGAACAAAAGAAATTCGGTTTGGGGGGGGGGCTAACACTAACATTTCTTTACACTTATATTATCACGTATTTGTAGCTAAATCTCGTATCTGTAGCTAAATCTCGTATCTGTAGCTAAATCTCGTATCTGCAGCTAAATCTCGTATCTGCAGCTAAATCTTGTATTCTGACTCTCAATCTATGTGGAGAATATACAAACCCACTTTTGCCCCCACCCACCCCGCAAAGCAGGGCCGGCCCTAGGGTATGCGGGGTCCAAGACAGCAGACAAGGAGCGACACCCGTGCAAAAAATTGCATTTTTACATATATTGAAATAATGGGAAATACAAAATTAGATTATTTAAATTTCTACTCTATAACAGAATTGACACTTGACACATAAATAACTACAGTTTTATTCATTTAATTGAAGATCCTAAAACTTAATGTTAATGAATAAAAAGTTTTGCTTTGGTGTGCTAATTGACCGTTTATATATACATAACACTATAAACTATATACACTGGCTTTTGCTGTTGTATCTTCTACCGCCACCTATTATAGTTATGCAACTTACACGCTAATCTTGCGAGCTTGGCTGCAACATCTGAAATAATTTCATTATTTTCAAGATCCTTAGCAACATCATTCTCAATTTACAAAATAGCTAAGTTACTGAGCCGTTACTGAATCATTGTTGATCGCATATAGTATTTAAAAAGTTTTAGTTTCGAAAAGTTTCGGAAGCAACTGTGACACAAATAGTCAGAAGTATTCGAAGTGCAATGCTTGTATTAGGAAAGTAACTATAATGCTTGTATACTGAAAGAAGCTGTAAAATATTATCAGGATCGTTGTAGGTGGCTGCAGGAATTATGGAACTCGATTTATTGGAACTCTTCAGCTAGCATGAAAACCATCAAGATCATTAATTTTTCAGGCTGTGAGCTTTTTCTTCCGATTCTTACTGCAATTCAGTAGATCATTTATTTTGTTGTAATTGATGAAAGACACAGAGAAATGCAAACGAGTCATGATGCCTTCGTATTTGTTCAAAGTGACTGTCCATCGACATGATTGCCATATCAATAATCTCATAATGGTTTCAGCTTCTAAGTCCGTGGCAATTTCTTTAGCAATTATTATTGTTATTGCTGTTTAAAATCCACAATTTCTGTAAGATTTAAACCATTTGTAAGTACATGTATGTTCCATGCAGTTGTTAGATTGATAGAAATATTTTGTAATTCTTTGCTGATATAATTAAATTGGAACAATATGTCATACCAAAAAACAAAAAAAAATTGAAATAATGAAATTGAAGTTCTTAAGTTGTTTGTGCAATGAATTTGCTTCTCTTTGAGGTTTTGGATCACTACTTTGCTCCGCAACTTCGAAAAGTGCATACTAGATTTCGCCTGTTTGATATCGCACGGCCTTTACACTTTCCACGTCTCTTTTTCATCTTGTTTCACATAAATATTTCGAACATACTTGGAAAGGATAGACCATCGCTTTGTTGAAGCAGAAAATAAAACAGATTTGTTGAATTATACTAAAAAAGTCATTGCATCAAGACAATGTTTTGCCATATCACATAGCAGCAAGTTTTAATTGTGACAGTACCTGTCACAATTAAAACTTGCTGCTATGCGATATGGCAATAAATGGGGTAAAAATGCCCTAGGATTTAATAATTGTAAAAGATGAGCTAGTACGTCTGATTTATGCCCAGTCATGTTCGCACCATTGTCGTCTCCTTGACCGCGGATATCAGAAACATCTAAGCCCAATTTTGTCAGTTCCAATTATATTAAGACTTCAAGCAGGTGTTGTCCAGTACCTTCATCTACTCCTAAAATCTTTTGAAGTGCTCACGAATTACTTCAGAATATCCACCTCTTGGGCTTACATCGCGAATTTTCAGTGACATCTTTTCTTGGTGACTTTGTGCAATCAAGTATTACTGAAAAGTATTTATCTGATTTTAGTCTTCCTGTAATAATTTTCCTGACCTTATTTCCCATCAACGAAATGAGCTCGTTTTGAATTCGCTTTCCCAAGTAGGGATCATGAATTTCATCAATTTGTATTTTTCGTATATGTTCCTGCCAAACCGGATAAAATTTTGCAATTCAAAGAGACCCAAAAAATTTCCATTGCGTTCCTGTTGTTGTTTATTGAATAAAATACACTATGCCAAAGAGGCTTTTCACTGTTAATAATTTTTTTGGCTTTGCTTGTCAATTGTGCATCGTTTTGTTAGCCTGTTTTCCAGCTCAAACTATTCCAAATTAGTCATATGTCTCTTTGATTTCTCATGATCATACAGTCTCACATTGGCATTTTTCCATTCACAAATGCCGTCGGATCCCAGAGCAGACAAAGTGTTGCCAAAAAGTTTGCAACAGAAACAAAACATTTTTTTAGCTGCTGAATGTATACGCCATTTTCTGTTGACAACTTCCCCATTTTCCATTGGTTGTTTGCAGAATGTCATGTAAAAAAATGTCCGTCTATTTCTATCTAATGGAAAATCTTTTTCTTCAGTTATTTATAATCGCTTACTAAAATGCTAAAGGAAGGAAAATATTTTTTGAATTAGGATTTAGGGTGATTGTAATATTTGATTATTTTATTACGTTTTTTTTTCTAGTTATTTTATCATGAAAGATAAATATCAAGATTTTTGATACCATTGTAATAAAAAACAACAAGTTTATAACGTAAAAGTTGTGAAATTATAAAAATCAGTTTTTTTAAAAAAGAGGCAAAGCGCGGGGCCCAAGGCGGTTGCCTCGTTCGCCTTGCCCTAAGACCGGACCTGCCCCAAAGTTCTTTCAAGACTGATTTCTATTTCTATTTACCGTAATCAAAATCAATTTATTATTAAATATGTAGAATTTATAACTCTGTCCTAACTTACAACTAATTCCAAGAGAACTATTATTGTTCTACTCTTATTTTATCTTATAAATTACAGACGCTTCTCGTATACAGAAGATTATTGGATCCTACGCTTATCCATGGTTTATGTATAGTTATAGTCTTGCTTTTTCATTAGAGTTTTGAATGTTGATTAGGTGTTGGTTTTCCTGGTTTGTTCAGGCAACCCAATCCACGCCCGTATCTCAGACGGGAAGAAAGCAGATTTCTATGTGTTTGATTTTACAAATTGAACAAGAAATGTATTTTCATTTCTGTTTATGTAAGTGTTGTAATAGACTTTTGTTTCGTTGTGTTTCCGAGTTATAGTTTAATTCATATTTAGCCTATTACTGTATTACTTCTTTGCTCTTTATTCTTCTCTTCTCTAGTGAGTCTAGGTATATTAATTTACCTAGGGTGTTACTCTAGTGAGTTGTGAATACTCATCAGTAACGAGTCTTGCAGCCCTTTTTGGAATTTGTTCTAATTTCTCTATATTTCTTTAGGTAGATGGGTTCCGTACTTAGGATGCATATTTACATAGACAGAGATAATGATTTGTGATATATGGTCAAAGTAAATCACACGATGTCGCAAACTCTCAGCTCTGGGGATTGGCGCTGACATACATATTTTGTATTTCATGTCAAAACTCAGCATTTCGTATGTGCATTACACATACATTTAGAAAATTTACTTTTGACACACCTGGTGCACCAACTGGTTCACATAAATTGTGATGGTCTCGGCGTTGCGGACTTTTTGAGAATCACTGTCTTATTGAAGCACGAGTCTTAAATCTTCGAATCCCACTACTGCATAGTAAGCATGGTTGAGATCAAATAAGTTTATTACCTGTTACTGGTGACTCAAAGTGTTACCGTCAACGTTATCTGTTTGTTATCAATCGGTCTAACCTACCAGAATTCGATATGCCGGCAAGGGGTCTTAAACCAATCCTTGGTATTAGCCCAATTCAGTTTTTTTTAAACTTTTGTTTTTAAGGTATCAGAACATCGTAAGGGGCGGTAACTAAATTTTATACCCTTATAAAACGTGGTAACTGAACTAAACCAATTTTAGGACTGGTGTGCTGCCAATTAAAACTACTCGTTAAAAAGTATTTTTGACGAATAAAGCAGAGGCAGTAAATACCTTGTATTTCTGTTCCTGGTTAAAAAGATGTGAAATGATTGGTAGATGGATAACATGCAAACAGGTTATGTTATCTCGTCACACATTGACTTGCCTAATGTCTATCTCTGGTCACACATTGACTTGCCTAATGTCTATCTCTCGTCACACATTGACTTGCCTAATGTCTATCTCTCGTCACACATTGACTTGCCTAATGTCTATCTCTCGTCACACATTGACTTGCCTAATGTCTATCTCTGGTCACACATTGACTTTCCTAATGTCTATCTCTGGTCACACATTGATTTGCCTAATGTCTATCTCTGGTCACACATTGACTTGCCTAATGTCTATCTCTGGTCACACATTGACTTTCCTAATGTCTATCTCTGGTCACACATTGACTTGCCTAATGTCTATCTCTGGTCACACATTGACTTGCCTAATGTCTATCTCTGGTCACACATTGACTTGCCTAATGTCTATCTCTGGTCACACATTGACTTTCCTAATGTCTATCTCTCGTCACACATTGCCTTGCCTAATGTCTATCTCTGGTCACACATTGACTTGCCTAATGTCTATCTCTCGTCACACATTGACTTTCCTAATGTCTATCTCTGGTCACACATTGACTTGCCTAATGTCTATATCTCGTCACACATTGACTTTCCTAATGTCTATCTCTGGTCACACATTGACTTGCCTAATGTCTATCTCTCGTCACACATTTACTTGCCTAATGTCTATCTCTCGTCACACATTGACTTGCCTAATGTCTATCTCTGGTCACACATTGACTTGCCTAATGTCTATCACTCGTCACACATTGACTTGCCTAATGTCTATCTCTCGTCACACATTGACTTGCCTAATGTCTATCTCTCGTCACACATTGACTTGCCTAATGTCTATCTCTCGTCACACATTGACTTGCCTAATGTCTATCTCTCGTCACACATTGACTTGCCTAATGTCTATCTCTCGTCACTCATTGACTTGCCTAATGTCTATCCCCACTTCCCTATACCTTATAGAATATAACCACTGAAAAGCTTTTCACTAAAATATAAGATTCATAATCTAATTGTTTAATCAAAACAATAAATTAAAGCTTTTTTAAAAAATTAGTTAAAATAATACATTCGTTTTAATGACCTGACTATTATATTATATAATATTTGCGGCTGCGGATTATTAACGATTAATTTATCGATTAATCGTTAACAATTGTAACGATTAATTTTTTTAACGATTAATCGACCAACCACATATAAATGTACTGGAAGTCAAAAGGTAAAATATTCCTGCCAAAAAATATAAACTAGTTTCTGGACGATTACACAACCATTTTGATTTTAAACTATTGACTGATGTGAATCTTCAAAATGTTGATAAATGTTATTGTGTCCATTTAGAGAAATCGTTTGCCTACTGCCTACCATGCAATGTTCTCTCTAAGTCTAAGCTTCGTTGGTCCGTGTGCAAAGTTTAAAAAAAATTCGTGTGCAAAAGTTGCACAACGTCCATTTTTGTGCAAAATTTTACCAAATTTGCTGCGCGGTGATTCTAAACTCCTGCGTGGCGTCGGTCAAATATTTGCGCAGCCACGCTGCTTAAAGGGAACATTGCTGCCATGGTTCTAACACTTCGCTTACATATCACCTGCAAACCAAACATTCACTACTCACTACAGTATCAGAAACTTCAGCTGAGACAATCTAAAGCTATACATGTGAAATATTGTTAAGCTCTGCTGGTTATATTGTCGATACGACCCGCTCATCACTTGAACCAAATAATGTCAATACGCTTGTCTGTTTGATTTGTTGGTTAAAAGATGTAATATAAAGAAGACATGGTTATATTGTCGATAAGACCCGCTCATAACTTGAACCAAATAATGTCAATACACTTGTCTGTTTGCGTTGTTTGTTAAAAGATGTCATATAAAGAAGACATTCCATTTTTATTTCGATTTTCGACAAGTATTTTAATAAATGTTACATATGACACCATTAAATTTCAATTTTTGGCTTTAATCGGAATTAACGATTAATTAATCGTTAATTTTTCAAAAGTTAACGATTAAATTTAAATTAATCGTTAACAGCCCTAATAATAATATCTTATCTTGCCATACCACTTATATTTCCACTATTTAACCCTCCACTGTGACACACGACATGCCTTGTGGCTTCAAATGTCCGTTGTATAAACAGTTGTCATTTTAGTTTTTCTGGAAACACGGTTGAATCCAAAGGATCACTTTGTAGCATGGCTGGGACGGAAGACTTCGTGTTTAAATGTGGTCAGGTCATTAAAACTGTCACTTAGCATCCAGGGTAGGTGAGCCGAATGGTGTTGTGTTAAAGGCTGTTTGGTGGTAGTGTTAGTTGGTGTGTTGTTGCAGGCTGTTTGGTGGCGGTGTTAGTTTGGTGGGGTGTTGCAGACTGTTTGGTGGTGTTAGTTGGTGCATGTTGCAGGCTGTTTGGTGGGGGTGTTAGTTGGTGGGTTGTTTCAGGCTGTTTGGGTGGCGGTGGTAGTTGGCGGGGGTTTGGAGACGGGGACTGGCACTAACTTCATTTTCCGACCGCCCCCTCTTAAAGCCAAGAGTTTCGATTAAATCCCTTGTTGACTTTGATCGCTTGGGTCAGTTTGTTCTGTTTGTCCAAGGGGCTTACACGACAGGTGGTGTGGACACTGTTGTTTGACAGCCAAGTAGATTAGCAAACATTGCTGGACCTTCAAGTGTTATCTGATTCGTGATTGAGAGGCCCACGGTAGAGTCAGTGTTTAACAGAGATTATTACTATTAACTATTAATACTATTTTTTATTGTGACTATGATTTATTATAACTATTATTGATGATTACTTCTGTTGATCATTAATATTTAAAATGATTTTTTTGTCAATGAATACTTTGAATGCTATTGTTGGTTATTACCGTTATTTATTATTATTATTAGGTATTTGTATATTTTCAATGTATACTGTTGTTACTGTTACCTGTGTTTATTAAAATGGGTTTACAATGACATGGCCGTATTACAATAATAAAATGTGTCATTTATTCAATTTCCTGGGCATGATATTGTCTTTGAAATGGGTAAAAAAGTGTTTTAAATATGTCTTGAATCTAATGTCCTTCTATTTCATTAACCACATTTCCTATGCTTTATATCGTCATTAAATAGGTTATGAATCTAATGTCTTTCTGTTTCCTTTGACCACAGTAGGGACACACAGTAGACCATGGCTGACAGCAAGGAAACCCCACCACCTTATGTGCAACCAGGGGGCTACGGCCCTGGCTACGGACAAGACGCCCACGGTGGCTACCCACCCCCTCAGGGGGGCTATCCTCCACCCCATGGTGGCTACCCACCCCCTCAGGCGGGCTACCCACCCCCTCAGGCGGGCTACCCACCCCCTCAGGCGGGCTACCCACCGTCCCAGGCTTACTACCCTCCACCACCCCAACAACAAATGATGCAGCAGGTAAGCTTCGGTTTTCTTCCCGCAGTTATCTAAGGAAACAACAAGAGATACACATGTTTTTTTAAAAAAAGTTTATTCTTTAAAATTCAATAGCCGTATTTAATGAATAAGAGATAAGTCTATGACTCTCATTATCTGTAATCATGGAGTTATACGTTCTATAAGTTTTCCACGTTACCTGACGATTTTGTCATGGCAATGTCATATGAAGTCGTGTTCCATGTTGTATCACCGTTGTCCAACTAATAATTGTTGCTGTGTATTGTCTATCCTCCAGAGTACATCAAACAATGTCGTGGTGGTAGGAGGCGGTGGCGGCGGCGTGAACCAAACTGTCATTGTTGAAAGGTTTGAGGGCCTCTGATCTTGTTCTTTTAATAATTTTCTTTGACATCAATTTTAAAATAATGATTTACAATAAACAAAAAATTAAATTAAAAAAAAACACACACAAAAAAAAACAACAACACAACTTTCATTTTGTATCCAAAGTGATTCATGTACTATTAGAGACTATTACTATTACTATTACTATTACTATTACTATTACTATTACTATTGCTGCTATTTCTCTGGATCTGAAAAGTGTGAGAATAAAGTATAAGAGGAAAGTAAAATATGAGAATAAAGTATAGGGGAATAAAGTATTGGTGAAAAGTATGAGGAATTTTGTATGGGAAATAAAGTATTGGGAATCAAGTATGGGGAATCAAGTATGGGGAATCAAGTATGTGGAATCAAGTATGGGGAATCAAGTATGGGGAATCAAGTATGGGGAATCAAGTATGGGGAATCAAGTATGGGGAATCAAGTATGGGGAATCAAGTATGGGGAATCAAGTATGGGGAATCAAGTATGGGGAATCAAGTATGGGGAATCAAGTATGGGGAATCAAGTATGGGGAATCAAGTATGGGGAATCAAGTATGGGGAATCAAGTATGGGGAATCAAGTATGGGGAATCAAGTATGGGGAATCAAGTATGGGGAATCAAGTATGGGGAATCAAGTATGGGGAATCAAGTATGGGGAATCAAGTATGGGGAATCAAGTATGGGGAATCAAGTATGGGGAATCAAGTATGGGGAATCAAGTATGGGGAATCAAGTATGGGGAATCAAGTATGGGGAATCAAGTATGGGGAATCAAGTATGGGGAATCAAGTATGGGGAATCAAGTATGGGGAATCAAGTATGGGGAATCAAGTATGGGGAATCAAGTATGGGGAATCAAGTATGGGGAATCAAGTATGGGGAATCAAGTATGGGGAATCAAGTATGGGGAATCAAGTATGGGGAATCAAGTATGGGGAATCAAGTATGGGGAATCAAGTATGGGGAATCAAGTATGGGGAATCAAGTATGGGGAATCAAGTATGGGGAATCAAGTATGGGGAATGACGTATGGGGAATGACGTATGGGGAATGACGTATGGGGAATGACGTATGGGGAATGACGTATGGGGAATGACGTATGGGGAATGACGTATGGGGAATGACGTATGGGGAATGACGTATGGGGAATGACGTATGGGGAATGACGTATGGGGAATGACGTATGGGGAATGACGTATGGGGAATGACGTATGGGGAATGACGTATGGGGAATCACGTATGGGGAATGACGTATGGGGAATCACGTATGGGGAATCACGTATGGGGAATCACGTATGGGGAATCACGTATGGGGAATCACGTATGGGGAATCACGTATGGGGAATCACGTATGGGGAATCACGTATGGGGAATCGAGTATGGGAGTAACATAAAAGAGTAAAGTATGGGGGTAGCATGAAAGAGTAAAGTATGGGGGGTAGCATGAAAGAGTAAAGTATGGGGGTATTGCATGAGGGTGAAGAGTAAAACTCCGTGGGAGATCAAGAACTCAATCTTTTTGTTTTGTTTATTTCAGACGAGGCGTCAACCACTGTCTTCATTGTTGTATCTCCATCTTTTTCTTCCCTTGGATTATTGTTTGGATCATCCTGGTAGGTGTTGTATGCTTTTTGTTGTATGTAGGTGTAAGTGTAACATTTTGTAGGTTCCAATTTCTGTCCCGTGGTTAAACGTACATATGCTTTATTAGTTCAACCCTCTATAGAGTAACCATCTATTACGGTCACCACCCAATGTTACCTTTAAGCTGCGCGCCTGGGCAGATATCTGAACGACGCAACACTTTAGCATTGCCGCGCAGCAAATTTTAAAAACTTTTTGTAAAAAAAATTATTGATGCTGTGCAACTTTGCACACGAGTTTTCTTACTTTGCGCGCGGGCCACGAACCTTAGAGGGACCATGGGGTCATATGTCCAATTTTAACTGTATCCCTCTTTATTTTCAGTGCATCACAGACGGATAGAGGAAACATTTGGCGTTGGAGTTACGGTCCAAGTGAAAGGAAACAGCAAACTTTATTGTAAAATTGTTATGACTGATGGTACTTAAAGGGAAAAACAAAAACCCTTTAAATAAAAGACCAACCGTTGACATTCCATTTTTCAGATGCCTTCTTTTTATAAGGGTTTTTATTTTTTGGTATTCACATTTCGAGCTGCATATTATAGCAGCCGATACCCCATGTGAGTTATTACTTATCATCGCCTTGCCCCTACACCCATCCCCCACAAATCATATCAATAAAATATCATATTTAAAAAATTGATTGTTTTTGTTCTTTTTTTTCTTTAGTTATATATTGATTATATTGGATTACTTTCAAGTCACGTAGTGTAAAATAAATATATATGGAACTACTTTCAGGCAATGAAGGGTAAGGTAAATATATATATGGAACTACTTTCAAGCAATATAAGGTAAAGTAAATATACATGGGACAACTTTCAAGCACTTTAGGGTAAAGTAATAATATAATGAGCTACTTTCAAGCAAGGTAGGGTAAAGTAAATATATATTTTGAACTACTTAAAGCAATGTAGGGTAAATTAAATATACATTGGACTACTTTCAAGCAAATTGGGTAAAGTAAATATATATGGGGCAACTTTCAAGCAATGCAGGTTAAAGTAAATATATATGGGACTAATTTCAATTCATGTAGGATAAAGTAAATATATATGGGGCTACTTTCAAGCCATGTGGGGTAAAGTAAAATTAAATTTATATGGGACTGCTATCAAGCCATGTAAGGTAAAGTGAATGTGCATGTGACTACTTTGAAGCCATACTGGGTAAATCCAGAGTGGAGCTAGAGAAGAAAACAAAAGAGTATACAAATTGGATTCTTCGCCTAAATGCCTTCTTGAGCATACAAATTAAAATAACACTGAGGGAAAAAATCATTAAAGAAAAACCCAAATGATTAACATACCGAATATTTAACATGCACACAAAAAAACCCCCCTAAATACTTAATTTTAGCACAGGGGCGCATGGACACATCAACAGACAACGATCTCCACATTCGCTATCTTAGAAGCGGCGGCCTGTAATTCATTCAACATCAGCCCTGTCAAATCTTTTATGTTGTCAAGGCAACTTTTCCACTGTCGACCTCTTCGCCGCCCCCTTCTACAGTTTACAGCTCCTTGAATGATGATTTTTGTCAGGTTATCATGTCACAGCACATGACCGAACCATGATTGAGTCTCTTAATTGTTGCTATAATTTATAATGGTTTCTTGACGACCCGCATGGAGGTTATTCTGTCCCAGACATACTCATTGGTCTTGTGTACTAGATCAGTGCTTCTCAAAGTGGTGGTCCGCGGTCGGGTGCCGGTCCGTGGGCCATCCGATGCCGGTCCGCAAAAGTTATCAAAAAGGATAGAAAAAATGTTACTTCTGAGGAAATAGGGCACCGGTCCCTAGCACAATGGAAAAAATTCCTGCCGGCCCGCCATACTAAAAAGTTTGAGAAGCACTGTACTAAATAAGCAATCTGGAGAATTGTCCTCATGCATTTGTTTTGAAATGCCTGCAGCTTGCTTTCAGTGGCTGCCATTAGTGTCCAGGTCTCACATCCATAAAGGACTATGGTTTTAACAAGAGCTCTGTAAAGCCTGAGCTTTGTTGGCAGGCTAATGTTTTTGCTGTTACATATTTTGATTAATTTCGTCATTGCTGCCATTGCCGACCCAATTAACTAACGTTAAAAAAATAGGATCAAAACACATGTCGCTCGCACGACCAAGCGTTTGGGTAAAGTTTAAACATATTTAAAACATTTATAGTTTTAATTTAATTGTACTTACACATGCCTTCAAAATAAAATACAGTTACACAAAAAATGAATTAAACATTACTCAATATTTTAATTAACAAGAATGTGAAATCAATGAGAACCCTGAGCTTGTTTCTCTGCAACGAGACGGTTCCATCTTGGGTTAATAGGAGACAATGACACCCGAAGTGTGCTGCGTATGTCCATTTTATTCCGTTGTTTTGTCTTCGTTGCTGTCACTGCTGAAAACCCCGCTTCAAACAGATAAAATGTCGGAAACGGCAATAGGGATTTAATTGATTTGGTGGCAATCTCAGGATATTCCGCCATGACTTTAATCCAGAAGACTAGAAGAGTTGTTTTTCTCGAACGTAGCTTTAAGGCCACTGTCATTTGCAATCTCGAGCTGCTGAACTTCTTCTTGCACAGTCATGCTAGATTCACCTGGTTTGCTGACAAATGGGTCAGGGATCCATTCCCTACCAGTTCTTGGGTCTTTTGTGTTTGGGAAGTAGCGCTCAAACTCTTTTAAAACCAAAGACAGGTGATCGTGCACCAACTGGGACAAATAGCACTCAGGCTCAGTCGTGCCTAGAATCCCCGCTAATGTTTGAAACATATCCAAAATGCCTTTGTTCACGAGCCGTTCCCACAACTCCAGTTTGGGTTTAAATGCAGCTACTTTGTCAGCCAACTTGAAAACAGTTGTCATTTTCCCTTGAAGAGACAGATTGAGTTCATTGAGCTGGCTGAATATGTCACACAGGTTAGCAAGTTTTGCGACCCATACCTTGTCACTGAAATTTGATGAAAGCGGTGACTTCTTTCGGAGAGAAATCTTTGCAATGGCTCTCGTAATTCAAATACTCTGTTCAGCGATTTTCCTCTGGACAACTACCTTATTTCTTTGTACCACAGGAGGCATCTGTGCTCTGCGTCCATCTCCTCCCAAAGCTGCTCAAACAGGCGCGAGTTAAGGGCGCGTGCCTTGATGTGGTTAATAACTTTAACGACATCAATAAATACACTGTTAAATTCTGGTGACATTTTTCGGCTCGCCAACATTTCCCCGTGAATGATGCAATGCGTAGATTCACTCTCATGTGCAACCTCCTTATTCTGAGCTCTTAAACCAGACTGTCGTCCGGTCATGGCAGCAGCTCCGTCTGTGCAGATGCTAACACAAAAGGACCATTTCAGTTGTACTGATACAAAACCATCCTGTGACTTGAACATTTCAGCTCCCGTGATGTTGGTTGACAAAGATAGAGCACATAACAAATCCTCATGTACATCCTCATGATAAATATATCTCACATAAACAAGTAATATTGCCTTGTTGTCGATGTCTGTAGATTCGTCAACCTGGAGTGCGTACCACGGTGATGTATTAATCCTCTCCAACAAGTGCATCTCAATATCTTCGGCTAATTCCGAGAAACACACCACAGTAAAAAAAATGTAAATAATTTAATGTTCCTTTGCACGCGGACCACAGGATGGGGACCACTGGAATTGTAGATTACGTTAGATTGATTTTATATGGTTTGTCAAAATTTATTTACCATTTTTACCCATTATAAACACATGAAGTATTAACATTATTAAGTATTTCTTGGCTAAAAGAATATTAGTAAAATATAATTTTACTATTATAAAAATATTTTTATTATAAGTATTTTTATTGAAAAAATAAATTAACAACCACCAGTAATTACATTAAACATCTAACATTTTTAACGACGGTGAAACTTTCACCGTGAAAGTGAACAGAATACGTAACTAGACTATAACTAAATACTTCAAATGATAAAAGTTTAAAATATAATCTTAAAAAGAGGATGATCAAAGGAGAGGAGAAAAACATCTAAGGGAAATAAACCGATACATTGTTTGAGAATTTCAAGCAATGAGATATAACGCTAAAATTTTATTATTTATAATAAGTAGTTATTAACTGTTGAATAATAAATATTAAACTTTGATAAGAAATTATTTTTGTTCTGTCACACCAATGCGTGTATCTTTAAATATACTTTAGTGCTGTTATTAATAGAATTAATTTGTATGAAATAGAGACCAAGCGAAAGTTACTGTATGTTTTGAACTTGAATTGACCTATGTTTGAATCACGCTGTGTTGCAATGTTGTATTTGGAAGGGCAGAGGCAAAAATGGCAGAGGTAAAATGGGCAGAGGCAACAAGGGCAGGACATGTAAGGCTATTTAAAATGGACGGTTTGACTATCTGGAGCAACTTAGCCCTACAATATCTTATATATATAATTCTCTTCGTGGTCGGACCCTGCGAGGCAACAAGAAGCTGCATGTGCAACATATACTAATTTTAGAAAGCAGCGCACCAAATTACTGCAACAATGCATCAAAAGTTGTGCAAATTAAATATGCGCTGTAAAAAAAAATTATATGACGTCATTGTTTTCGCTGATATTTTAATTTTGTAAAAAGGGAACAATGTAAAAAGAGGATTTGATGATGGTTAATTATAACATAGGTTTTTTATAATATTATTATTATAATAGGTTTTTTTTTGCAAAAGCCCAAGTAACTTATCCTTGTAAGATAAATACGAAATATTCCTGAAATGTACACAAAGTATGTAATATATAATATTTTTTACAGTGCTAATCACCAGACGATTTTAAAAGTAATTTTAGAAAGCAGCGCACCAAATTACTGCACCAAAAAATAACTCTTTGAGTCAGTCAGCACTGTTTACAACACAAATGCTGACGTCATAGGTTCGTGCGTTGTTTGGTTAATGTTAATCTGGAAACCAAAAGGATTATGATTTAGCGTTAGGCCACAGTAAGCGATAATTGAGCGTAAATATATATATATATGAATTATAAATCCTCAAATCCTCTTTTTACATCGCTCTCGTTTCTAAAATTAAAATATAAGCTAAAACTATGACGTCATATAATAATTTTTTTAAAGAATCTTTTAAAATTTTGCACACCTCCTGATGCGCGCCTTGTATATATACTTAAATATAAGCTAAAAAAAATGACGACACAGCGCTACGGATCCTTCCTTCCAACCTGTGATTTGGGCTATTACTATTATATTGTTTATTGTTGACTTAGATGGTTTGGTTCATTAAATAATTTTAACATCTTAAAAAAAGAAACTTAACAAGGATTTCACTGTATAGACGTGTTGAAATTTTGTACATCTATCAGAAAATACAAAATACACAAACAAATTGTGCAATGAAAACAATAAATTTGAGCTTTATTTTTAGACTGATACGACAGTAAACGTTTCGGCTAATGCCTTCATCAGTACAACATAAAATACATTCTTACAATACTTACATAAGTAATAATAATATTCTTACAATAATAAAACATCTATCAGGCTGATGTGACATGTATTAGCTACTTAGATTTTTTGTCAGGTTTATGCCTGACATAATAATGTCATTTTATAAAAAAATCTTGAACTTGGAAAAACTGTTACAGCTCAAAGAAATGAATTTGATTTCATAGGAATATAAATTAAGACAATCAGTTTTAGCGATAAAAATTTCTGCCAACGTGCCAAAGTAGCTTGTCACTACTTAATGTATTTGAGCATGACTGACAATTTCACTGTGGCACAGCATTTCAAGGGAAAAAAGTTTTGACAACAAAGAAACAAACTTGTTGGGCGTCTGCAAAAGCCATGATGATATCAGTGTTCTCGACTACCCCATGATTTTTATATAGGGCTGTTATCGATTAATTTAAAATTAATCGTTAACTTTTGAAAAAATATCGATTAATTAATCGTTAATTTCGATTAAAGCCGAAATTGAAATTCAGGGTGTCATAAGTAACATTTATTAAACGTACATTATTTGGTTCCAGTGATGAGAGGGTCTTATTGACAATATAACCAGCCGAGCTGAACAATCGTTCACATAGCTTTAGATTGTCTCAGCTGAAGTTTCCGATACTGTAGTGGACGTTTGGTTTGCAGGTGATATGTAAGCGAAGTGTTATAACTATGGTAGCAATGTTCCCTTTAAGCAGCCAGCGCCGCTGCGCAGATATTTGCCGACGCCACGCAGGAGTTTAGAATTACCGCGCAGGAAATTCTGTAAAATTTTGCCCCAAAAATGGACGTTGTGCAACTTATCAAACGAGTTTTTTTTTAAAACTTTGCACACGAAACAACGAGCTTAGACTTAGAGGGAACATTGCATGGTAGGAAAACGATTTCTCTCAATGGAAACAACCTTTATCAACATTTTGAACATTCACCTAAGTGAATAGTTTAAAACAAAAATGTTCGTGTAATCGTCTGGAAATTAGTTTATATTTAGCGGCCGAAATTTTTTTTTGATTTTGGACTTCCAGTACATTTATAAGTGGTGGGTCGATTAATCGTTAAAAAAATTAATTGTTAAAACGATTAATCGAGAAATTAATCGTTAATTTCCGCAGCCCTATTTTATATATATATTTTTTTAAAACGGAAAGATGAGACCGCAAAACAAATTTCTAATATATTTGTGTTGTCAGCACCACTGTAATTAGGTGCAGTCTATAGATAAAACGAAATAAATTTGGGGCTACGACATAAATAATAAACTATTAAAATAATAATTTTGGACCAGAAAATAGAATAAAACTTAATAAGCACAAGCATATCGTTAAGAGACAACATGGTCCGCCGGGCTTTTGTGAGAGCCACGTGAGAAGGCCAGGAGCTGGATTTTGGTTGACAGAGGCATTAAGAGACGCGAGCCTTATAGGGCATTTCTAGAGGAGTGGATGCTTATCTTCCACCCCCGCCCTGGCAATGACAACCTTGGACCTTGGACCATGTTGTTACTAACAGGAGAAGGGATGAAGGCGGTCAACTGGCGCCTCAAAACCAGTAGCTTCGGGTAGATGAGGCTCGTTAACCATGGTCGGTAGCTCATCTAGGAGAGGGAAACTCTTATTCTAAACCTCCGCTGCCTTGCGGCTAAACCCTCATGGGAAAGGCTAGGGGAGTAAACCCCGACAGAAAATCAGGAAAGTGGAGCTCCTAAGGCGGTCTGCTACTGAAACAAATTGCATTCCGGCAGCTCCTGCGACGCGAATGGTGCCAAGCCGTATCGACATTAGTCGTTCCATTGGATCCACCATTGGCGTGGAGAGGGGGGATCTGCTGTTTGGGCAGCAGCTGGTTCTCCATAGTAACACGCCCAGGCTTTATCTTTACTGGAGAGGACACTCCAGCATCGCCGCAAGGTGTGAACACAACACGGGAAGCAGCAGTTTACCGGTTATAAGCCATAGCTCAATTGGCGTAGAGCTAGGCGCCAGGGGTTGCTTCTGACGGTGGGAGAGATCACCATGTCTCAATGGATCGCTACCGCCCGCCTCAAGCTGGGCAGCCCCCAGCCAATAAGGTGCTATCCCGCCATGGCCTACCTGCTCCACTGGGTGCGTGGAGCTCAGAGGAACTCCTCAACAAGTAGGCCAGTAAATCCTGCACCTAGAAATAAAAAAACAAAAGATAAGAAGACTCCAGCTCTTCGCCTAGCAAGCTGGAACGTTAGGACTATGTGTCCAGGCATTACTGCCGACCTGCAGCTTATTGATGATGCCAGGAAGACAGCCATCATTGACAGGGAGCTTGCCAGACTAAACATCGACATTGCCTGCCTTCAGGAGACTAGACTCCCAGAAAGTGGTACCATAAAAGAATGCAACTACACTTTCTTCTGGCAGGGTGGACCAATGGACACACCAAGGCAACATGGGGTTGGTTTTGCCATAAAAAATGGACTCTGCTCCTCCATAGAACCCCCAACAAAGGGCACTAACAGGATACTAACAATACGACTATCTACATCCTCAGGATTAGCCAACATCATCAGTGCTTATGCTCCAACCTTATCCTCGAGCTCAGAAGCGAAAGACCAGTTCTATGATGATCTCAATCAAACACTAGCGAGCATACCCACCAATGAAGCAATCTACATCCTTGGTGACTTCAATGCAAGAGTTGGAAGTGATCACATGGCCTGGCCAACTTGCCTCGGTTATTTTGGAAGAGGCAGGCTAAATGAAAATGGGCAGAGATTACTAGAGATGTGCTGCTTACATGGACTATGTGTCACAAATACTTTCTTCAACTGCAAAGCAATCCACCAAGTGTCATGGAGGCATCCCCGCTCTAAACACTGGCACCAACTAGATCTCATCATCACAAGACGCACACAACTGGCCAGTGTCCTCCTCACACGCAGTTACCACAGTGCAGACTGCGACACAGATCACTCCTTAGTGGCTAGCAAGGTAAGGTTACTGCCAAAGAAATTGTACCGCAACCAAAACAAGGGAAAACCACGCATAGGCATCTGCTCCACCAAGAATCCAGAGAGAACAGCAGAATACACCCAGAGACTAAAAGAAGCTCTTGTACAAATGCCACCAGTAGACACTATTGAGTCCAAGTGGTCACATCTGCGGGACACCATATATGGCTCAGCTATTGCGGCATTCGGCAAGAGAGAACGCAAAAGTGCAGACTGGTTTGAGGCCCACTGGGAGGAAATGAAGCATGTCACCGATGTAAAAAGAAAGGCTCTTTTAGCCTATAAAGACAGGCCTTGCCCAGAAACTCTACATTCCCTTAAGAGCGCCAAGAAAAATGCCCAGCAGGCAGCTCGCCACTACGCTAACACGTACTGGATCAATCTAAGTTCCAGCATACAGTCAGCTGCTGATAGAGGCGATACAAAGGCTATGTACGAGAATATAAAACAAGCAACAGGCCCTCTGACCTCCAAGACAGCACCCTTAATGTCAAAAGCAGGGGAAATTATCACTGATCGGGACAAGCAACTCAAACGGTGGATCGAGCACTACCTGGAATTGTACGCAACTATAAACCATGTCTCAACTGCTGCCCTGGACGATATCCCAGACCTGCCGGTCATGGAAGAGCTCGATAGCCTACCCACAATGGTCGAGCTAAGTAGAGCCATAGATTGCCTAGCCTGCGGGAAAGCCCCTGGTAATGATGGAATTCCACCAGAAGTTCTCAAATGTGGAAAAGAAATACTTTTACAACCTTTGCATGACCTCCTCACTCTGTGCTGGGAACAGGGGCAGATACCACAGGAGTTAAAAGATGCCAACATCGTTACACTGTATAAAAATAAAGGAGACAAGAGTGACTGCAACAACTATCGTGGAATCTCTCTCCTCAGTATAGTTGGAAAGGCCTTCGCCCGAGTTGCATTGACACGCCTGCAGACCCTAGCATCGCGTGTACTCCCAGAATCGCAGTGCGGCTTTCGAGCCGGAAGATCAACCATAGACATGATCTTCTCTCTGCGCCAGCTGCAGGAGAAATGCAGGGAGCAACATATGCCTCTATACATCGCGTTCGTCGACCTAACTAAAGCTTTTGATCTTGTCAGCAGAAGCGGCCTTTTCCAGATCTTAGTAAAAATAGGCTGCCCTACACATCTGCTTAACATCATCAAGCAATTCCACGAAAACATGCAGGGCACAGTGTGCTATAACGGTGCCACCTCCGAGGCTTTCCCAGTAAGTAGTGGAGTAAAGCAAGGCTGCGTGTTGGCACCTACTCTATTCGCAATATTCTTTTCCATCTTACTCCAGTATGCCTTCAAGAACAACAGCGAGGGGATATACATACACACCAGAGCTGACGGGAGATTATTCAATATTGCCCGACTTAAAGCCAAGACCAAAATAAGGAAGATTTTGCTGCGTGAGCTCTTATTTGCAGACGATGCCGCCTTAATATCCCACACAGCAGACGGCCTGCAGAACCTTGTATCCAGCTTCTCCGCTGCCTGCAAAGAGTTTGGCCTGACCATAAGTATAAAGAAAACCAACATTATGGCACAGGATGCTGCCTCTCTCCCGACTATCACCATTGACGACTGCAACTTGGATGCTGTTGACAGTTTTACTTATCTGGGATCAAACATCTCGAGCACCCTCTCACTGGAAGATGAGATAAGTAGTAGGATAGGGAAGGCAGCAACTGTTATGGCTAGACTGTACAAAAGAGTCTGGTCCAATGCCAAACTCACAGCAAGGACTAAGCTGCAGGTATACCAGGCCTGCGTACTGAGCACACTCCTCTATGGATGCGAGTCTTGGACCACCTATACCAGGCATGAAAGAAGGCTCAATAGCTTCCACCTCAGATGCCTGCGCCGCATCCTAGACATCAAATGGCAAGAGAAAGTCCCCAACACAGAGGTCCTGGCTCAAGCAAGCATGAGTAGTATTGCAGCAATACTAAGCCAAAGACGCCTCCGTTGGCTTGGACACGTCAAGAGGATGCAAAGTGGTCGCATACCCAAGGATGTGCTCTACAGCGAGCTGGCGACAGGGAAAAGGTCGGTTGGTCGGCCATGTCTCAGATACGTGGACATATGCAAGAGAGACATGAAAGTAGCCAACATTGATATACAAAACTGGGAAAACCTGGCAGAGGATAGGTCCATGTGGCGGGCTATAGTGAAAGAAGGATCACTAAGAGCAGAGGAGCAAACTAGGGCAGAAGCAGTCGGGAAAAGAGCGAGGAGAAAGGCCAGGAAACACTGCCCCACTGCTTTCGTGTGTGTGTCATGCAGAAGAGACTGCCACTCAAGGATTGGTCTCATCAGCCACACCAAGAGCTGCAGATAATAAAGATAAATCTATCGTCTTTCGTAGACGGACAGATGCCATACAAATCGTTAAGAGACTAAATGTATTTTTGTGTCTATTACTTTTATGGAAGGATACCATGATAAATGTGATCCTCTTTATGGCTTATACGTCTACACATTTGTAACTAACAATTGTTACAGAACTTTTTAAAATTTTAATTTGAATAGTCCTAAATAAAATTTTGAACAATTACTTTATTTGTGTAACGTTTGGGAAGAAACGTGTAAAAAACAAACCCGTAAAAACAAAGTTTTGACTATAAATCCCTTATATATGAGACATAACTAACAGTATTTATTATTTTCAAACATTTACAGACTGAATCTTTCTTAACTCAAGTTTGCTTCATAACCCTAGGGGGGGGGGAGGGGTGGGGGGGAGGGGGGGGTGGGAGGGGGAGAGGGGAAAAGTCTGGTCACCGATTCGCTTGACCGAGCTCAGCGTGACACGTAAAATGTAAACAAAAGCACCCCGTCGCTTCGTTGGGTCGCCTCAATGCGTCAGCTCAAACTTTCACGTGGCAAAAAAACAATAACAAACCGTGAATTTGAATTACATACCTCATATAAGGATAAACTAAAAATGCATTAATTTAATTACGGTACGTTCGATCGATCTGAAATTTTGATACGATGCATTGTTAGGTCAGACGGGTCCGTGTGCCAAATTTCAGCTCGATCGAATCACGGCAAGTGGGTCATTTTCGACTTTTCTTTTTCCTTCGCCCAGCCCATGAGATGATGAGATGATGAGACGGCCGCGAAGTTAATATAAGGGATTTAAAAATGGACTCAAAACGAATTTGTTTATACTGTACAAAAAATAATTGTTAAGAATTTTAAATAAAAAATAACGCATCTGATGCATTAAAAGAAATAAATTTGAGACTTTTCAGGGGGATCACCTTCTCACCACTTAGCCAACCAGCGTGGAGGTGCTTGAACCAATCGTGAGTGCGGGCAAAAGACTGCGATTAAGTTTCTCAACCATCATCACTTACTTAACGCGCAAAGGCCAACAGTAAGTACATATATAATAGGTCGGCATCACTCAAACGATCAATGTAACAACACTGTGATCATACAGCGGATCTCTTCGTGTGGATTACGTTACGTCACTTTTCCACTAGGGATACTCCCTCCAGACCGTTCATAATGCAGGTGAAGTGAACAAATAGACGCACCAATAAGGAAATCGTAGACAATTAAGTGTTTTAAAAAAAAAGAATTTCAAGCACAGATTTTGACTTTTTCAATCTTAAATATAAATACATGTACTAACTGGCAGGGGCTGAAATTACCGATAATTTCATTTTTATCACTTAAAACTTACAGCTACAGTGTAAAATAATAACTTATTGAGTTTTAGGCTTTCAAGCCTGGAGCCTATTTCTTTTTTTTTATAAATACTATGGCGTTACGTAACTTTTAGAAGAAATCTAGGTACACAATTTTATTTATTAAACATTAAATTCTTGAATTATTTCAGGGAGCTAGTGTTGTGGAAGCGGGCGGAGGTGTAGCACAGTCGCAAAAGTAAGAGCATTGTCTGCTTTTAAATACTTACTTTTTATTATTGTTATTATTTACAAAAAATGAACAACTGTTAAAAAACTGTTAGATCAAAATTGAATTTTTTACATGAATAAAAATTCTAAAAAGAAGGTCATACAGTCTACATAGATGCAATATATATATATATATATATATATATTATATATATATTATGTCTGTTAAGGGGCCATCCATAAAGTACGTCACGCTCTAGAGGGGGGGGGAGGGGGTGTAAAAATGTGACAGTTTGTGACAGGGGGAGGGGGTCCGGCCATGTATGACGTCACGTTGTTTTATATTAAGTTTTAATTATTTTGTTTAATAAAAAAAAATTTTGTTCGAAAGTGTGACGTACTTTAAGGGGGGGGGGTCAAAGATTTGTGACAGTTTGTGACAGGTGGGAGTTAAAAATTGTAAAAAATAGCGTGACGTACATTATGGACGGCCCCTAGCGATTAATTTAAATTTAATCGATAACTTTTGAAAAAATAACGATTAATTAATCGTTAATTTCGATTAAAGCCAAAAAATAAAACTTTTGATGTCATAAGTCATAAGTAACACTTATTAAACGTTCTTGTTGAAAATCTAAATAACACTGGAATGTTTTCTTTATATGTCATCCTTTAGCCAACTACGTAAAAAGCCAATTGTGTTGACATTATTTGTTGCAAGTGATGAAATTTATTATTTATCGGCCGCTATTTTTTTTTAATTTTTGACTCCCAATAATTTGTAAGTGATGGGTCGATTAATCGTTAAAAATAATTTAATCGTTAAAAATTTTAAACAATTAATCGAGAAATTAATAGTTAATTTCCGCATCCCTAATATATATATATAAATCACCAGGCATGAATCATCGACTATTCGTTTTTTATTTCAGAAAAGTCAATCACTGTCTTCATTGTTTCCTCACCATCATATTCCCTCCGTGGATTATAGTATGGATCATCCTGGTAGGTTATGTTTTTTTTTAAATTCTGAATTTATTTCTAGTTCGTTATGAGTCTGACCATTTTCAAATTTTGAAATGAGCTTCTCGTGAATATAAATATAGAAAATAGACTAAAAAACAAATTAAATGGTTAAAAACCAACAAGGAAAAATAGCTGAACAAAACAGGAAATCCAACACACCATCAACATTCAAAACTCTGATAAAAATGCAACCCTGGAAATAAACTATGGTTAAGCTTAGGGGACGGTGGTCCAGCATGCGCGCTTGGCTGGCGTACCGATGGTCATGGGTTCGAATCTCCGTGATAGCATGGATTTGTTCCCGGTGCCAAGGGTCTCCCTGAGTCCACCCAGTTCCGAATGTGTAACCATCACCTCTTAGGGAAACAAAAGCGACTGAGAATTGGAACCCTCATGTCTGTGGCATGTGAACGCTGCGCCACTGGCCAACAGACCGGCATGGTTTTTGGTATAGAAGGAGCGTCTGTATATATGACACGAGACGCATAATATTCTGTGTAAAATAGTGTTATTAATGTATGAGATAAAATTAGATGATTAAATGAGTTATTTTAATATCATATTTATAATATCAAATTTGAATAAAGATTTTTTTAAAACCCTTAAAAAAACAAGTATTTGACAATGAATCCTTTATGTACGAGACATAACTAAAAGAATGGGCATTATAATACGCAGCGCAAGACCATCCAAAAATACAAAATTGTAGTTGTGTCGCAAAACATGTTTAATATAATGCGCACCGCTCAGGAATTATGTTTATAAAAAGTGTTGTCAATAAAATACGCACCTTATTGCGCGACAGAAAGGTGGTTCAATATAATACGCACCACGACCCTATAGCAAAAACATTTAACATGTTACATAGAGATAAATAGAGATAATCTAAAAATTCATTAATTTAATTACGGTACTTTGATTTATCTGAAATTTTGATAAATCATTTTTATTATCGGCACGAGTCAGCTTGCAAAATTTCAGCTCGCTAGCTTACAAGGAAGTGAGTTAAAAATCGATCCAAAGTTTTTTCGGCACCGCCTCAAGCAAGCAAACAAGCAGACACCACAAGATAATTTAAAAGATTTAAAAAAGATTAGAAAAGTAACACACAATTGTAGTTGTGACTTTAAAAGCAAATGTCAGATTCAGTGCCGTCACTAGGGTTGGTGTCCCACAGTGCGGTAACTCATGGTGTCACCAAGTGCGGTAGCTCATGGTGTCACCAAGTGCGGTAACTCATGGCGTCCCCCCCCCCTTCTCACAACTAATCCCATAGACCTCCTTCGAGTCTGCCCCTGCGAAATAATGGGAACATACATGATTTTACACTTTGGTGCCCCCCTTGCACAACCAGCACCCCATAGTGGGGCCTTTGGTCAGATTTTAACATTTTTAGCAAATACACACTATACTAATTACTATACATAAATAAAACAATTTGAAGCAAATTAAAAATGCCCGTAACACAAATTTGATCGATTCTATTTGATGTTGATGGCCTGGAATAGAGAATAACTGATGTGTATTTTCGTGGTTAATTATCCAGACTCTGACAGAACGTTTACTTTCTAATTTTGTAAAATAATAATAAAAAGTATTTTTTAAAATCGAGTTTAAACAAACAATATAATCTCATTTCTCAAAAAAATTTAAATGTTCTCAAATGACAATCTTTAGTGTGCACCTTCTTAATTTCAGTGCCTGAAAAATTGATAGAAGTCGTCCAGAAACAGGGAGACATGGCCGACGGAAAATTCAAATCTCCTCATAGGCTGTCAAAATCTTCAGACAGTTCAAACGACGAAGTTTGGAAACTAATTATTTACCCCATTAACATTCCCTTTCTATCATTTTGCTGTTTTCATTGACGTGCCGATAGCGTTCTTAAAACACACATAATTTTTTTTTCCAAACGTGACCTATAACGCACAAATACTTCTTTTACGCAACCTTCACAAAACATTGACTTGAATTAAATTATAATATTTATAAAAATCACTGGAATAAAAGTGTTTTTTTTTACAAATTGAATCGAAAATTGTTTCGTTATTATTATTATTTTTTCATTTTTAGAAATATATTTATTTATGCATTTATGTACGATTGAACAAGATGATTGCCATTATATTTATATTTATTATGATCGCATAATTATAAACCTAGCAACTTGATCGAAAATAATATTGTAAATTATTGAAGCTTTAAAATAATCAGAGTCATTCTCAACTATATATAGTACTAGCAAAATCCCCGCGCTACGCTGTGGAAAATAGGATTTCAGTTACCGTTGTGAACCCGCGTAACACAAATTCAAAACACCAATTGATTTCAATCTGGATCATGATGAATATAATACATATATTAACTTCACCGTCTTGTCTGTCTGTCTGTCGTAGTCCCGCAGAAAAACAAAAACGAAAAGTAAAAAATGACACACTTCCCGTGATCCTATCGAGCTGATAATTTAATTTTTTTACACGCTTTTATTAAGTCACACTGTTTGTAGGTTGTATCCATCCATCCATCCATCCTTCCTTCAAATCTTGAAACGTAAAATTAAACCATTTCTGATGGTCCTAGAGATCTCAAAATTTTACCACAGATAGATCTTGGATGATAATGCATTGTATCAAAATTTCAGATCGATCGAATGTACCGTAATTAAATTAATCAATTTTTAGTTTATCTCTTTTTATCACTATTTAGAATGTATAGTCGTCTGCTAGAGTTGACCTCCACGGCTCACTGGTTTCACTCAAGCCCTCGTTAACCAAATTCCCGTGTTTACATCAAGGACAGGGGAGATCAGCGCGTTTCAGTCTGTAAATGTTTGTAAATAAAAGCGTGTACTTTTTAAAATAATATTTTTTACATTTAACTTATTTCCTCTGCTACCATTGGGGGAGGGTACTCAACAACTTCCCAAAGTTTCGTGCTCCTAACTACACGAGAAGTTAGATATTTAATAATGAGTCTGTTATATATAGCTCATATAAGAAAAAAACTACATTTGGGCCCCCGGCCCCCTAATGAATAATAATTTTATATTTGGTTGTGATTGTTATCATCGCTTGAGGGTACTCAACAACTTTCCAAAGTTTCATGCTTCTACCTACACGGGAAGATGAGGAATTAGTGTTCATTCAGTTTTATATAGCCCATATACGCACGGTTTTAGGGGCCCCGGCCACCCATGAGTGAAATTTTTTAATTTTCTTTTCGCCAATTATCGTCATAAGAGTGACTAATCAAGTTCCAAAAATTTCAGCTTCTACATTCACGGGAGGTTGGAGAATTAGTGTTGAGTCAGTTTTTAATATTAGAAAAAACTAAATTTGGGCCCCCGGTCCCCAGTAAGTGATAATTTATATAATTTTTTTTACCTGTTACCATCGCGGAATGTTACTTAACAACTGCCCAAAGTTTCATTTTTCCACCTTTACGGGAAATAGGAGAATTAGTGATTTTTAGTTTTTATATAGCTCATATCAGGAAAAAACTACATTTGGGCCCTCGGACCCCCACTATGTGATAATTTAAACATTGTTTTAGTTTGTTACCACTACTCAGACTTTCTTGCTTCTACCTACACGGGAAACATAAGAATATGTGATTTTCAGTTTTTATATAGCTCACATTAAGGAAAAAACGTTATTTGGGCCCCCGGACCCCAGTATTTGAAAATTTAAATATTTTTTTGCCTGTTGATATCGCCGAAGTGTACTCAACATCTTCCCAAAGCTTCATTCTTCTATCTACTCGCGAAATAGGAGAATTAGTTATTTTAATTTTAATATTGCCCTTATAAGGAAAACAATGGTTTTGGGCCCCCGGCCCCAATGAGTGCGAATTTAAAAATTATTTTATGCCAATTTTCGTCACGAGAGGCTACTTAACAACTCCCCAAGGTTTCATGCTTCTACATACACGGAAAGTTGGAGAATTGGTGATGAGTCAGTTTTTAATATAAAAAACTACATTTGGGCCCCCGGCCCCCATTAAGTGATAATTTAAATATGTTTTTCGCTTGTTAACATCACCCAAATATTTAGCTTCTACATTCACGGGAAGTTGGAGAATTAGTGTTGAGTCAGTTTTTAAAATAAAAAAACCTACATTTTGGGCCCCGGCCCCCATTAAGTGATAATTTAAATATATTTTTCGCTTCTTACCTTCGTGGAAGTGAACTTAACAACCACCCCAAGTTTCATGCTTCTATCTGCACGGGAAATAGGAGAATTAGTGATTTTTAGTTTTTATATAGCTCATATAAGGAAAAAACTTAATTTGGGCCCCCGGCCCACAGGAAGTGATAATTTCAATATTTTTTCACCCGTTACCATCGCGGGATTGTACTCAACAACTTCCCAAAGTTTCATGCTTCTGCCTACTCGTGAAATAGGAGAATTGGTGATTTTCAAATTTTATATAGGCCATATAAGGAAAAAAAAACGTTTTTGGGCCCACGGCCCCCTATGAGTGTTATTTTTAAAATTCTTTTACTCCAATTTTCGTCGAGAGAGGCTACTCAACAACTTCCCAAAGTTTCATGCTTCTACCTACACGGGAAGTTGGAGAATTAGTGATGAATCAGTGTGTGAGTGAGTGAGGGCTTTGCCTTTTATTAGTATAGAAGATAATAGGCCAAGTCACTCACTCATTGAATGTGGAACGCTGAGGAACGATGTAAAACAGTCTTTAGCAGTAAAAAAAGTTGTGTGGAGATTAGCACTGTAAAATTTGTTTATATGATCTTATATTTTAAAATACAAGGTGTGCATCGGTGCGCAAAATGATTATAAATTAAAGATGTGCTGTAAAACATATTATATGACGTCATTGTTTTAGCTCATATTTCCATTTTGGAAAAGGGAACAATGTAAAAAGAGTATTTGATGATGGTTGATTATAAAATACTTTGTGTACATTCGAGGAATTTTAATATTTCGTATTTATCAAACATGGATAAGTTACTGGGGCTTTGGACAAAAAACAAAGTGGGTGCCGTAGGCGCCCTACAACCCCTATTATAACATGCTTCGTGTATATTTCAGAAAGTTTAATATTTCGGATTTATCAAACAAGGACAAGTTTATTGGGCTTTTGAAAAAGGTTGGCGCCTTAGGCGCCCTAAAAAAGTGGGCGCCGCAGGCGCCACGGCGCCGCAGCACAATCATGTGTAATAAAAATCAAATAGTTGAAATGGAAACTTCCCGATTCCTTGCATTTCGTGGTATCGAGGGTATTGAGTGTCTAAAATGCTGCATGCTTTGCTTTGTAGGTTTAACCGTACAATAAATAAACAATACTTTTAACGGAATCAATGATCTCCATTAAGGTGCAATCCCACCCCCACCCCTCCCCCACATACATTTTAAGCTTGTAACACGCTAAGATGTCTTCTATTGCAGTACTTTTCAAACTTTTAGTATGACGGACCGGCAGGATTTTTTCCATTGCACCAGGGACCGTTGCACTGATTTCCCTGTACTGACGTGGTAGCGAAATGTAATTTATTTTATTTTAATTGTTTCATTTTATGTGCTTATTGCCGAAAAAATTGACTTACTCTAAATGGTTAGTATTAATGGTTGCAAATTGAGGATTATAATTAGATTTCTCTTTCCATTCTCGATAACTACTGTGGACCGACGGCGGATGGTCCACGGACCGACCCCGGTCCGCGGATCACCACTTGGACTGGCATTGACGTATCACCTAATACCGCTACCGACGGGAGAAGCGCTGACCGATGAGAACAACTCACTGAATTGATTTAGATTAGAAAATCTCGAGAAAATCTTCCCTCACCAGTAAATGTGCCGGATGTATAACATTGAGCGCCGCCCAGCGATTAGAAAAGATGAGCACGACAGATCGGATGTCCCACGGTCCACAGCATGAGAATTTCGTCCGCCCTCACAAGCAAGTCACATTGAAGTACTGAAAGGACGCTTAGGCTGTTGCTACTCTGGAGCCGGAATTCGACACTACAGTATACAGCCGTATCTTAAAAAACAAACAAAAAACAAACAAACAAAAAACAAAAACAAAACAAAACAAATGCCATAACATAGTGTGCATGGCTGCATGGCTATACTTACACAGTGAAAAACGGCAGTTCACGGCGGTGCACGCCAGTCGGGGTAAAAAATATTTTGTGCAGTGTAGCCACCATCAAAAATATTTTTTTCCAAAGCGCACACGGCCGTATACCGCAGTGTCCAATTCCGGCTTCAGCGTAGCCACAGCCTTGATTGTTTTTAAATCCTTTATATTAACTCGTGGTGTCTGCTTCCTTGAGGCAGGTGGGCGGTGCCGAAAAAACTTTGGGATCAATTTTTAACCCACTTCCTCGTAAGCTAGCGAGCTGAAATTTTGCAGGCAGACTCGTGCCGTTGATAAAAACAATGTATCAAAATTTCAGATCGATTGCATGTACTGCAATTAAATTATTGAATTTTTATGTTATTTTATGTATCTATGTATCAAGTTAATCAGTTAACTTTTGTGCTAGAGTGTCGCGGTTCGTATTATATTGAACGACCTTTTTAATACTTTCCTGTTACGCGATTCGGTGCGTATTTTATTGACAATACTTTTTATAAACATATTCCTGACATGTGCGCATTATATTAAACACTAGAATGTTATCACCCGTAAAAAATGGCGGAAGTTTTCAAAATAAATACACATCAGATTAAAAAATAACGCAATACAGAACTTTCATTTATTTTATTTATTTTTATTTGATTCATTTGTTATCATATTGAGTCTCCGGAAAGGGTTGGCCTCTACGCGGCCCGGGACACGAGTAAGGTGTGGAACTGTCTGCACCTGAAACCAACAACCCTGACGCACACCGTCAAACCATGTCCTTAAGGAATCCTTGCTTTAAGCCACAGACTCACAAAACCACGCATGAGTGGCGTAGTGAAAGGACTCGACTCACTAGTCTAGTTCCCGGGGCAAAGGTACGTGTATGGCAACATGCACGGACCGGGAAAAGGTAAGAAAATGCGCCCACTTCATTCATTCAATATGGCTGGAAAACCTCAAGATTGTCTTAATCATGGGAGGACTACGGACCCTCCCCTCTGTGTCGGCAACGGGGATCAGGACGACACGAGGCGTACGTATTACTGCAAGCCCGGAGAGGCTAGCTGCCAGGGTTCAGCTCCCCGAAAACCTATCCATTTTACAACTAAATTGCTGCGGTGTCAGAGGCAAGATAACTGAGATAACTAAGCTGCTCCACGAGCAGATGGTGGACGTTGCTCTTTTGCAAGAAACTCTGCTGAAAAAGAACCCATTGCACATTACGGGTTAATCAGTATATCGCTGTGCATGCAAAAATTGCAGAGGTCTGGTTACTTTAGTAAAAAACAACCTCACAGCGGAGATTGTAGAGAGCAAAGTACTTAGTGGTACAGACACCCTGACACTCAGCGTCACTAAATCTGGTAAAACTTTTACCATTTCCAATATTTACAACACCCCGAGAAACACGTTGTGTCTTCCTTTACACAACACAACGATGTTTAAGAACTATGTAATTGCAGGGGATTTTAATGCTCATACTGAAGCATTAGGCTATCCCGATAAAAACGCCTCTGGGCGGTACTTAGAGGAGGTCGAGCTTACTACCAACTTAATAAGGCTACAGGACAAAAATAGTGCTCCGATGTCATACATTTTGTGACGAGGAGGGAGGGAGCTGTTTAAGAAACGTGACGTCACATCAAAACGCGCAACTTTAAATAAAAGTTCCACTTAAAAATTTGATTGCTTACAATTTATTTAATGACCTTTTAAATTGCTTCACGCGTTATGATATTAGAGTGTAGCCTGACATTAAATACAATCTTTAATGACAAAAAAGTTATTTGGAAAATTTTTCAATTAGAAAATTCAGCTTTTATTGGGAAAGGGGGTGGGGGCACGGGCGCAGCTTTGTGACATCATGTTTGAGGAGGGTCTAGCGTTTTGTGACGATATGCGACGAGGGCGGAGGGAGAAAGTCTGCCAAAATTGCGTGAAGCACGCAGGTCGTATTCCAAACAAAGGTCGTATACCAAGCAAAATTTTTCGCGTCCAGACAAGACATATACTAAGTTGGACTATTATACCAAATCAGACGTACACTGGGGTACCACTGTATTTGGAAGTAATTGATAAATTTGTTAGTGATATGAAGCTATAGTTATATCAAGTCCGATAAATACATTATATACGAAATACGATTTGGTTTGGGGGGGGTGGGGGGGTAAAAAAACAATTAAAAAAATATTTATACAAAATATAAGAAATAATTTTTAAAAGGCAAAACATCAACAAACAGACAAAAATTAACTTACTGGGAATGTATACCGGTAACATAACGTTTCTAACCAAGACCAAGGCTTGCTGCGAGACTTAAAAACAGATGACGAGATTTTGCTTCAGGACGAAAAGTAAGGGAAAACAAAGTAAAGACGTATGTATTGGTTTCCTCAAGTACTGGCACTAAAATTTTGAAATACCTATAGTGAGCGGGCCACACTTTAGACATCCCTTTCGCGATAAGAATTTAACATCCCCCCGTCCCCCCACCACCCCCACCGCCCAAAAAAAATAATTAAAAATAAATAAATAGATAATAAAATAAGAAAAAAAAATAACCGGATAAAAAGAAAGAGTAGATCTGCCCCTACCCTAGGCCTGAGTAGCTAATACTGAGGAAACTTGTCAAAAGAGATCTATATATTAAAATAAGAATTTGAAATGCTGACTTCTTTGGCTCTAGAGTGGATGTCTTGCTTTTGTTAGTGATTAGTGTTTGAATTTCAGTTTCATTTCTTATCTCAATGACGCAAACATCTGAAAGTTGAAAATTTCTGCGTCTGGTAATAATTAGAGAAGGAAGAAGTGGGAGCCTCGGTTTGATAAGCGATCTACATACACCAGGCGTGTCCAGACTTCTTGCAAAGAGCGTCGTATTCCATGAAGTAAAAATTATGCCCGGGCCGGAATAAGATAGTAAACAAAAATTACATAAGTTGAGATAGAATTACAGGCTTTTAAATCATGTCATTTTGTTGCTGTAATTTGTTAAGTCGCGCTTCGTTATTGAGCGAAATAGTTTAAGTCGCGGTAATTCCATTGCTCCCAAATTTTGTGACGAAACTTAGCAATAAATAATACGTATGTATGATTTTCCCGCGATTTAATATTTCTGTTAGCCGTGGTAGTTGTAGTTACTTGTTGAATATTATTTTTTTGTCTAAAATGTCATTATCGAAAGAGCTGGAAAAACCAAGTATAAACTTAATTTTATTTAAAATAAACGTTATAGGAAAGAAAACACGTTTTTATTTGCATTCTTTATTATTGCTCAATAAGTTACCCTGAAATCTGTACTAAGTCACGATAGATCGCGATTTACTTAAGTCATCATTACATAAATATGGACCCGAACGACCGCGACTTAATGGGGTCGCACTGTATTTATATTTTTATATACATTATGCATGTATTTTTTATTTGGTTTGGGGAGGGGGATATAATTATTCTATTGCGATTTTCGAGACTTCATTAATATCTTGTACCATTATTAGACATTTACACTAAATTGATAAATAATGGCCAAGTTATTGAATAAAGAGTTTTAAAAAAAATATATTAAGTACCTTACTATAAATAAAATGTCTTGAAATATAACATAAGTCTAAAAGATTGGCTGAAAATTGTGATGGAAAAAAATGCTTTAAATTTTAAGTACAAAGTTGCCCCATTGATTTACTTTTCCGAGTTGTCAAAAACAAAGAAAATACTACACCGCTTTTCCCATTGTATGTGAAAGAATTTCATGCACATTACAGTCCATAACTTCAACGGCGTTTATTAATAAATACTCAAGTTGGTAAGCAATAAAACGTAATCGATTTTTGCCATCATTTGACCTTATCGTTTTTGTACTAAAAACATTTTATAATTTCAGCTTCTCTGATAAATTTAATGTTGTCATAAAAGAAAACATCCACAAGTCAGTTAATTATTTAAGATTAGGGCGCGGGCATAGTTACAATTTAAGCCCGGGTCGTATAAGGCTCGCGGGCCGGTCTTCGGACATGACCAAAATTACTCAATTCATGATGCAGTTACAAACATGAAAATTGGATGATATATTCTTCTTTAGGAATAAATATTGTTTGTTTCAGTACATTTAAAAATAAAGATAGGCTACCATTATTGAGTACCTTCAATGTTCATTATGTTAAAAATTCTTTTACATTTATTATTATGTTTGTGGTGGTATAATTTTAAGGTCATTGCACATTTTAACATTTAAAAAATGATCCTGTTAAAAAAGTAAAAGGTCAATAGTTTCTAAGATGACTGATCTTCTAAGAGGAGAAGACGGATTCTCTGTAAATGATCGTATCTGAGGGGAATTAAGCCACCGAAAGAAAAGTAACAAACAAACATTTTAAATATATTTAAAATTTAGATAATAAGTCGATGTATCAAAAGAACTTCTGATTTTTATTATGTAAACTGAAATCTGAAATCAAAGGGCAGGTTGGAGATCTGAATTATTTTGCAATTCATTGAGATTCCAGCCGCTTTTCTTCAGGAGTGTTATAACAACCGCCACTGTGTAGTGACGTGAAACTGTGGGGGACTGAAGCCTTCTATTTACTTTAACAAACATGAACAGTACAGCAAGCAAGACTTCCAAACAGTCCAAATGATCTTCTTGGTATGGAGTCAACAATGGACGACGTTGGTCTAGAGTCTAGATGCCACCATGGTACGCAGAGGCGTAACAAAGACTTGGCATCGGGGCAGTTGCCAAGGGCTGGTCCTTCAATAATCAATTTATTCTGTATAATTTAGTATTTTCACTATTTCCCAAGAAGGCCAAAGATGAATTAGCCAAGGACGCGGAAAACCCAGTTACGCTTCTGATGGTACGACTCAACTGTTCATCTCGAACCAGAAGAAACTCTGCTAAAGGGAAACCTTTAAGCACATATTATCACTTTTCCTGCGTTAGACATCCTGTATTCAGTGATCGGCGAACAGGGGTAAATCACCACATTTGGGGTAAATAGGGATTTTTTTTGGGGAGTAGAGCTAACAATGCTCCCCCAAATCCCCTAGATGTAAGGGCAGGACCTAGCGCATTCGGGGGTAACGTCAACGTAAAATTTTATATTTTCGAGTATCGGGCAAAAATGTTCGCCGACCGAGCTGTATGTTGTAGGTGAAAAGGTTTCAGATAAAGTGAACATCAGGAATGGGGTCAAAGGTTCACGGCCAGCTTACAGATTAACTTAGGCTACGTTTATAGAGGCGGCGGGTTTCGGGAAATCCCAGGCGCGAGTCGACCCGCGCGAGGAATGTTTCTATTTTTGCTTTGCAGGTGTTCATAGAGGACGCGGGTGTCTCGAGGCGACAAATTAATGGACCGGCGCGGGTAATTACCAGAACTAGTTGCTAGTTCTTGTTCCGCGTTGCCGCGCGGGACTGTGAATTCAAACTGATGGGCTTTGAATGTTTCTTCAGACTGTTAAATGTTCAATAATTCACCAACCACGACTTCGATTATGTCCATTCACAATATTAATTCCAGCATCTTGAATAAGTCTTTTAGCTTTTGAGATATCATTTTTGCTTCCAGATAATTCAATAGAATTTCTGCTTAATACACAACCAATTGTTGTTCCTACTTCAGATGATTTCACACGAATGGTTTCAGACTCACTAGTACCATCTTTGTCTCTGCTATTATGGTCTTCATTTCTTTTATCATATATTATTATGTGATAGTCAATAGTGGCTGCAGTCAGGGCCGGTTTTCCACCTAGGCCCACAAAGCCCGGGCCTAGGGCCCCAGCCAGCCAAGGGGCCCCGGTGGTGGAATCTTTACATAAGCCAAAAAGCCTGGCTTCATTATCAAAAATCTTTATCGAAAATAATAGTATAATAAATATTTTTACTACATTTTGCATACACTGCCCAGTAGTCAAGTGCACGGGGGTTCGTTTGTGTTGGTTTGTCATTGTAAGCCGCGTTCTGAGCTGCTGTTGTGATATTGTGGAGAAGGCGTAGGGTGGGTGTGACAGATTGCACCACCAGCAAAAAACTGCACGACCCCGACTTCCCACCTCCCCATACCACACACAGGACAAGACACCGCCCGAGCCGGGATTTGGGTTTCAGATTACAGATAATTGACAAGGACCGTATTTTCATATTTTAGAAGAGCAAGGGTGCAGTATTTTGCGCCCCTTGTAAGATGTTTGGGAAATGAGGTCACTAGCTAATGAAGGGTTCATCGACTGGAAAAATCTGTTAAAAGAATGAAGGAACATGAGAATTCGTACGAACACAGGTCCGCACTTGCGACACTTATAGCTAGGAAGAATGATGACGGTAAAGTTGACAAGAGTCTTGTTCTTCAAACAGAAGAAGAAGTAAAATACTGGGATAAGGTTTTGAAGCGCATTGTGGCTGTTGTGAGCTTACTTTCTGATTAGGATTTTAAAAAAACAGTGGGAATAATGTTATGACCATAGAAGTTTTGGCAGAGTTTGATCCTTTTCTGGACTTACGCATAAAACGCCACGGTAACAAAGGAAGTGGCACAACATGATATCTTTCGTCAAAAATATGCGATGAAATGGTTAATATCATGGCATAAAAGCTAATAATTACAATACGATCGTGACTGAGATAAAAAAAAATTCAAAATATTTCTGTGGGTTCTACTCCGGACATTTCTCATGTAGATAAATTTTCTTTAATTGTGAGATATGTCTCTGAAGACGAATATTATTTTGATGTTTATTAAATTCACTAAAGTTAAAAAAATTATATGTTCTGTACTACAGCATTTAATTTGCTAAATTTCCAAAATTGCTTCGAGATGGTTGGGGGACCTAAAAGTAAAAAGTGCCTAGGGGCCCGGGGTCTCTTAAATCCGGGCCTGGCTACAGTGTCAATAGTTTCTATTTGTGCTCGATTCAACTTTATTATTTTTCTATCATTCATGTCTTGGTTTTCATTCTTTCTCCATGGCTGATCAAAATTTCTTATTCTGGAATCAAAACTATATCTGCCTCTCCATGATCTTCTGCTTTGATTATAATCTCTATATATGGAATTGTGATTATATCTGTCTCTTCATGATTGTCTACTTTCATCATAATCTCTATGTCTGGAATTATGATTATATTTTTCTCTCCCATGCTTGTCTACCTTTGTTTTCAAAGTGATATTGTCTTGATCTTTCTTCTGTTTTCTTTCTTATAGGGCTGCCATTAGGTGACACCCTATTTGGTTGTCCTTTATTGTGGTAACACTGCTTTACCATATGTCCTGGCTTGTTACAGTACCAGCAAATAGTTTGTCTGTTGCCTTGGTTTGGCAAACTCTGGTTTCTCATACCTTGCCTTTTTTTCTTGACTTTTAATTTGTATTGCTGCAAAAATATCTTGTCTTTTGTCCATTTCCAAAAATTGCAATTATCAAACTCTTCACACCATGAATGGATACGACTTAAGTTCCTTTATTTATAATATAATTCACACTGACACAGTTGTTAATAGTCCATAGCTTTTTCTAGTTCAAGGTTATGTTTACAAATATTTCCTGGAATCAACCACACCTGTGAGCTTGGTGACGTAGTTCACTGCGTGTCGTCTGGCTTTTCCCGCTTTTACTATAAACACCAACCGCGCGAGTGATTAGGCGCGGTTTTTTAGCGCGAGTAACTAGCTCGCGGCAACCCGCCTACCCGCCGCCTCTATAAACGTAGCCTTACACACCGCCTCGTTAACTGAGCCAGCCAGCGAGGGCGCAAATGTGTACCACAACATTGAGGAACGACTAGATTTTTAAAGCTAGTGTGCTGTACTGTGCTGAATTCCGTTAACTATCCAGCACGTTACGAACTACGAACGGAGGTCAGTAGGTAGTACTATCAAAGTTCGAGGAGCAGAGAGTCAATAACCTTGTTTTATAATTATATGTGAATGACAGTGCATTTCGTTTTTATCACGACCACGTGAGCATTTAAACATCTCTGCGAGCCATCCGATGTGTGATGTGTAGGTCAACAGCTGATACCGATGCCGATGGGATTGTAAACCAAACAACACAGGCCTTCTGTAGCGTGAAGTCTTACAACGGCGTGTTGACACTATCAACTACTTGAACCTGTGACTGTGAGGATTAAAGATTTACTTCAACAGTTTCAACAGCTGTGTGGCCCGTGTGGAGGATTTCATTCGATTTTTTTCCATCTGTAATTTTGCCAACTGTTTTTTAGTGCATGTTATAATTAGACCCTGCCTTAACTGTTCCCATTTAGTTGACACCAGTGCCTGCTGATAGCGCCATGGAAATTAAATTCGACGGCAAACGAGCTCTTGTTACAGGCGGTGGAAAGGGCATCGGTCGTGGCATAGCCATAAGACTGGCCCGAGTGTGGGGCGAAGACTGTCGCGGTGAGCCGAACCGAAGCAGACCTTGCTGCTCTTAGGACCCAACACCCTTCCATCGAGACACGCGTCGTGGACCTGAGCGACTGGGCCACGGCGAGGCGAGAGATAGAAGCTCTCGGTCCCTTCGACCTGCTGGTCAACAGCGCAGGCGTGTCGAGGATCGCGCCCTTCGTCGACGTGCAGGAGGAGGATTTCGACTTCGTGTTCAACACCAACGTCAAGGCCCTCTTCAACGTCTCCCAGGTGGTGGCCAAGTCCATGATAGACCGTAAGACCGGTGGGGCCATCGTGAACTTGTCCAGCGCGGCGTCCACCCAGGCGGTCAACTTGCACTCCGTGTACTGCGCCAGCAAGGGGGCCGTGGATTCCCTGACCACCGTCATGGCCCTAGAGCTGGCCCAGCACAACATCCGGACCAACGCCGTCAATCCCACAGCCGTCATGACCGACATGGGCAAGTACTCGTGGAGCGACCCGGCCAAGGCACAACCCCTCATCAACAGGATACCCCCTGAGGCGCTTTGCCGAGGTCGAAGACGTTGTTGATGCCGTGGTTTGGTTGCTAAGCGACAAGGCCGGCTACGTGAACGGCGTGACGTTGCCGTTGGAAGGTGGACTACTGGTGGCATAGTTTCATAGCTGATTGCATTCAATACGCTTTTACTTTTAATTTTTAACAAATCAAGAATATGACCTAGCTACCAAGCCAATCATGGAATTGTGTTAGAAATGATTACCATCATAAAAAATATATTTTCTTTTGGTGCTCATTGGTCAATTAAAACCTTGACCCTTGACTTCAACTCTGTTTCCACCAACAATAGTATGGAACATTTGGATGTTGGTCTGTCTGATGAAACATGCCCAAGTAATGACCAGACTTCCATGTCTCCTTGGGCTTTTTTTATGGCATGGAACAATATACAATTTTATATAGTTGTATTTTTGTGATGATTCAAGCATATACTTTTGACTTTATATATTTTAGTTAAATTAATAAGTGCATTAGTATCAGTCATCAGTGATGCATTTGCATTCACAACAATTATAATATAATTTATATTATAGAGGCTGATAGATGTTACTAGATTAGCATTAATGGTAGATATTTTGTTTTATATTGATAACTTTATTCAATCAACTATTGTGTATTATTTTAATTATGCATAAAGATTGATTTGTTTTATATCTTCCTATGTAACTTACCAGTTTTATGGCACCATTTCCATATTAATATCATATTATTGTGCATTATTGGGAATAGTTATATGAATGTGACCCTTTCCATTATTGGGAATATTGGTATGAATGTGACCCTTTCCATTATCGGGAATAGTTGTATGAATGTGACCCTTTCCATTATTGGGAATAGTTGCATGAATGTGACCCTTTCCATTATTGGGAATAGTGGTATGAATGCGACCCTTTCCATTATTGGAATAGTGCGTATATGAATCTGACCCTTTCCATTATTGGGAATAGTAGATTGCTCATATGGGAATGTGAAGTGACCCTTTCCATTATTGGGAATAGTCGTACGAATGTGACCCTTTCCATTATTGGTAATAGTTGTATGAATGTGACCCTTTCCATTATTGGGAATAGTTGCATGAATGTGACCCTTTCCATTATTGGGAATAGTGGTATCAATGTGACACTTTCCATTATTGGGAATAGTGGTATGAATGTGACCCTTTCCATTATTGGGAATAGTCGTATGAATGTGACCCTTTCCATTATTGGGATTGGTGCATGAATGTGACCCTTTCCCTTGATGAGAAGTTTCAAATTGGATTCAAATTAATTTTAAAGCATTAAAGATTTTTTCCCTTTTGCATAAATTTCTTCTTCAGTTGTTTTTATTTTTAAATATATGGTACATTTGTGTTGTTTGTTGCTACAACTTAAAATAACAAGGCAAAAGTAAAACTAGTCCCTACTCCCCTCCCCTCATGCTGTCTCAGATTAATTTCGTCCAATTTATAATCATGTAAACAGATAAATGTAGATGTATTTTACAAACTGTATAAAAATCTGCTAATGTTTTGTTTATTTCATGTCTCAAAATTAAACTCACTATGAGGTCAGCGTATTTAAAGGTAGAATTATTGTGATATCAAAGAAATGTAAAGACACATAAGAAAAGATAATTTAAAAGACATGCTTAAAAAATTTAAATTTGGCAAATGTTCAGCTGTACAGTGTATCTATGTCTATATCTCTAACCCAGCAATGAAGTTTGCCTTGCAGTTTTTTTATAGACAGTAGAAGGATTGATTATTAACTGTTCATTTTAAAAAGGAATATAACTGGTTTTTTTTCTGTGACTTGATGTTTTGTTGTTGTCGCTGCTATTTTAAACTAAAGATAAAAACATTAATGCCATAGGCGTGTGCAATAGTTTTATTATTTTTAAAAAATTGATTGTCTGACAACAAAGCAAGACGTGAGTGAAATTAAAAGTAATGGAGACCAAAAACATTACTAATCACTGGTCACTGCTAGTGTTGGTAGTAACTTGATGTTTCAGATTAGTTACCCACTATTTAATTACATGCATTCATGTGAGACAGAAATGCATTAAACGAGGTAAGAGGGAACTGGAAACATTTTTTTCATATTATTTATGCACAGAAATGCAAGTAAGAAGACTGTTTTTTTTTAATGATGGAAGATGAACTGAGGTGGAAAGCATCGAATGACATATATTTCAAATAATACATTATTTTTAAAGTCACATACATGTACTTTAATTTTGAATTAAAAAAATAAATTCATTAGGTTTGACAAATGCTGTTATTTTTCCACTATACAAAGGTGAATGTTATAAATGAGTACTGTCTAACAGAACTTGTTATAAATGAGTACTGTCTAACAGAACTTGTTATAAATGAGTACAGTCTAACAGAACTTTGATTTACTGCTCTACTTGTGACCAAGTGTTCAACCACTGCATTACTTTTGCTTTACGGATGCTGTATTGACCTTTACCCAACCTTACCACCTCCAAAATCCAGAATTCGGACATGGAAAAGGAATGGGTGGCCTGAAGAAACCAGGAAAACCAACACTTTATCAACATTTAAAACTCTAATAGGAATGCAGGACTAAACACAAACCATAGATAAGCGTAGGGCGCAATAATCATCTGTATAGAAGGAGCGTCTGTAACATATAAGATAAGATGATGTTTTCAAGGTATATTATATGAAGGCATGGCTGCATAGCGTTGGTTCTTATGTATGTACTTCAAATCCAGCTACCTTATGAGAAATGGAAAATTATGTATCAATTTCATTTACCTAATTAAAATCTTTTCACCTGAAAAGGTAAAGGAATTCTTATGGTGTAATTTAATTAAATAAGCTGTAGTAGTAGTAGTTAATACTGAAATCGCTAAGATTTCTAAATTGCTTGAGGCTTTAATTTACTTCATATTTTTATGGAGTATAGTAAAGATAAACCTGGAATAATTTGCATATGTGATTTTAATACTGATATACATCTTGTCAAAACAAAATTTTCATCACCATACTTAAGACGCAGTAATCTTCTGTATAGAAGGGCGTCGGCAGTAGATAAGATATACACTAAACATGAGCTGTACATGAACAAAAATTATTATAAACTATAAGTACTGCAACATGCCACAATAAATCTGAAATATTAATAACACAAAAATTCAGTCGCACATGTCAAGTGTAAATTAAAATCCCCACAATAACTTACTGCCTTACTGTCATTGTGTCATAAAAATGAACAATAAATTCAACAACAGAATACACACAGTAAAAAGTTTGTAGGGATTCTTTAAGCATTTTGGATAAATCTATTACATCCGATATTTTAAAACACATTTAATAAATAAAATACACAACACACTTATAGTTCTAACCTTGTAACCTTAATTAATATAAATTAGGGCTGTTAACGATTAATTTAAATTTAATCGTCAACTTTTGAAAAATTAACGATTAATTAATCGTTAATTTTGATTAAAGCCAAAATTTGAAATTTATGGTGTCATAAGTAACATTTATTAAAAATACTTGTCAAAAATCGAAATAACACTGGAATGTCTTCTTTATATGACATCTTTTAACCAACATGGAGATGAGATGTTTCAGGAAGATATTGAACATCCCCTACACAGCGCACATCACAAACGAAGCGGTCCGCAACACAATAAGTACTGTCATTGGCCCCTACGAGGACATACTCACATCAATTAAAAAGAGGAAATTACGATGGTACGGACACGTGACAAGAATTGGAGGTCTCGCAAAAACTATATTGCAAGGCACAGTCCAGGGAGGAAGGAAAAGAGGCAGACAAAAGAAAAGATGGGAGGACGATATCAAAGAGTGGACCGGCCTGTCATTCAGCGACTCTCAAAGGGCAGCACAGGACCAGGGACAAATGGCGTGTGTTAGTGAGCAGTTCACGATGGTGCCCAACGACCCAACAACGGGTTAAGGGATAGTTCAGTTCAGTTTAACCAACAACGCAGACAGACAAGTGTATTCACATTATTTGGTTAAAGTGATGAGTGGGTCTTATTGACAATATAACCAGCCGAGCTGAACAATCGTTCACATAGCTTTAGATTGTCTCAGCTGAAGTTTCTGATACTGTAGTGGATGTTTGGTTTGCAGGTGATATGTAAGCGAAGTGTTAGCAATGTTCCCATTAAGCAGCGCGGCTGCGCAGATATTTGACCCGACGCCACGCAGGAGTTCAGAATCACCATGCAGCAAATTTTGTAAAATATTGCAAAAAAAAAGATGATGTGCAGCTTTGAACACAAGTTTTTTTTTAAAACTTTGCACACGGACCAATGAAGCTTAGACTTAGAGGGAACATTGCATGGTAGACAACGATTTCTCTCAATGGACACAAAACTTTTGTCAACATTTTGAACAGTCTTGCCAGTCAATAGTTTAAAACCAAACTGTTCGTGTAATCGTCCGGAAATTAGTTTATATTTATCGGACGAAATATTTTACTTTTAGACTTCCAGTACATTTATAAGTGATGGGTCGATTAATCGTTAACAAAAATTTTTTATCGTTAACAATTGTAACGATTAATAGAGAAATTAATAGTTAATTTCCGCAGCCTTTACTATAAATAAATTTATTGTTTTCATGCTACATTGATAAATCCTAAACCTAACAGAGCTCATTAGTTGCATTGTCCATCAAATTTCTGCTAGCTTCACAGATAAAACATTCATTTGGAATATTTGGGGTAAAAATCATTATGAGGATGAAAGTTGTTCTAACACTCTATTTGAACAATTTTATTTGAAGGTTACAGGGTTGATATCCCTGCGTTTAGGTATTAAAAAAAAACTTCGGAAAAAAATGTGTGCACTCATCCACAACCCCGCACCCCCCCCCAAAACAGGTAGCAACATGCAACAGTGATGTTTAAATCTCAGCCCTCCAGTCCATTTGGTCTTCACGCGTTTGGTAGCCCTTCTCCCTGGCCAGTCTGTTCAGCTGTTCCTTAGTCTCCACAATCCTCACAACGAAGGGGCTGCCAGTGACGTGAACACCTGACCATCGGACGTGTATCAAATATTCCCCTGGTTCCATCGGGTCATACCTAAGTTAAAAGAGATAAAATAAATCATTCTTGAAAATAGTGTGAAAATATAAAGCCTTATGGCATTATTTATTCACATTGTGTTAAGTGTAGTCCAGACAATTTATCTTTATTTACTTCTAAGAATTTTAAGAGCTGTGTTGGGTTGGTATTGCATTTTCCAGGAGCTTCTAACACATATTTATTAATTACAAAATTTAAATTAAAGATCATTTTTAAAAAAATAGAATCACAAGTTTGCTGTGTTACGGTACAAACCTGCAGTTAATAATTCTTTCATTTCTCGATTGTCTTTGCATCTCAACCCTGAATCCACCTGTTAAACATAAAACAAGTTTGAAAAAAGCTGTCATCAAGTATGTAGCGTCTCTTCTCGTTAAGTATATTGCCCATAATCTATAGACAAATATAATTTTTAATGAATTCTTAATTTTATTTGAATTTTCCTTTTTTTCATAATTTTTATGTTAACACAATCACTGTTTGCCACCAAAATCAAATCCCTGATCCTCAGTATTTTATTTACACTTAAATGATGGTTTGAGAACCTCTACATGTTAATTTTCTAAAGGCAAATATTCTACATATGACATTCAATTTAAGGTGTTTTATTAATCATTCATCACACCATTAGTTTATATTACCATCCTAGCATACCCACCCAGACACAAAGGTTTTCTCTAAATCAGTGCTTCTCAATCTGTTTAGTATGGCAGACCGGCAGGAATTTTGCCATTGCTCCAGGGACTGGTGCACTATTTTACCTACACTGATGTGGTAAGGAAATGTGATTATGATTATATTTTCTGTCCATTCTTGATAACGTCTGCAGACCGGTGGCGGATGTCCCGCGGACTTGCACCGTTCCGCTGACCACCACTCTGAGTAGCACTGCTCTGAATAATCCATCACTCACCTCGAGGCCCTCTGATCTTGACAGCGAGCTGCCCAGCACCTGCCCCATGGGTGTCCACAAGAAACCTGGACTCGAAATTGTCAATGAGGCCATTCTCAACACCTGGACCAAAAACCTTGACCTTGGTTGGGTCCGGTGGCTCACCTATCCTTATGATGAAAGGACTCCCTGAGGAGAGGGTCAAGTAGAAACACACAAACTCAAGATTTTTTTATTTTAACAAGGAGCAGGTAGGAATTTCCAATGGGAATCATGGCATGGGGCATAGGGCATGGTGATAGATAGATAGATTCTTTAATTCTCTACCATTACACATCCGGAGTATTTCATCTACCAAGTCCTTCAAGACTGCACTTAAGACGCATTTTTTCAAAATTTATTTTCAAAATTAAAGAAACACCATTTCTTGTTAATGATTAGCGTTGCTTATGTGTATTGTACTGTTTTTTATGTGGTTATTATGGAAAGAATGTATATTAAAATTATTATATGTATGTTATTATCTCCATGTAAAATTTAAAAAAAATAAAATTACCAATTTAATTCATTTAACTGTGCTTTTCAGTTAATGTGTGTTGCTATATCTGACAAATACACCAAATACACACTATCAACATTTAAAACTCTTTACAAAATTGCAAGACTAGATAAAAACCATCGATAAGCATAGGGCACAATAATCTTCCGTATAGAAGGAGCGTCTGTAATAAATAAGAAGATAATAACTTTTCCACCAATGTTCACCCTAAGGTGCATTGGCCTGTGTGCAAATAACAAACTTGTGTGCAAAGTTTCACAGCATCGATTCTTTTGTGCACAATTTTACACCCACACAAAAAGGTTATTAGATTATCTTTATCAAAATTTGATGGATTGCTAAATTTTTAAACTGAAGCACGGTCTGGGTCAGATATCTTAAAGGGAACACTGGTTCCCACCCTGGACCTTACCCCCCATCATATGCTACCTGTGACTTGGAACCCATCATATCTTACATGTGACTTGGACCCCATCACATACTACCTGTGACTTGGACCCCATCGCATCCTACCTGTGACTTGGACCCCATCACATTCTACCTGTGACTTGGACCCCATCACATACTACTTGTGATTTGGACCCCATCTCATCCTACCTGTGACTTGGACCCCATCAAATACTACCTGTGACTTGGACACCATCATATCTTAATTCTTACCTGTGACTTGGAACCCATCACATTCTACATGTGACTTGGAACCCATCACATTCTGCATATGACTTGGACCCCATCACATACTACCTGTGACTTGGACTCCATCACATTCTACCTGTGACTTGGACCCCATCATATTCTACATGTGACTTGGACCCCATCACATTCTAACTGTGACTTGGACCCCATTACATTCTACCTGTGACTTGGAACCCATCACATACTACCTGTGACTTGGACCCCATCACATACGACCTGTGACTTGGACCCCATCACATTCTACCTGTGACTTGTACCCCATCCCAATCTACCTGAACCTGTGATTTGTACCCCATCACATTCTACCTGTGACTTGGACACCATCATATCTCACCTGTGACTTGGACCCCATCATATCGTATTTGCAGTACATGTTTCTCTGGCTCAGTTGGGCATATCCTCAGTGTGTAGAGCCCCTCACTGTTTTCCTTGATATCACAGAGAGCTGTGTGGCGGAAGCTGTGGCACTCTGCTGTTACCTCACCTGGCACAGACAAGCATTTCAACATCAACAGACCTAGTGCATTAAAGACCAAACAAAGTGTTCTAAAAGAATATTAAAAGTTCAGTACCCTGCAACCAAACACAGTGGGACCCACTTAACTCGAGCCCGGTTAACTTGTCAGCTCTATTAAGTCGACGTTTTTTTATTGGAACCGCCAAATTCTCTCTTTGTCTTTGCATTTTTTCATCAGCTAATTCGATTTTTTAAGTCGCCGAGCCCTAATATTTTGAGCACAAAAGTGTGCCATATTTGCAACTTAACGTCGGTTAGCTCGATCCCCGTCTGTTCGCCTAGCAATGCACTTTGGCATTTTTAGTTCAAAACAGTGTTGACATCTCGCTTTCTTCGAGACTTCCGGCTATTGTGTGATTCTACGAGATTTCAATAAAAATTACCGGATGTTTTTATTTTCAATTTGATTCCGTGTGTGAATTAGTTTGAGTATGTATTCACCAAAGGTACTCGAAAATTGCGTTAGCAGTCTTTAATCCATCATTATTTCGCAGTGCATGTTATATTATTATTAAACTTAATTCATTTTCTGATGCATTAATCATTTATTTTTTAGCACGTTTTTATTAACTCGCTTTCGTTCCTGTTTGTTGGTTTGTCCAAGATTTTTTCAAATCTGCCAACGTAAAATTGAACCACTTCTGATGGTCCTAGAGATCTGAAAATTTTACCACAGATAGATCTTGGATGACAATGCATTTTATCAAAATTTCAGATCGATCGAATGTACCGTTATTAAATTATTGAACTTTTTAGTTTATCTATAGTCTATATATAAGCATCTGTACCGTCTGCTTTTGTTGACATCCGTGAGTTCATCCCATAACCACATCACAATGTTTTTAAAACGTTGGGCGGGCGCTTGTGAGGTGTTTGGTAAAATAAATAGAGGTAAAAAAATATTTTTAAAATCCAGATTGTTATAAGTGGACTAAAAAGAATAAAATAAATAGAAGTAAAAAAAAGATTTTTAAAAACCAAGTTTTTATAAGCGGACTAAAAAGAAGAAAATAATTTAAAACTTATAAGTTCAAGTACTTTCATTTAATATGACTAAAATCGTGGGGCGGGTGTTTGGTATAAAAATGAAAGATTTCTAATTTAGAAGGCAAAAGAGAGATCTATAAGTGAGAGTATGAGTGAGCTGCATATGTTAAACCACATAAGCGCCCGCCTCACGTTTTTAGTCATTTTAAATCGAAGTACTTGAACTTATAAGTTTTAAATTATTTTCTTCTTTTTAGTCCGCTTATAAAAACGTGGTTTTTAAAAATCTTTTTTTTACTTCTATTTATTAAGATAAACGAATATCTTTAGAAAATAAAATAAAGTTTTGTATCAAGAATCGACGGTGGTTTTTATATAATTAAATACAAAATTATTATTCTTTTAAAAGTTTGTTGTTGCTTTGTTACCAGTAAGATACGTGACTGTGACTAACACGCGCGTGACGGTGAAATCAAATCATTTTCTTAATATTCCAGTATATATATAATATACACGTCATCACTGTTGTAGGTCGAATTCTGATAAGGGATGTTTTTTTAAAAATTCGCTTAGGTCTAACACATAGTGCGCCTTTGATGTGTTCAATGGTCAAGGCCGCATTTGTTACTATTTATATTACAAGTTACACCTATCATTTGATTGACTGAGGAAATTTGAGTGCGGTCTCATAGTCTTTCAAGACCAGGAAAATTATTTTAAGAATTCCGGACTTTTCCCCGACTGAGTGGGAACCCTGGGTTATATTTAAATGGTCCTTAAAAACAAACGGTCATTACAACCTTAGGAAAGAGTGAAGAAATATTAGGGTCCCGATATTCCGATACGATTCCGATTAATCGTCCCATCACTAATTAATGCACATCATGTACATAAAGAAATTTCAAGGACATGTTAATATCTTGCCGCCATATTGGTTTTCATTTAACTAGATCATCGGTTATCTCGACGCCATTTTTCATACCCCAATGCCGTCGACTTAACCGGGTTCGACTGCAATGTCTCATTTCAAATGTCATTTTTCTCTTCCTTGAAAATTATGTCTAAAAAAAATCCTTTTAACTCATAATATTTATAACGAATCGATTCATAGGTAAGGTCTCAGGCTCCATCGTTTGCATATTGTTTATGGAGATCAGAAAGAAAATAGAATGTAAGCATTTTTACCTGGTCCTGCCTCTGTTGTATCCACAAACACTTTCAACTCACTCCCCGAAATGCCACCATTTAGACCCTCACCATACACTTTTACTTTCTTTATGTCCCCTTTAGATGTTATGTTGATCTTGAATGGACAGCCCAGCACCAGTGTGTCAGACCAATACACAAACAGCAGAAAGCTGCCTAAAATTTATATAAAATGAATGGATATCAACTGATTGTTGATCTGTGCATAAAATGAATGACATCATTCGAAATAAAGGTAAATGCTAAATAAAAAAAACAACTTAATCACTATGTTGAAAATACAGAAGTGAAATATTCTAGAAAATGTCAGAGGACTATTTTTTTTTAGCTGAATGTATTGATAAATAAGGCCAGCGTTTCCTGAAATTTGAATTGATAGACTAAATCCATCCAGTGTCAATATTCCACTGTTTGAGTCAAAGAAATTTACTGTCATTATCTGAGTTGTTTACACAAAGGACTTACCTGGGACGTTTGACAGGTAGGTACATTTATACCTGTCATAATTCAAAGATTTGATTTCAACTGGAAGGTCTGACTGAATTCCCTGCAGTCTGACTTTTGGGGTGCCTGTAAATTACAAAATTTAAAAAGTCCTCTCTTCTGTAAAAATGTCACTGAAGTAAAAGGGCATCCACAGACTAATGAAATAAATGCCATTCAGAGTCCATATCAAAATATCAATGAAAAAGTATTCAAAGCCCGTTAAATCAACTAGCTTTTTACTCCATGAAAGAAAAAAAACAAACAACATTCACTTCCACTGAAAATATCCACAGTTGGTTTCAAATAAAATAAAATATCAAACAGCATCAAAAATTTATGCTGAAGTCATTCAAGGCGATTACTTTTTTTGTGTTTTGTGCTTTCATAATGAAACAAAATCAAATAAATATTTGTGCTGTAAAAAATGATGAGAACAATTTTCCCCATGCTTCCTCACCCGCACAAAAAATGGAAAACCTTCTGTGTTAACTCAACAATGCACACATCACACTACTTGAGTGCAAATCCTTTTTTGGGAATATTTGGCAATCAGGTCACAGAAAACCCCCGAGAATTCCATTTACATTCTTTCAAATCAGATGCATAAGTAAAAATTACCAGGCCCGGCTTTTCTGCCATCAATCATAAAAAAAGCTGGAACTGTGGCTCTAGCGGATTCTGCCCCTTTTCCCAAAATGGTGACCTTAGAGGCATCCTCGGGCTGCGGCGGACCTGCGCAGTAGGCCAGCAGTGGACTGAAGTCAAGAGGCACATCGGACCAGTAAAGGTGTATATAGTGATCACCTGGGCAATTAAAATAATTTTTTTTTATTTAGCTATGGATGAGTCATTTGGTTAAGATATTATAAATAAATAAATAAATAAATTGATTATTTATATAGCGTTGTATCCCAGTAAGGAACTGGGCTCAGAAATAACATACCTATAAGTATTAAATTAACTTTCATATCACAACAAATTACAGTACATTATATATAAGCTACGTTAATCATTTACAAGAAATGTTGTTTCACCAATTTTGAAAATAAATTTTGAAAAGATGTGTCTTAAGTGCAGTCTTGAAGGACTTGATTGTTTGAATACTACGTATGTGTAATGGTAGAGAATTCCATTGTTTGGCTGCACAAAAAGAGAACGACCTTTCACCAAGTTTTGGTGCGTGTTGTTGGAACAGAGAGAACGCGTATGTCTGCAGAAGATCATAGCTGGCGAGTGGGTGAGTAGACCGACAAAAGTTCAGTAAGATACGATGGGCATGAGTCCGAAAAGAAGTTGTGACAGAGAACGGCCAGTTTGTAATCAATACGGGCTTGTATAGGCAGCCAATGAAGTGAGCGAAGAAGTGGAGTAACATGGTCATGTTTTTTTGCCTTGAGCACCAGTCTGGCAGCTGAATTTTGAACTTTCTGTATTCTTTCAATGCATTGTTTTGGCGCACCTGACAGAAGAGAATTGCAGTAATCAATACGAGCTAGTACAAGAGCACAGACTAGAGTTTTTGTGGCACTAACTGTTAAGTAATGACGGATTGAGCTGATCTGACGAATGGCAGTGTAGGCAGAGCGACAGATGTGGTTGATGAAGTTGTTAATAGACATGTTGTCAGAAATAATATAGCCAAGATTCCTAGTCGATGTTGTGAACAGAATATCCGAACTGGCTACGTGAATTGACTTCGGAAGAGACAAAGTACTGCGTGATTTATTGTTGCAAAATAGAAGTGCTTCAGTCTTGTCATCATTCAGCTTGAGTTTGCTTAACGTCATCCAAGACTTTACTTCACCAATGCACTCCTGCAACAATTGGACAGCGGAGTCCATATTAGAGGGATCAGTGTGAGTATATAGTTGAGTATCATCTGCAAATGATTGGCTTTTAACTGAATGCTTTTCGAGCAGTAGAAGTAGTGGTCTTGTATACAGTACAAAAAGTACCGGACCCAAAACAGAGCCCTGAGGCACACCATAAAGCAAGTCAGCTTTGTGAGAGATACAGCCATCTACTGATACTACATGTGATCTGTTAGATAAGTATGATTGAAACCAAGTCAGAACTGAGCCAGAAATTCCAAAATAATTTTGCAGGGTTTTCAGCAGTATTTGATGGTCGACAGTGTTAAAGGCTGCACTAAGATCTAAGAGGACCAATATAGAAATTTTTCCACTTTCCAGTGCCAGCAGGAGGTCATTTGTTACCTTCAACAGAGTGGTCTCTGTACTGTGAGAAGGTCTGTAGGCCGACTGATTAGGACTGAGAAGAGTGTGGTCATTTAGATAAGAAAAAAGTTGTTTTAAGACTAGTTTTTCAATGACTTTCGACAAAAATGAAATATTAGACACAGGTCGATAGTTGTTTAAATTGTTTTGGTCTAACCCTTTTTTTTTCAGCAAGGGTTTTATAATAGCAGATTTACATAATGAAGGAAAGGTGCCAGATTTTAGACTTTCATTAACTATATTAGTTACTGTTGGGAGTAAGAGATCTAATGACTCAACCAATAGTGGAGTGGGGATGGGATCAAGAGGGCAGGACGTTGGCTTAGATTTTAGAATAATACTTTTGACCTCATTTTCCGTAACAGACTGGAACATGTCAAAGCCTGACCTCACAGCAAAAGAAGGAGATAAATCATGTGGTGGCAACAACGTTCCATCAAGTTCATCACGAATTTTAGCAATTTTGTTGATAAAAAAGTTACAAAATATATCTGGTTGCTGATGCAGGGGATACACAGAGGGAAGGACCATAGCTTTACCAGTCCCTCTGAGGTTATTGCATACGTTAAATAGCTGCCTACTAGTACTACTTGTGATTATTTTATTACTAAAATATGTTGTTTTTGCTTGATGTACAATATTAGTAACACATCGCTTAGCAGCGGAATAAATTTGCTTATTGACGACAAGTCTCGACTTCAACCAAGTCTTTTCTGCTATACGTCGAGCTTTCTTGGCGCATCGAAGTTCTTCCCTTATTGTTGAATACCACGGAGCTGATCGTGTTGACTTGACATTGTAGCGGGTGACAGGGGCATGTAAGTCCAGCACAGAGAGTAGTGTACTATTCAGTTTATCCAAAGTGGGGCAGAGGTCAGGGGACACGGCCACACTTAGATCTTGCCGGAAGGCGTCGCGGTTCATGGCACGCAGATTGCGAAGTTCCCTGAATTTTGTGGGAGGAGGGGGGGCAATCACCCTAAGTTCACAAATAACACAAAAATGATCCGAGGACAGTTCTTCTGTTACGATTGCGGATTTGACAAAGCAATCGTCAGGTCTGTGCAATACCCAATCAATTATATGTCCTCTATTATGGGTGGGTTTATCAATCATTTGATCAATGTTGAATGAATCCAAAAGCTCTACCATCTTGGCTGTCATGGGATTCTGCGGTTGATCATAATGAATGTTCATGTCTCCTACTATCATGTAAGTGCCAGGCAGAGTGTTGGCATGGTCCAAAAGTTCCTGGAATTCCTCAAGAAATTTGGCATCCGTTAATTTATTTTTTTTTGCTCGGAAAGACACGGTAGATGCACATAAAGTGGATGATACGATGGAGCACTGACAATGTGATTTGAACTAACTCAAAGGATGTATGCGCAAATTCGAATTCTGTTACAAATGAAAGCTCTTGTGACAGCGTACTTCTGTTGACAGCAGCTAGGCCTCCACCTGGAGTGGCACGTGGAAATGATTGAACAGAATAGCCAGGTGGAGCAATATCAGCACACTTTCCCTCATCACCAGTTTGTTGAAACCAGGTCTCCTGAATAAACATGATGTCTATCCGCCTGTCCATGATAAATTCGCATACAGCGGTACGTTTGTCACATGGACCAAGTGACTGAGCGTTAAATGACGCGATGCAGAGATTTCTTTCTGTATAGTTGGGAGATGTTTTGATAGGTAAAACATTTAAAATGTTATAAGAACGTTGATGGCTGTCTACACCAACATGAAAATCAGAGTTAGGTCTTTGTTTGGAAATAAGGACAGGGATTCGTCTCTGTTTTCGTTTCCCACCACGAGATTTAAGCTTCCGAGGAAGATTTCGGCCAATACACAGATCTTTAAGTATACACACCAGTTCAGATGTTATGCGTGTATGCTTCGTGTTCATTGATACAAGGCAATTTCGTGTGTAGTGTAATGGTCGCCTACCTGTGTGATGTCGGGCATTGCTATTGTTATTGTCGTGGGCTTGTCCGAACGTTGATCGTAAGAACAAAGATGGCTGACATTGTAGTCGGACAAAGACATTGAGTCTTGCAAAGAAAAACAGCCAAAAAATAAACAATCCAACATTTTGAGAAATGAAAAAGGCAGCTCGTCCAAAACAGGGATCCATAAAGAACATCCTGATCCAGAAATAACAATAACAAACAGTCCAATACTTAAGAAATTCACAATTAAATAGGAGCTCGACGCTATTCATGCCTATTAGGCGTAGCCACTTCCGTTCAATGTATTAAAATGTAACTAGTTGCAAAGTTACCTGCAGTTTCAACTCAAGCTGAAACCAATTTCTAACTCTTAACCTTTCTCCTAACCTGTGTAACTGTGTTAATCATTTTTTGTTTGCCCCTGTTATATATTTTCATGTAAGCCATATCATTTCTTAGATCAGGGAATTATGAGGTTATACAATTATCATTTTTTTAAATATTTAATTTCATCAATTATTAAACAACATAATTTGCAGTTGTCACGCAAGTAGTGTCTGTCAGTCCTGACGCTACTAATTTTAGAAAGCAGGGAAAACCAAATTACTGCACCAATGCATCAAAAGGTGTGCAAATTAAATATGCCCTGTAAAAAAATATTATATGACGTCATTGTTTTCGCTCATATTTTAATTTTGGAAAAGGCATCAATGTAAAAAGAGGATTTGATTATGGTTAATTATTATAAAATAAAAAAAACAAAAAGGGGCGCTGTAGGCGCCCTGCAACCCCTATTATAAAATACTTTGTGTACACTTCAGAAAGTTTAATATTTCGTATTTATCAAAAAAAAGGACAAGTTAGTTGGGCTTTTGAAAAAGGTCGGCGCCATAGGCGCCCTATAAAAAAAGTGCATTTTTAAAATAAAATAAATAGATTTCAGCTGAAAACTTCCGTCATTTTTTACGGGTGATATAATAATAATAATAAATTGATTATTTATATAGCGCTGTATCCCAGTAAGGAACTGGGCTCACAGCGCTTTACATGAAAGAAATAACATACTTATAAGTATTAAATTAACTTTCATATCACAACAAACACAAAAAATTACAATACATTATACATAAGCTACGTTAATCATTTACAAGAAATGCTGTTTCATCAATTTTAAAAATAAGTTGTGAAAAGATGTGTCTTAAGTGCAGTCTTGAAAGACTTGGTTGTTTGAATACTACGTATGTGTAATGGTAGAGAATTCCATTGTTTGGCTGCACAAAAAGAGAATGACCTTTCACCAAATGTTTTGGTGCGTGTCGTATGCTAGTATTAGATTATTTCTGCACACCCAAAACGTGTAAAATGTTCATTTTTAAAGATTCTTTCACTCAAGTGGGATGACGACTGTAAAGGGGGGTAGTTACATAGAATGACATATTTTGATTAAAGCAAGGGATGGCACAGGGAAAAAAAATTAAAACTGACCTTCATGCTTAGCTTTGAAAGAAACCTTAATTGTATCAGCCGACTGAGTGACTTCAACAGGCAGCTTACCGTCTGGACCTAGCACTTCAGCTGTCAATTTACCTATAGTTGGATTAGTTAGAGCATGATCAACCATGTGTTTCATGTTGGTAAGATTGAGAAATTGTTTTTTATCATATAATTTACAAAACCCGGCTAATAATGTAGATATTAGATAATCCCTTTCCATGACAAAGTAAGTAAAAAAATAGTTCAATTAGCTCTCCTTTTAACTTGAGTTTACAATAGTCATAGTTTTACAGAAAACGTCAATTACATGAAAGAATGACATAATTCAGGAATCTATATAATTAGTAAAAACTCTGTTGGATTGAATTATAAAGTTCAAGGCATGGAGGTAGCCATAGAATGTCCCTTTTATTTTATTAGTAAAATTCAAATTTAGAAACAATCTCTCACATCCACCAAGGCTCTTTAAAGGTAATTGTAATGCCAGGTATCCATTTTCTAAACTGGAGATCTTGTTAGAATCATAAGCAATATTACAAATGTCCACTAAATTTTTATGTGGTTACCCATTAGTCAATTATCTTACCTGTATATAACTCATATAAGCCTCATTTTACCAATAACGTTTAAAAATTTTATAATTTCTGTGTAACTGACGGTAAACATAATTAAACAATATATAAACATTTTAATTAGTTAAAAGATATGGCAAACCTGGTCCTGCCCTGCTGACATCTAAATGGAAGTCCATTTCTTTATCATAGCTCAGAATGATGTGATCAGAATCATCCTTGAGGTCCTTCACATTGTCCAGCAGAATCACTCGAGACTTGTCTGTAATGCTGGCAGTGTAGGGTGACCCTAAATGGAACAAGAGATTTTTAAAAAAAATTGATATCAAGAGTATATAAAGGCAGAGTTTTTGGGACATTGAATCACTAAATTACAAAAGAAGATATAATGTTATAGCATAGAGAAATATATACATACATGTAGAAAGAGTTTAATAACAAATCATTAAGTCATGCCAAAGTATCCTATGGCATCCGTCCATCCTCATGGGATGATGGCGTATCCTCCTGCTCCTCTACCCCCCTTCCCCTTTCTCCTGGCCCTTTTCTCCTCGCTCTTGACTGTAAGGGAAGCTTCCGCGACTTGGATGCCCTCGCGTACTTTAGCCCGCCAGGAGGTGCGTTCCTCAGCAATGGTTTCCCACGTTTTATGGTCTATCTGCGCCAGACTCATGTCTTTCTTGCAGACATCCTTGAAGCGCAAGCAGGGGCATCCTCTCTTCCGCATACCAGTTGCCAGCTCACCGTAAAGCAGGGCTCTTGGAATGCGCTCCGAGTTCATCCTGCGGACGTGTCCCAGCCACCGCAGGCGCCTCTCACTCAGGATTGAGTGCATGCTCAGCATATGACTCCTTCTGAGTACCTCGACATTCGTTATCTTGTCCTGCCACTTGATGTGCAGAATCCTGCGCAAGCATCGTAAGTGGAAGCTGTTGAGTTGCTTTGTTTGCTTGGCATAGGTCGTCCAGCACTCGCTGCCATAGAGGAGTGTGCTGAGCACGCAGGCCTGGTACACAGTGATTTTTGTCCTAGCAGTGAGCTGTGCATTGTTCCACACTCTTTTATTCAGCCTAGCCATTAATGATGAAGCCTTGCAAATTCTGGTTTCAATTTCCTTTTCCAGGGAGAGTGTGCTTGTGATGTTACTGCCAAGGTAGGTAAAATCATCGACGACATCCAAGGTGTTTCCCTCAATGGAGATTGCTGGGAAGCAGTCAGTTCCTTGTCTCATAATGTTGGTCTTTTTGAGGCTTATCGTTAGACCAAAATCTTTGCATGCCTCTGAGAACTTGTCGACCAAAAGTTGGAGACCTATCTCTGAATGTGAGGTAAGGGCTGCGTCATCCGCGAAGAGCAGCTCTCTAATTAAAACATTTTCCACTTTTCTCTTTGCACGGAGACGGCTGATGTTGTACAGATTTCCATCCGCCCTGGTATGGATGTTTACACCCTCGAAACAGTCCTCGAAAGCATGACGCAGTAGCATCGAGAAAAAGATACCGAAGAGTGTTGGAGCCAGTACACAGCCCTGTTTGACTCCGCTACAGACTGGGAAGGGTTCTGAGGTGGCACCATCGAAGAGCACTGTACTGTGCATATTGGTGTGGAAGGACTCGATGATGGAGAGAAGCCGTGGCGGGCATCCTATTTTTTCCAATATACGTAGCAGACCCTCGCGGCTGACCAGGTCAAATGCCTTTGTTAGATCTATGAAGGCAACAAAGAGGGCTTTCTGTTGCTCCCGACATTTCTCTTGTAGCTGACGGAGTGAGAAGATCATGTCCATTGTTGACCGGCCAGCCCGAAAACCGCATTGTGATTCTGGGTAGACATTTTGCGCCAGAATTTGCAGGCGTGCAAGGATCACTCTGGCAAAAGCCTTTCCCACAATACTCAGTAAGGAGATACCACGATAGTTATTGCAATCGCTGCGATCTCCTTTGTTCTTATAAAGCGTAACTATTTTGGCGTCACGCATGTCCTGTGGGATGTGACCGCGTTCCCAGCAATCGCATATGAGTTCGTGCAGAGGCTTCAGTAGTGCTGGCTGGCCGTGCTTAAGGACTTCTGCAGGAATGCCAGCGTTGCCTGGGGCCTTCCCATTTCTCAGATGGTCGATAGCCCTACCAAGCTCCTCTATTGACGGTGGAGCATCAAGCTGATCTAGAACTGGTAGATCTGGTATTCTTTCTATGGCAGAGTCAGATACTACATTCTGTGTCGCATAGAGTTCTAGATAGTGCTCAGTCCAGCGCCGCATCTGCTTGTCTCGTTCTGTGATCATCTCACCTGATTTTGTCTTGATTGGAGCTGACTTTGAAGTTGTGGGCCCAGTGGCCTTTTTTATGCCTTCGTACATTTGTTTTATATCTCCCTGATTAGCAGCAGATTGAATGCTTTTGCATAATTCCACCCAATAAGTGTTAGCGCAAAAACATGCAGTCTTCATGCTATAGGGACAGAACAAATCGATGCGAATTGGCTCCATATTCGAGACACTATTTACAACACCTCTCTTGCCGTCCTCGGGAGGAAGGAAAGAAAAAATGCAGATTGGTTTGAGGCCCACTGGGTTACAATGAATCCCGTGACGGAGACAAAAAGAAAAGCTCTACTGGCCTACAAAGCTTCCCCAGGACCTGACACCCTGAAATGTCTCAGAAGTGCCAGAAACACTGCCAAAGTATAAACAGGGATAAAATCAACTTGTCATGTCAGAATACTATTATTGACAGATTATAATATTAATGATAAGAGCCAATTAAAATTACAAAATATATTATTTTTTTTAGACTAAGATCTTTAAAGAAAAATCATCATGTGATTGAATTTTTAAAAATTAAACAAAAAGGAAAACTTGTTTGTGTAAAAACTCTGAACCAATCGAATGTTATATAAATACTATAACAATTATAATTCTATTGACTATACGCCTACATAGAAGAGTTAAGAACAACTGAAAAAGTGTGGAGTATAAAATTAATTTAAACAGTGTGCAGGTTAAGATAGAAAATAAATGATTATGATTCATTTATTAATTATGGTCAATACAGGGCCAATAGTCAAAATATGGCTAGTGCTCAATACAGGGCCAATATTCAAAATATGGCTAGAGGTCAAGACATGACTAATAGTTCAAATAGCCAATTGTCATAAAATGGTCTATGGCCAACACAAGGTCAACGTGAAAACCTACCAGCTATGGGCTTGCCATCCCATTTAATGTCAATCTTGTACGAGCCCACAGTGAGGGGCACGTAGCGAAACTCGTACTCGTTGGTTCCCTGTGTTTCTTTCACTACCGGGACATTTTGGCCAGACACTGAGATGAGTGGGTGCAAGTGCAAATAAGAAGTGCAGATTTATAAAGTGTTAAACAAACCAATATATTTAAGAAACTTTACACAAAAAAAGTTAGAAAAATTATTTTAAAATGTGGCATGTAAAATACTGTATTATTTTTTAATCATCAACATACATAATTCTTGTAATGGATGTAATGCTGATTTGTTCAATAGTGCGTACCAAAAATTACTGCATCAAATATAACTCTTTTCGAACGTTCCGCATAAACTTGTTCAATATGATTATAAATAAATCCAATAAAAATAAATAAAATAAATAAAATAAATTAAAGTTCTGTATTACGCTATTTTTTAATCTGATGTGTATTTATTTTGAAAACTTCCGTCATTTTTGACAGGTGAAACGCTAGTTTTATACTAATACTAGCCTGTATACCATGCATTTTGCACAAACAATCTTTTTAGATAACATAAATTAAGAGTCCTGTTTTTAACAAAAGTCACCAAACTAAATGTTTACATAGTTTGCAGAAAAGATATTAAAAGTATTTGTGTACACATTTTTTTTTGTGCGTGTCCCATAACCTTTTTTCAAGGTCGTAGGGGGTTCTAGTGTACACATTACTTTTCCCGATAGGATCTCTTTTCCCAAAGTGATCCCATACTTCCATTCTCTAGAGTCTAGAGTATACCTGAATAACACGGATAATAGCCATTACTTTTAAATCAATTTACATTTAGATACTGGTATACACCAGTGCTTCTCAAACTTTTTAATATGGCGGACCGGCAGGAATTTTTTCCATTGCATCAGGGACCGGTGCACTATTTTTTCTTCACTGACAATTTTTTTGGTCCTTTTTTTATAACTTCTGCGGACCGGCGGCGGATGGCCCACGGACCGGCACCGGTCCGCGGACCACCACTTTGAGAAGCACTGGTATACACCACAAAGGGAACAACTACCAATTTTGATGATTAGGTAAATTCATGTGTACCCTAATAGAGTTGTTGAAAACTATTCGCTTATATAAGGGACCAACACCCCTAAAAGGAGTGAAATTGGGAGTTCAATTTTATATGGTATGTTATTGTGGGTCATAAAAGTTTTGTCTACCAAATTTGGTTTCTATACATCCATCCACCCAGTAGCAAATTATTAAAATAATATTTATAAAGATTCTTTAAAAAACTGACATGTTAGGCCCACTAGCCCAAAACAAACATTAGTTATAGGTCAAAACCCCTCTAGATTTCAATCTGGAATATAATGGATAATTGTGTAATGATTTTTCAAGATCATATAAAATCGAATGGGAAATCAAGTATAAAAATTTAGTGAAAACTGAATTTGCTGCCCCTGTCCACAAGAAGTGGATATAAGGAGTAAGATGCCCTGAAGTATATTAATATGAGCCATTTAGTTTTTGTGACAAACTTTTGTCTAGATTCATCCATTACCCGTAGCCAATGTTTAAAATAGTATTTATATAGCTCATATAAGCAAAAGACAACATTATGGGCCTCTGGTCCCGAATGAGTGGGTAATAGGAGTTTTATTCCATATAGTATTTCAATATGGGGGATCTTGTTTATATGTAGCAAGTTTGGTATAAATCCATTCATTTCAAGTTTGAAAACAATGATTGATGTTAGTATACAATTTTCTACACATTACAAAAAGGTCAAATAAACAATTTATGAACTTTTTTCTATTGTTTATTATTATTATTATTTTTTTTTGGTTTAAAACTCAGTCACACATTAGCTAAGAAGCCCTGTATGTTAATACTAGAGTTATAGTAAATTCTAGAATGATAAAAAAATCTTTAAAAAATTGTGATTAGAAAATTGTAATAAAAAAAACTCAGTAAAAAACAAAGTTTTAGACTATAAATCCTTTATATTTGAGACATAAATAAAAGTATTGATTATGTTCAATAGAATACGAACCGTGCGACAGACTAGCAGAAACATTTACAGATTGGGAAAATATTATAAAAGTTTTTTCAATATAATACACACCGCACCGCGCAACAGGAAAATATTAAAAAGGTTGTTAAATATAATACGCACCGCGTAACAGTCTAGCACAAAAAATAACATCTTACATAAGATACATAGAGATAAACTAAAAATTCATTAATTTAATTACCGTAAATTCGATCGATGTGAAATTTTGATACATCATTTTTATCGTTGCCACAAGTCTGCCTGCAAAATTTCAGCCCGATTGTATACAAAGAAGTGGGTTAAAAATCGATCCAAAGTTTTTGCGGGAAAACAATCAAGCAGACACCACGCGTTAATATAAAGGATTTTAAAAAAAAAGACAATCCTAGAGAGCACTAACCTTCTATGACAGCAGTGATGTCCCCTGCCAGCCCTTGCTTGTTGACAACAAAGTGCGCCTCAGCTCCTTTCAACCCACGCGAGAGACCATCACCAGAAACAACAATCTGACCGGGGTCCACCACATCGACAGTTTTAGGTGAGCCTGGAAAGCAGAATAAGGAATTACTAGTCATGACTAGGAGTGGGGAAAGTTTATGCTCTTATACATACCTTAAAAAAAAGGTATGAGACTATAAGCTTTTGTATGCCTTCAATAGAGAACAAGTATAACTTCAAAAATTTGTGTAACATAATTTATAAGTAAAAGTTAATTTATAAAATAAATCTTTAGTTGACTATATTCTAAAGTTAATCTATGTACTGTCCCACACTCTTTTAAGGTAATTTGACAAGAACACTATGGGACTTTGCCATTCTGGGTAATTTTTGATGTTATTTTACAGTCTTAAAAAGTATACCATCATAATAAGGCATTGAGTGTAGGTCCGACTACTTTACCATTTATTGTCTCCCCTCGAAGAAATGCCTTAACTCTGTAAATTCCAGATGACTTGGGTTTGAAAACTATTTGCCGAATTTCCGCTGAACCAGACAGTCTGACATCATCCAATTTTCGCCCTCCACTAAACTCAACTTCAGTCTCTAGGTCCGTGCTACCACAGTCACGGATGTTCACTGCGAAAGAGATGGAATACATCATGTATTTCTGTATTATCAACATAATAAAACACTTTACTTAATGGTGTGCAGAAAAAAACAACACCCCATTAAAATTATAATATGTAAGGCAACGATATTCTGTTTAAAAAGCAGGAACACACTTAACTCGTAATTTTTATTAGCATGAAAGTGAAGACATGCCACTTAGGAAACTTATTATTATATTATTTTGAATCATTTTAATTAAATTAACTGATGTCAATGCAATGTAAAGTTTTATTTTTAAGTTTAAAAGATTGGATAAGGTATAGAAGTTTGTCATAAAATATGACAAGGTAGAAATTGTATCAATTTTACATTAAATAAATGTCACATGCAGGGAGAAAGTGATATCACTAATGTCACAACCCATTTCTTCGCTGTTATTAAAAATCTTTAATTAATTCAAATGGAGATCTTTAATATAAGACCCAAAACACACATCAGTTTACCATTGAAAGACACCTCTTCCCCAACAATGCCACGTTCTGGACCTGTCAGCCAGGCCTTCATTGGATCAAATGCTGTCATACTTGTCACATTAACCTCTTGATTTCCAACCATTGTCTGAAAGCTCCATTTCCCTGGACAGAAACAAATAATATACCGACAATGCCAATTTGGCACTGGAATGGTTGGTTTCAGGTGGGAACTGGCAACTAATGTAAAGGGGTTAAATAGTGTATTCAAGTATTTTTGGGACAATTTCCCTAAAAATGTTTTCTCATGATTAAGCTCTTGTGCAATTATAAAATGAAAACAGAGATAATGTTACCCACTACTTAATGTTTTCAACAGCATTAATTTTTCATAGATGTTTTCATGATAAATATTCATTTGAATATAGGTAATCAATAACAAAATATTCAAGTGAGTTTTCAATAATAATATACTTATTTAAGGTTGATAAAGAGAATTTATTGTAGCAAACAAAATTAGAAAAATTAAAGATATATCTGATTATTCATATAAAACTATTTTCTGATTTTTATTTTTATTGTCCTCTTTCAGCAACTCAAAACTAAATAGAGCTAATTGAATTGATAGCCAGTGCTGCCAGAAGTGTTCTGAGGATAGTTAATGCTGCTAGAATTGGACATAAACTAATTTAAACTGACTGAAGAAGAAATTTGAAGTTAAAGTGAAGGTACCTTAATAAAATATAAAAATATACACTAACTTACCAACTGATGAAGGCCTAAATGAGCTTTCAATGCCTTCTGAGGTAGATTCCTTATTCAAGCTAGTCATTTCACCATTAGGACTGATAAGTCTTATTTCTACAGCGTCACACAACTCAGAAGGGCAAAAAACCTGGGAATTTATATTTTAAAAAAATCTCATTTCAATTTACTTTAAGGCAACGATGGTGTAGATAATTTTAAAAAAGATACTTTAAAATATACACTGAAATAAAATATACTTATGTCGTGTTCTCCAAGTTTAAGTTCAATTAAATTAGTTTATCAGCTTACCTGAATCTTGTAGGGTTTTCCAACAAGGCAGGGGTTTGGTTGTCCAGCAACTCTCAATTTTGACAAATCATGTTGGGTGGAAAATGTAATAGGACACACTCGGATGTCAACACCATCGTATTGGGCGTAGATCTTTAAAAAAAGTCAAAAGAAATGTTTTTTTACATTGGTATTGTTTAATGTTCAAACCAATCAGGAAATTTCCTTAAAATCACCTTCCCCAAATTTTTAGGAAAGCAATTTCTTATCTTATCTTATCTGTTACAGGCGCTCCTTCTAAACAGAAGATTATTCCAACCTACGCTTATACATGGTTTGTGTCTAGTCTTGCACATTTTTTTTTAGAGTTTTAAATGTTGATAGAATTTTCAAATGGATGTTTATCTGTAGTAGATTATTTTCTAAAAAAAAGAAAGTTTGAAATAAAATTTGTCAAATGGAAAATTACTTAATGATTCTTAAATTTATTTTTAAGGGTGTGAGAAAATAAAATCTTTTTTCCCTATTGTATTGCTCAGGAAAACAAATCTTCAGTCAATCAAATGATGGCATAGATACATCAATGATCTTTTAAAGTTTTAAAAGGCCAATTAAGTTATGTACTGTGATTAGTAAGAAATTCGATGACGTCCAATGGCAAAAATCTTTGACGCAATATTAATTTGCTTTGGAAATGAATGTGCTGTTGGTGTATTTAAAATGTTTAGACCGTTTTACATCAACATTTTTTACACAAGCTATTTGGCTCTAGTTAAATTTCAAAACATTTTATTTATTGTACGGTATGAAGCATAAAATTCAGATCATTATTTAAAAACTTTTTTTATTACCCATCCATATTTTCTAATTTCTAATGATTGAACAATATATTTTAAAGTCATTTTAAATATTATTTTTAATTGCTACACAAAATATCACAAGTTAGAAATGAAAACAAAAATAATTAAAAAGCTTGTAGCTTAATCTCCAATTATGTCATGTTTGTTTATTATGTTAAATCAGGCCCCTACATACTTTTACCTCATGGAATACAGCCTCCTTACAGTAAGTTTGGACACCCCTTTTACCAGAGGCATAACAACGACTTGGCATCGGGCAGTTGCCAAGGGCTAATCCTTCAATAATCAATTTATTCTGTGTAATTTAGTATTTTACCTATTTCTCAAGGGCGCCAAAAATGAATTAGCCAAGGGTGCGGAAAACCTAGTTACGTTTCTGCCTTTTATACAAAACAATAAATTTCAATAAATATAAACAAATATATACATTATAATGAATTACAGTTGATTAAAACATCGAGTGGACACCCACCTTGTGAAGTCCTCGCTCATTGGGTTGAAAAGTACAAGTAGCAACTTTGTTGGACCAGCTCACTTTGCATTTAGGTGATTCTGTAGGACCTGACACCCACACTTTGACTTTGGACTCTTCCACGTCAACATCAGCAGGTTTTATCACAAAACTTGCCTGTCCAGAAATGAATTTTAATATAATAAAATGTCATCAATCTGTGCAATTGTCATAATGTTTCATTGTAACAAGTTTGCTTGAATTGAACTGAAACGGCAGGATCATGTTACAATCATAACTTGCATTCAACAACCCCAAGTCTGCATGGATACACCCTTACCTGATGTCCAACAATCACACGGATACACCCTTACCTGATGTCCAACAATCACACGGATACACCCTTACCTGATGTCAACAATCACACGGATACACCCTTACCTGATGTCCAACAATCACACAGATACACCCTTACCTGATGTCCAACAATCACACGGATACACCCTTACCTGATGTCCAACAATCACAAGTCGATACACCCTTACCTGATGTCCAACAATCACAAGTCTACACCCTTACCTGATGTCCAACAATCACACGGATACACCCTTACCTGATGTCCAACAATCACACAGTCTACACCCTTACCTGATGTCCGACAATCACTTCATGAAGGTGGCACTCCAGCTCCAGTTTCTCCGACTTGTCTTTCTTTGGGGTTATTTTCTGGAACTTGCTGATGTAGGACATGACAGAGAGGTGGTCAACATTAGGGTCACTGAGCTCAGATGCCGACAGTATGGTTTCCACACCAAGTTTTTTGGCACAGTCGATGCCTTGATTGTTTGAAAAAATGGGTTTAGGTTTAAATACAGAGGTTACATTAAAAAAATGAATAATGCTCGAAAGAAGAAATTCGATCACAACTTATATTTATGGTGGTTTTTATGAATTTTTGTGTGTTTATTGTGATCAATGTATGACATGTCCACATCTACACAAGTTATGAGTATCCAAGGTTTAGCTTTTATAATTCAATAATAACTTTTCATTTTCAAATCCTTTATATTAACTCGTGGTGTCTGGTTTTTTGAGGCCTTGATTGCTTGCCGAAAAAACTTTGGATCGATTTTTAACCCACTCCCTCATAAGCTAGCGAGCTGAAATTTTGCAGGCAGACTCGTGCCGATGATAAAAAGGATGTATCAAAATTTCAGATCGATCGCATGTACTGTAATTAAATTAATTCAGTTTTAGATTATCTTTATTTATCTCTATGTAACGTTAATTTTTGTGCTAGAGTGTCGTGGTGCGCATTATATTGAACAATCTTTCCTGTTGCGCAATAAGATGCGTATTATATTGACACACTTTTTAAAAATATATTCCCGATCGGTGCGCATTAGCCTATATTAAACATGTTTTACAAGACATAACTAAAATTTGGGATTTTTGGATTGTCGGTCGCTGCATTTTATAATGAACATTCTTTTAGTTATGTCTCGTATTTAAAGGATTTATAGTCAAATATGTTTTTTTATTACAGTTTATCTAAAAAGTAATGGATATAGTTAGTTTATCAAAATCCAAATAATTTAAAGCATAATAATAATAGGTTGTCTTTTCTTGTTTTTTTTTGGTAAGTGAAGGTTAACTTTTAAACATTGCTTATAATGGTTACTAACCCAGCTGGCAGTTGGCCAGGTGGTCATTTCTGTTTATGTTAGGCCAACCAGGCACTTCTCCTCCCATGGAATGAACGAGTCCACACAGAAAGTAGCCATCATTCCAGTCTGTCTGAAAATACTCTTTTCTTAAGAACAAAATATTTTATGATAAACAGAAACTGTTGGACAGAGTACAAACAGAGCCATATAAACAGAAACAGTTGGACAGAGTAAGGTTACAAACAGAGCCATATAAACAGAAACAGTTGGACAGAGTAAGGGTACAAACAGAGCCACATAAAAAACATGAAGAAAAAAATAAGGTTAGTGTACATTGGATTGTATCCATTTGTTGTAATTTTACTAATTGTTAGCTTACTGCCACTGATATTTTATTATTATATATGGTTGCTTACTACATGTATACTTGAGTTAGCTTACTGTAAGAACACGCGAGTTAGCTTACTGTAAGAACACCTGAGTTAGCTTAGTGTAAGAATACGTGAGTAAGCTTAAGGTTACTGATGTAATCTTACTGAGAGGTTACTGATGTTCGTTGTCTTCAGCTGCTTGCACACCCAGTTGAGGGTGTTATAGTAACCAGGTGAGTTCTTGCGAATGAAGTAAGACAGGTAAGTCATGGCCGACAACTCGTCAAGGTCACTGCTGGCAAAATCTTCAGGGGATATCACTCTTGGCACATTCAAATGATCTTTGGCGAGCTGCATTGCATTTCTACAGTTTTGGACACTAGGAAAATGTATTTGAAATGAGTTTTATACTAGATTTCAGCTGTGTTTAAAATTTTTAAAAAAGAGCTATGTTTACATAAAATGATCAGTAACAAAATATGATTTCAGAGAAGAAAACAAAGCCACTCTAGAATTTAGACAAAATAGCAACAAAGTAATATAAGATAAATGCTTCTTTATAACGTTTCTTTTATGATAACTCATTATATAACATTGGATAGTTAGTGTGCATTTTTAAAAATAAAAACACAATTAAGCAACATTATATTATGGTCACTACCTGTCCTTAGGCGACAGCTCTGCCCACTTGGGTGACAGCCCAGGTTTCAGGTATTCCAGTAAGGCACTGAAGATGAAAGGTGAGTTAAATGTGAAGATGAAAGGTGAGTTAAAATATGGAGATGAAAGGTGAGTTAAATATAGAGATGAAAGGTGAGTTAAATATAGAGATGAAAGGTGAGTTAGATATAGAGATGAAAGGTGAGTTAAATATGGAGATGAAAGGTGAGTTAAATATGGAGATGAAAGGTGAGTTAAATTTGGAGATGAAAGGTGAGTTAAATATGGAGATGAAAGGTGAGTTAAATTTGAGATGAAAGGTGAGTAAATGGAGATGAAAGGTGAGTTAAATATGGAGATGAAAGGTGAGTTAAATATGGAGATGAAAGTAGCTAGGACTTCGACCAGTCATAACTCATAATTTCTCAAAATATTTCATAGGGAAAAATGAAGAACCTTGTGTTATAGGTATTTAAGTCATATTTTTTTATAAAATCAAAATACACTGTGTACTTTTAACATCAGGTTTAGACTAATTTTAAAATAACTAAATGAAGCTAGGTCAAATTTTTTAACAGCCTAGAAAGTTAAAATGCTAACATGTCATAGAAAATAAAAAAGATTGGAACTTGATTATGTCAAAATGAGTTTTTTGGAGACAAAGTAATTTAAGCACTACGGTAACAAAAATGTTTCTAGAAAAAAACAACTTCAATTAAAACACTGCACAATTAAACCAGATGTGAAGTTTTGTTTTTGGAACAATAATACTTTCTTTTTTTTTGTCTGTAAGAAATCGACTCACTGTAAGGCGATACCGTCTCGCCAGTTGGAGGTGAAGTTTGTGATGGTCAGGCCGGGCAGGGCGTTCTGTAACCAGGACAACATGAGTTTCTTAGGGGGAGCCTTAGTCTTGTTGGAGCTGATCTGGTAGCGGATGATGAGGTGCCATATCAGCCCCAGGATCAGCTTCAGGTTCCCGCCAACAATGTCATCAGTACCTGGGTGGTTGAGAGGTTTGTCATGGTTAATCTTAAAAGTTTGCTCATCGTTGTAATTGTCTTTGTTGTTATTGAGTTAGAGCTAAGTGGTCTGGCTATCTGTAGTCCAATCAAAAAGAATCCCTAGCGATTATCAAGAACTGCTCAGTATTGGATTTCCGTATAAGCTACTCAAGCTATAGTTTAGGGCCCTCCAATTTCTTGGAGCCCCCAAAACAAAAATTGTCCGAGGGAGCAATTGTCATATTTGGCACTGACATAGAATATCTAGACTTATAAAAGGCCCCATATCTCAAGTTTACATCCGTCAAAGGCTCTATGCCAATTTTTGCCTTTTGTATAATACATGTACCTAGACATTTTGAAAAGTAAATTGATTGATACTAGAGAACTTTGAATAGAACTTCTAGTTTAGAACTTAATGTATAGAACTTCTAGTACAGAACTTCTGGTATAGAACTTCTAGTATAGGACTTCTGGTATAAAACTTCTGGTATAGCTTGTTTTCCATATCATTTTTGGTTAGTTTGATTAACGGTAAGGAGATGAGAGCTTACAAAGCGGTTATGGACAAAGCATGTATTGTCATCGAGATTAAGATGCCAGAAAAAGTATTGATATAATAGCTATTAAGACCAGAGGGGTAACAACGACTTGGCATCGGGGCAATTGCCAAGGGCGCCGAGGGCTAATCCTTCCATAATCAATTTATAATTTATTCTGTATAATTTACCTTATATACTCGTTCTATAGCCCGTTCGTTCATAAGCCGACCCCCCAACTTTTGGAAGAGAAAAGTATTAAAAGTGTATAGTCCGCTCGCAAGCCGACCCCCCAAAAATATTAGGACAGCTTAAACAAAATGGTAAACATTTTTTTAAAACTACAAGCCAAATCGGTCATTATGATTATTTACTTTGTACTGCCTATCTTTGTCTTTGTGCTCTTTGTTAGACAAGAGCTACCGGTATTTTAAAAAAATTCTTTGGTAAACAGTGACGAAAGCGAGTACATTAAAATTCGTTGTTGATAACAAAATTTAAATTTGTAAAACAATTTATTAAAACATTCACAAAAATAAATAAAATGATTAAATAAGGTAAGTGCAGATGTTAAATAATATATTATAGCTTCTGGTAGAGCAGTCGATTCTTGTAGAATGTAGAAAAGGACCTTGATGATCTACAATAACAACACCGATATTTAATAATAATTTAATATCCATGCAGAAATACGTTAATGACCCGCTCTTAAGCCGACCCCCCGCCCCCAACTTTTCCCCCTGCCCCTTGATTTTGTCAAAAAAAGGTCGGCTTGCGAACGAGTATATACGGTAGTATTTTCCCTATTTCTCGAGGGTGCCAAGAATGAATTAGCCAAAGGCGCGGAAAACCCAGTTACGCTTCTGATTAAGACTACAGGCTACAGACGTTTCAACAAAACGCAATAACCTCTACTCTAGCCCAAGTTCTACAAACCAGGTGTGACGTAATCCGTACACCCCTCAGCTTGAATTCGCCTCACTAAAGTTATCGCACTCTTAACAGCTATTCAATCAACCTTTACCTGGGATCAATAGTTATTGATTTTTTTTAAAGCAAGTTTGAGTGAGCATCGATGGGCGACTAGCTCTTTGTAGCTCGCATCGAGAACTCTGCACACACTCTTCACGATTGAGGTAAATATTTTGCTGGGAACTTGAAAGGAAGAGTGCGTCAGTTGCGCACTTAAGGGCGGTTCGTGAAATGAAGCGAGAATCTACTAAATAAACTAGTTTATTTAATACGATTAAAACAACTGTCTGCTTCATGACTAAATTGAGGAGTTAAAATTTGACACTATTTCACAACACGGGCGCTCTTGGTTTAACGGAGTGGAAATGGTAGAACCATTCGGGGAAAACGTTTCAATTTTTTTTTAAAAGGGTACACAAAAAGGGTACAGGAAGAAATTGTTACATGAGAAAAGAAGACTTTAACTTTAAGGAAAGGTTACATGAAGGTAAGCATACATATATGAAAGCGTATATGAATCGAAGTGTAGATGAAGGAAAGGGTTTATGAAGAAGAGCGTACATAAAAGAATGCGCCTATGATGGAAAGCATACATGAAGGAAGACGTATATGAAGGTAAAGCGTACATGAAGGAAGACGTATAAGAAGGAAAGCGTACATGAAACAGGACATGAAAAAGAGTACACGAAGTAAAGGGCATATAAAGAAAATGGTTACAAGAAGGAAAATATTTGCGAAGGAAAAGAGTTACATGATAATACAGTAGACTAATCCATCTCTACTTCACAGTTCATTTTTCGCGGATTCACTGCTACGCGGGTTTTAAAATATAGCAGTAGTATTAGACATTAGAAGAGGTGCCCCATGAAATGACACCGCCGTCCAAAGAAACTTAAAATACAGTCATCGGCCGCGCAGTGAAAGAAACCATCACCTTCATTGTCATCATTTTTAACGCACAGCATATTCATCACTATCAACATGTCACATATAATTACGTATACGTCGCTATACAGCGACAGTAAACTTATCTACCAAATCCGTATTGCTTAACAGACCAGTTGATGTTCCTACTTGGCGGATTTTCACCTATCCAGAGGGTCTCCGGTCCCCATTAACCGCGATAAACGAGGGTTCACTAACCGCGATAAACGAGGGTTCACTAACCGCGATAAACGAGGGTTCACTAACCGCGATAAACGAGGGTTCACTAACCGCGATAAACGAGGGTTCACTAACCGCGATAAACGAGGGTTCACTAACCGCAATAAACGAAGGTTTACTATAGGTTCAATAAGAAGGATGTATACAAAGGTAAGATTGGACACGTGGGAACAAGAAAGGGGAAGCCTGAATTCGTATAATGAATATTTTAACAGTGTGGTCTGAAGAGAGGCGGGGTAGTGCCCTCTCTCTGTGGCGGACGCTGCCACACATAATATGCCTTTTCCTAACGTTTCTGTACTATATTTATTTTGATAATCTAAATCACCATGGCGTCTTGTTTTACTAAACATTTCTTCCCCGGTCATTTCATCTTGAGCCAACTTCTGCCTCACTCTCTCACCTATATTCACCAATCTGACCACCCTGTCCTCAACTATATTGACCAATCTGACCCCCCACCCAGCTCTCATCTATATTGACCAGCCTGACCACCCAGCTCTCACCTATATTGACCAGTTTGACGTTATCCTCCGAGATGGCGTTGAGGGCCAGGGACACGTTGTGTAACATCTGGATCCGGCTCGTGGGCTTGGCGTAGACCTTTCCAATCTTTTTAAACTGAAGAGCTTCCACCAGAGCCACCAGACGGACGCCATCGCAGAGATCCACCAGACTCTCCACTGATTTGTTTCCTGTGGCAATTTGTTTGAAAATAAAATCAAAACAAACTAATGAATGGGTATACAGTAATGGTGCATGGTTTTGAAAGTCAAAACCAGATAGAAAAATTGTTAGATAATTTGGTAGCTCAAAATTAAGACAAAGAAATGTTTGGCGGAAATACCTGAAGAAATAGAACGTTAATAGAAAAAAATTGTATACATTAAAACCAAGGCCAACGACACATTTCCAGTATTTATTATGTGTTAAAATTACTTGGCAAAACTTTCATTCAAATAATGCACTTCATAAGAATCCATGTAGTTTTCTAACCCCCCCCCCAACCCCATTCGGATCTAGCCCGGGAGCGCAGTCTAACGCTTTTTTAACGTCCATGAAGAGCAATGATAAATCTGGTCAGATTGACAGGACGTAGATCGACTGAAAGGACAGATTTAAGACCTTGATGGACGGACCTTTAGAAATGAACAGATGAAAATGCATTAAAATGAACAGTATGGCTATTCATTTTGTTTCCAGCTCTGAGGAAACCTTCCAGAGGGGGTTACGCCCTAGGGAGGCCATTGACGATCCCCCGCCCAGCGACAGTCCTTAAAAATAGAGACTTGTTTGCTTTGCCGGGGTGCCGCCGAAGTTGTATCGAGTCGAAGTAGGAAATTACACCCCTCCTTGTGAGGTCACTTTTAGTGGGAGACATTTTCGACCATGTCCTAGATGCCCAGACGGCCGCTTCAGAAGCGACCGTTCCGGGGGGGGGGTGAGAGGTCTCTCAGCTGTTAGGTCCATTTGGGGGAGGGGGCTGGGTAGCTGAGGGGGTTTTCCGGGGAGACCCACGAAGAACACTAGGCTCGGGGCTACTGACTTTCTTCCACACGTAGGTTCATTTGGTTAATGGAAAAGACAATGACTAGATGAGTAGAACAAAATATGACTATATTATTTAGGGATGAACGAGTAAATGTTTTGAAAAGGAAATGAGTATGAGGAAATGACTAGAAAGTCGAATGACTTGCTAACTTGAATTAAGAGCGAATGGGGAAAGTGATCTATAAAAGCAGACACCGACCTATGCTCAGCTGCTCATTGGCCCAGTTGACAAAAGTCTTCTGTTGGATGGCTATCCACTGTTCCTCCGAACGTGACATTGTCCTTGCCAACGATTTTAGTGCAACACGCGCGACTGCACGTCAGACTCCACAGCTGTCTACATCCACAGTCTATTGATCATGTCTAATATCCCGAACTAGTTTCAGCTACATCATTTCATTGGCTCTTGACTCTACATTAGTGCACCAATGACAACTGTCGTTCAAAAAATCAGACGCGGGCAGAGAGAATTATCTGAAATTGGTAAATGAGCATAAATAAATTTTCACCTGTGAAATCATTATCTAGTCTCTCACGAAATAAACTCTGCATCTGTGTGTGTGTGTGGGGGGGGGGTACAGAATACGCCACGTCTTACTAAAAGAGCCTTATCTAAATCACGGAGTCTAATGATAATGTCGTATTCAAAATGCAATTTGTATTAAATTTTCCAGATAATTACGGAAATCCGAAGTGATCGTAAGCTTTGATTTCATTACCACGTTCTTATTAACTGCATTTTCGTTAATGTGGCTTTGTGTGTCTGTCCAAGATTTTTCAAATCTGCCAAAGTAAAATTAAACCACTTCTGATGGTCCTAGAGATCTCAAAACGTTGGGCGGGCGCTTATGAGGTGTTTGGTAAAATAAATAGAGGTTAAAAAATATTTTAAATAACTAAAATGTAAAAAAATCTGAAAAAGGACACGCTTTTATTTACAAACATTTACAGACTGAAACGCGCTGATCTCCCTTGCCCTTGATGTAAACACGGGAATTTGGTAGAGGGCTGGAGTGAAACCAGTGAGCCGTGGAGGTCAACTCTAGCAGACGACTATACATTCTGAATAGTGATAAATAGAGATAAACTAAAAATTGATTAATTTAATTACGGTACATTCGATCGATCTGAAATTTTGATACAATGCATTGTCATCCAAGATCTATCTGTGGTAACATTTTGAAATCTCTAGGACCATCAGAAGTGGTTTAATTTTCGTTTCAAGATTTGAAGGAAGGATGGATGGATGGATGGATACAACATACAAACAGTGTGACTTAAATAAAAGCGTGTAAAAAATCCAGGTTGTTATAAGTGGACTAAAAAAGAAAAAATAAATAGAAGTAAAAAATAAGATTTATAAAAAACCACGTTTTTATAAGTGGACTGAAAAAGAAGAAAATAATTTAAAACTTATAAGTTCAAGTACTTTCATTTGATATGACTAAAAACGTGGGGCGGGTGTTTGGTATAAAAATTAAAGATTTCTAATTTAGAAGGCAAAAGAGAGATCCATAAGTGAGAGAATGAGTGAACCGCATATGTTAAACCTCATAAGCGCCCGCCCCACGTTTTTAGTCATATTAAATCGAAGTACTTCACTTGAACTTATAAGTTTTAAATTATTTTCTTCTTTTTAGTCCACTTCTAAAAACGTGGTTTTTAAAAAATCGTATTTTTTACTTCTATTTATTTTTTTAATTTCATCATGATAACAAGAACATGTTGATTGTGGAGATGTGTTGCGGATAGTACTGGCTACAATAGAACTTAAAGGAATGTTTGTGGATTGGCTGACCCGAGTTTAAGGAGTTTGACACAAGAGTGTGAATAGATTTATACCAATACGTTCATTACGTTTTACATGTGTATAACCAGTTCGTTGTAAATATCATCAACTCAAATAGCCGTGATATCTAATACATAGAAGAATTGCAATTTTAAAACCATTGCTTGCCAAAACAAACAATTAAACAAAGTACTCGAAATGTGCAGTCACTAAACTACCAACACTTCGATGTAGTGTCGTGGCATTTCAAAGGTTGAGGACCACTCATAAAACAATGGGTAATGCAGCCTAAAAGTAAATAAATCTTTTGAGCTTTAGTGATAAGAACATTGATCGTGTGGCGGTAAGGCGTGTATATAGGAGAAGATCGCTTTACAAGCATCTGTGACCGAGAGCGTAGACAAGTAGACCACGAATTATTGTTGGAAGCGAAATAGATAAGTAACTATTTTAACACGCACATACACACATACACATATACGCACACACACATACACGCACACACACAAACACACATACACGCAAACACACACGCACACAGGCACACAAGTGCACACACGCATAGCAAAGACGAAATACTTTTGTGTAAAAGTAATATTTTTAAAAAGTAACTTGTTCTGGGTGCAAAGTATGTGAGAGTAAATCGGGGCTGTAGGGTGATGTAAGTATGATAAACTTGATAACTGGATTCCAGTTCTTCACGACTTGGCACCGCCTTGAAATTGAATGGACGCAAACTTCCTTAACAACGGATAATCAAATAGATGGTCATTCTGTCTGTCTGTCGGTCTATCTGTCTGTCTGCATGATCTGCATGCCTGTCTGTCTGCCTGTCTCTCTCTCCTCTCTCTCCCTCTAAATATATATACATACAAGGCTGTAACGCTGTGTGACGTCACGCTGTTTTATATTAAATTTGGATCATTTTGTTAATAAAAAAACAACATTTTTGTTCGAAAGTGTGACGCACTTTAGGGGGGGGGGTCCGAGATGTGTGACAGTTTGTGACAGGGGGAGGGGGGGTAAAAAGGTCAAAATAACGTGACGTACTTTATGGACGGCCCCAATGTAGATTTCTTAGAAGTTGGAGCAAATTGCAATTTTTAAAATTTTAATTAACGAACATTTAGTACATTTAGCTAAAAGAAAAAAATTCTGCCCCGGCACAACCCTACTGGACTTAACGTCCCGAGCTGCTCCACCGGCATAATAAAAATGCAGGACAAACCATGAATACGCGTAGGACGCAATAACCTGCTGTATAGCAGGAGCGTCTGTAACAGAGAAGAAAAGGCCTCTCCTGGGTGACAGCCAGCTTTGCAGGGCCGATGCGACTCAACCCCCCCCTCCCAGAGGGCGCGATACCTTTACTGTCAATAGAGACTATTGAACCAATGAGTACATAAATTTAAGCTTTTGCGCCTGCAATAATTGGTGCAATTATATTTCTAGCATGTTCAATTATTTGCATACAACGTCACTTACTAGACACCGTGTGAGGTCATATGCGAGGGGGGGTCTGTGAGATCACTTCCCAAAAGAACGTTTGCGGGCAGTTCCCGGGGGGGGGCGTATAAATTCAAGGGAGGCAGTATGAGGTATTTTCCAGGACGGCGTGTGAAACCAATTCCCAAGAAACGACAGGGAACACACAAAGCACCAGGTTATAATTAAGGCCTGACAGGCACACAATTACTCCTCCCCTCCCACCACTTCTACCGAAAACGGAACCCGCGCAAATAGAAGCAGCCGTTAGACAAAATAAGTGCACCGCGACCTTTAGCCCGGAACCAAGATTTGTCACGAGATGACTCAGTTGGGGTAGGGGGAGGTGGATATACTCTATAAGGTGTTGACAAGGCAGAGGAGATTGGTGTCCCTTAGTTTGTATTTTTGGTTTAACACTGAAAGCTGACAAACATACGGCGAATCAGATTAAAGGAAATGTCAAGCTACCAAGAAGTCAACAGGCATGATCCCCCATGAACAGCAGTTGGAAACAAGGTGAAGATTAATCGGTTCTCTCCGTGCCCGGGTTTTTTTTGTTTATCACAGAAAGGTAGTATTAAAGCTTTTCTCAAACAGGCGAAACAAAAAATTAATTTCAGGGGAAGAATATAACTAAAACCTAACTAGAAAATATTGTTTAAAATGGTTGTTTCATTGTTTTGTCTTAAAAAATATAGAAAACTAGACGCCCCGCGGCGTAGCATACGCCGCAGACTTGCTCATGGAGAGGTTTTTTTTACCCCTTTAATACACTTTTTTAGAAATAACAACACCACTTTATTCGATGAGTTTTGAAATTTTTACAGGTAAATAATTCTTATAATGTGAGAAGTGCTCGTGTGAAATTAAATAAAAAAAGAATAAAAACAACAAATTATAATATTTTTTAAAAAGTACAGATTTTGATTAGTGCTGCAGAAATTAACGATTAATTAATCTATTAATCGTTAAAAATTGTAATCGCTTAAAATTAATTTGATCGATTAAAATTCGATTAAAATTTAAGAAAATATTTATATATTTTTTTTCATTTTATTAATAATTTATATTGTTTGTTACTTAGATAATTTTCCCTAGTATTATTATTATTTATTTAGACGTGCAATTACGTAAACAAAAAGGGTTTTTCTTGCTTATTTCTTGCGTAGGAGATTGAATTTGCTGTGTTACGTCACAAAATTTTGGAGCCAAGAAATTGCCGCGACTTAACCGATTTTTTAAAAAAAATGAATCGCGGCTTAAAGGGATCTATATATGCGTTATAAAAATATAATTAATGGAAAATAATCGATTAAGTTTTTCCTGATTAATCGAACAATTTTTTTTAAAAATCAGTAGCAGCCCTACTAGAAATAGATCAGATTTTAAAACAAATATTAGTTGGTGTCTTTGAGGACAAAACTGAATTATACGGCATCGAATATTTCTACAATGACATAAAATTTCACATTTTTCTTTCCAATGATGTATTAATTTTTTATTCATAGACATTTTTTATTGTGGTCGTGACCTAACACTTCACATTACTGGCGCTGACTTCAACGGATAAATAATTTTGAGCAGTTACCCAATGACGCCTTCGAAGGTTGCACATTCAAATCATATTTAGTTAATGGACCAACGTTATTGACCTATGAAATACCATCACACTGAACCCAAAAATACTATCATACGGAACTCCAAAATACCACCAAACGGAACTCCAAAATACCATTAATTTGAACTCCAAAATATCATTGATTTGAACTCAAAAATACTATTAATTTGAACTCCAAAATAATATTAATTTGAATTCCAAAATACCATCAATTTGAATTCCAAAATACCATCAGTTTGAATTCCAAAATACCATCAATTGGAACTCTAAAATACCAACCCAACGAATATTATTATTATCAAGTCGTCCATGTACTAACAAAATCATTATTAACATCTAAAAACCATCATCAATTAACAAAATACAAATCTCTACTGACCATTGAAATGCTACCACAATGAATGCCTCCTTTGTACCATCATTTCCATCTTTTATTTAAGATGACAGCAAAGATGTTCACCTGGTAATGCCATCGATTTATTTCTATGGAGCCAAAGACAACGTGAATAAATTAACAGCAGGTGGTCGAATCGAATCAATAAAATATGGGCAAGACTGCAACAAGGCTTCAAGATAAATACATGTTTATGTTGTTCAAACTGGTTATGTGTAGGCCGGACAAGACGTCACAGAACAACGAACTTTTCGGCAAAAAGCCTTCCTCAACGAACATTGCTCTTTTTTTTTGTTGGCTTTGGATAACACCGTAGCTAAGTTTTCCTTTCATTTTATTAGTTTTATTTGTTTTTGTCTATTTGATCGCTGATACTGACGACTTTAGTCGAACTTTTTGATTTATCAACACAACTATACTCACAATTTCTCGTGGCGGAATTTTCGTGGAAATCAACATTTAAAATTTTAACACAAATACCATAACAAATATGACCATGGGTGGAGTTTCCTTGACAATCAAAGTAAACTGTAAGACACTATCATATACAAAAGGTTGCCTTTGTTTCCTTAGCCCCGTGAGATGACGCGCTCCCAGTAGAAATTAATACAGAGATTAAAAGAAACAACAACAGAGTTCTTTTTTATATATCTTATAATCAATAGACAGACCAATAACAGCGATAACGCATGGTATGACGTGGGCCGTGTTCATTAAGTAGGAATAGTAAAGAATATCAAAACACGTGACGTGCACAATAATACACAACCCTGTCGTTCTTATACTACGGGGGCCTTTTTTAATCATTTCTGATCAAATATACATTCATGCATCCCTGTGGGGGCTACGGCCCATGCAGGGCTTTGGTAAGCCTCTTATCAAATGTAACACATATTAAAACTGTCTGGATTTTATTTATAACTAGCAGACCCGTCGTGCGTTGCAACGATCTCAGTAAAAAGGAATACATATAGATAAAAAAGGAATTACATTAAGGGTCACAGGGCCTATCAGTTTAACACATGAAGTTAAAAATCTGTTCATTTCAATCAATTTCATAACAAATATATAAAAATATTTATCTATATTTATCAATATCGTGTAAAATCGAATGGGGAATACAATATTAAAAGTTAGTAAAAAACACATTTAGGGCCCCCAGTCCCGAGGAAATGGAAATTAGCAGTTCAGTGCCCTATAGTAATTTAATTTAGGCTCTTAAGTTTTTATGTACCGAGTTTGGTCAAAATCCAGTTATTTTCTCATTATCTAACACTTAAACTAATTTGTATATAGCTAATATAATGAAAAAATACATTAAGGGGCCCCTGGGCCCATTCGGTTCAAGATGTACATTTTGAAAACCTGTTCATTTAAATTCAGTTTCCTCATGGATATATTTCTCAAGATCGTTAAAAACTGAGTGGGAAATAATATCTTAGAGTATACAACAAAAAAAAAGACATTTGGGGTCCCCGGCCCTGAACAATTGGACATTAGAAGTGCAGTGCCATTTGTTATTTTAATATGGGCTACCAAGTTTTTATATACAATGTTTGGTTAAGATTCAATCATTTACTCAGTAGCTAACGCATAAACTAATTTTATATAGCTCATATAAGGATAAACTAAAAATGCATTAATTTAATTACGGTACGTTCGATCGATCTGAAATTTTGATACGATGCATTGTTAGGTTAGACGGGTCCGTGTGCCAAATTTCAGCTCGATCGGATTACGGGAAGTGGGTCATTTTTTACTTTTGTTTTTCCGCCCGCCCGCCCATGAGATGACGACAGACAGAGATGACCGGCCGCGAAGTTAATATAAGGGATTTAAAAAACAAACCCGTAAAAACAAAGTTTTTGACTATAAATCCCTTATATATGAGACATAACTAACAGTATTGATTATTTTCAAACATTTACAGACTGAATCTGTCTTAACTCAAGTTTGCTTCATAACCCTAGGGGGGGAGGGGTGGGTGGGAGGGGGAGAGGGGAAAAGTCTGGTCACCGATTCGCTTGACCGAGCTCTGCGTGACACGTAAAATGTAAACAAAAGCACCCCGTCGCTTCGTTGGGTCGCCTCAATGCGTCAGCTCAAACTTTCACGTGGCAAAAAAACAATAACAAACCTTGAATTTGAATTACATACCTCAAATAAGGATAAACTAAAAATGCATTAATTTAATTACGGTACGTTCGATCGATCTGAAATTTTGATACGATGCATTGTTAGGTCAGACGGGACAGTGTGCCAAATTTCAGCTCGATCGGATTACGGGAAGTGGGTCATTTTTGACTTTTTTTTCAGCCCATGAGATGATGAGATGATGAGATGATGAGACGGCCGCGAAGTTAATATAAGGGATTTAAAAAAGGCTGGACATATGAGAGGCGGTGTCTTTTGTTTGAAATGACATAAAGCCAACTTGTCTTTGACATACCGACACCATGGACGAACCCCACCTCTCTTCTCCCTCCACCACAGTTGGGGGGGGGGATACGATTTTTCTCCCCGCCAAAAATAATCAAAATATGTGATTTTGTTTTGTTTTTGTTTTTAAAGAGGAAAATTGTGAATTAAATGTCGTTAAGTTAATATTTTGGTTTTATTTATATTTTTAAAAAGACGTGCAAGCATAGATATGCATTTTTATATACAGGTAGTCATCGGGTTACGGCGGCCCCATCCCGACTAACGCTTAGCGGCGGTCCTAACCATGGAGACTCGTGTGCTTTGTCGGGGTGGCGCCAAAGTGGTATTGGGTCGAGGTAAGGAAATTCCACCCCTCCTTGTGAGGTCACTCAAGTGGGAGGCATTTTGGACTTTATGTCTTGGGTGCCCAGGCGGCCGCTTCCGAAGTGACCGTTTGAGGGGGGGGGTTGGGGGGTCTCTCAGCTTTCAGGTCCCTTAAGGGGCGAGAGAGCTGATGGGGTTTTCCGGGAAGATCCATGAAGAGCATTAGGCTCGGGGCTGCTGATTTTCTTCCACATGTAGGATCTGTTATAATCAAATATTTTGTCTACAATTCATAATTAAACATTCTTGCAGCTGTAAGGTAAGCAAGTTTTAGCAAGTGAATCCTTTATTTAATCTTGTTAAAAGAGGGAAAAGTAGTGAGAATTTACTTTAATTATTTTTGAGTCAAAATGCCACGTTCTACCTTTTCCAGCTTAAATAATTCTTTAATATTAATAATGATTTACTTTAATTTTGAAAGTTACAAAAGTAAGCCAAATTACACTTTAATTTTGCACACGTTCAAAGATTTGACGAAACTAATTCTTAAAGTATGACAGACAGAGTTAAACTTTTAAAAAAATATAGTGCAATTGATTAATAAAATTTTTTTTTAGTTGAAAGCTTGTCTGAAATATGTTGGGGTCATTTTACTTCTTTAAATTGTTGTCACATGTCATTAAAGAGCGCACGATGAAAGAGCGAAGACAAGTGGGCGCAAACATAAGAGCGCTATACCTCGTTGGTAGTCCATCTTGAAACATTAGCATCTATTAGAACAGTGCTTCTCAAACTTTTTAGTATGGCGGACCGGCAGGAATTTTTTCCATTGCACCAGGGACCGGTGCACTATTTTCCCTGCACTGACAATGTTTTCGGTCCTTTTTTGTAGAACATCTGCGGACCGGCAGCGGATGGCCCACGGACCGGCACCGGTCCGCGGACCACCACTTTGAGAAGCACTGTATTAGAACAATCGCCTCAAATCTTCATCTGCGCTCTTTTGTTGAGTGCTATTTTAAGGATCATCGTCACTAAATTAATTAGTAAGTTACACTAAGCAGTAGCGTCACTAGAGGGTTGAGCGGGTGAGGGGGGGGTCATGCATTTGTGACGATGTGTGACGAGGGGGGGGGGCGGGTGTTTCAGAAATGTGACGTCGCATCAAAAACGTTCAAATTTAAATAAAAGTTCCACAAAAATATTTGACTGATTACAATTTATTTAATGACGTTTCAATGGCTTCACGCGTGTTACGATATTAGAGTGCAGGCCTACACTAAATACATACGTAAATGACAAAAATAATTTGCATCATGCTAATTTCCAATCAGAAAATACGGCTTTTGTGGGGGTGGGGGTGGTGGGGTTGTGACGTCATATTCAAAGGGGGGGGGGTTTCTAAGTTTTTTTTGACGAAGTATGACCGGGGGGAGGGGGGGTAAAAAAAATTGGCCAACGTCACGTGACGTCATTTAAGGACGGGGTAAGTCGTGAAGGGGTAACACAATGAGCTGCCGCCCAGGGTGACACCAACCCTAGTGACGCCTCTGAATATTATTGAATTTTCCTAGAGCAGTACTCTCCTATAGAGCCCTGGGCTAGAGCACTACTGTCCTAAAGGGCTCTGTGCTATAGCAGTTCTGTCCTAGAAGGCTCTCTGACCTAGAGGAGTCTGTGCTAGAGCAGTACTGTCCTAGAGAGCCCTGTGCAGTGCTAGAGCAATACAGTCCTAAAGGGCTCTGTGCTAGACCAGTACTGTCCCAGAGGTCTATGTAAATGAAGGCAGCGAGCCATGCAGTAAGATTTCCGCCGACCTTGCACCACAGTTGCTCTACTTTGTTGTTCCGGTGCTTGCCGTCTTCACATGTGCATCATTTACGTATCTCAATTCTGCACTGCGAAACACGGAGGCAACTCAACAACAACACAAAACACCGCTTGCACAGTCACATACAACACACCATTGAAAGCAGCATGTATGTACAGCACACACCTACAGCGGCATTATTATTCTGCGTTGAGAGCTGCGTGCGTCACGCTATCTAAGCAGAATCTCTTCATGGTGTCTTCAATCTTTTATGTCATGTGTCTTTACGAATCTCGTGCCTGTACGCTAGCTTAACCGCCCCACCCCCATCATCTCCATCCGTTAAATCACAATCACCACTCATTTTTCTGTTTCAATGTTCACTTAAAAAATAATTAATTAACATTCTTTTCATTTGAACACAAAGAAGCAATCCTTGCAACACTTTTGTAAAACTGAAAAAACAGCAACAACACACTATTTTAATTTAACCAACAACTGTAATTAAAGATTATTATAATCACGAACGCTCAATACTTACCGGAAATTCTAAACTTACAAGGTAACGTAAATAATCCTTTGATACGAGCTCCGAACACTGTAAAGTTGTAGAGATATCAACTATTGCAGCTATGTTGTTGTTTTTTTTTAAATTAGCGAGACTGCCAAAAGCGCATATCAATTGAACAACACCAACTGATACACACTAGATGTGACCAGAAAATCGGAAAACTCCAGTCACAAACACGGGCGGGCTGTCAAACCTGGTCGATAGAGTTAGTACCGTAAGTCTGCGGTTATTCTATCAGCAAGACAAACAGATTTTAATTTTAAGGGATTGGAACCCGAGCCACTAAGATTAGTGCATGGAAACTGTTGAAATTGGAACATGCTCCACAGACGACATCTGAATGATGAAATACTGAGCCACATTGAATTACATTAATACTTTTGTAGCTATAGTGGTAGTTAAATTAAAATCTGATCTGGAAGTCAGGATTCCGTTTCTTGATCATTTGTTTTAAATTAAACAAAATATTTTTAAAAATTGTGTAATAAATATAGGTTAAGGCTTGAAAAAAAAACCCAACAATGTCAAATCAATTAAAAAGACGGCTCCATTAATAACTTTCTTCACGAAACAATACGAAACAATTATTTATAGCTCTAGATTGCCGATTGGCATATAAAAAAAGAAGAAAAAAAAGAAAGAAAAAAACTTCCGTCAATCTTGCCTAGTGTCTCATAACTGGCATTCTATGGGCCACATTTGAACACACTGTGTCTGTGTTCGGTTTAAGTGAGAATACCACTGGCTTTATATTGTGTTTGATTCTAGACCACTGACATTATAATGTGTTTGATTCTAGACCACTGACATTATAAAGTTTTTGATTCTAGACCACTGACATTATAATGTGTTTGATTCTAGACCACTGACATTATAATGTGCTTGATTCTAGACCACTGACATTATAATGTGTTTGATTCTAGACCACTGGTTAGCCGCTAGAATGACCTATGCCCCCCACTCTCTCCTGCACTAAACAATTTAGCCGTCACCATTCTTTTTCTGTATACCTACGGATCCTCGTTTTGTTTCATGTTTGTAGGTAAATACAATTCAGTTACGGACAGATTCAAACGATATGCTTGCAGGGGAGAGAACTGAAACGAAGGGGAGGGTAAAAGACCGACGATACTTGTTTGGAAAGAGGGAGCATTATACATAAAATCAGAGGCGTCGACAGAGGTACGCAAGGCCACGGGAGAGAGTCATATGTGGGGGCCAAGAGGTGTACGTGTAGGCATTTTACCGTAAAGAATCTCCTGTAGCGGGGCCATAACCGCCACCCTCTAGGGCCGCCTTTGATATTATTTCATCTTAACCGGGATTAGATGCCCCCCACACCTTTTCTTTTTTTTCCATCACAATAAAATTTTAAATAAATAAATAAAACAGACTTTGCCCACTCCCCACCCAATATTACGTTCATTTCTTGGAAACAAGAGAAGATTTACGTAACACTAAACACTGTGATTTTAAGCGACTTTAAAAATTTAAAAAATGTATATTTTCTAAGTATTCGATACGCCAGACGAGCTAAACTTAAAACATTAAGTTTTGGTAACAAAACTCCACCAGTCGTAGGAGAAAGTTCCATTAAAGAGTTTGCTTTCCTTTTCCTCAAAGTTTTGGATTTTATGACATAAATATGTTTCTGAAATAATGGCAAAGTTCAATGTAGACGTGCCTCTTTTCTATTGTGATCTTATGCTGTGTCCTTTTCGTGGTCTTATGCTAATGCGGTCACATGTCATTGAATACCAGAACGGTCGTGTGGATATTCAGGTCATCGGTTCCTATTCCCTATCTTATATTTTGTTTTCTTTTCTGTGGATGACGAGGCGAACAGTGAATTATACACAGCTTCGTGATCGTTCTTTAGGGAAACAAATAGTTGTAATGTTACACAAGAGTGTGGGGCTTGATGTGTGTGCTGTGGTGTATGTGGGATTTGATGTGTGTTTTGATGTGTGGGGTTTGATGTGTGGGGCTTGATGTGTGTTCTGTGGTGTATGTGGGATTTGATGTGTGTTTTGATGTGTAGGATTTGATGTGTGTTTTGATGTGTGGGGTTTGATGTGTGGGGTTTGATGTGTGGGGTTTGATGTGTGGGGATTGATATGTGGGGTTTGATGTTTGGGGGTTGGTGTGTGGGGTTTGATGTGTGGGGATTGATGTGTATGGTTTGATTTATTGACTTTTGTGTGTGTGTGGTTCGATGTATAGAGTTTGTTGTATGGGGCTTAAGATTTAATGTCACGCTGAACGTGTGAGCTAGAGCTGTGTACACACGACCTAATCGGCCTAGAAAGGCGGTAACAACAGCAACCATTACGACATTCAATTTCTGTCATTGCCGTGAACGATTACCTAACCAACCATAATGCTACATGCCCGGCAACATATTCACTTCCTCCACGTAAACATAGTTATTGTTACAGGACGGAAAGGACATTTGGGACTTAGAAAAAAAAGTTCCATTATTCAAGACAAATATTTTTCACAGGGGCGTACCCAGGGTATTTTCTCTTTTTGGGGTTTGGCGCCACCATTCAGTGAAATATATAGAAGAAAATCTATGGCTACCATCATTATCATTATTATTTTAAGACGGCAATATTTCTATTAAAAAAATTTATAAATCGCATGAAAAACAATGAAAATATAGCTGTATATTTTATTAACCCTACACCACAAAACCAATCCACTGTACCACAACAAAAGAAATTTGAGCGTCTGACGTTAATGTCAATTACCCACTAGTTCCACCACGTTCTTGGACAACGTTGAGAGCACCTCGCTGCTGACTTCCACCGTGATGACACAGTCGGTACTGAAATACGAGTTGTCTGCTGTTTCATTGCGGTTTATCTCTTTTCTAATCAGCGGTTTTATCTGTTGAGTATGGCCTAGTACCTGCCAATGTTAAAAAGCATTGTGGGTGATTTGATAACTTTGACAGTCCTCAAACCATGATAACACTAATTTTGTTTTTTAAAGCGTTAACTCCGGATAACAAATGTAAGCGTTTCTAATGCCAGGTAAAAAAATCTGAAATGATATGTAAAAACGACGAATCCCAAGATTTATTCGCAAAGTCCAAGTATAGGTATTGTAACTATAACTATATGTTTCTCTTTATGTAGGCGTTCTCACAGTACATAATCTTGTGCACAATAATTCACTGAAGAGCTTGTTTATCCAAAACAACTTTAATATATATACTATGTAAACATAAATATCATTTGAGGTAATACAACGTGAAATCTTGAGGCGCACACATACACTATCACCTTCCTTGCGGAAGTCTTCTAACAACACCTCGCCCAACACTTTCAACCAATAGGAATGCTCCTTTCTTCCCGCGTCCACCATTCGCGTGACCTTACGTCACAAAATTATGTTAATCACATGTGACATTCACCCCCATCCTTCAAAAAAAAATGTTTATGAAATACAACATTTTTGGTCTTCATAAAATAAAATTAATCTATATCTATATTCAAATATTTATCATCAATGAACATTGATTGTCTTATATACAACATCTGGACATAAAAAATCAAGAAGAAAAAAATCTGTAGAACTGCAACCGTCTACCTGTGCTGAAAAAAATGAAAATGGAGTTTTAAACACATCTGTAATTTTGTGTAATTAAAATATTTAAACACTCAATATTATTAAAATGAACTAATAATCCAGTGGAATTCAAACACTGTTCCTTGTCCATTGTTCAAAAAATAAAAATATTAATATAACTACAGTCTCTGTTTGTATCCTTTAGCAATTCACAGACTAATGTTAATACAGTCTCTTATTTTATCATTTAGTAATTCACAGAATGTCTTTTTAATACAGTCTCTGGTTTTATCACTTAGGAATTCACAGAATATCTTTATTTATTGTCATTCTACTTAATATGTCTGCAACTGCATTGTCCTTTCCCTTCACAGGTTTAATGTCAAATTTGTAGTTCTGCTAATAGCATAGCCTAGTTCAATATAGTCATTCTTCAATTGACGAGTATGAATTCAAATCGATGGGCTTTGAATGTTTCTTCAGACTGTTAAATATTCAATAATTCACCAACCATGACTTCGATTAATGGTTTCCAGATAATTCAATAGAATTTGGACCAGATGAGTCACTGTCAGAAACTTTAATCTGAAAAATATTGTCTCTATCTGTAAAGTTTTTGATTTGGCTTAATACACAACCAATTGTTCTTCCTAATTCAGATGATTTCACACAAATGGTTTCAGATTCACTAGTACCATCTCTTTCTCTGCTACTATGGTCTTCATTTCTTTTATCATATACTTGATTTTTAACAGTGGCTAAAATGTTACTAGTTTCTGTCTGTGCTCGTTTAAACTTTATTATTTTTCTATCATTCATGTCTTGGTTTTCATTCTTTCTCCATGGTTGATCATAATTTCTTTTTCTGGAGTCAAAATTGTATTTGCCTCTCCATGATATTCTGCTTTGATTATAATATCTATTTATGGAATTATGATTGTATCTGTCTCTCCATAATTGTCTACTTTGATTATAATCTCTATGTCTGGAATTATGATTATATTTTTCAAAATGATCTTGTTTAGATTTTTCTTCTGTTTTCTTTCTTATAGGGCTGCCATTAGGTGACACCCTATTTGGTTGTCCTTTATTGTGGTAACACTGCTTCGCCATATGTCCTGGCTTGTTACATTACCAGCAAATTTTGTCTGTTGCCTTGGTTTGTGTCACAAGCGTCCTTAGTCTATGTCTGGATCGCTTGCTCTAAGATTCATCAACACCAATTACACAAGAAATAGTCGAACACTGCTAACAGAAAACAAACTTTAATTCCAACTTCTTGATACAACACCCCCTCGCTTCAACCGTCTCTCTGACCTCTACACACATTCCAAAACACGTCAACCAAAAAAACTCTCCCTTTTTACGCTTTCGCTCCAACAAGCCAACAACACGACCATGCGCGCAGCTCACAAGTTACATTGAACATTGGTCATCCGTGACATATGCCCCCCTTTCCAGAAATTTTTCAATGTCGACAAATTTCCATTATCTCGAATGACCAATTTACACATTTAATTATACACTAGAATATCCTTTTACAACTTGAAATATACTACGGACATTTGCCCTCAAATAATCCTAACCAATGATAACATATTTTACTTAACAGTTTAACCATTACTATCCGATAACTCGGCATAGTGTTTATAAACATTCATTATATTAAATACACTAACTTATAACATTATATGTATTAAGTTAATATTAAAAAATGTCAATATTAACATAATACTCCTTTGGGTTAATGTCACAACATCTTGAGCTTGATTTCACCGGTACTTCACTGCCCTGTAAAGCTGTAGTTCTGCAGAAACATGGCCCATCTCGTAATCCTGGCGCTTACGAATCGAACTGTAGTAAGATGCTTTAAAGGCTGTTGGTCAGTTTGTAAAACAAACAGTTTGCCGTCGAGGTAGTGTTTAAACCTCTTGACCGCCCACACAATCGCCAGGCACTGCTTCTCAATCGTAGAATAATTTATCTCTCTTTCAAAGAAATTCCTGCTGGCGAAGGCAACAGGATGCAGTATTCCCCTGTTATCTTCCTGAAGTAACGTAGCACCAAGTCCAACGTCCGATGCATGGGCCCTTAAAACGAAGGACTTTTGCATATTGGGTTTGTGTAGTATTGGCCGTGTTGTGATGGCTCTCTTCAAGGCGTCGTATGCTTCTTCCTGTTCTTTCCCCCATTTCACTCTGTCGGGCTGACCCCTTTTTGTCACGGAGGTCAGCGGGTATGCGAGGGTTGCGTAGTTTGGTACAACGTCTCTATGGTAGCCCGTGAGTCCAAGAAATCGCCTCACTTGACTCTTCGTGGTTGGTCGAGAAAGGAATGCGGGAAACGACCGATGCTCACCGGAATTCACCTCTTCATTTGATTCCGTTTCTGCGCAGACTCCAACAACGGACATAGCACATTCCCGTGAATTTTTATTTTCACGGCGATTCACATCCGGCTGTTTTCCCCTCGATGTGACCTCACATTGTGACCTCTCTACCATACCACACTCTGGCGTTGTCAACCTCGCCCCCTTGAACTCCATGTCTGGGTCGTCATAGCTCCTTACCCCATGCACATTTCCCACAATAAGGTCCACTATTGAGTTCTCCACACATACCGCCTTCACTCTGCCACTCAAGTATGGTGTTCTTATGTCTATTATCACTTTTTCTCCTCTTATTATTCTGGTGTCCAACATTCTTATCAACCCGATTTCGCCCGTTAATTGGTCATCTCTGACGTAGTGTCTTTTCACTATCACTGCTTCACATCCTGTATCTCTTAATACCTCAACACTCTTTGATCCTATAAACCCTTCCACAATCTTTAACTTTCCTTCTCCGGTTTCTTTACCATCAGCACCCCTTGCTAATTCTTCATCCATGTTATCCACTGCTTTGCCAATATTGTCTCCTCCATCAGATGTGTTTTGGCTCTTACCCCATTGGCGCTTGTCCTTTGACCATTTACGCATTAGAACGTCCTGTGTCGCTGCGGCTCTCTTTATACTCGCATTTTCTCACTCCTTTGAACTGGGACAATAGCGGGCTATATGGCCAACCCTATGACACACAAAGCAGTGTATGTCTGACCTTGATCTTTCCTCGGCCCTACTTTGCCATTTTCTTTGACCCGATCTGGTCTGTTGCCCCTCAACTTTTCTCCCGTACATGTCATCTCCAACACCATCGCCATTTTGTGTTGCACCAGGGCTGTAATTAAAGCTTCTATTCCTGGCCTCCAGGAATAATTCAGCCCCTCTGGCAACTTCCTCCAGGGTGTCATTATTCCTCTCCCTTAGATAAATCACCAGATCTTCGGGACACACAGCCATAAATTGCTCTTTCACTATGAGGTTTCTAAGACCGTCAAATGTTTTATCAATGTCCGACAAGATAATCCATTTCGACAAATAGCTCCGAATTCTTCCTATAAAAATGGATGGCGATTCATCTGCCTGGGGTTTGCTCTTTCTGAATAAGTTTCTGTAGCCCTCCTCGGTGAGATTGTAACGCTTTAAAAGCACCTCCTTCACCTTTTGGTATACCAACGCGTCCTCGTAAGGCATTCTAGAGTATACCTCCAAGGCTCGACCAGACAGAAGCGCACTTAGTGACACCGCCCAATCACTTTCTGGCCATTTACTGATCCTAGCGAAAGTTTCAAACCTCGTCAGGTAGCCATCCAGCTGGTCAACCCCATCCATAAATGGTGGAAGCTTAGGCTGTCTTGGTCTTTTGTCAGTCCCATTTGCATTTCCTACATTAGCAGCTTCAATTCTCTTGGCTTCTAACCTTGCCTCTCTCTCGGCCGACCTGTCCACCATTTCTCTCTCGGCCGCCCTATCTGCCATCTCTAACCGTTGTACCTCTCTCTCGGCCGCCTCTCTCTCAGCATCTCTCACTCGTTGTACCTCTCTCTCTATGTTATCTCTTCTTTCCTCACCTCTGAGTTGAAGGGCATCCACCAGTGCTATAATCTCCTCCAGAGTCGTGACTGGCATTCTCGTTGCTTCCTCAGTGTCCGTGTTTCCTGTGTAAATCCCGGACGGGCCCCCAGAATGTCACAAGCGTCCTTAGTCTATGTCTGGATCGCTTGCTCTAAGATTCATCAACACCAATTACACAAGAAATAGTCGAACACTGCTAACAGAAAACAAACTTTAATTCCAACTTCTTGATACAACACCCCCTCGCTTCAACCGTCTCTCTGACCTCTACACACATTCCAAAACACGTCAACCAAAAAAACTCTCCCTTTTCACGCTTTCGCTCCAACAAGCCAACAACACGACCGTGCGCGCAGCTCACAAGTTACATTGAACATTGGTCATCCGTGACAGTTTGGCAGACTCTGGTTTCTCATACCTTGCCTTTTTTCTTGACTTTTATTTAGTATAGCTGCAAATATGTCTTGTCTCTTATCCATTTCCACATTCGGATGAGAGTCTTTGAATGTTCGTAATGCATTTGTTAGCTCTGCTTGAGTACGAACTTTCTTGTCAGTTAAATATGTAAATAGAGTTGGTGTTGCATTTTCTAAAAACTTGTCAATTAACACCATGTCTAGTATGGCCTTTGGATTGCTCGTATCTATTGCTGTCAGTTCCAGCCATTTTGTTAGTTTGACTTGTGCTTCATGTACTATGATCTGTGGATCTGTGGATCTGTGTCCATCTTGATTCTCATCTCATGAAATTCTCTTCTATAATCATTTTCTGACTTTCCAAAATGACATAGAAGTGCCTTTTTGACATTCTTATATATGTTTTTGTCTTCTTTGGCTATACTGTTATAAGCTTCAAATGCTTCTCCAGTTAATTGAGTCACCAGTTTGTGCTGGCCAATCTTCTTCATTATAGCCTTTCATAGCCATTATGGATTCGAAATAATCCAGATAAACATCCATTTTTTCTTTCTGGCTATCATATTTTCTTACTTTGATAGTATCCCTTGGTGCTGACCTTCTATTTGTTTCATTACCAGGATTTTGGCCTCTACTATCTAAATCAAATTGTAGTTTTAACTTGTCAATTTGAAGTTGTTCAAATGCTCTCTTTTCAGCTCTTTCTTCTCTTTCAATTATGAGTCTTTGACTCTCTTTTCTTCAGCAATTCTTGCTTTTTCTTCAGCCTCTTTTTGAGTTTCTTTTTCTTCAGCTTTTCTTAGCTGTTCTTTTTCTTCAGCAATTCTTTGATTTTCTTTTTCTTCAGCTTTTCTTAGCTGTTCTTTTTCCTTCAGCAATTCTTGCTTTTTCTTCAGCAATTCTTTGATTTTCTTTTTCTTCTTCTTTGGCTATTTGTACTTTTTCTTCAATGAAATCTCTCATTTCTTTTCCCTTTAGTCCGATCTCTTTAGCTATGGCAGTGAATTCCTTGTAGTAATCCATGTTTTGTTTGATTGAATAATATGAGTTAAGCAATTTGGTAAGGAATTTAGGTATATGTTGATAAAGTTATAAATCTTCCAAATGAAAAATCTTGAATTCAAAATGTTAAGTTTAAATAAGTGACACGTCTAAACCATGCAAATCTAGTCTTGACAAGATGAGACAACAAAAGAATCCTCACACGGGATCTTTAGTATACTTTATATATACGCTCCCTCAGATTGACAAAATATATCTAATGGTCCAATCGTTTTGAATAAAAGTCACTTGATTAAAATTTTCAATTTTCTAGTAGTGTTTTTAACAATTTAGTTCACTCCATTAATCCAAAACTGCAATTATCAAACTCATCACACAATGAATGGATAAAAATTCCGTTCCTTTATTTATAATTCACACTTCATAATTAATAGTCCATAGCCTTCAAAGTTCCAGGTTATGTTTACAAATATTTCCTGGAATCAACTAGCATTGAGCTTGTTGACGTCACGACCTATATATGTTCACCGTGTGTCACCATTCAGTAAGCCTACACGAAGCAGATTCCAGCACTGTGTAGTATGCTTGTACTGTCGTCGACTGTGACGTAGAACAAACTAGGCGACCTAGTTGTATACACCGCACGCCGTGACCATGTGCCTGTATGCCGCCATTTTGAAATATTCTTGTATTTTCATTGAACCACAAAAGTTTCATTCACAGCTTCTTACGAACTTGAATATTCAAAAAATACGATAGCTGCTAATATTTCTTATTTTAATGAATACTTTCCTTTTTGGAAATATCCAATACTTGTTATTTCCACGAAACTTCTTTTCTAAAATATCTTGTACTGTGTTGACTTAGAACTTATGCCTAATGGCAATCACTTTTACTTCTGCACCAATGTAACTATTAAATATATTCTCTTTATGTAGGCGTTCTCACAGTACATAATCTTGTGCACAATAATTCACCGAAGAGCTTGTTTATACAAAACAACTTTAATATATATACTATGTACACATAAATATCATTTGAGGTAATACAACGTGGAAATCTTGAGGCACACAACATATCCTACCTTGCCGGAAGTCTTCTAACCACACTTCGCCCAACACTTTCAACCAATAGGAATGCTCCTTTCTTCGCGCGTTCACCATTCACGTGACCTTACGTCACAAAATTATGTTAATCACATGTGACAGGTATCAAACTATTTTAATCTCAAGTTAAAGGAATAAGTCTTAATTTAAAAAAATGTACTTTCCATACCTTGGGGTAGACATCTAAGGTAGAATCTCTATTTCCTGAAAGAAATATGCATCTAGAAATGATATAAATTTTCATCCCCGGGTAGAAATCTAAATTCCCTGCTATAGCAAACTAAAGGTGTACATTTCTATAGCCAGTTCGTTTTTCAATCCTTAATCTCATATATAAATCTCAAACCTTTGGTAAAAGTTTCAAATCCGCCCAAAAACACAACTAGTGGCATAAAAAAACATTGGAGATTTATAGGATGATCGAGACTCAACAAGTCCAAAGTCACGAATTTTAATTTTGTTATTTGCCATCGTCGCACAAACAATGTGTGTCGAAACCAAATTGTGACAACAACGTCTTGTCACAACGGCTCTAACCACTGGTCGACTACAGATGGTTAATTTTTTTTCCTCCAAGTATCAAAACTGATCTACGCATACATGTTATATCTTTTATTTTTGGTGATCTGTGTGATTTATATTCGGTTATTTAAGTTTAATAGAATTATCGAAACTGCTTAGAGACAATTTTATTTGAATTATATATACAATTTCACCACAGTATTTGTTTATTTAACAATACATTAAAAGTAGAATCAACAAATATATAAACACATATTTTTTATTACTCACGACTTGTGATGTGCTTTTTATATGTTTGTGTGTGTGTGTGTTTGTTTGTTTTACATTTTAAATTTAGTATTAGCTGTTGAATTTCGATTATTGAACAATTTCTACTCAGTGGCAAAATCTTTATCAAACTTTTGTTTTAGATCGATTTTTATAATGCTTAAGAAAAAGACAAATTTTATGTAATTGTTATCTTTTATTTAGTGGAACGAGTCTGCCGTCTTTTATTATTATACTATGTTTATTTATCATTTATGTTGACATTTTAATTTATTAAATTTGTTATTGACATTTAATTAACATTGTAATTCTTCCTTTTTATTGTCAAACTTAGTATTTTCTGTATGTTAATGGTATTTGTTTTTACAATTTGTGTGTCAATTGTTAATATGCCTTGATCAACCTTTTAAAATTGTCTGTTAAGTGTCCAAGTATCAATATTTAAATTTGTCTGCTAAGCATTAATGTATTTTAATAATATATTTAATATAACCTTTTAATTTTTCATGTATTCTAATCAGATCTTTAACGATCAACCTTTCTAAAACTAAATTAAAAAACATTCTAAAGATTAAGATTATAATTTAAATACATATTCACTAGTAAATTGTACAGTCAATCTTCGCTTATAATACTTAAGCCCAGTCTTCAGACTTAATAAACTGCGTTGTGCAAACGAAAGTGAAACGTTTTTGTCTGGTTTGCAGCTATAATTATAATTTGAAAAAAATAGAGGACACTCATGTAATTAGCACGTGTGCACTTGGTTTACGTTGTTTGAACGTGTCACGAAACTTTGACTGAAACTTCGTTATAGGTTTTAGACTAATTGTTTGATCAGCACAAAAAAATAAGAGTTGGTATATTTAACACACTTTTTCTTAATCCACATCTAAAGTTGAAAAAAATCGTGTTAAAAATCTTTTAATCACACTACATAAAAAAAATATTAAAAAAAAACTTAACAGAGTATAGGGTTGCCAGATGGCTGTCTCAAAAATACCGGACACTAGTGCCGACTGTCGATGGCACAATCAAAAACCCAAAAAAAGCAACATGAATAATTTGCTGTTTTGTGATCATTGAATAGGTTTAGTGAACTGTGTGAATTCAAAAAGGGTTATAGTCTGTAAATGTCATAAATATTCATATGATCAAATCAAGATAAAAATGATGCGTTGCAACATTCGTATATTGAATATAGAATAAGATAGGAATCTCATTAAACATCCTTGCTTTATTATATTCTCAAAATATGGCATAATTATGAATGCAATAATATAATAAAATAATAATATTGTTTTTCTTCTGTCTGGTAAAATGTATGCTAATGCGATGTTTTCTGGAGAAAATTACAGTATTGCAGATATCAACATATAGCAAGATTGTTGGCTTCCTAATGTCTCGTAAGACGATGGAATTTTCTGTGCTCCTGTGGAATTTGAGCGCATAGCTTTGCAGCAGCTGCTGTGGCTGTACAAGCCCACTCGCGAATGATAGTCTCTGCTGAACTTCTGACACTGAAAGGTAGTATTTGTGGTTGGCTGGTTTGCTCTCCTTTTCCTCTTAAGGCTATTTACGTCTGCGACCTGGTGCAGGTTTCTTTCTCCTGATTCTAGCCCAGCAATCAACGCCTGCCTCCATCTGTCCCAACCATCTAAGCCAACGCTGGCAGAGAACAGTTGTCATACTTTGTATTTTTGCCTGTTGTAGCACCTCATTGTTGGTGGCCTGGTCCTGCCGGGCGATTCCCGGGATGCGCGGAGGCAGCGCATGTGGAAAGCTATCAATCTCCTTTCTTGTCTGGAGTATAGGGTCCAGGATTCACTGGCATAAAGGAGGGTGCTTAGCACACATGCACGGTACACAGTAATTTTGGTTATGATGGTCAACTTTTTGATGTTCCAGATTCTTTTTGAGAGCCTGGCCAGAGTTGTATGATTACTGCTTTACTCTTGGTTCTTCTATCCTCTATTGTTTAAAGGTTTAATGATTTAACTAGCTGAAATACAACATATAATAATTTATTTAATAAATTAAAAGCGTAAGCTCTCACCAGAAAATTAAATTTCGCTGTGAAATAATATACGTGTAGAAACTGCAGGATTACCCAGAAGATTATAAGATTGCTTAAAAAAGCCTACTACTACTAGTGTATTGAATTAAAGAAAATACTAAGAAAATTGCTTCTATTTTTTAACTGGACAAATAACGATAATATCGGACAGTCCGGTTAAAAACCGGACATCTGGCAACCCTAACAGAGTAATTGTGTACTGAAATATTAATGATGATTTATCCAATTCTAAGTAAAGTTTTCTTGGCTTTAAATTTCATTCATGAAAAAGAACTGACCCAAACTAAAGATGAAAAATATTTAGGAGTCATAATAAATGAGAAACTATCACGGAATCCCCATGTCAATGAACTTATTAAAAAATCGAACAAAACCTTAGGCTCTATAAAAAGAAACTGTAACAAATGTAATAGAAATATAAAATTAAAAGGCTACCTCACTTTTGGTGAGACATGTACTAGAATATGCATCTTCTGTATGGGACCCATCCACCAAAGAAAACATTGATAAACTAGAACAAATTCAAAAAAGAGCTGCTAGATTCATTACTGGAGAATATTCAAAACTGACAAGAATAACACCATTAGTTAAATCATTAAACCTTGAAACACTAGAGGATAGAAGAACCAAGAGTAAAGCAGTAATCATACATTAAGCAATCAATTCTAATTTAGAAAAACAACACAAAGATAACTTAATACAACCCTCAGATAGACATAAGGATAAAAACACCTTTCTTATTCCGTATGCAAGAACAAGCACATACAAATTTTCGTTCATCCCGTCCGGAATTCGGGCGTGGAATGGGTTTCCCGAAGAAGCCAGGAAAACCAACACTTCATCAACATTTACAACTCTAATGAGAATGCAGGACTAAACACAAACCATAGATAAGCGTAGGACGCTATAATCTTCTGTATAGAAGGGGCGACTGCAACAGATAAGATAAGAAACTATCGTTTTTTAAATGCCACTCCCCCCAAAAAAAATAAAAAAATTAAAAAATTAACAACTCTAGCTGATAGCAAGATGTTGTTATGTACCAAGTTATATAGGGTTTTATTTTATGGTATCTGGAATCAATATATCCGTGACTCGTTTCAATGAAAAAAACAAAACAAAAACCTACAAATAACTGAAAATACGAAGAAGAATATTAATCACAATAAATGCGAGTTAATATGAATTGGTCGAAAACAAAATAATACAATGTAAGACAGCCCACAAAAGTACAAACAAAATAATACAATGTAAGACAGCCCACAAAAGTACAAACAAAATAATACAATGTAAGACAGCCCACAAAAGTACAAACAAAATAATACAATGTAAGACAGCCCACAAAAGTACAAACAAAATAATACAATGTAAGACAGCCCACAAAAGTACAAACAAAATAATACAATGTAAGGCAGCCCACAAAAGTACAAACAAAATAATACAATGTAATTAAGACAGCCCACAAAAGTACAAAAAAAATAATACAATGTAAGACAGCCCACAAAAGTGCAAACAAAATAATACAATGTAAGACAGCCCACAAAAGTACTAACAAAATAATAAATTGTAAAACAGCCAACAAAAGTACAAACAAATTAATACAATGTAAGACAGCCCACAAAAGTACAAACAAAATAATACAATGTAAGACAGCCCACAAAAGTACAAACAAAATAATACAATGTAAGACAGCCCACAAAAGTACAAACAAAATAATACAATGTAAGACAGCCCACAAAAGTACAAACAAAATAATAGAAAAAAGGAAAATCAAACCTCATCAGAAATATGACCTCGCTGTAAGCAGTGTGGACAGGCAAAACGTATCTCTTATCTTGTAAAAATACTAAGCTAAAATTATATTATTACTGTGTCTTTTTTTATAGTTTAAAGTTTTTCTCGATTCTTTCACAAAAATTGGTTAAAATCTGAAATCGGGGTTATATGATAGGTTTTAAAAAGAAATAACTAGGAAATAGGTGAGGCAACAAAGTGGGTGCTTGTTATTCTTAAAAAAATATAAGGTAGAACTAAAATTTAAGTAAGAAATAATTTTAATGCAATATTTTTCTTTAAAAAAAAATTATGAGTGCTATGAGTTAATAATATGCTTATGCATGGTGTTTTGAGCAAATAGATTTCATGTTAGGTTCCGATTGATTAAGCTTCTGTTTCGAGTCCTCCCTTTATGTAATATCCACATTTATCTACACATGATGATGGAAACTGAAACAATAGTTTTCTTAAAAATTTGGTTGAGCTTGTATATTTCATTTCTATTTTCTCACGAAGCTTTGGGGGCCGTCCATAAAGTATGTCACGCTCCAGAAGGGGGGGGGGTATAAGAATGTGTGACAGTTTGTGATAGGGGAGGGGTCCGGGCATGTGTGACGTCACGGTGTTTTATATTAAATTTTAATTATTTTGTTAATTAAAAAGAGTCGTACGAAAATGTGACGTACTTTAAAAAAAAGGGGGAGGGTCCAAGATATGTGACAGTTTGTGACATGGGGGAGGGGGGAGTTAAAAATGGGCAAAAATAGCGTGGCGTACCTTATGGACGACCCCTTGTCGTTGCTCGTGTTTTTATTAAATAAAGTTTGAACTGACTCAATAGTCAATTTTCACGAGTTCTTGGCACTACTTGTTTGAAATATGAGACAGCACTAACATTGACATCATCATAAGATTTGAAAAATTAAATATTTTTTTATAAATTAGAAAATATTTCTTTTTAAATCAGCCAATAAAAGAGTCTAATGATTGATATTATCAAGCAAAGCATTGTCATTCACTTCATATTCTTGACGCAACTTTAATTTAAAAAAGATGCTCAAAATGTTTTCTTATATAATTCAACAAAGTTAATGAGACCAACTATCTTCTCTTTTGCATCGACACTATTTGTATTAGTTCCTTAAAGTTGATCATTTAACATATTCATTTTTTGAAATATATCGGCCAGATAACTGGCAAATGCCTTATCATCGACTGCAAAGTGATTTTTTATGTCAGGTTTGTTGCTTTAAAAATCGCAAGAGATTTATGTTGTTCTATAAATCTTTTCAAGCAATTTCCTTTCAAAAGCCGTCTAACTTAAGTGTGAATTACAATTATTCCATAGTTTGACGTTTTGTATTCACCAAATACCTGGAAGATACTTAACTTTTGACGTTTATTTTTAAAGCCCATATATTAACTTCACCCTCGTCTCTGCCTGTCTTGGTCTGGCAGGCGGAAAAACAAATGTAAAAAATGACCCACTTTCCGTGATCCTATCGAACTGAAATTTTGCACATACACTGTGTCACCTAACAATGCATTGTGTCAAAATTTCAATTTGATCGAAAGTACAGTAATTAAATTAATTAATTTTTAGTTTATCTCTATGAATCTCTCCTGGACTCTTTGGATTTCACCGAAGCTAAGTTTTTATTTTCTATTTCATTATATTCGTTTTATTTGTGTACTATTTGTTCGCTGAGGAAGGCTCCTTGCCGAAACGTTCGCTGTTTTGTTACGTCGTGTCAGGCTCACTCATACCCTGTTTACATGTTATCCATCTATTAATGAATTTGTTGCTGTTCTTGCGTTACTGCAGCATGGTTGCTATCCCAGTGTTCAATAATATTTCTAGTCGTCCTGGCTTAAAATATGACGCGCCTTTAAACACGTATCTATTCTTCGGAATATCAACCAATTTAAAAAAAAATTAAAATGTTCTACTTGAGAAATTTGACAAAATTAACTTCCAGAAATTTGAGATAATCAAACGCTTAGTCAAGTAAGGAGAACACTTTGAAAATAAATATAAAACCTCTTTATTTAGTAAATAAGAATAGTCTATTATGAATAAAACATTTTTGTTAATAAAAAATTGTAAAAAATATTCAAAATACACGATGGAAAGAAAAATCGTGCATTAAATGAAATGTGCACATTAATTAGACAAGACATTTTTTAACAAGTAAAAAAGATTTAAATTAAAAAAATAAAATTGCACCAGAAGCCAATCACTGGGTGAAAAGAGCATAAGGCCGACTCAACTAGCACATTGATATTGTCAAGTATTTTTTAAAACAAGCAATAAAAACTCCAATGAGCATTTAAACGCAATTTCCAACAAAGAATTTCCGATTTTTTTATTGAAAGAAAATCATTCTAGATTACATTAAAAGTAATTTCAAATCAGTAATTCTGAAAGTAAACAAAATATGACGTCATATCCCCTCACACTCCGTCACACCAAGAATGTGTCAATATAATGCACACCGCGCAAAAGTCTGACATTAGCGTTCACAAAGCGGGAAAACCCCATTTCATTAACTAAAATTCTAGATTACATTTAAAGTAATTTCAAATCAATAATTCTGAAACTAAACAAAACAATTGCTATCTAAAAATTGCTGCTAAAATTACGGGAGACAAACTAAATATTATTAGCTATCACTTGGCGTTTGTTTCAACCCGATAGATTTTATGGTTGGCGAGAAATTGACAAAATACTGATATGTCTATATCTATATACATATATAATATATATATATATATATATATATATATATATATATATATATATATATATATATATATATATATTATATATATATATATATATATATATATATATATATATCATTTTCCATGAAATCCAACAAACCTTTTCGGTATTTTTTTTGTACCCATGCACATCCTTGGGACCTCCATGAAGATATTTGCAAAATACCCGAAGCCTCTGTCTGGTATAGTTCAGGGGGAGTTGCTGTTCCAAATCTCGAACAGACAGGACATTGCAAATATATAAAAGCAATTTTTCCAAGGTAAATTGCGTTAAATAAAGTAATGGGGGTGAGAATGCAATCATGCTTTTAAATTAGTAAATGTATACATTTACTAAATTGCATTAAAAATATATTTAAAAAATCGACAAACAATAAGTAAATGCAAGTAGAAATAAGTAACCCCACCCACCCCTTAAAAAAACAACAAAACTAATTATTTAAAAACGCTATTTAACTGTCCATATAAAGAATTCATTCCGACTGGTCATTGGACCAACTGCGACTCATCTTTTCAAGAATAATTTTATTTCGAGACGGCAAAGTTTTTTTTTATTTCCTTAAATCTATCTACAGTGTATAGTGTATATATATATATACTAGGGGCAAGTACCCGGCTTCTCCCGGGTTTAACAACAACAGCAACAACAACAAAAACAACAGCAACAAAACAACAAAAACAAAACAACAACAAACAACAACTACAACAACAACAGCAACAACAACAAAGCAACAACAACAAAGCAACAACTACAACAACAACAGCAACAACGACAAAAACAACAACAGAAACAGCAACAGCAACAAAACAACACAAACAAAACAACAACAAAAACAACAAAATCAACAACAAAACAACAACAAAACAACTACAACAACAACAGCAACAACAACAAAGCAACAACAACAACAAAACAACAACTACAACAGCAACAACAAAAAAGCAACAACAACATGAAGGACATTGTCGTCGCAGGGCAAGGGATGTGGACAACAACAACAACAGCAAAAACAACACAAAAGCAACAACAGCAACAACAACAGCAACAACAACAAAAAACAACAACAGCAACAACAACAAAAACAAAACAACAACAAAAACATCAACAACAAAACAACAACAAAACAACAACTACAACAACAACAGCAACAACAACAAAGCAACAACAACAAAGCAACAACAACAAAACAACAACAAAAGCAACAACAACAAAGCAACAACAACAACAAAATTATTTTATGGCGATAATCGCCTTCTTGTTAATCTCGACACCAAAATGTTTATTAATTTGCGTCATTATTTTACGTCTTAATTTTCAATAATTTTTTATTTTATATAGCTCATATAGGGAAAAATACATTTTGGGCCCCCGGGCCCCCAGTATCTTATATATATGGAACGAAACCTGTTTAATAACCTTTCCGGTATAATTTTGTGTACGTGTACCAAATTTCACGTTATTTGGTTGTCTGGATCTTGAGTTATTAGGGAACAGACAGACAGACAGACAACAAATGCGTCTTATATATAGAGAAGAGATATATATAATAAGATATAGAAATATATAGAAATATATATATATATATATAACAAGTTCACCAGGTTTTAACCAGGTAAAATTAATAGAGATCAGAGAATTATTCAGTGTGTAATCGTTTAAATCATGTAATTTTTAGACATGTACTTTTATTATATCATGACTAATTTACAAGAAAAAACGAAAACTTTTTGTTAAAGGTAAAGAAAATGTATTCCTCTCCCTCTGCCATATGTAAAAAGGATTAAAGTTATATATACATAAGTATATATCTATTAAAAGGAAAAAATAATTCTTTACATTTCGCCCTCGCACACACACCAGTCATTCAACTGTTCAAATCACGCGCCAATTTGTCCCAGAATGCCTTGAAGACTTCCCCGTCTGTCTCCGGAAGCTGGCCCTGAGGATAGGTCGTGTAGGTGTTGTTACGTATGTGGTAAAGTAGATCCACCCCAAGGTCCGCGTTTGAAATGTGCTCTTTGACTAAGAACACGAGCACGCTCCGTCCTGTGTCCAGGGCCTCCATGTTCGCCATCTGAATACGAGATACACGAATATATACATAATATATAAAAATTAGGGCTGTTATCGATTAATTTAAATATAATCGTTAACTTTTTTTGAAAAATTATCGAGTTATTAATCGATAATTTCGATTAAAGCCCAAAACAAAGAAATTTATGACGTCATTAAACTGAACATTTCTCACGGACATTGAAAATTAAGAATATTTTGAACTAAATTTTATGACGATGTGTTGATACTTGATCGGATGTTTGTGCAGAAGGTGGTACGTAAGCGATGTATTTGATCCTTTAAAAGAGAATTGTTTATTGCAGTGAACACAGTAAACATTTTCACCATCTTCGACTTTGCCATCCGCAGTTAGCTTAAAAGCAACATTTTTGCGCAACTTTCTAGTTATATGTTTAAATTTAACTGCGCTGATGCTGTCAGCCAATTTTTAGTTGACGTCTGCCGGTCCACATAAAGTAATAAAATAAATTATAATATTACGCGGGAGAAGTTTGTACGTAAAAATTATATAAATTATTATTAATTAATAATTTATTAATACATTTAAAAAAAATAGAATAAATATTTTCTTTAATTTTAATCGATTTTTTTTCGATTAAAATAATTTTAATCGATATAAATTTTTAACGATTAATCGAGAAATTGACAACTTTATGATACTTAACATTAAGCAAACGTATGATTATTTCTATATTCTTGCTGAAAAAACAACAACACTGCTTTACCAATACATTTTCTAACAATAGTATCATTGCGTTATAGACAGACTGGGGGGTTTCAGCTCTGAAAAATGACTAGACTTAAACGTTTTGAGACACAAGCCACAAAGGACTGCAGATTCATAGCACCCCCTGGCCAATGTTCCCTCTAACGTTCGTGAGTCGGTGTGCAAAGTGCCAAAACTCGAGTGCAACAAGTTAAAAAGCATCCTTTTTTTGTGTGCGATATTTTACAAAATTTGCCGCGCGGGTTATTCAAAACTACCGTGCGTCAGGTATCTGCGCGTTCACGAAGCCGCACAGCTTAAAAGGAACATTGCCCCTTTGCTTCTTTCCCCTTTCCCCTTTACCTGGACCTCATAGTTACACCAATGGCTCTTGATAAAGTTTTTGGTCAGCACCACCATGGTCTTCCTGCTCTGCATCACTGCTGCTGCGATGTTGGAAGCGATGTAGTCACCTACGAGGAAGTCTCTACCGTGGACATGGAGCTTCAGACCACGGATTTTCAGCTCTGCGGACAATGACGGAAATGCATTCGTAACGCTTCTTTTAGAAAATATTAATGGAGCAGTTAGGTAAAGTTGACAGATTGGACTTCTAAGTGAAGGTATATAATATAGGTTAGGATCTTAAGTAAAACCATAGATGTGAACTTTTTTGTATAAAAATATGACTTCAATTATTATTTTACTTAACTTTTGTTGTAGAGAAGGTCTTTTATTTTTTTTAAAAACTCGAGTAGAATACTGAGTTGTTTAAGTTACCGTGTCAACCCAAAGTATCGAGTAGAATACTGAGTTGTTTAAGTTACCATGTCAACCCCAAGTATCGAGTAGAATACTGAGTTGTTTAAGTTACCATGTCAACCCAAAGTATCGAGTAGAATACTGAGTTGTTTAAGTTACCGTGTCAACCCAAAGTATCGAAATGTGGGTTCATGGGGCTATCATGTTTGGGAATTGCTTTTAATAATTCGACTAAACATTTGTCATAAGAGATACCTGGAATGATCTCCGACAGGACAAAGCCCTCGTCGTTGTGTGCGTAAGAAACGAAAACGTCATACTGGAACTCCCCGTCTTTGTTGGCAGCCTTGTCCTTGACCTTAAACTTCAGGTATGCGGCATAGTAGAGATAGCGGATCTTCCAGCGAAATCTGAAAGTAGGGAAACACATGGGAGGTAAGCAGCATTACCGTGACTAGTAAAGAGGGGAAACACACAGGAGATAGGCAGCGTTTACCGTGACAGTAAAGCGGCCGTCCATAAAGTACGTCACGCTCCAGAGGGGGAGGGGAGGGGGTGTAAGAAAGTGTGACAGTTTGTTACGTGACAGGGGGAGGGGGTACGGCCATGGTGTTTTATATTAAATTATAATTATTTTGTTAATAAATAAAAAAATTTGATTGAAAGTGTGACGTACTTTAGGGGGGGGGGTCCGAGATTTGTGACAGTTTGTGACAGGGGGGAGGGGGGTAAAAATGGTCAAAAACAGTGTGACGTACTTTATGGACGACCCCAAAGTGGGGAAGCACATGGGAGATAGGCAGCGTTTACTGTGACAGTAAAGTGGGGAAATACATGGGAGATAGGCAGCGTTTACCGTGACAGTAAAGTGGGGAAGCACATGGGAGATAGGCAGCGTTTACTGTGACAGTAAAGTGGGGAAACACATGGGAGATAGGCAGCGTTTACCGTGACAGTAAAGTGGGGAAGCACATGGGAGAAAGGCAGCGTTTACCGTGACAGTAAAGTGGGGAAACACATGGGAGATAGGCAGCGTATACCGTGACAGTAAAGTGGGGAAACACATGGGAGATAGGCAGCGTATACCGTGACAGTAAAGTGGGGAAACACATGGGAGATAGACAGCGTTTACCGTGACAGTAAAGTGGGGAAACACATGGGAGATAGGCAGCGTTTACCCTGAGAGTGTCGTGTGCAGATTCACCCAATAAATAAATAAATGAAAGTCATAGCTTGACTCTAGAATTCATTATTATATCAAAACTATTCACCTGTAAATTAATCCGCATCAAAACCTACTTACCTGTAAACCAATCCAGCAACAACAGCCCCGAGGAGTACCAAGGTGCTTCCAAGCACAGCCAAGAACACCGGATAATTCTCTGCGCATTGTTTCTCGAGGACTTTGATGTCCTCCGCATAACCGTCGGTGACGACCTTGTGTGACGTGTCGGGGTACAGACACATGTAGTTTCTAAACCTGCCTCTTTCAAACGCCTTGGACTTAACCATCCAGTGCAGAAACTTTAGGTTCTGACAGTCGCAGTGGATAGGCGTGTACGACATGTCCACCGTTATCGGCACATTCCTACTGATCAACATATCGATATGATCCCTCACCGCTTTCGGCAACATTGGTAGCTCCGTGTGGCTGAGGTTAACAAGGCGGAGAGCGTACATGTGGGAGATGTTCATTGTAAAAGACCAGATTTGGTTACTGCCGAGGTTCAAAAACCTAAGGTTGTCCAAACCTTCAAAAGCGTCGGCCCGAAGAAAAGTCAGGCGATTGTCCGATAGCTGTAAGTACTCCAAATTGATCAGATCCTTGAAGATGGGCTCGGCCTTGGAGAAATATTTCCCGAGCCGACAAGAACCAAGCAGTAGTTTTTTCAAGCGACGTGAAATTTTGGAAGAAAGTTTTATTGATGTATTGCAATCTCGTTGCGCGTAGGTCTAGATAGGTCAGATTGTGAAGTCCAATTATGGGACGGGTTGCTTTAGGAAAATAGTTGTAGGCAAGCGAAATATTCTTTAGACTATTGTCAGGGTCGACATTCAGTCCAGAAAGAACGTACATTAACCCTGCGTTCTGCATCTCAAATGACTTCATCTTCGGGGGCAGCCTGAGTATCAAGGACACGACTGAGCCCTCTCGGTAATCTTCAACATCGTCCATACCGTGGCTCAACTCTAATGACTCACGTGATGCGGCAGTAACGACGTTCTTGGGAATGCCCGGGTACTCTGTCGGCAAGTTATACAAGAAGGACCCAAGAGTTAACTTCAGCGTCACCAAGTTTTTGAGCTTGTACAAGTTCTCCAGATATCTCCCGAACACGAATCGATTGTTTTCCAGGTCGAGATGTGTTAAATTTTCCGGGAGCAGATCAAAAACCCCCGGAGTGACTGATTCGAAGCAGTTTCCTCGTGCTTCTATCCAAGTAATGGTCTTTGGTAGGTTCTCTACTAAATCCCTTGTTATGTTTGTGGACAGTGAGAATCGAGTAACGATGGAGTTAGCGATCAGCGTCGTCAACTTCGTGTCGTTGATATCCTTCAATATCTTCTTAAGACCTGCCAAGCCGATGTTTACGTTATAAGTCAGGTCGAGGACTTTGAGCTTTCTTAGAGGCCTCAACGCGCCTGGTTCGTAGTGGTCCCCCATGATGAAACAGTCACTGATGTTCAGGAAGGACAAGTATCGAAGGTTCTCAAAGGTGTAATTCCTGAGTTTCCCCAAATGACAAAACCCCTCGGTGTAGCCGCTGAGAGTCAGCGTGGTCAGATTCTCCATCTTAATGAAACCGACGCCGAATGTTGTGTTGGGTAATCCGTCAAGAGACAAGTTTTTGAGACGTGTCAGGTCACCTAATGCTTGGTCCGGATACGTAAGGTTGCTTTCCGTGACATTCGGGTTATTTCGATTAATTTTCAAGTTTGTCAGATTTTTTAAGGACTCAAACACGCCGACGGGAAAATTTTTATTTTTCATTTTTAAGTAATTGTGTTTGAGATTAAGATATTTCAGGTTCGTAAGGCACGAAAAGGAGTGGAGTTCCAAACGAGATATTTTATTCCCAGCAAGCACAAGAGATTTCAGTCTACAGTACAAGCAAGACCCCGACACGTTGCAGAAAGTATCGTTGGGAAGAGACTCCATCGAGTTGTTGTACAATACCAGCATCGTTATGTTGCTCGGCAAATCAGTCGGCACGGATGACAGTTTTCTGCTCGAGCAGTCGCAGTACACGTTCGAACTTTTTCCGTTGTATATTTTGCAACCGTTTACATTGGCGTAATTCACAACGCTCCACAAAGTGCCGCCTTCGGTGTTGTTCCCTTCGATTGATTCATCGTCTCCTATCGACTCTTCCAAATCTTTGTCGCTCAAGGCGAAATCTTCAGCTTTCCCTGAGGTTAAATAGTCCGGCTTGTCATCGGGCAAGTTGAATTCTAGATCGTCAAAACTATCCGATGTGTCACCTACCCTAAAATCTGAGAGTGGCACACGGAAGAGAGGACCACCATCGAGGTTGTGGTTGTATGATTCTGACACATATCTAAGCATTGATTCTTCTCCGGGGGTCTGTCCACCCTTCTGTGGAGCCGATGCCGTGAAGTGGGGTAAAAATAAGAGAATAGCCAAACCCAAAAGCAGTTGAGACCGTGTCATTTCCAGTGCTTCTCTCATGATGGTTCGCTCCACTAAACAAAAAGAAAATCGTAGGTAACAGTTATGGGGCATTTTAAATATTTACGTTTATAAATAAATGAATATAACTTAAAATTTTCAAGCATTATTAGATGGCAAAATGACATTAATGGCACCAACGTTAAATATACATGTATATCTTATCTATACAGACGCTCCTTCTATGCAGAAGATAGTTGCGTCCAGATACCATGACAGATGATCTGTTGGCAAGTGATGCAGCAATCACAGGCCACGGCTTTGTGGGTTCCACGCATTACCCAGCCGCCTAACTACATGTAGTGTTAGGTACCCATTCGGAGCGGGGTGACTCAGGGACGCCCTAGGCCCCGGGAACAAACCCTTGCCTTCACACGGATTCGAACCCGTGACCATCGGTACGACAGTCCAGTGCGCTGGTATAATTATACCATACTAGTGTATCACCCGTCAAAAATGACGGAAGGTTTCAAAATAAATACACATCAGACTAAAAAATAACATAATACAGAATTTTCATTTATTTTATTTATTTTTATTTGATTCATTTATTATCATATTGAACAATTTTATGCGGAACGTTCGAAAAAAAAGTGTTAGTTTTGGTGCAGTAATTTGGTGCGCTGCTTTCTAAAATTAGTATCACTATAAAACAAAATCGATCGCAGCGCCACCTAACAGCATTACATTCATACAGCGCCACCTAACAGCATTACATCCATACAGACAACTGGAATTATGTATATTGATTCTTCAATACGTAAAACAATTACGAGGAAATCCTGTTCTGCTATTTAGTCGGCTTGACGGTAGTTACATAATTTATTATTGTACGCTCCGATTTTTAAAATAAAATAACATTATTGATGAGTGATGGATCTTATGAGTGTCAGCTCTTATGCAATGTGACTGCTGCGCCACACAGGGCAAGGGCCTGGTCCATGCCTCCTATTGCGGCCTCATTGTTCATTTTATGTATACGTTACACCTTTTTGCAAGTGTAAAAAATTATCTATTTATTTCACCCCAATGGAACAATATTATACAATACCGGCTAAGCAGATACCGAATAAGCCAAGTACGAGAAACATCTGTATGTCAAAAAGTAGGATTACATATGGAACAAATAAGTAAATTGACAGTTCGTTTAGTTCGTTTAACGTTTACACATTGTTTTATCTGATCATTAAGTTATTATTTTTTTTAAACTGAAAATTAAAATCGCCAACATGTGTACACTAGTATTATCCTCTCGGTGAATGCCAAAAGACATTACTTGCAAGGAATTAATAATGTCAAACATTCAAAATAGAACTTCACAACACTTTGTTTTCTTTTCTTTTACAACAACGTATTGTTGTTTTTTGTTAAATATTCTATTCTTTTTTTACACGCTTTTATTTAGCTTGCAATTCGCTCTCTCTCTCTCTCTCTCTCTCTCTCTCTTCCCTCTCTCTCCCTCTCTCTCTCTCTCTCTCTCTCTCTCTCTCTCTCTCTCTCTCTCTCTCTCTCTCTCTCTCTCTCTCTCTCTCTCTCTCTCTCTCTCTCTGTGTTTGTCTGTCTTGTCTGTTTGTAAGCATCAAATTTTGCAACGTCATTTTGACGCACTTTGCATTATTCGATTGAGCTGAAATTTGGCAGACACAATGTATCTCCGGTGAGAATACATTATTCCAAAAGTTTCATTTAATTTGCAGTCTTCTGTCAAGTTATTTGCTTTTTTATGTCCAATTTTATTTTACTGTTAACAATGGTCTTCGGGGTAATCTTTGGGAAATAACGAATACATTTTGAATTTTTAAATATTTTCTTTGAAGAATAATCTTTCATTACAAATTTTAGTTGTTACGACCTGGCGAAGAAATAGACATTACAATTACATTTGAAAAAACTTGAAATAATAAAAATGTGTTTAAAAAAATGTTCTTTTTAATGGATTTAAAAAGAACGCTTTTATTCCAATGCACTTAAAAGAACAAAATAAAGTTTCTCATGTCTACAAAAATAAAAGCGTGGTCGCCAGGTTGTTGGAACTTAAGGGATACAACAATGTTGACTTCAAGACAAGTTGCTGACAAACTTAAATCAGTTATAGGTACAATCACACCAGTGTCATGTTCGTATGCCTACGAACTTTTCAATTTAAGGAGCTAATTTACGATAAGGAATTTCCATCCCCTAACAAAGTTCCGCCCGGGTCATCAGCCTCCTTGCCCCCCTCGCCACGCCACTGCCCCCACCTATTCCCCGACATCTTCCACCCCACCTTGACCACGTATTCGGGGAGCATGCCAAATCATGCCCCTAATAGATGTTGCCTTCGCTGATGATCGCCATCTCTTACATATCGCTTTTACTCTTGCTAGTGCACCCTATGCTCAACACCGCTTGTATGCACAAAGCAACGATGTTTATCTATCTGTTCGGAGTGCAAAGTTCAGACCTCCCCCCAACCATTTCGCGACACACTGAAGTCTAGCAAAACATTATGTGATTAAAGTTTTTAATATTTTTTTATTAAAAAAAATCTCTTCATTTTTTAAAATCAAATTTTTATTATAACTGTACGAAGAAGTATATCATTTTTTTTGCTACACAGAATTAGGGAGGAATTAGCTTAAAGTTTCAGAGTAAGTGGAGAGGAAAATGTCTTATAAAATAATATTTAAGATGCAAAATTTTAATGAAACAAATGTATAATAAAGAAAATATTTTTTTCTAAAACACTCCATCAAAATATTAGTGTGTACGATGCAAAGAAATCCAATATCATGTTTTCTAATAAACAGTTGAAATTATCTTATCTTATCTATACATACGCTCCTTCTATGCAGAAGATAACTGCGTCCACAGACCATGAGAGATGATCTGTTGGCAAGTGATGCAGCGTTCACAGGCCACGGCTTTGTGGGTTCCACGCATTACTCAGCCGCCTAACTAGTGTTAGGTACCCATTCGGAGCTGGCTGACTCCGGGACACCCCAGACCCCGGGAACAAATCCCTGCTTTCACATGGATTCGAACCCGTGACCATCGGTACGCCTGTCGAGTGCGCTGCCACTCGACCACCGCGTTAACTTAGATCAACATTTTATATAAAATGCTAAATCTACTATAAAAAAATTATCCATGGACTTAAAAGAGATTTTATATAAATTAATAAAATTTTTCCTCGAACATTCCAAACATTATGTCCCATGCAATTAAAAAAACAACTTTTTACTTAGCTGCTGAAATAACTGACCTTAGGAGTAGATTTCAAAGTGATAATGGCACGTTTATAAACGGTTAATAATAAAATAAATAAAGTAGAATTACCAGGAAATGTCGCTGAGTATTTTTAAATCCCTTATATTAACTTCGAAATCTAGTCTCTCTGTCTGTCGTCATCTCTTCGTCCGTTGGTCTGGCGGAAAAACAAAAGTAAATAAAACAAAAGGGAGTTAAGTCATTTTCAGTCTGTAAATGTTTGTCGCGTTTGAACATAATCAATACTTTTATTTATGTCTCATATATAAGGGACTATTAGTCAAAACTTTGTTTTTACGGGTTGTTTAATTTTGACACGAATTGTGAGACACAAATGAGTCAATGTATGTGATCAATGGTCAGACAAAAACCAGGCTATGTATGTGATCAATGGTCAGATACACACACCAGACTATGTATGTGATCAATGGTCAGACACTCACACCAGACTATGTATGTGATCAATGGTCAGACACTCACACCAGACTATGTATGTGATCAATGGTCAGACACTCACACCAGACTATGTATGTGATCAATGGTCAGACACTCACACCAGACTATGTATGTGATCAATGGTCAGACACTCACACCAGACTATGTATGTGATCAATGGTCAGACACAAGTCAATCAATGTATGTGATCAATGGTCAGACACAAGTCAATCAATGTATGTGATCAATGGTCAGACACAAGTCAATCAATGTATGCGATCAATGGTCAGACCAAAGTCAATCAATGTATGCGATCAATGGTCAGACACAAGTCAATCAATGTATGTGATCAATGGTCAGACAAAAGTCAATCAATGTATGCGATCAATGGTCAGACACAAGTCAATCAATCTATGTGATCAATGGTCAGACACAAGTCAATCAATGTATGTGATCAATGGTCAGACACAACTCAATCAATGTATGTGATCAATGGTCAGACACAAGTCAATCAATGTATGCGATCAATGGTCAGACACAAGTCAATCAATCTATGTGATCAATGGTCAGACACAAGTCAATCAATGTATGTGATCAATGGTCAGACACAACTCAATCAATGTATGTGATCAATGGTCAGACACAAGTCAATCAATGTATGCGATCAATGGTCAGACACAAGTCAATCAATATATGCGATCAATGGTCAGACACAAGTCAATCAATGTATGTGATCAATGTTCAGACACACACCAGACTATGTATGTGATCAATGGTCAGACACAAGTCAATCAATGTATGTGATCAATGGTCAGAAACAAGTCAAACAATGTATGCGATCAATGGTCGGACACAAGTCAATCAATGTATGCGATCAATGCTCAGACACAAGTCAATCAATGTATGTGATCAATGGACAGACACAAGTCAATCAATGTATGCGAACCTTGGTCAGACACAAGTCAATCAATGTATGCGATCAATGGTCAGACACAATTCAATCAATGTATGCGATCAATGATCAGACACAAGTCAATCAATGTATGTGATCAATGGTCAGACACAAGTCAATCAATGTATGTGATCAATGGTCAGACACAAGTCAATCAATGTATGTGATCAATGGTCAGACACAAGTCAATCAATGTATGTGATCAATGGTCAGACACAATCAATCAATGTATGCGATCAATGGTCAGACACAAGTCAATAATGTATGTGATCAATGGTAAGACACAAGTCAATCAATGTATGTGATCAATGGTCAGACACAAGTCAATCAATGTATGTGATCAATGGTCAGACACAAGTCAATCAATGTATGCGATCAATGGTCAGACACAAGCCAATCAATGTATGTGATCAATGGTCAGACACAAGACAATCAATGTATGTGATCAATGGTCAGACACAAGTCAATCAATGTATGTGATCAATGGTCAGACACAAGTCAATCAATGTATGCGATCAATGGTCAGACACAAGCCAATCAATGTATATGATCAATGGTCAGACACAAGTCAATCAATGTATGCGATCAATGGTCAGACACAAGTCAATCAATGTATGTGATCAATGGTCAGACACAAGTCAATCAATGTATGTGATCAATGGTCAGACACAAGTCAATCAATGTATGCGATCAATGGTCAGACACAAGTCAATCAATGTATGCGATCAATGGTCAGACACAAGTCAATCAATGTGTGTGATCAATGATCAGACACACACCAGACTATGTATGTGATCAATGGTCAGACACACACCAGACTATGTATGTGATCAATGGTCAGACACACACCAGTCTATGTATGTGATCAATGGTCAGACACACACACCTGACTATGTATGTGATCAATGGTCAGACAACACTAGTCAATGTATGTGATCAATGGTCAAACGCAAGTCAATCAATTGTATGTGATCAATGGTCAGACACAAGTCAATCAATGTATATGATCAATGGTCAGACACAAGTCAATCAATGTATGTGATCAATGGTCAGACAAAAACCAGGCAATGTATGTGATCAATGGTCAGACACACACACCAGACTATGTATGTGATCAATGGTCAGACACAAGTCAATCAATGTATGTGATCAATGGTCAGACACAAGTCAATCAATGTATGCGATCAATGGTCAGACAAAGTCAATCAATGTATGCGATCAATGGTCAGACACAAGTCAATCAATGTATGTGATCAATGGTCAGACACAAGTCAATCAATGTATGCGATCAATGGTCAGACACAAGTCAATCAATGTATGTGATCAATGGTCAGACACAAGTCAATCAATGTATGTGATCAATGGTCAGACACAAGTCAATCAATGTATGTGATCAATGGTCAGACACAAGTCAATCAATGTATGTGATCAATGGTCAGACACAAGTCAATCAATGTATGTGATCAATGGTCAGACACAACTCAATCAATGTATGTGATCAATGGTCAGACACAAGTCAATCAATGTATGTGATCAATGGTCAGACACAAGTCAATCAATGTATGCGATCAATGGTCAGACACAAGTCAATCAATGTATGTGATCAATGGTCAGACACAAGTCAATCAATGTATGTGATCAATGGTCAGACACAAGTCAATCAATGTATGTGATCAATGGTCAGACACAAGTCAATCAATGTATGTGATCAATGGTCAGACACAAGTCAATCAATGTATGTGATCAATGGTCAGACACAACTCAATCAATGTATGTGATCAATGGTCAGACACAAGTCAATCAATGTATGCGATCAATGGTCAGACACAAGTCAATCAATGTATGCGATCAATGGTCAGACACAAGTCAATCAATGTATGTGATCAATGTTCAGACACACACCAGACTATGTATGTGATCAATGGTCAGACACAAGTCAATCAATGTATGTGATCAATGGTCAGACACAAGTCAATCAATGTATGTGATCAATGGTCAGACACAAGTCAATCAATGTATGCGATCAATGGTCAGACACAAGTCAATCAATGTATGTGATCAATGGTCAGACACAAGTCAATCAATGTATGTGATCAATGGTCAGACACAAGTCAATCAATGTATGTGATCAATGGTCAGACACAATCAATCAATGTATGTGATCAATGGTCAGACACAAGTCAATCAATGTATGTGATCAATGGTCAGACACAAGTCAATCAATGTATGTGATCAATGGTCAGACACAAGTCAATCAATGTATGTGATCAATGGTCAGACACAACCAGATCAATGTATGTGATCAATGGTCAGACACACACCAGATCAATGTATGTGATCAATGGTCAGACACACACCAGACTATGTATGTGATCAATGGTCAGACACAACCAGATCAATGTATGTGATCAATGGTCAGACACACAGTCAATCAATGTATGTGATCAATGGTCAGACACAAGTCAATCAATGTATGTGATCAATGGTCAGACACAAGTCAATCAATGTATGTGATCAATGGTCAGACACAAGACAATCAATGTATGTGATCAATGGTCAGACACAAGTCAATCAATGTATGTGATCAATGGTCAGACACAAGTCAATCAATGTATGCGATCAATGGTCAGACACAAGTCAATCAATGTATGTGATCAATGGTCAGACACAAGTCAATCAATGTATGTGATCAATGGTCAGACACAAGTCAATCAATGTATGTGATCAATGGTCAGACACAAGTCAATCAATGTATGTGATCAATGGTCAGACACAAGTCAATCAATGTATGTGATCAATGGTCAGACACAAGTCAACAATGTATGTGATCAATGGTCAGACACACACAGACAATGTATGTGATCAATGTTCAGACACACACCAGACTATGTATGTGATCAATGGTCAGACACACACCAGACTATGTATGTGATCAATGGTCAGACACACACCAGTCTATGTATGTGATCAATGGTCAGACACACACACCTGACTATGTATGTGATCAATGGTCAGACAGACACTAGTCAATGTATGTGATCAATGGTCAAACGCAAGTCAATCAATTGTATGTGATCAATGGTCAGACACAAGTCAATCAATGTATATGATCAATGGTCAGACACAAGTCAATCAATGTATGTGATCAATGGTCAGACAAAAACCAGGCAATGTATGTGATCAATGGTCAGACACACACCAGACTATGTATGTGATCAATGGTCAGACACAAGTCAATCAATGTATATGATCAATGGTCAGACACAAGTCAATCAATGTATGTGATCAATGGTCAGACAAAAAACCAGGCAATGTATGTGATCAATGGTCAGACACACACACCAGACTATGTATGTGATCAATGGTCAGACACACACCAGACTATGTATGTGATCAATGGTCAGACACACACCAGACTATGTATGTGATCAATGGTCAGACACACACCAGACAATGTATGTGATCAATGGTCAGACACACACAATCTATGTATGTGATCAATGGTCAGACACAAGTCAATCAATGTATGTGATCAATGGTCAGACACAAGTCAATCAATGTATGTGATCAATGGTCAGACACAAGTCAATCAATGTATGTGATCAATGGTCAGACACAAGTCAATCAATGTATGTGATCAATGGTCAGACACAAGTCAATCAATGTATGTGATCAATGGTCAGACACAAGTCAATCAATGTATGTGATCAATGGTCAGACACAAGTCAATCAATGTATGTGATCAATGGTCAGACACAAGTCAATCAATGTATGTGATCAATGGTCAGACACAAGCAATCAATGTATGTGATCAATGGTCAGACACAAGTCAATCAATGTATGTGATCAATGGTCAGACACAAGTCAATCAATGTATGTGATCAATGGTCAGACACAAGTCAATCAATGTATGTGATCAATGGTCAGACACAAGTCAATCAATGTATGTGATCAATGGTCAGACACAAGTCAATCATGTATGTGATCAATGGTCAGACACAAGTCAATCAATGTATGTGATCAATGGTCAGACACAAGTCAATCAATGTATGTGATCAATGGTCAGACACAAGTCAATCAATGTATGTGATCAATGGTCAGACACAAGTCAATCAATGTATGTGATCAATGGTCAGACACAAATCATCAATGTATGTGATCAATGGTCAGACACAAGTCAATCAATGTATGTGATCAATGGTCAGACACAAGTCAATCAATGTATGTGATCAATGGTCAGACACAAGTCAATCAATGTATGTGATCAATGGTCAGACACACACCAGACTATGTATGTGATCAATGGTCAGACACACACCAGACTATGTATGTGATCAATGGTCAGACACACACCAGACTATGTATGTGATCAATGGTCAGACACACACCAGACTATGTATGTGATCAATGGTCAGACACACACCAGTCTATGTATGTGATCAATGGTCAAACACAAGTCAATCAATTGTATGTGATCAATGGTCAGACACAAGTCAATCAATGTATATGATCAATGGTCAGACACAAGTCAATCAATGTATGTGATCAATGGTCAGACACAAAACCAGTCAATGTATGTGATCAATGGTCAGACACAAGTCAATCAATGTATGTGATCAATGGTCAGACACAAGTCAATCAATGTATGTGATCAATGGTCAGACACAAGTCAATCAATGTATGTGATCAATGGTCAGACACACACCAGACTATGTATGTGATCAATGGTCAGACACACACCAGACTATGTATGTGATCAATGGTCAGACACACACCAGACTATGTATGTGATCAATGGTCAGACACACACCAGACTATGTATGTGATCAATGGTCAGACACACACCAGACTATGTATGTGATCAATGGTCAGACACACACACAGACTATGTATGTGATCAATGGTCAGACAAAAACCAGGCAATGTATGTGATCAATGGTCAGACACACACACCAGACTATGTATGTGATCAATGGTCAGACACAAGTCAATCAATGTATATGATCAATGGTCAGACACAAGTCAATCAATGTATGTGATCAATGGTCAGAAAAAAACCAGGCAATGTATGTGATCAATGGTCAGACACACACACCAGACTATGTATGTGATCAATGGTCAGACACACACCAGACTATGTATGTGATCAATGGTCAGACACACACCAGTCTATGTATGTGATCAATGGTCAAACACAAGTCAATCAATGTATGTGATCAATGGTCAGACACAAGTCAATCAATGTATGTGATCAATGGTCAGACACACAGTCAATCAATGTATGTGATCAATGGTCAGACACAAGTCAATCAATGTATGTGATCAATGGTCAGACACAAGTCAATCAATGTATGTGATCAATGGTCAGACACAAGTCAATCAATGTATGTGATCAATGGTCAGACACAAGTCAATCAATGTATGTGATCAATGGTCAGACACAAGTCAATCAATGTATGTGATCAATGGTCAGACACAAGTCAATCAATGTATGCGATCAATGGTCAGACACAAGTCAATCAATGTATGTGATCAATGGTCAAACACAATGCAATCAATGTATGTGATCAATGGTCAGACACAAGTCAATCAATGTATGTGATCAATGGTCAGACACAAGTCAATCAATGTATGTGATCAATGGTCAGACACAAGTCAATCAATGTATGTGATCAATGGTCAGACACAAGTCAATCAATGTATGTGATCAATGGTCAGACACAAGTCAATCAATGTATGTGATCAATGGTCAGACACACACCAGACTATGTATGTGATCAATGGTCAGACACACACCAGACTATGTATGTGATCAATGGTCAGACACACAGTCAATCAATGTATGTGATCAATGGTCAGACACACAGTCAATCAATGTATGTGATCAATGGTCAGACATAAGTCAATCAATGTATGTGATCAATTGTCAGACACAATCCATGCTATCAAAGTGATCATCCTCTCTCGCATGCAAATCTAAAAACAGCAAAATGTAAAAAGCGAGACAAAAAGTAATGACAAAAATTAATGACAGTATCAGTATATTTTTTTAAATAGAACACTCTCACCTATAACATGCGGTCCAGTCTCCCTGTCCAACAGGTCCACCTGGTTTATGATATAGAACAATCTCAGTCGATGACAAATTTAAACAAGCTTTTAATTTATTTTCTTCTGCCTCAAGACATCAATATCATATCCTAGCTTCGAGTAAATTAAAGTGTTTTACCCTTTTCCGCCCACATTTATCTTTTGACTTTCATCGTAAACTGAAACAGAAACTTATGCTTGCTTAGACTTAAAGTTATTATCGCCTGGAGATTTTACTCTGTATGGAGCTATTTTTAGCAGGCGAGACGTTATTGTTCGCTGAATTCATGAACTTGTCTATTCACAGCACGGTTAGAAACAGCGTTTGGGGCAAAAAGAAAAGAAAATGGGGGGTTGGGGTGGGGTGGTAGTACGGTTCGTAATTATTCCACTTGAAATTGACCCAGGTTTTTTTCTATTGGGAAAAGGGGGGGGGTTGTTGAATTTGGACAGGCAGCTACGTTTGCTGCAATAGTTATTTATCAACATGATTATTTCTTTGCGGGGAGTGGGTGTCAAAATAAATTATTTTGTCATCCTTTTTTGAATGTATTTTTTAAAATCTCTAAACAATTAATATACATTTTGGGCCATTTAATTACTTCCGTTTTTTGTTTTGTTTTTTATGTATGCATATATTTTCACATAGTCCACAAGCTTTTTGAATAAAATATGAAACATACCTAGAATTCTACCATCCACAAGAATGCCGGAGAACTGACGATATACATTTTTAGAATAATAAAAACATCCCCGTAAAAACAAAGTTGTTGACTATAAATCCCTTATATATGAGACAGAACTTACAGTATTGACTATGTTCCAACGCGACAAACATTTACAGCCTGAAACTGAGTCAATTCCACCTGGTTAAAACACGAGATGTGTTCACCGATGTCTGGCGTGAAGTCAAGTGACCTATAAAATGTAAACAATAGTGACTTCTACATATAGTTGTATATAGATAAACAAAAAATGCATTAATTTAATTACGGTACGTAAGATCGATCTGAAATTTTGATACGATGCATTGTTAGGTGACACGGGTCCGTGTGCCAAATTTCAGCTCGATGGCATCACGGAAAGTGTGTCATTTTTTACTCTTGTTTTTCAGCCCTCCCGACTGCCCGACGACGAACGACAGAGAGAGAGAGAGAGAGAGAGAGAGAGAGAGAGAGAGAGAGAGAGAGAGAGAGAGAGAGAGAGAGAGAGAGAGAGCGAGAGACAGACAGACAGACAGAGAGAGACGGCGGTGAAGTTAATATAAGGGATTTTAAAATAATCCTCTTAAATTACTTTTTACATAAAAGTTTTGTTGTAAAAGCTAATGATGGACGCACATTTTTCGCACTGTTCCTAAATTTTAAACAATCTAGTAAAAATATTCGGCAACATTCAGCCGAGTGATTCACTATACTGAATATTTCAGATTGTTTTCAATCACATTTATTTTACACATTATCACTCGCGTGTTATTCACATGGCAGCAACATTTCCTTTAAATTAAGATTCTTTTACGGAAATAAACTTTATTACGACAAATAATCGTTATGTAATTGTTGACATAGTTAATTTCATAATTTTAATTTGTTTTAAAGCTTTTAGTCACGCACAAAGAAAATAAATTAAAATGTATTACATTTTTAAAACTCATCCTGTTTACCCGAGATTAACTTAACCCTCAACTTGAGAAACCCCTTGACTTGTGGAGAACAGTGGTTCATAACAAGTTCCGGAAATAACACATACCTTTGAAACGCCATCGCCCTGGATTTCGTTTAGACAACAATTGTTGAACATCAATAAACAGACTCTTCGTCCATTTTATTAACACTTTATTAGTGCTAGCCATGATGGGATGTTGGACACTTCAGAATTTCATGCGAGTAATGCACCCAGAAACGGTTAATATAGAGACATTTGTTGTATGACACCGTATTATATAAATAAACGCTATTCACACATTTTACACTTACACAGCTGTAGTGTTCTTTTCCTGGTGAGTGTGTCTCTCAATCTCTACACTTACATTTTATTCTCAGGTTCGAGTTTTGGTTTGCAGCTTTTGCTCATCCTTATTTTTATTTTCCTTCCATCTATTAGTCTCTATAGTTATGTTAACCGCGTATCATGTAAATATAATTTAAACTTTTATTGTTTATGTGTGCTGATAAAGGCCAAGAATCTTATCACTTGCATATCGTATATAAATACAGATAAACTTAACATTCACTGTTTTATTTACACCAATTCGTTGTGTTCCTTTCGCCCCTCGGAAATAAGCTTGTCCTCCTAAGGAAAGCACCCCAAATATTTGTGATTTCATTTTTCAAAGACGGCAACCAAAGCCAAGCTGCACTGTAGTATAGAGCAGTGTTTCTCAAACTTTTTAGTATGGCGGGCTGGCAGGATTTTTTCTTCTATTGCACCAGGGACCGGTGAACTATATTCCCTTTATTGACATGGTAGCGAAATGTAATTTATTTTATTTGTATCATTTTATGTGCTTACTGCCGAGAAAATGACATATTCTATAGGGTTAGTATTAATGGTTGCAAATGGGGGATTATAATTATATTTTATGTCCTTTCTTGATAACTTCTGCGGACCGACAGAGGATGGCCCACAGACCAGCACTGGTCCACGGACCACCACTTTGAGAAGCACTGCTGTAGAGGACGGCTTACAAATCGTCAATTGAGCGCAAGAACGTCTTAAATGAACATGACCATATGAGATATTTATGTTTTCCATTTAGCGTTAATTTTTTTTTCTTAAACCAAAAATGGGTTGTTTTTTTCCCTTCTAAGTCTAAGCTTTTGTGTGATAAATTTGAGATTAGATCACGTTGCGTGCATCAGTCATGATTGAAGCTGTCATCAGAATATCGCTGTTCAGGTTTGGAAACATTGTACTTAAAGCATTCTTGCTTTCAATAGACGACGTGTACACAAAGTTTCACTATTAAAATGAAGAAAAAAATATTCCCTTGAAGAAAAACTCTTGTACCTCCAAGAATTCATTTGCTGGGCTATACATGCTGCACCCACCGTCTACCCCCCCCCCGGGTCACTTAACATTTTCGGGCTTTTTGTGTCAGTCCCTTTTCGTTCTTCTTGTAAAAAAAATAATAAGTTATGGATTGGCTTAAAGAAAATGTGCGTTACGGTCCAATGAGCATTCGCCTTCGTTGCCCAGGGTCATGAAAACAAAATACAGTTGGACCTCTCTGTCGAACTCAAAGGGACCCTAACAAAAATTCGACTAACGGTGTTTTCGAGTGAGGGAAAAGGGTGTAATAGGCGCAGATTAATCAAGGACAATGTTGATATTAAGGGGGGGGGGACAGCCATACAAGGGAGAAGGCTTGACAGGAAGGAGATGCAGTGTATGATGTTTCATATGAAAGGAAGTCGACTTAGCTTTGAAATATCGACACCACTGAGAAAGCCCTCCCCCCCACACATGACTCACTCCTCAGTGGAATGGGAGGACTAAGATTTTCCCTTTTACTAGTTTTACCCAAACGCCTTGGAAAATTAGACTTACGGAGAATGGAAGCCAAAAATCTTCGATTTAAGGAGATCTTAAATACAAATAGCATTATGGACTTTTGTCGGGACCGATCAATTAATTCGATATAGGGAGGTTTTCGACTTAGAGTAGTTTGACTTAGCGAGGTCCGACTGTGTATCGAAAGATGATTTCTCAGTAACAATATTTTTTGAATAATCAGTGCTTCTTTTCTAGCAGAACGCACCGGGACGGCGTTCCGACACCTTTTTCCCCCACATACTTTTTAAAAATACTGACTCGAATGTTTGGTCTTACTGCTTTTTTCAGGTTGTCTTGTCTTATTGTCTTATCTGTACAGATGCTCCTTCTATACAGAAGATTTTTGCGTCCACACGGACCATGCCGGTCTGTTGGCAAGTGATGCATCGTTCACAGGCCACGGCTATAATGGTTCCACGCATTACCCAGCCGCCTTTGTTTCCCTAACTAGTAGTATTAAATATGAGTTAGAAAATACAAATTTGATCTTTTTTTTTAATAAAGAAAAGACACGTGAGACATGTAGTATCGGTATACCTACAACGATTTCATTATTTTTTAATGTATTTATTTATTATTTTAATTTTAGTTTTTAGCCTGAGTATTTCAAGTTACACTATTTTAATTTTAATTTTTTAAATTAAAGTTACGCAACATCACGTGCATCTTTGATCATAGAGTTTTTAATAAAGTTTATCATCAAATTATCCAGTTCCTACAATGATGTTTTTCTTAGTGTTTCGCCTATGTAGTTACAGTTAAAACACTTCATAACTTCATAAACTGTTTAATATAATTTATTATCGAGTCTTTGCAATGAGGTTTTTATTCTTAGTGTTTCACCCTTGTAGTTACAGTTTAAAACACTTCATAACAACACAATCCTGAAGAGGAAAAAACAGATCAGTTGCATTTACTATGAATTTTCTATTTAAAAGCATGAAAAACTTTAGCTAGGAATTTTTCCTCATATTAGTTTTGTGGTATTATAACAAAATGAAACTGTATTGAACAAGAATTATCTAGCCTATATTGAATTTAAATTTAATAACGGGCTATTGAAAAATTATATTGAAATCGAGAAAAAATAATAATATACAGCTTGAAAGATAAAATGCAGATTGATTATTTTTTAATTGATATCTATACTGTTCCATTTCCCCCGATTCGTTGTTTTGGGGGATATATCCGGAAATCGTTCTTTAAATTAGAGAACTATTTCTATTATGTTTCATTTTCGGTAATCGAAGACAGTTGAAAATAAAATAACAAAGGCAGGAAAATAGCTTCCACTGGTTTTAACTTATTTAAAATTGACGGTTGCAGCTACTGATTCATGTTAGGATTGGGATACTTGTTTTAAACAATAATCCAGCAACTGCATGTCTTAACAAATAAGTATAATTATTTAAGTAATGTGTTGATATGTCGGCAAATGTAAGGAGATTTTTATAAATTAAAAAAAAATACAAATAAACTTTTAAAAATTATACAAACATGTTACAGGTATCTTTGCTGAGATTCTTAAAATACAAGGACCTCATTTGCTGTATAAAAAAAATATTTAAAAAAAATAATAATAAAATTTTTTAAAAAAAAGAGAGTCTTTATATTTTAAATATGTTTTACAAATATTATATAAATACGTAGCTGTAATCAAACTGCGATCTACAAGAAAAAATGAATCTGATAAGTATAGCTCAAGAGCGAGAAAAAATATGTGGAAAGAAAAAGGTTTGTGGGGGTGGGGTGGTTGTATGTAGTACCTGGTATCTCAGTGAAGATAAATAACGATAGTTAATTGTTTTCTCAAATAACTTTAGTGGCTAATAAATTCATGCATTTAGCAGGATTTGGCCATTTTACCCTGCAATGTTAATCGGTTTATTTCTAATTACTACGGTTTCTCAATTGATTAAAAAATTTGCTAACATAAATAATTCCACTCCTCATTAGCCGTTATAATTCATGTTTAATTATAATTAAATGAGTTGATTTTCGTTTTCTTAAAAATTCATATGCGTTTACTTAAAAAAATGTTTATTTATTTATTTTAATCATTTGTAAAAATTGTAATCAGTGGAAAGGAATTTCGCCACACATCAATCAACATAGCATAATTCCCGCAGTAATGTAATGCTTCTTGGACGTAATGCTGATTTGTTCAATAGTGCGCACCAAAAATTACTGCACCAAATATTACTTTTTTTGAACTTTCCGCATAAAATTGTTCAATATGATAATACACGAATCAATAAAAATAAATAAAATAAATCCAAGTTCTGTATTACGTTATTTTTAAATCTGATTTGTATTTATTTTGAAAACTTCCGTCATTTTTGACGGGTGATACGTTAGTCATCTAATAATTCTTGTAAAAGATATTGTGAAACCTACTTGCTGATCTCTGAATTGTATAAATAAGGTATGGTTTGGTGAATTGATGAGTCGGTATATATTGTTCTTGTCTGTTATTATAAAGTATTTGTAAAGTGAAAAATTTGAAAGGTGTGATGCTTGGAGAGTTTGTCTTTGTAACAAAGTTGCGCGTCAGATTTGTGCATTGCGAATTACATTTCTCTTGTGTCTACTCTAACTTCGCCGCGTGATAAGCCTTTGTCTGCTAAGTCGTGTTTGGTGAACTCACTGTGTTTCATAGTTCACAATCACGTTGTTAGTCAGACTTTGAAATCGTTTCTAGTTGTATTCAGTGCTGCGAGTAGAAGGATCAGAATTTGAGATTAATCACAGGTTGTTGTTTTTTTTTCCACAGGTTCTCAACGGCCTCCACTTCTACCACCCCTCACTCCGAAGGTACTGGATATACGTGCTATTCTGCACGCGATAAGTGAGTTAAGAGCCGAGATCAGAGATAGAGGTGGACTTTTTCAGCAGAAAGTTTATAGGACCTGGGGTTAAACCAGTGGTTGGCTTTTACATATTTTATTTTAAAGGGCTGGGTAGTTCCAGAGTCAGAAATTTTAATAGACAGGTCGAGAAAAAACAATTCTTTAAAAAAAATAATTTTTTAAATAAAAAGGGGAAAAAATACAAATTTCCCCAGTAACAAGAATAGTAAGATCACCGAAGTATTAAAAAAAAGTGTGTATGTGGGGGGTGTTATCTCCCTTCCTGGATAGGTTTGCTATGTTATGTTATGTATAGCTCTATTGTACTTGTAATTTAATTACTATTATAATGTGAACCTCCCTGCATTTGTTGAAATATATTTTGAGTACTAAGAAAAATGTAGCTGTAAATGGTTTTAATGGGATTTCATTGGAACGTCAAAGGAAAATAAACTTTGTTTTTAATGTATGACTTATTTGGAACATAATTATTTGTGTTATTATTCTTCGTTCAGGCCTTAGACATAGCTTTAGATTTTGCAGCGCCGGTTGACTCAGATGGCATTAAGTTGCCAGGTGATCGAGTTACTGTCTCAGGTCACTGGCCAGTTTGTTCCAGAAGTTCTCAACGACCGCCTCCTTCACCACCCCCTCACTCCGTGGGTCCTGGATATACGTGCTGTTCCGTATGTAGTAAGTGAGTTGAGAGCCGAGGTCACGTGTAGAGATGGACTCCCTCAGCAGAAAGACGAGGACCTGGCGCCCCGAGTGCACCGACTCCATGTTAGCCATCTGGGGATAAGGAGGGGGGAGAACTTTAAACTAGGAGCTCACGAAGTAGGCAGTCGTGGCGCTGCGAGTGTGTGGTTTGTTCTTCTCTGCTGTGTTTGTTCTTGTCTGCTGTGTTTGTTCTTGTCTGCGGTGTTTGTTCTTGTCTGCGGTGTTTGTTCTTGTCTGCGGTGTTTGTTCTTGTCTGCTGTGTTTGTTCTTGTCTGCTGTGTTTGTTCTTGTCTGCTGTATTTGTTCTTGTCTGCTGTGTTTGTTCTTTTCTGCTGTGTTTGTTCTTGTCTGCTGTGTTTGTTCTTGTCTGCTGTGTTTGTTCTTGTCTGCTGTGTTTGTTCTTGTCTGCTGTGTTTGTTCTTGTCTGCTGTGTTTGTTCTCGTCTGCTGTGTTTGTTCTCGTCTGCTGTGTTTGTTCTTGTACGCTGTGTTTGTGCTCGTCTGCTGTATTTGTTCTTGTCTGCTGTGTTTGTTCTTGTCTGGTGTGTTTGTTCTCGTCTGCTGTGTTTGTTCTTGTCTGCTGTGTTTATTCTTGTCTGCTGTGTTTGTTCTTGTCTGCTGTGTTTGTTCTTGTCTGCTGTGTTTGTTCTTGTCTGCTGTGTTTGTTTAATACTTGAAGTGCAGATGTTTAATTTTTTTTTGTTTGCAGCTTATGATTCAGTGTTGTTAATAAGTTTAGAGCTCATCCAGCTCGTCCCCTTTGTTTTAGCTTCCTTCCAAACGAGGCCTTAGGTGTTAACAAAAAATGATAACCATATTGAGAAAAAAACAAATCTCCACTTTTATGACCCCACCCCAAAAAACTCCCCAGTTTTGATACATTACTTGTCTGAATAGATTTTTTAAAAGTTAAAAAAATTTGCTGCTGATTTTTTCGTCTGTGATAAAAATAAATACTTATGATAATGATAAAAATACTAAATTGTGTCCATAAATGACGTCGCCAAAATGATTTTGGACGACCCCCCACTTACCTTTTGCACCCACTGGTACCTTTTGAACCCACTGGTACCTTTTGCACCCTCATTAAGGTTTAAAAACGTTTCTCCCCCTACAAAACTTCCATGGACAACCTTTCCCTCAATATAAAGCACCGTTAAACTAAAGTCTAAATGACACAGCTGATTTTACTTCGTGGACATACGGTTTCGAAGACTAAGTTAAAAGTACCTGTAGCTCGTAGTTACACCAGGTGCTGGCCAACAAGTTCCGTGTGAGAACCACTAACGTCTTCCTGCTCTCCCTGACGGCCGTCACGATGTTGGAAGCGATGAAATCCCCCGCCACGAAGTCTCGTCCGTGCACGTGAAGCCTCAGACCTCTGCTTTGTAATTCTAAACAATAAATAATAATAATCAATCAATATACATAATTCCCATTTTCTGTATGTATTGATGTAACTAGGTGGCGCTGCGAAATTTGTAATGCTGTTAGGTGGCGCTGCGATCGATTTTGTTTTATAGTGCTGCACCAAAAATAACACTTTTTGAACGTTCCGCATACAATTGTTCAATATGATAAAAATAAAATGAATCAAATTTAAAAAAAAAGTAAGTTCTGTATTACGTTATTTTTTAATCTGATGTGTATTTATTTTGAAAATTTCCGTCATTTTTGACGGGTGATACGCTAGCATAATATATAATTTGCTATATATGTTCATTCGTTATACTATGTAAGATTTTAGAAAGCGCACAGCTAAAAAAAAGCTCTGAAAAAAAATTACTGTACAAAAAATAACTTTTTTCGAATGTCCGCATAAAATTGTTCAATATAGAAATGAGATTTAATTTTTTCTCTTTTTGTCTCTCCATTTTCTTGTTATTTACTATACGGCTTTCGGGCAAAAGGGACAAATACAAAAACTATACTAAAATTAGTTGAAATATATTTATTTTGAAAACTCCCGTAATTTTTTACAGGTAACACACTAGTAAATAATATTCTAGTGGACCACGGGAATCAAAATAACGAGTTTGTGATCTGTGATGTTCGAAAATTTGGCGACCGCTGCTCTAAAGTATTCGAATACCTGGAAAGAGCTCCGAAACTACAAAACTTTCATCCTTGAATGCATAGGAGACGAAAACATCGAATCGATACGTAACGCTTGCTTCCTCCAGTTTCTTCTTTGTCAACCACAGGTAAACAATGTGATACAGGAATCTCAGCTTCCAACGGAACCTGTGGCAAATGTTTACAGTTAATGATCAACAGCAGGCACACATCAACAAACTAATGGGAACAATTTTTTTTTAAAACCGATTGTCCACTCACTCGCTCATAACTCTTTAAATGTAAACTTATGTAACTCTAATTCGTAGAACAACGCAATGTAACCAGGAGACCCTTACCCACACTTACAGCGATGTTTTTTTTTAAACTTCTCATTCCTTGAGCGTATGAGATTGGCGAATCGGTATTGTGTTACCAGAGGCGTCACTAGAAGGGTGCGGGGGGGGGGTGGTGGTTGTGGACCGCACCACGTGACACCATCACAAGGGGTGACACCAAAATTTAAAAATTCGTATGTTCCCGTAATTTGGCACATACAGACTTGGAGGAGGTCTCTGGGGTAAGTCGTGAGGGGTTGACACCTTGAGCTACCGCACTGGGTAACACCAACCCTAGTGACGCCCCTATGGGTTTACATATCACAATAGTAAATTTGTAAGGGTTTTTATTAAAATTGAAGTTAGCCACTCATCCCACAAAGGACATGATGTAAAGATCAATTATTAAGTGTTTACTTAGTTCAACCTTCTCCCTATTTTCACCGAAATCCGATAAATTAACAATGGCCACTACACATCTGTAAAGGCTTGGGCACTAAAAACGTGGGCCGGCTGTTTGGTATAAAAATTAAAGATTTATAATTTAGAAGGCAAAAGAGAGATCTGTAAGTGAGAGAATGAGTGAACTGCATGTGTTAAACCTCAGAAGTGCCTGCCCCACGATTTTAGTCATATTAAATCAAAGTACTTGAACTTATAAGTTTTAAATTATTTTCTTCAATTTAGTCCACTTATACAAACGTGGTTTTTAAAAAATATTTGTTTACCTCTATTTCTTTTATTCTTTTTAGTATAAGTGTAAAATCATAGACTATATCGTAGTGTAGGTAAATGCATGAAACTTTGTGAATTTGTTGTGTACACTCCCGCAATGGTAACAGGTGACAAAATAATTAAGTTATTACTGCCAAGGGAGGGGGTGGGGCGGGCCAAATTGTAGTTTTTTGCTATATAAAAACTGACTCATTACTAATTCTCTAATTTCCCTTGTAGGTAGAAGCATTAAACTATGGGAAGTTGTTGAGTACACTCTCACAACGATAACTGGCGAAAAAGAATGTTAAAATTTCCACTAATGGGGGGCGGTGACCCAAATGTACTTTTGTCCTTAAATAAGCTGTATAAAAACGGACTCATCACTAATTATCCAATTTCCCGTGTAGGTAAAAGCATGAAAATTTGGGACGTTGTTGAGTACACTCCCCTGAAGGTAACAGGCGAACAAAATATTAAAATTATCAATCTGTGGGGAGGGGGCGGTGCCCAAATTTAGCTTTTTAAATCCCTTATATTAACTTCACCGGCGTCTCTCTCTGTCTTGGGCGGGCGGAAAAACAGAAGTAAAAAATGACCCACTTTCCATGATCCGATCGAACTGAAATTTGGCACACGGACCCGTCTAACCTAACAATGCATCGTATCAAAATTCCAGATCGATCGAACGTACCGTAATTAAATTAATGCATTTTTAGTTTATCCTGATATGAGGTATGTAATTTAAATTCACTGTTTGTTATTGTTTTTTCCCACGTGAAATTTTGAGCTGACGCATTGAGGCGACCCAACGAAGCGACGGGCGCTTTTGTTTACATTTTACGTGTCACTCTGAGCTCGGTCAAGCGAATCGGTGACCAGACATTTCCCCTCTCCCCCCACCCACCCCTCCTCCCCCCACCCACCCCTCCCCCCACCACTAGGGTTATGATGCAAAGTTGAGTTAAGACAGATTCAGTCTGTAAATGTTTGAAAATAATCAATACTGTTAGTTATGTCTCATATATAAGGGATTTATAGTCAAAAACTTTGTTTTTACGGGTGTGTTTTATTTCTTATATAAAAACCTACTCCTCACTTATTTTCCAAATTCCCGTGTAGGTAGAATAAAGTGAAACATTTGGGAAGATGTTGAGTATCATCCTGTGATGGTCACAGGCGAAAATATTATAAATTTACCACTCACTGGGGGGGGGCCGGAGGCCCAAATGTAGTTTTCACCTAATATGAGTTATATAAAACAGACTCATTATTAAATCTCCAATCTCCCGTGTAGGTAATAGAATGAAACTTTGGGAAGTTGTTGAGTACCCTTCTGCGATGGTAACAGGCGAAACAAATTTTTTTTAAATTTTCCCCTCACTGGGGGCCTGAGGACCAATTGTAGTTTTTTCACCTTATATGAGCTAAATAATATTTGTTTAAACTTTGGATACTGTGTAAATGGATTTTGACAAAAACTTGGAATATAAAAACTTGATGGCCTATATTAAAATACTAAAGGGCATTAAAATTATATTTTTCATTCTTTTGGAGCCGAGGGCCCATAATCTCTTTTTCGTAAACGTTTAAGATATTTTAACCATTCGATTTCAGACGATTTTTAAATGCAAATTTTGACAAACAAATATATCCATAATGATCCAGATTGAAATAAACTGTTGCTTTTAATTTAACATCTAACATCAATAGGGCCCTCGGCCCATTATTTTAGTTTTTTTTATAGGCGTATAAATAGTATTTTATTCATCCCACAGCCATTAAACTTTCAAAAGTATGTGAGTACGCTCCCGCGAAGGTTTCTGGCATTACAAGTTTTTAAAACACCACATATTAGGGGCTGGGGTCCCGTAATGTCATTTTTAAACATAAGTTATATAAAATGTACTTTAAGCAGCGGCTACTGGGTATATGGATATTTTATTGACAAAATTTGATATAGGGTATGTATAGGGTAATGATTTCCTAACGTCTGTTCCTTTGGGGCCGGGGCCCAAAAACAATTTTTTCGTAAACTTTTTAAAGACTTTATTTACCTTTAGATTTTAAACAATTTCATTTAAATATAGACACGTATCTCCATAATGACCTGGATTGAAATCTTCAGGCTTTATGAGGTATGCACATCCTGCACCCATTTTCCACGGGGGACCTTAATGTAATTGTATTCCCAATTTTATTTTACGCGACCTTGACAAATATTGACAGACAAGTAATATTTATCATGATCAAGATTAAAATATATTGGTGCTTTGAATTGGTGTTTCTCGGGTTCGCAACGCTAACTGAAATCCTAATTTTCCGCTGCGAAGCGCGGGTAATTTGCTAGTTGTTTAATAAAAGGAGTAAGGGATTCATTTACGCACAGAAATATACTATAAGTATGTACATTTGAATAGAAGCATGTGCATCGGTATGAATAAATCTGTAAAATTATATTTTCTTAAAAAACACTTATCAGTGTTGGGTTCTAAGAATGATACTAACAGTATATTCCATGACTTTTTTCAATACCCTTGACTTTTAATAATTGCAGATATTTGACTCTCACCCGCGTGACAACGCTATTTAAATGAGCCATAAACCGACAATTCAAGAAAAAAAAGAATCATATATTCCGCTGCTATGAATTACCTGTATATTACCCCAAAAGTAACGATACCTATCATCACCATTGTTCCACCCAAGACGGCGAGGAAGATGGGGTAATTCTTCCCACATTTTCTCTCCAGAAATCGAAGATCTTCCACATACGCGTCGCTTACGTACTTAAATGAGCTGTCTGGGTAAACGCAGGTGTAGTTTTGAAATTTCGGATCAAACGCTTTGGATTTCACCATCCACCTGAGAAAGTCGATGTTCCAACAGTCGCAGTGGATCGCGTTGTACGCCAAGTCAACAAAGACACCTTCGAGCGAGTCTATATGTTGGCGCACGTGGACAGGAAGCGTCATGAACCCGCCGTGGCGCATGCTCAGCAATGCGAGAGATTTCATGTGAGAAATTCTCACGTCGAAATTGATCATCTCGTTTCGATCGAGGTACAGAAATCTAAGGTTGTCCAGGCCCTCGAAGATGTTGTAAGGCAATGACGTGATCTGGTTGTGGGACAGCTTCAGGTAGGTCAAGTTTCTGAGGTGTCCAAGCACCGTAGCCTGACCTTGGATGGCGGTGTTCAGGTAGTTGTTCAGGAGGTTGTGGTCCAGATCGAGGTACGTCAAGGACGGGAATTTGTTAAAATAACCGATCCCAAAGTGTTGAACTAACGAAGCACTCAGATCCAGGTGTTCCAGTTTCTGGAATCCGGCGAAAGGTCCTTTAATTGTGGGGAAATAATTGTTCCCGACATCAACGTAACGGAGAGAGTTCTCCTCGTTGATGAACAGCTGAGTTAGGATGTAATACAGGCCGGCAATATTCATTTCAAAATGACTGAGCTGCGGGGGAATATTAAACACTAGTTCGTCATTGCTGCCACGCCCCGCAACGAGCGGAAATGGTTGTGGTCTCGGGTATTTTAAATGCGGAAGTGACGGAGAAGGAAAATTGTACACAAAGCCGCCGCTGCTCAACTTCAGGACTTCTAAATTTTTTAAGGAGGTCAAGTTCAGGAGGTATTTCCCGTACACGAATTTGTTGTTTCCGAGATCGAGATATCTGAGATGGGGTGGAAGGTTGTCTAGAACTTGGGGCTCTATCGATTCGAAGCAGTTCTCCCTTGCCTCTAGATACGTTAAACTGGGTGGCAGGTTTTCAACGTGAGAAATTCTGACAGTGATCCCCAGTGAAAAGCGGGAGATGACATTGTTGACAAGCAGAGCAGAGAGGCTGCTATTCCTCAGACTCCACAGAGCTCGCCTGAGGTTGTCCATGTGCAGCAGCTTGTTGTACGTCATGTCGAGAACTTGAAGCTTGTTGAAAGACAGAAACAAGTTGGCTGGAAAGTTGATTTCACTTATTTGACAGTCGCTGATGTTCAGAAACCGAAGATGGGTCAAGTTTTCGAAAGAGTCGTTCCTTAAATTTCGGAGATTGCAGTAGCCTTCGTAGCTTCCAGAAAGTACAAGGGTGCGCAACGACGCCATTTCCTTAAATCCCGGCCCAAAAGATGCATTCGGGAACCCGTCAATGTATAATACGCGAAGTGTTTTCAGATTCACGAGCTCTTCTTCCGGGTAAGTCAAATTTGTTTTCCGGATGCGGTTCAATTTGAGAAAAAGCAATGATGTCAGAGGCTTGAACACGCCATGGGGTAGAGCTAATCTCTTGTTGCCGCGCAAATTGAGGTACGCAAGCTGTGACAAGCACGCGAAGGAATCGTTGTAGAGCCCATGGGTTAAATTGTTGAGCTCCAGTGACAGGAACCGAAGGTTGGGATAAGCACACAAGCTCTGTCGGGGAAGGAACGATATCTTGTTATCAGATAGATCCAGTCCTGTGATGGAGGAAGGGAGGCTGGCAGGAACGTGGTCGAGCCCAAGGTTACTTAAGTGGCAGGTCAAGGTCACGCATCCTTCTGTGGGACTCATGTAAGACCCATCAATGCTATTTGGTTGATTGATTTCTGATGAGGATTCGAGATCGTCTGATATTTCGATAAAATCTTTATTATAATTATGTCTAATGGCGTCATTAATCAGGGAGGCGGAACTTTCCGGCCGTGTTATGAGACTTCTTTCAAATAAACGAACCATTTTATTCTGAAGGCTCTTATCCTTCGTGAAGTTTGACGTAGTCGTGAAAACATTCGATGGAGTAGCTTCTGATAAGAGTAAAAGATCCACCGCGAAGAGTGCTGTTATAATTGGAATGAGCCCGTGATTTTTCATTATGCTGCGTCTCAATGTGAAACAAAAACTGCTTAGTTGTTTATTGTTTCCTGAAAAGAAATAAAGAGAATATCACCCTGAAACGGTATTGTTTAGTATGGATTTGAAATCTAGATAAAAAATAGTTTCAATGAGCTTTAGATGCTTAACGCGGGTTCATTAATAAAATAAAAAAAATTTAACACAAAACATTATTTTTTTTCACAAACAACCTTGAAAATCGAGCAAGAAACATTATTTAAAAAACAATGCAACATATTAATGACATTGCGCCATGACACCGCTTCCAACCCACCCCACCCCAATATACACATACAAGAGCAAGAAAAACAAGAGTACTTTCCATAGAGTAATATATCATATAGAATATGACTGTGATAAAGCTTTTTTAAAATTAAAATGCAAGATATAATCAAATAATGTTGTGTAATCAAAGGAATAAATTAAAGTCTAATTAATGGACTAATACAACAGTAGATGTTTCGGCTAATACCTTCATCATTACAAATAACTTACACGAGTATTAAAATTATATTTACCTTGTATCAGAGACAAGACAATTTAAGCAATAAAATATTTCACTTACATCCATTAACTTTTCTAATATCCAAGAGACTGATTGAAAAAAAGAAAAACAACGCCAGACGTTCAACTATCCACGAAGTAAACTACCGCGGGGCTCGGCTGGCGGACCCGGACATTTATTCCAGAGTGATTGTTTGCTACCCATATCTCAGCCACGAATCTATTTATTTTTTAAAATTAGTGTTCTCCAGTCGTGCTATGTATAGAAATGTTTCGATTCCAGCTGATTCAATTGCTGGTAAATAACACTGTCTCAATTAGGGGTGCTTTAATAGTACTGATTAAATAGGTACAGGTTCAATAAATAGAGTTTAAATTGTACTGATGAACACTATCAATTTGTTCCGTTTCAATCAGAAGTACTTCAATTGTACCCGATTAAATAAGTACTGGTTGAATAAATAGACTTTAAATTGTACTTGTCAGGGGTATGAGAATCACTGTGGGTGAATGGTGTTGGCTGGGTGACGACACGAGTCACGGGTGTTATGTTTTACAGAACTGTTGGTCTACACGCGTGTGTGGGCAGAGGACACGCTAGAGTCGGCTAGAGGTCACTACCAGTGGGGTAGTAAAGACCGGTCTGAACTGACACACCTGGTTGCACTTTTTCGCTTCAAATATCTCAGAAAGAGCTCAATCAATAACATTATTTAAACAGCACTTACTCAACTAAATTGTTTCAATGGTACCATTTCAATAAAACTGGAACCAATAGTACCCATGTTACAATGGTATGAAAATGAATTTTTAATAGTGGTGTTAAAAAAATTAGCCCTTCTAAAGCACTGCTTCAATAGCATTTTTTCAATAAGAGGTATTTCAATATTAATGTTTTAATAGCTGCTTTTGCTGAAAAAATGACATTGCTATAAACAATCACGGGGTGTCGGTGAAAACCATTTTGGATAGTCGTAAATAATTATCTAGTACACAAGACCAACTGGTATGTCTGAGACGGAATAATTTCCATTGTGGGTCGTCAAGGAACCATTATAGCGACAATAAAGATACGTTAGCTGGTATGGTTCTGTCATGTGCTGCGACATGATAGCCTAACGAAAAAAATCATTCTTCAAGGCACTTTAAGAAGGGGCCGGGGAAGAGGTCGACAGTGGAAAAGTTGGATTTAAGAAATAAAAGATTGGACAAGGCTGAGGTTGAATTGACTACTGGCCGCCGCTCAAGATTGGCGAATGCTGAGATCGTTGTCTGTTGATAATTCCATGCGCTCCCTCAATGACCGCAACGGTCATTGGACTGATGATGATGATAATAATTATCCCTCTCTTATTCTCCATTACAGAATAAGGTTGAATTCTCTGTAACCCCTGTAATTATATAACCTATTGTAATTTTTCTAGACTTATCAATCCATAATTCTATAATCTACTTAAACGGGGCACGGTGGTCGAGTGGCATGCGCGCTCGGCTTGCGTACCGAGGTCACGAGTTCGAATCCATGTGAAGGCAAGGATTTGTTCCAGAGGCCTAGGGCGTAAATGATTCCACCCAGCTCCGAATGGCTACCTAACACTGGTTTGGGAAATAAAGGCGGCTGGGTCATGCGTGGAACTCTCATAGCCGTGGCCTGTGAACGCTGCATCACTTGCGAACTTCACATGATGCCATCGAGTTGCAATTTTGCACATACACTCGTGTCACCTAACAATGCAAAGTGTCAAAATTTGAGATCGATCGAACGGACCGTAATTAAATTAATGCATTTTTATTTTATCTCTATATCACGATATGTAGCGGCGTGCTTTTGTTTACATTTTAGGTGTCACGCTGAGTTCAGTCCAGCGATCGGAGACCAGACCTTTCCCCTCCCCCGTTTTACAGCAAAGTGGAGTTAAGGCAGTTTCAGTCTGAAAATGGTTGTCGCGTTTGAACATGATCAATACTTTTACTTTTAGTTATGTGTCATATATAAAGTCAAAAACTTTGTTTTTATTGGGTTGTTCAATTAAATCCCTTATATTAACTTTGAAATCTTGTCGTCATCACGCTCTGTCGGTCGTTCGCGGCCGGGTGCAAAAACAAAAGTAAAAAATGACACACTTCCCGTGATGGTATCGAGCTGAAAATGTGCACATAGACTCGTGTCACCCAACAATGCATCGTAGCAAAATGTCCGATCGATCGAATGTATCGTAATTAAATTAATGCATTTTTAGTTTATCTCTATATTACTCTATGTATTTCAAAATCGCCGTTTACCATTGTTCGCCTTCCACGTTCACGCCAGTCATCGATGTCCACACCCCGTGGCTCGGTTTTAAAGCCAGGGGAGAACTGTCGGTTTCAGTCTGTAAATGTTTGTCGAGTTTGAACATAATCAATACTTTGAGTTCTGTCTCATATATAAGGGATTTATAGTGAAAAAGTTGTTTTTACGGGTTTGTTTAATTTCATCTGTATCTCGGATTACATTCATTCATATTTAGATTAAATTAAAAAAATAAGGATAAAAATAACAATAATAATTAAACATGTACGCTATTTAAGAAAAAAAAATATTGCCAAAAAATCAAAATAGAGACACAACTCAGAGTCAGAGGAGTTAAATGTATGAACTGTCGATTTGAAATAATCAAAATTTTCTTAACTATCAAAATGATTCAAGTCTATGACTCGAAAATCAATTTTTAAGCCGTTGCTTCGACGACCAGTTATTTCAAACAATTGCGACAATCATAATCGCTTTAGTGTTGCTCTACTAAATGTCATTTAATCGGCTATGATTACTGTGCTAAATTTAATAGCGTTTCTCTTATTTATAACTTGTAAACCATTTAATAAACCAGAGTATTTCACGACTTATCAGTGATGTTAAAAGTTCAATCTTTCTTTTTTTCCGAAATACGACTTACAGCATCTGTATCTAGGGCAAAGCATCAAACGCGTGACGCTCTTTAAAATCTAAAGTCCAGCGGAAGTGACAGTTCTTTAATGGTTTTTGTCTTCTGGTTAGTTTTGTCCCAAGATTTGTTTGGGAAATACCCAAGCCTGTAAATTAAATGGCTTTGTTCATTTCTTCCCCACCAATAATTAAGAAAGGTGTCAGTAAATATAAAGCAACAGAAACCCACGGCTAGTTAAATTATTGGGATACATGTTAATGTTTCATTAACGCATTGTTCATTGTTTCCAGTATATATATATATATTTAATCCCAAAAGTTCCATCTTTCGTAAACTTTATGTACATAACTGATATAATTTCACTTCAATGAATCGATTTTCTTGCCCAAATAGCATACGTTATTTTTTCGTCTTTCGTTCATGAAGCAAAGCGATGTTCAAATTCTTGGAAGTATTAAAAAAAATTATCAGTTTTGAGAAATCAGTCAGCCACTTGTTTTGATACCTGCAATATTTCTTTGTAGTTCATTCTCCACAGCGAGTGCTCCGTACTCTCGTGACTTGGCACTGTGTCGCCAAGAGTGTCTAAATGCGTCTAATTGTGTACTGCCATGAGGCAATAAGCAACAAAATTTAAAGACGTGTAGAGCGATATGATAAGGACGGAATGCACTTCACGTGACTTGGCTCAATGTCTAGCTGTCTCTCTGTCTTCATATCGCTGCCCCCCCCTCCAAAACCACTTCTCCAGCTATTTCCGTATTTTTTTAGACAAGGAAATTCAAAGTGCGTTATTTTTTATTCTGCACTAATCATAAGACCTCAAACATTGGCGACAGGAAGGCATGAACTTCCTTTATACTCAATTCGCTGAACATTGAAGTACACTCTAACGAAGAATGACAATCAATTCCTATTTATTTTAAGACTAGCAAAATCCCCGCGCTTCGCTGCGGAAGTCAGAATTTTAGTAAGCGATGAAAATCCGTTTCACACCAATTCAAAACACCAATAGATTTCAGTTTGAATCATGATTGATATACTTGTTTGTCAATATTTGTCAAGGTCGTGTAAAATAGAATGGGCACTAAAAGGACATTACGGGCCCCGGTGCAAAATGGATGCAGGATGTGCATATCTCATAAGGTCTGAGGATTTCAATCTAGGTCATGATAGAGAAATGTGAATATATTTATTTAAATTATTTTTAAGGTAACAAAGCTTTAAATGTTTACGAAAAAAATATTTTGGGTCCCGGCCCCAAAGGAAAAGACGCTAGAAGTTCATTACCCTATATAATTTTATTTTATTTTTAAAATCAAATTTGGCCATAGTTCATCCATTTACCTAGTAGCCACATTTTGAATTACCTTTTATATAACTAATTTTAAAATATGGCATACGGGCCCACAGCCCGGAATAAGTGGTGTTCTTAAAACGTTTACTTTTAATGCCAGAAACCTTCGATGGAGCGTACTCAAAAACTTCCTAAAGTTTAATGGCCGTGGGATGAATAAAATTCATTTACAATTAATACGACTTTAAAAAAAAACTAAAATAAGGGCCAGGGGCCCTATCGGGGTAATATGTATAGTTCAAAAATATAATTTTAATGCCCTAACGAATTTTAATATAGGCCATCAAGTTTTTATCTTCCAAGTTTTGTGAAAATACATTTACACACTATCAAAAGGTTTTTTGTTGTTGTAATTTAGCTCATATAAGTTAAAAATATTACCTTTATGTCCCGGGCCCCCAGTGAGTGAACCAAAACAAATTCGCCTGATACCATTCCGGGAGTGTACTCAACAACTTCCCAAAATTTCATGCTTCTAACTACACGGGAAAATGGAGAATCTGTGATGATTAACTTTTTATGTAAGAACAAAAATTGGGCCCCCGGCCCCCAGTGAGTGAAAATTTAAATATTTGTTGGCATGTTACCATCGCGGGAGTGTACTCAATAATTTCCAAAAAGTTTCATGCTTTTACCTACACTGGAAATCAGAGAATTAGATTTGAGTCAGTTTTTATATAAGAAAAAGTACATTTGGGCCCCCAGTGAGTGATAATTTAAATATATCTTTTGCAGGCTACCATCGAGAGAGTGGACTCAATAAATTCCCAAAGTTTCATATTTCTACCTATACGGGAAAGTGGAGAATAAGGCGATTTTCAGTATAAGGAAAAAAACGCTCTTGGGCCCCCGGCCCCCATGAGAGTGAATTTTAAAATTCTTTTAGGCCAATTTGCATAGCGAGAGGGTACTTAACAACTTCCCAAAGTTTCATGCTTTTACCTACACGGAAAGTTGGAGAATTCGTGATGAGTCAGTTTTTAATATTAGAAAAAAACTTCTTTTGGGTTCCAGGCCCCCAGTAAGTGTTAATTGAAATAGTTTTTTTTACCTGGTACCATTGCGGAAGTGTTCTTATCAACTACCCCAAGTTTCATGCTTCTACCTACACGGGAAATATGAGAATTTCTGATTTTCAGTTTTTATATAGCTCATTTAAGGAAAAACTTCAGTTTGGCCCCCGGCACCCAGTCTTTGATAATTTAAATATTTTTTCTCCCGTTACCATCGATAGATTGTACTCAACAACGTCCCAAAGTTTCATGCTTTCTGCCTACTCGGGAAATAGGAGAATTATTGATTTTCAAATGATTATATAGCCCATAGAAGGGAAAAAACGATTTTGGGCCCCCGGCCCCCATGAAGGTGAATTTTAAAATTCTTTTTCGCCATTTGTCGTCGAGAGAGGCTACTTGACAACTTCCCAAGGTTTCATGCTTCTACCTACACGGGAAATCTGAGAATTAGTGATGAGTCAGTTTTAATATAAGAAAAAACTACATTTGGGCCCCCGACCCCCAGTAAGTGATAATTTAAATATTGTTTTTTCCTGTTACCATCGTGGATGTGTACTTAACAACTACCCCAAGTTTCATGCTTCTACCTACACGGGAAATAGGAGAATAAGTGATTTTTAGTTTTTATAAAGCTCATATAAGGAAAAAACTTCAGGTGGGCCCCCGGCCCCCAGGAAGTGATAATTTAAATATTTTTTCGCCCGATACCATCGCGGGTTTGTACTCAACAACTTCTCAAAGTTTCATGCTTCTGCCTACTCGGGAAACAGGAGAATTAGTGATTTTCATATTTTATATTGCCCAAATGAGGAAAAAAAGCGTTTTTGGGCCACCAGCCCCTCAAGAGTGTGAATTTTAAAATTCTTATTCGTCAGTTATCGTCGAGAGAGTGTACTCAGCAAGTTCCCAAAGTTTCATGCTTCTACCTAGACCGGAAGTTGGAGAATTAGTGATGAGTCAGTTTTTTATATAAGAAAAAACTACATTTGGGCCACCGGCCCCCATTAGGTGATAATTTAAATATTTTTTTCACTTGCTACCATCGCGGAAATGTACTAATCAACTACCCAGTGTTTCATGCTTCTACCTACACGGGAAATATGAGAATTTGTGATTTTTAGATTTTATAAAGCTCGTATAAGGAAAAAACTTAATTTGGGCCCCCGGCCCCCAGGAAGTGATAATTTAAATATTTTTTCACCCGTTACCATTGCGGGATTGTACTCAACAACTTGCCAAAGTTTCATGCTTCTGCCTACTCGGGAAATAGGAGAATTGGTGATTTTCAAATTTTATATAGGCCTTATTAGGGAAAAAAACGTTTTTGGGCCCCCGGCCCCCATGAGTGTTATTTTTAAAATTCTTTTACTCCAATTTTCGTTGCGAGAGGCTACTCAACAGCCTCCCAAAGTTTCATGCTTCTAACTACACGGGAAGTTGGAGAATTAGTGATGAATCAGTGAGTGAGTGAGTCAGTGAGTGAGGGCTTTGCCTTTTATTAGTATAGATTATAATTGCACGCCTCTTGAACACAACGGTACAGCCTATATGCATAATAATAAATGTGTAGCCGAGTGGATGGCTATTATAAATAGTAAGTATAAAAGCTCAGGTTTTGAGAAAGTTTAATTTTAATTTACTAAACAATACAAAACATGGACTAAACGAAGACAGACGCACTAACTGCTACACAATTATATAGACTCACGAACTGCTATTTTTTTTAACTAAACTTCCACTATCACGTCTTGACCCGTATTACACGCTTGATTTTGATTTCATACTCCCCCCCTTCCCTGCCCCAAAACTACGTGTATATTTAAGATGTTTGTCTTTCTATAGGCTTTTTTCTTAATTAACCGGAAATCTGATAATAGAAATATTGGAGCTACATATATCTTTTTTAAGGACACATTTCATAAAAATTTAATAAAAGAAATGAGTCGATATGTAAATGTAGGTATATTTAGAAGGATGTATCTTATCATATTATCAGCTATTTGTTAATTATTCGTTAATTTAAGACAGCTTATTGGACTTGAAAAAGGAAAAACATTTTCGTAATTTTACTATGCTAATAATTTTGAGAACATAGTGATTCGACTTTATTTATGCTTCAAAACATTGTTCCGCTAAAATGTAATCTAAAAATAGAACATTACTCATTGAGCTATGACGTTTACCGGTTTTAGAAATGACGCAATCCGAAAGGGTGACACAAAAATGTAATTTTTTTTTGTTCCCGTCGTAAGGCGCTGACAGACTCGGAGGTCTACGAGGTGAGTCGAGAGCTATGGCATCAGGAGCTACCGCACTGAGTCTCGTGTTTCATACCTTTATTCAAGCAAATTCAATTATCTTCTGCACGTCGTATGAAATTATGGCCCGGGCTTGAATCGGCCCACGGGCTCCAATTTGTTTACCCTCTATATAAAAAGAAAGTAACTGCCTAAATTGCATGAGTTCACATTTTACCGTATATACTCAAGTATGAGTCAATTTTTTTTATTCTGCAAAATTTCCAGGGCAAAATCAGGGGGTCGATTTATACACGTGTAACTCATTGGCGGCTGGATAGCGAAGTCAATAGTGCGCTCGCCTCACGAGCTGTGGGATCTAGCCCACGATAAAGCCACAATAAAAATGATGAATGACTAACGCTAAGAAAGTCCTCCGCTGACCTGGAAGGGAGATAGGGCGCCCACCAAGTTCTATCATGGCCCTAGTAAGTTCTAATGGACACATTAGGACCCCCTACGACCATCAGTTATGAAAAATCAACAAAAAACAACTCATTGTATTAAAGTTTATGAACACGATACATTTTATTAAATTATTTGTGGTAAGTTAAATATATTTTATTTATATCGAAATATGGTATAATTAGTGCTGGTACCGAGTTAAAAAATTGTGTTCTATTAATCGGGAAAAAATTTATTCGATTTATCGACTTAATTCGATTATTATATTTTTATAACGCATATGTAGATCCCGTTAAGTAGCGACCCTTTATTTCACGAAATCGGTTAAGTCGCGATAATTCCATGGCTCCTTATTTTGTGACATAAAACAGCAAATTGGTTCGGCTTTGCAAGATATAAGGAAGAAAAATCTCTTTATTTACATATATGTTTATTATTACAATTTAACAAGAACGATAAAGATCATACAAATAATAGACCCACCCCCCCCAAAAAAAAAGACATTTCAAAAGTTATAACTTGCTAAAAAATCGATAGGTTATTGCATTTTTAACAAAAATTATCATTAAAATAACATACCCCAATAAATGAAATTTTAAATTTTCTATGTATTAAAAACATCGGTACTCTTGTTACAGATTAACAAGAATTATCAAGATCATTAAAATGATTGACCCCACTAAATGACATTTTAAAAGAACATGCGTCAGAGGCAATCTCCATTAGGTCTCTTTCTGCTTATTATGGGAAAGTACGTGGTTTATTAGTATACTGATTTTAAATACTATATGTGTAATCAATTTATTACAAAAATGTATAACTTGAATCACTTGCTCAAGAGTTGGGGTTTAGAAGGTAAAATGATTGTTGAAAAATGAAAAAAGTTAATGGAAAATAATTTTACTAATTTTTCAGATCATTTGCTAATTTATCCCAGAATGTCTTTGTGATCTCTTCGTCCTTGACCCCTTAACTCTGTGGATAGAGCAGGTAAGTGTTGTTCCTTATATGGTACAAGAGGTCAGTGCCCAGGTCACGTAATGGGATTGATTCATTGAGCAGGAAAGCCAAGACTTGACGACCTGTGTGAACGACTTCCATGTTGGCCATCTGAGAAGTTGGGGGAAAACACAAGCATCATAGGCAAATAATCAAAGAGTTGGCAATCTAAGGAAAAGTCGGGGAAAACACAAGCATCAAAAGCAAATATTCAAATATACGACTTTTTAAATATATTCAAATACAAGCAGCTCAACTGGTGGAGATGTCAAATAGCAAGGTCTCCTCGAATAAGATCTTAGATTTCGTTTTCTACTTGAAAAGCAAAAAGCTAATGTGGAGAATTGTGTATGGGGCCATTTTGCTTGTGGTTGAGTAAACGTGTATTTACAAATTCGGTCTAGTAGTTTTCGAATGAGCTGATAAAAGAAAAAATTTGATATGATCCTAGGCTGATGTAGACGTTTGGTGGTATGTTTCATACCAATTTTAGAGAAAGTATAGGTGATAAGTAGGAGATGAGCTTACGTGGCATGAGAAATAGGGGCTAATATTAGAATTATAACGATTAAAGGATACAAGACAAAAAAACATTAAAGAATGTCGGAGCATAATTTTGTAGATCAACATTGTTTAAGGTAGATGCAAAGAAAAGACAAAGGAAAACGCGAGGAGACAATATACGCAGAGGCGTCACTTGTAGGTGCGTGGGGTGCAGGCCACAGGGCGACACCAAAAACGTAGAAAAAAAATTATGTTCCAGTTCTTTTTACACTGGAGGAGGTCTATAGGGTAAATCGTAAGCGTGTGACACCATGAGCTACCGTACTGCCTGACACCAACCCTAGTGACGCCTCTGAATCTACGGAATGTTTTATGGGAAAACTTTGGAGATGATAATTCAGGCTAATAATGATTTAGAATTCAAATGAACCTTAACTATCTCCTGTACTATTGGATGCAAAGCAATCCATTGTGAGCTATTAGACCGGCAAAACCCAGACGACGAACATAAATACACATACGTTATTCTATCAAAATTATTTTTTGTTGTTACTGTCTTATCTTATTTATCTTATCTTATCTGTTTACAGACGCTCCTTCTATACAGAAGATTATTGCATCCTACTCTTATCTATGGTTTGTGTTTAGTCCTGCATTTTTATTAGAGATTTAAATGTTGATAAAGTGTTGGTTTTCCTGGATTCTTCAGGCAACCCATTCCACGCCCGAATTCCGGACGGGAAGAAGGAAAACTTGTATGTGTTTGTTCTTGCATACGGAATAAGAAAGGTGTTTTTATCCTTATGTCTATCTGAGGGTTGTATTAAGTTATCTTTGTGTTGTATTTCTAAATTAGAATTAATTGCTTTATGTATGATTACTACTTTGCTCTTGGTTCTTCTATCCTCTAGTGTTTCAAGGTTTAATGATTTAACTAATGGTGTTATTCTTGTCAGTTTCGAATATTCTCCAGTAATGAATCTGGCAGCTCTTTTTTGAATTTGTTCTAGTTTATCAATGTTTTCTTTGGTGGATGGGTCCCATACAGAAGATGCATATTCTAGTACAGGTCTCAACAAAGTGAGTTAGCATTTTAGTTTTATATCTCTTATACATTTGTTAAAGTTCCTTTTTATAAAGCCTAAGGTTTTGTTTGATTTTTCAATAACTTCATTGACATGGGGATTCCATGATAGTTTCTCATTTATTAAGACTCCTAAGTATTTTGCATCTTTAGTTTGGGTCAGTTCTTTTCCATGAATGTAATATTTTGAATTTATTTGTTTCTTTTTCTTTGTTACTCTTAACAGTTGACACTTTTCTGGGTGGAAAGACATACTCCAGTTAGTTTCCCATTTAATCAATTCATCTAAGTCTTTTTGTAAAATTTTGCTATCTTGTTCTGATTTAATTGTTCTATAGATTATACAATCATCAGCAAATAACCTAATTTTTGTACCTGTTGAGATGTTGTTGGGTAAATCATTTATATAAATTAAAAAGAGTAAGAGACCTAGCACAGTTCCTTGTGGAACTCCTGAGTTAACCTTTATTGGTGCAGATTTAGATCCATTAATTATTACAGTTTGCTCCCTGCCCAAAAGGAAGTCTTGGATCCAGTGATGTAAGGAACCTGAGATTCCAAAGTAGTTAAGTTTTTTAAGTAATCTAAGGTGGTGAACTTTGTCAAATGTCCTGATAACTCCTCCCCCTTTGATGCATTACGTCACTATCCGTGACCCACCTGCAGCTCCTGGTTGCACCACTTGCTTTCTAACATGTTTCTTGTTAGGATCACAATAGTTTTCCGACTCTCGTATATAGCAGTGACAATTTTGGCCGCTATTAGGTTACCTACTCCAAATTCTCTGCCATGGATGGTCAGTCTGAGTCCACGCCTAGGCAGTTTTGAAAGCGACAGATTGTTTATCTCTTAAAACGCCATTCTGAGTTCTTGCGCTCTTCATTTTAACCCTCTATATGTAAGAAAAAAAAGTATTATTATGCTTTTATTCCAAATATTTTTTTTATCTTTTCAAATCGTGACAGTTGTTGTTTTCTTTAAATGATTACTGCTTCCATTGCATCTGTCTAAGAGGAGACAAAATATCCCCTTGCAACTGCGTATAACTATCAGCGAAATTATAATTTTAAAAATTTTAAATCTATTTATTAATTAGTAACATGACCACCTCACTTAACACCCGCCCAAATTAAAAAAAAATAATCATAAATAATATAATAATTAGTCATAGTTGACCCCACGGAATACTCTGAAAATAAACCCTCAGAAAATGCTAACACAGTGGATGATAGAAGTTTGAAAATGTCACTTTTGGCCAACTATATGTTGAAGGTGTCAGTAATTGTTAGTTCCCGGCCAAATTCCATACGACCAATGTATTTTAGATCTAAACTCAAAGGTTTTTTGGTTTCCAACCTCCGTTAGTCGGATTGTCCAAGGCATTTGGGTTATTATTCTGAATTTACATTTCAGAACACGTTTTCCGTCTAACTAATCCGCGTCCCTTTGCTGCAATCTGAAAATCTTTTTTTGAAATTTAAAATCTTACTTCCACCAATCCCACTATGGAGGGAGTAAAGTGTGTGTGTGGGGAGGGGGAGGTGTCTCCTCTCACATTGACGCCAAACGAAGTTAACCGACTTTTTTCTCTAAAGGTAAGCTGTTTGAATGTACTTTTCGATAGTACAGTACTGTATGGAATTATAATATAATAAACGGTTATAATTCAGTAATTTAAGACAGAAAACATTGTACTTGATAAACCTGTGCTATTGCGCCATTTTTGCTAATTTGAAAACTATATAAGTCGATTTTTTTTGGATCCCTTTAAGTTCGAATTAGCGAGTTCCAACTGTATGTTATCACGGAAATTAATTTTCAAATACATTCTATATTGCCGTTTAAAACCATGTCTTACAAGAGTTAAATCGTAAAAAAACCCTTACAATCCGCAGTTGATGCATGTGAGAAAAATAAATATTCCTACTTCAGTTACACTAATTAACTTGTTTATACTCCTTACAAAAATTACGCCACTTAACTTAATTACACCGCTTTCCTCAATTGCACCACTTAACATGGTTAAACCCTTACTTCAATTACACCACTTAACTTAGTTACACCACTTAACTTAGTTACATTCCTTACCCCAATTACACCGTTTAACTAAGCTACACCCCTTACCCCAATTACACCACTTACCTTAATTACACCACTTACCTTAGTTACTCTACTGAATGTAGTTTCAAGTCTAAACAGGTAATGGTATTTAACCCATGTTAAACCAACCAGCTTCTTCTAGTCAGCAAAACAACATTTACTAGTTACTTACTTGAAGACGATGCCACGTATGAGAACAGAGAAAAGACTCAAGGTGCAAAGCAGGACAATAAAGAAAATCTTGTAATGACTGGTGCACGCATGCTACAATCGTTTGAGATCCCTTGCGTACTGATCCTGTATGACTTTGTACGATGTATCCGGGTATGAGTGCATGTAGAACGGGAAGGTCTTGGAGAAAGCCTTCGAGTTGACCATCCAATGAAGAAAGTCAAAGTTGTGGCAATCGCAATGAAGCGGGCAGTGGGATAGGTCCACGTCCACCCCGTGGTCCGTGTCCCGGTTCAGACGATCGATGCGAGCCCGTATGGGCGCTGGGAGGCTTGTTATCTCTGTGTTTGTCAGCGACAGCTGCTTTAAGTTGTACACGTGCGAGATGTCCACATCAAACGTCCACATTCTGTTCAATGGCATATCGAGATACTTCAGCTGATACAGACCTTTGAATAGAGACATGTGCAGACTGGTCAGTTGGTTATTGGACTGGTCCAGGGTCAGAAGGTTACGTAGGTTCTGGAAAGGAAAGAAATGTGCCTGGGTTGCAAAAGACACGTTAAGTTTATTACTGGAAAGGATCAACTCCTCCAAAGAGATCAAGTCGCTGAAAAATATCAGTTAAATTGTATTCACTGAACAGTCGGACAAGTCCAGATGGTTTAGTTTGCTTAAACCTATGACAGGACCTTTCAGCGATGGGAAGTGTTTCTTACTTAGCTTCAAATATTCAAGCGAGTTATTTTTGTCGAACGAGAGTTCCGAGAAACTGTACTTGAGTCCCGATACGGACACATTGATCTCAACCAGTCTTGGAGGGAGGTGTATCACTAGAGGAGGTATTGTATTGTTTTCCATGGCGTCATGAATTTCTGAGCTTCTGAAACTCCCAAAGCCGTCCATAAGCTCAAATCTTTTCGGAATGTTGGTGAGGAAAATTTCACCGTTCACCATAAGCGTCTTCAAATTCTCCAGCCAGGTCAGATTTTGGAGGTAATCCTGAAAGAGAAGCCGGTTGTTGCCCACGTTGAGAAACCGGAGACCTTTCGGGAGTCTACGGATTCAAAACAGTTGTCTCTTGCCTCGAGGTACACCAAAGAGCTAGGGAGTATATCCACGAGCGTGCTGTTGACCGTAATGGCCAGAGAGAATCTTGATGTGATGGCGTTCGCAAAAAGAAACTGAAGATTTGAATATTTCAAGGGCGCCATAACTCTCTGAAAAGTTCTGAAACCCATCTTTGGATTTTCTCAGATATCAAGCCTCTTCAACGGTGCAAAAATGTCATTTGGCAACGAGTATGGACGAATTGAACAGGAGCTTATGTTAAGGGTTGTGATTTGACGGAGGTGTTCAAAAGTCAGTGGTCTCGTGTTTGTAAAGATGCAGATTCCGTCCGACCCCGACAAAACCAAACTGTGCAGTGACGTCATGCGTCTGAACGCCTCCCCAAAAGTTCGGTCGTTGAGACCATCCATGCACAAAACTCGAAGTGATATCCGCTGAGCCACCTCTTTTTCCGGATAATCGTAATCTGTTGCCTTTCGCAACTTGTTATTCTTCTGGATGTTTAAGTGCATCAGTGATTTCAGTGGACTGAACACGCCTTTTGGAAAAGCGCGAGGCATCTCTAAATGGTTGTTTTCTCAGATTAAGGTATTCCAGTTTGTTAAGACCAATAAAAGAGTCTGGGTTTAATCGACTTAATTTATTGGCCTCCAGAGTCAAGATGTTGAGATTCGTGTAACTGCGGAACGCGCCATTCAGAATGGACCCTATGTTGTTGTTGGAGAGGTTCAGAAACGTTATATCCGGTGATAGTTGCGAGGGTACTTCCGTCAGCCCAAGAGATGCGCAGTGGCCGGAGGTTAAAACCTGACTTCAGGTGAGGTTGTGAAAATCAGGCTGACATAATCCGTTGATGTTTCCTGGTTGATTTGATCCCGCATGGAGTACTGGGATGTCTTCTGTATCTGAGTCGTAAGAATTTTTGTCATTGTACTTACCGGCCCATTCATCAACGAAACTTTGACGAACCAACCCCGAGTGGAGTGGACGCACCACATTTGAGATCGTGGTGGTAAACAGAAGGCATCTCACGAGTTGAAGTGTAGTCGACATGGCAGTGTTAGTTTTAAAGAACGATTACTATTCTAATTAAACAAGCATTGTACAGAAATCCATTTTTGCAGGTGCCAAAAAATACCTCGGATTGAGTTCAAAGTTGCCCTTATTAGTGGATCCCTTACAACACGAAATGACTTAGTTTTGCGAGAAATTAAAGAAAGTTTTGTTATATGTTAACATTTATTGCCGGGGTTGAAATGGCACGAATAATGTCTGAGTCACTCTACATAATCTCCATAGCAAGCGACATAAGTGAGACTATATAATAGTGATACTAGTAGATTGTTGGAAATTGGCCAAATAGGAACAGAGGGCTGTATAAAATTCCTTTAAAAAACGATAAAGTAAAAATAAATATTTCCGAATTCACCATAACGTATATTTAAACATCCTTGGCCCTACAAACATTCACCAACATCTTGAACCATTGATGATCTTCTCTGTCAATACTGGAGATGGTCTACACAAATTTGTCTCAGAAAAAAAAGGTCTTCAAATAAAAATTAGAAATGCTAAAAACGCCTGTTGCAATTTAACTACAACACTCAACGGGGAAGTGAAAATAAAATTCTTTACTTCAGGTCCACACTGTCTTATGTCATGACGAGATAGGACGGTCCGCTTAGACTTGGTGGAGATGTCAGGGAAATGTTATAGTATAATGGGGTTTTCACGCCTTGGGAATGTTAATGTTAGAATGTTGCGCCGGTGCGCACTATTGTTGACAAATGTTTTAGTGTGACGTAGTGTGGGGAGGACGGCGTAAATGTTGTTGTTGTTCTTCGTCCGTCGTGATCAACGATGACCACTCTCATCATATTTGCTGGGCCGCCACATGTGTTCTCTGGTGGCTTATTAACCCTATTTTTGCACGAAAGAGGCGTCCGCATGTCGGACAAGAGATAGAAGATGTCCCTTCATGGGGGGTTTTGGTTACGTTCCTTTCTGGCTTGGCGTTTAACTTGGCAGCCTGTTGTCTATTAGCTTCACAGACAGCTGCACCATTCCATATCGTAGAGCGCCAGTGAGCTCGGTTAATGGCTGCTGCTTCCCAGGAGTCATGTCCGATGTCGAAGGCCTTCAGAGCAGTTTTAAGTGCGTCCTTGTAGCGCTTTCGTGGACCTCCTCGTGCTCTAGCCCTTCGGTAAGTTCACCATAGAAGAGCCTCTTGGGTAGGCGATGGTCGGGCATGCGCACTAGATGCCCCGCCCAGCGTAGTTGGCTTTGCATGAGTATAGTGTGGATGCTGGGGAGTCCTGACCTGGCTAATATTTCGGTGTCTGGAACTTTTTCCTGCCATTTTATATTGAGAATTTTTCTAAGGCTTTTCTCTAAGGGGAGGATGACGTAAATAGAAGATAGGCTAGAGGGACGGTTTTTGGTAGTGTATGAAAGACAGTGTTGTTATTATGTATTTGAGGATTCCTGTTGCAAATAAATGATAGCTTCATCTAATGGTGTTCTGTTTTATTGAGATCAAGACTTGTGAGTCAACAATACCCTAAAACTCGACATTGGGGGCTACGTTCGGGATAATTTGTTGACCAAGACAACAAGTAACTCAGTTCAGAGTCAACATCACACATCCAGAACAGAGGGAATCGATTCAAAGGCAAGTCAGTGTATTAAGAGACAACAAGTTTTGATGAGTGAGGTGTGTATGATTATTTTTCAATGTTATGAATTTTTTGCCTGTGTATTGATTTACATGACTATGATGATATTTGTTATTATGATGATGTTGTTTTTGTATTAACTATGATAAATGATGTTTTTTGGGGTAGAACTTGTGGGGTCCGGGTGACCTCGTGCCATTCTTTACCATGTAGTGATGAGGTGACCTTGTTGCCAGTAGTATACTGGGTAGTGACGTGTTTGAGGTTCATGGCCATTGGGTTAATGATGTAGTAAATGTTTCGCCCCTGGAGATATCAGGACAATTTTGATTATAAGTTATATGTCTTGTTGATATGTTCTGCGGAAGATAATGTTCATGAGTATGATTATGATGAAATAAGGATTTTGTTGATAATTAGGATGTATTTTGATGATTATAATATCGGTTATGAAGTGACGATTTATGATTATGAATATGCTTCAGATTGTTGTGATAAGTTTTAACGTCACTGTTTTTGGAATGTATTTTTGAATTGCTATAAATTTCAGGGTATAGATTTAACTCCGTGAGTTAAATCTAAAGTGAAGAGGGGGGATATGTCAGGGAAATGTTATAGTATAACGGGGTTTTCCCGCCTTGGGAATGTTAATGTTAGAATGTTGCGCCGGTGCGCACTATTGTTGACACATATTTTATTGTGACGTAGTGTGGGGAGGATGACGTAAATAGAAGATAGGCTAGAGGGACGGTTTTTGGTAGTGTGTGAAAAACAGTGTTGTTATTATGTATTTGAGGATTCCTGTTGCAAATAAATGATAGATTCATCTAATTGTGTTCTGGTTTATTGAGTTCAAGCCTTGTGAGTCAACAACACCCTAGAACTCGACAGGAGACTTGATCTCATCCGATTAGGCTGCGCTTATCGGAATTATCCATTAAATTACGCCAATGTATTTCCTGTCAACTAAAGCGCGTGTTTCCAGCGTTTCTTGAAAACGAAGTTATGGTTCCCTAATATATATCGCTCGATTTTGGCTCTATTTATGTATCACTTGATTTTGTGGAACCGTCAATAAATAATGTCACGCACCTATGGAGGGAAGAGGGGGTACACATTTGTGAAAATGTGTGTCGAGGGGGGGGGGATGTTTAAGAATTGTGACGTCAAATAAAAAGGCACAACTTTAAATAAAAGTTTTACTTAAATATTTGATTGCTTACAATTTATTTAATGACGTTTTAAATTTCTTCACGCGTGTTACGATATTAGAGTGCAGCCTTATACTTAAAAAAAATAACAAATTTTTTTATTTGAAACATGATCATTTTCAAATAGAAAATACAGCTTTTATGACGTTATATTGGAGGAAGGGGTCTAAGTTTTTGTGACGATGCGTGACGATGTGGGAAGTGGGTGTGAAAAATCGTCATAAATCGCGTTACGTCCCTATTTACTTATTACTTGTTTTTGTCACCAATACAGATACTAATTTTGTAAGGTAATTACATTTATTAAAATTAAATCATTAATCGTTAAACAAAACCAATTACCTGTCATAGATACGCCAATAATTTCTGAGTGAGAACCACTGAAGTCTTCCGACTTCCCTTTACGGCCGACACAATGTTGGAGGCGACAACATCTCCAATGACAAATTCTCTTACATAAACAAGAAGCTTACATCCGAGTGCAGACAACATTGTGGCAATACGTCTTTGTGCGATACTTAAGTTTAAATAGATAGAGAGCGTGGATAAATCACGACCGAGTCTACATGAAGATATCTTTTTTTTTCCCCTTACCGCTTTGCAAATGTCCGGTATTTCGGAATTTGTTTTAAAAAATGGAATTGTTACTAGCTTTTATTATTCGCCATATTCTTAACAAATACCGAATAATGAAACTTTAAACTCAAACTAAGTTAACCTAACTCTCTTTTCGCATGAACATGTAATATTTTTAATAAACTAGCCAAATGTTAGAAGTGAAAAAAGATTGCATTTCACGGAGATTATATTCTTTGTTTAGACCATATTTTTCACGCCCTATTTTTGAATACATTGCTAAATTTTAAATTATTTTCAAATTATCGGTTACTTGCCCAAGGGGAATCCTATACTCAAGGGATATAGCTACAACGTAATATCATATTACATATTTGACATCCTATGACTAAAAGATATGTACTTTGGATATCGTTTTCCACGATCGTATGTCGTTGTGGTTTGGGATACAATAAAATGATTTTTGCGGGCATGATCATACAGTGGGATTCTTTTCTTGTAACAATATTATAATAATAATAATTAATAATAAGGTAAGAGGAAAAGAGGTCGACCCAAAATGACCTGGAGAAGGGAACTGGAGGCAGACACCAAAATGAGTGGGCACAGCTGGGGGCAGTTAGAGAGATTGGCGCAGGACCGGGATGCCTGGAGAACCTTTGTACATGGCCAATGCCCCAGCTGGGACGAAGGGCGATGATGAATAATGTGTGACATGTATGGAGACTATTAGTGTAGACAGTTGAGTATAGAAATATAGTACAGAGAAACTATAGTACTTTAATGATTTTTTTTTAAAAAGTTTATTGTAGTGTTTATTTTTTAAACATTAAATGGAAATATCGGTTATGATAAAACCGATTGCTCCACAACTAATTAACATTAAAATATTAACCTTTTATAGATTTGGAGCTAAATATACATAACAATAAAATATTTTTTACAACCCGACCAACGGCAAGCATACGCAGCAGAAAAGAAGAGAACAATGAGAGCAAGCAAGGCGCAGGCTACCCTCCCTTCCCAGCCTGCTCATCGTTGGTCTCGAGATATGCGCACTGCGGTTGAGCTATCGACCCCCTCCTCCACCACCCTCGCTTGTCAGCGTCTTGCTTGCTCTGGCGTATTCTATATATAGACTGCGTCTTGCTTGCTTGCTCTGGCGTCTTGTTTGTTCTATATTCTGGTGAATTATTATTATATATATATGTATATAGATTGTACCGAGTATTGATTTTGGATCATTATGGATGTATAGTGAGGTGGATCCGTTGTCTATGGGGGGATCTTAGTTCTCCCTTTGCCACATATATCATCAACCAAGCGATAACAGCTCCGATAGCGATTTTGCTTGATTAGTTAACACAATACCAACAGTTGAAGTCATATGTATTTTAAAAAAAACACTCGATCGTTTTAGTTCAACAGTTTAATAATATGACCAGGCTATGATCAAGTTCATAAAATAATGAGTAATAACATATATAGGTCTGTATGTTTACAACTTCAAAACAAATTCTTCGCAATCCAGCCTCATTAAGTCTACCAACGTTACATCAACATTCCGCATGGCGATCTACTCCTCCTTCCTCACGCTATCACCCTCCCGACTACACACCTTCTACCTCGTGTATTATCTCGACAGCCCCCCCCCCGGCAACTCAAAGCTCATCTCACCCACGGATATTAACTGCCACTAATCTCGTGATCAGCGACCCGTGTTCACTCACACCAAAACATCCATTGATATTGACAGTGATATATAGGCAAAAATATGCTATTTTAAAAATATAATTCAATATTTTAAATTTACTGATGATGAAAAAGCGCCATCTAACATATCTTTTACACGACAATTATCATTGTAAAATTAGTTCAAACAATTCATCAAACGTTAAACAGGAACCAACGATGAGCCCGTAAACTTTTATTGCGCCTCAGAAACAGCGCGTCCTGGTTGCACTTCACGCAGACTATTTGTCGTTAAGACTTGGTATTGATAACTTCAGATCCTTTTTCAAGTTTTAAATGGAAACAAGCTATTAAAAATGATTGCTAAATCTTGCTGTGATAATCTGACAGACGTTCATAGTAAAAAAATACCTATCAGATACAGTCAGTCCTAGCAGGTATTAAAATTGCTTTAATTTTATACCTGTCAGATACAATAAGTGCTAGGAGGTATTAAAAGTTGTTTAATATTGCACCTTGGAGATAAAGCTGAAACATGGACTTAATAACAGTCGTTGTAATATGTACCTGCTTCAATCATACAATTCTTGTTGAAGTAGCCATCAGTGATGGATTTCACTCAACCGTCTCATGCACCATTTTTTATAATTGTTTCCGAGTGTTCTATTGAATCTATAGCATTTGGCTCGATTCAAGATCCGGCGGTAGTTCAATGACCCCAGTCTAGATATTTTTTAAGGGTAGGTATAACGTTTTCTTTGTTTTAAAAACAAATACTTTTAAACATTGTCTTGCGTAAATTTTAATAGGTTAAAAAAATTGCAGTTTTTAGACAAACCCTAAACTCATAATTTCACATTGATATACACCAAGTGTAGATGGCAAATAAATAATATATTTCATAAAAATGAATCTTTAATAAAAATAAATGCCCTTTATTTAACGTAGAGTTAAACAGTGTTTAAAAATAAGAAATACATATTTTATGAACAGCCTCCGTTTAACTCAAGAGACATGCGTCTTAAAGATTACAACAAACAATAATGTTCTAAAAGTTTCCAAAACTGCTAAAAGACACAGTCAAAATTAACTGCGAATTACCAACTTCATTCAAATAACTCATATAAATGATAGTTGTACACAAGATGCGCCAAGTGCAGTGCACTAGTTCGGCTATTGCAAGCTGAGGTTGTGGAGCAGGGCTCGGGAAACGTTGTGTCTGAGAGAGCCATAAACACAACATATTTTTAAAAAGTAATTATGTAAGAACCATACTTTATGTTTAAAACTAAAAAATAAATCAAGTAAATGTGAGCATTTTGTGTAATTTCAACACTTAAAGTAAAATAATTATGTTTCTGAATTCTTTTTTATAGCATTTTTGCTAATCAACAATTAGTTTTTCTTTACTTTAATGCGATTTATGGTGCTGCATTGCTTTCCTCATGGCTTTGTAGTCTGGTTGATACGTGGTGAAGTTAAGCTTCATGCAGGCGTGGAGACGTTGTTTGTTTTTTTATTATTTTTATTTTGGATATGCAATTAATATGTAGAATAAAGGAGTCTAAAGAAACAGTTTTTTTTGTAATCGAACATTTGTCTGCGAGCCAGATTCAGCCATCAATAGGGCCACATCTGGCTCGCGAGCCATGGTTTCCCGACCCCTGTTGTAGAGCGTAAGGGGCGTTGTTTATTAGTATATTGGTTTTAACGACCAATATCAATTTCTTATCAACAATTATATCTTGATTAATTATCACCGATTTCTACTAGCGATTGACAGAGTAAAAAAAACGATTTTAAAAAATTAAAAGTTGAACGTATTGATATTGTTAGGAAATTCTCAAATCTTTCGCTAATTTATCCCAGAATGCCTTTGTTATCTCTTCGTCCTTGACCCCTTCACTCTGTGGATAAAGCAGGTAGGTGTTGTTCCTGATGTGGTACAAGAGGTCAGTGCCCAGGTCACGTGACGGGATTGATTCCTTGAGCAGGAAGGCCAAGACTTGACGACCTGTGTAAACGGCTTCCATGTTGGCCATCTAAGGAAAAGTTGGGGAAAACACAAGTATCAAAAGAAAATAATAAAAAAGTTGGCCATCTAAGGAAAAGTCGGGGAAAACACAAGCATCAAAGGCAAATACTCAAAGAGTTGGCCATCTAAGGAAAAGTTGGGGAAAAACACAAACATCAAAAGCAAATAATCACAGATACGTCTTTGTGGTGTGTTTATATTCAAGTACATGTATATCAACTGCTGGATACGTCACATAGTGAAGTATCATTAAATAAGATGTTTTATTTATTTATTTTTCGTTTTCTTGGAGGAGCCCAGGAATGGGTTGTTACTTTTGGATGAAGGATCGAAGAGCAAGCGGTAAAATTAGTGGAATTTTTTGAGAATAAGGGATGAAAGTTTTTAAATCCCTTATATTAACTTCGTCGTTTTGTCTGTCGTGGGCTGCGGTCGGTCGGTCGGGAGGGTGGAAAAATAAAAGTAAAAAATGACCCACTTGCCGTAACGCTATCGAGCTGACATTTTGCACATAGACTCGTGTCACATAACAATGCATTGTATCAAAATTTCAGATCGATCAAATCTACCGTAATTAAATTCATGCATTTTAGTTTATCTCTATGAAGCCCTCTGCTACAGTTGACCCCAACGGGTCACTGGAGTTCACTCCAGCCATCGATGACCACATCCCCGTGTTTTACAGCAAGTGGAGTTCAGTCTGTAAATGTTTGTCGCGCAGTGCGTATTAGATTGAACATAATCAATACTTTTAGTTCTGTCCCATATATAAAGGATTTATGGTCAAAAACTTTGTTTTTACGGTTTTTTAATTTATTGATATTTTAAAAGAATTTTTAAGGCTTGTGTAATGGAGGTAACGGAAGAGTTTTGCATTGGGCGGACCGAAAAAAAAACCATTCGATGTCATAAAGGGCTGTGTATGTGTAATGGCGACACTGGAAGGTGTTAAGTTTAATTTAGCAGCTTATATGGCACGTGGGGGTGGGGTGCGGTCTAATGTTAGAATACAGAAAGTTTAGGGTTATAGTAAAAATAGAGAATATCAACATCCGAGAATATCGGGGCTTTATTTTAAAGATAAATTTCGGACACTGATTGGAATAAGGATGAAGAAACAGCATTTACTATGGACATATTAAAATATTAAGGTAACCCATATCGAAATAAAAAATGATATTAATAATTTAGATTCAACGTCCTCTTGTCTTTTTGTTATTTTGATTGTAAACTTTATTTTATTTTGTTCTGTGTTTTAATTTTTTTTAAATTTTTTTTTATTATTTTATTAAAAAAATTTTATTTTTTTTGAATGGACATTTATCTTCATTAACACTGCATCTAAAGTAACATATTTTAAAAATAAATACATTAGGGAATCTCATACCGTGTACCCAAATCATATGCACCCTAATTTATCAGCAGTATTAATTCTTGTTGCCGTTGTTGTTGACGTTGACTCCTCCCCTTATGAACCACTGCATCAATATCAGTGACTCACCTGCAGCTCATGTTTGCACCACTTGCTTGCTAACATGCTCCGTGTCAGGATCACCAAAGTTTTCCGACTCTCTTGTATAGCAGTAAAAATGTTAGTCTCTATCAGGTTACCTACGGCGAAGTCTCTGCCGTGAATGTGAAGTTTGAGTCCACGCTTGACCAGTTCTGAAAGGGACATATTGATTCTGCCTTATCAACTCCGAGTTGATTTCTTTGAGTTACTATTACACAGCCCCCTACCCGGATTTATAAAAGAAAAAATCATTTTCCAGTCGTTTGAATTAACATGAATGTCTGACTTTTAAAATCGTTACCGATATTGTTTTCTTTAAGCGATCATGGCTTCAATTGCAACTGTATAAAATGATTAAAAACATCCTAATGATTTACATGCAAACATTATGTATGAACGAGTCGGAAAAAATACATGAACAGTTAAATATAAATTAAAATAACCCGTAAAAAAACAAAGTTTTTGACTATAAATACTTTGTATACAAGGCATAACTAAAAGTATGTTCATTATAATACGCATCGCCCAACAATCCAAAAATCCAAAAGTTTAGTTATGTCTCATGTGTAAAGGCTTTATAGTAAAAAAACTACTACAGTCTGCCTGCTAAATTTCAGCTCGATTTGATCATGGGAAGGAGTTGTTTAATATAATGGTCAACGCGAGGCAGACTAGCATAAACATTTACAGATCGGGAATATATTTTTTAAAAAGTATTATCAATATAATACGCACCATGACAGTCTAGCACAAAAATTTACATGCTACCTAGAGATACATAGAGAAAATCTAAAAACTCATTAATTCAATTACAGCACTTTCGATCGGTGTGAACTTTTGATAGATCATTTATATCGTTGCCACGACTCTGCCTGTAAAATGTCCAGCTCGCTAGCATACGGGGAATTGAGTTAAAAATCGATCCAAAGTTTGTTGCGGCAAACAAACAAGCAAGCAGAAGCCACGAGTTAATAGAAAGGATTTAAAAAATAACATGAACGCCACCTTTATTTTTATGTTTTTAAATGACCTCCTCGGAAAACATAGCTACACACTAAAGCTGTAACATGAACAACTCCCCCGATTTAAATTTTAAAAAAATTCTCTAAATGTCGGTAGTAAGTTAGATAAACAGAAACAGTAACAAAAATATTTCTCTCGCCCAATCAATGATTTGATTAGAAAACGAACCTGCCATTATCTCAGATATTACGAAACGCTCATCTTTATTGGCGTAGCAGATAAATACGTCATACTTAAAGTCCCCCTGATTGGTCAAGTTCTTCCTGTCCATGACAATACGATAAGCCATGTAGTAAAGATAACGCAGCTTCCAGCGGAACCTAAGGAAAAGGGAAAAAAAAACAACAAGTCATAAAATAATCAAATGAGTATTTAAACGCAATTTCCAACAAAGAATTTCTGACTTTGTTATTCAAGGGAAATCATTCTAGATTACATTAAAAGTCATTTTAAATCAGTAATTCTGAAAGTATAAACAAAAAAAATGAGGTCATATCCCTACACGCTACATCACACCAAGAATGTGTCAATATGATGCGCACGACCCAACAATCTAACATAAGCATTCACAAAGCGGGAAAACCCCATTAACTATCATTCTAGATTACATTAAAAGTCATTTAAAATCAATAATTATGAAAGTAAACAAAACAATTGCAATATACAAATTGCTGCTAAAATTTACGGTAGTCGAAAGAAAAGAGCATTTTCAAAAATTCTTTCTCCAACATTGTTCTAAATATTATTAGCTATCGTTTGGCGTTTGTTTCAGCCAGATAGCTGTTATGGTTGGCGAGAAATTGACAAAATACTGATATTTTTTCGTTTTTTAAATTTTTTTTCCCAGGAAATCCAGTAAACCTTTTCGGTATTTTTTCGCTCTTGCACATCCTTAAGACCTCATTAACATATTTGGAAAAGACCCGAACCCTCAATCTGGTATGGTTGAGGAGGAGTTGCAGGATCTAGCGTAACAGACATTTCAAATATATAAACGCAAATTTTTTCCTATGGCAAATTGCCTTAACAACAACTCAGAAACATTCGTAATGACTTCATACCCTGAGGGCCTGAATAAATATGTATGAGTGAATTTGGGGGGGGGGTGTATGGTGAAATCCAGGGCCGTTACTTTTTGGGGTAACAGCTCAACATCTCAACGTGTTAGATAAGCACAATTTCTGAAGTTTCGGTTCTGGAGTTATTTAGTTTATGAACAAGATCCCCGATCACACAGTTAAAATAAACGAATATTACATTTCGTTGAGGCTTCTCGTCCACGAAGAGAATCAGTCGATCATCGTCGACGTCTGCGATTCTTCCAAGGGCCATACGCCATACTATCCTGGCCAGCCATACTATCCTGGCCATACGCCATACTATCCTGGCCATACGCCATACTATCCTGGCCAGCCATACTATCCTGGCCATACGCCATACTATCCTGGCCATACGCCATACTAACCTGGCCAGCCATACTATCCTGGCCATACGCCATACTAACCTGGCCAGCCATACTACCTGGCCATACGCCATACTAACCTGGCCAGCCATACTATCCTGGCCATACGCCATACTATCCTGGCCAGCCTCTTCAGCAATTTCCAGTTATGACCAAGTCTTTTGATGTCTTCCTCCTATTTTCGGGGTCAATAGTTTTTTTTAAATCCCTTATATTAACTTCACGGCCGTCTCTGTCGTCATCTCTCTCTCTCTCTCTCTCTCTCTCTCTCTCTCTCTCTCTCTCTCTCTCTCTCTCTCTGTCGTTCTGTCGTGATCTCTGTCTTGGGCGGGCGGAAAAACAAAAGTAAAAAATGACCCACTTCCCGTGATCCGATCGAGCTGAAATTTGGCACACGGAGCGGTCGCACATAACAATGCATCGTATCAAAATTTCAGATCGATCGAACGTACCGTAATTAAATTAATACATTTTTAGTTTATCCTAATATAACGTATGTAATTCAAACTCACTGCTATTGTTTTCTTTCCACGTGAAAGTTTGAGTTGACGCGTTGAGGCGACCCATCGAAGTACCGGCGTGCTTTTGTTTACATTTTACGTGTCATGCTGAACTCGGTATCCCCCCCCTAGGGTTATGAAGCAAAGTTGAGTTAAGACAGATTCAGTCTGTAAATGCTTGTCGCGTTTGAAAATAATCAATACTGTTAGTTATGACTCATATATAAGGGATTTATAGTCAAAAACTTTGTTTTTACGGGTTTGTTTATTAGAAAACTTCTTTTCCGCTCTCCTTGAGGGTTCTAATGTAGGGCTTGCATTGTATTGGATGCAGGTTTTCGTAGCGTATGGCCAATCATCCATCTCCACCGCTTCTGTTAAATCTCGTGTTCTATTGGCTTCTGCATTGTTCACAGCCACAATCCCAGATGGCTAACTTTGTCCGGCCAGTGAATCCCGAGGATCCTTCCTGTGACAAGTGTAAAGTATTGAGTTCTGGGACAGGTTTACGGTCGTTGTTCTTCGCGTTCTTCACCATGACGCTGGAGATCCTTATTTTTAAATTGCTGCTTAGGTTTCCGTATACCCAAACATTGATGAGATTTTGGAGGGCTAACCTTGCCTTCCCGACATTTATTGTGACATCAGCCCCTTGCTTGTCTACCATACCACCAAGCTAGACAAAACTCTCCACGTGCTCGATTGATTCTCCTTCTGGCATGATAGGTGTTGCACTGGTGGCATTGACCTTGACGACTTTACTCTACCCTGTGTGTTTATTAAGACACAGACTAGCAGAAGCAGAAGTGACTGCAACAATGTTTTTTCTCCTGCATCTGTTGTTGGATATTTGAGAAAACAGAAAGATCATCAGCAAAGTTTGTATCATCACGGTGATTCTACAGGGTCCATTGGAGACCAGTCACCCTCTGCAGTTGGAATATTATAAGCCTAAAGAAATTATTTCTTTGTAAATAATTGAAACAACGAAAAGATATCTGTTTAAAGGAGGCTGTGAATCTTTCTAAGATAACACAAGTTGACTCAACCCGGTTCTTGTGTGTGTGTGATGTGTACCTCTGAGGTCTCAACCCGGTTCTCATGTGTGTGATGTGTACCTCTGAGGTCTCAACCCGGTTCTCGTGTGTGTGATGTGCACCTCTGAGGTGTCAACCCGGTTCTCGTGTGTGTGATGTGTACCTCTGATGTCTCAACCCGGTTCTCGTGTGTGTGATGTGTACCTCTGATGACTCAGCCCGGTTCTCGTGTGTGTGATGTGTACCTCTGAGGTCTCAACCTGGTTCTCATGTGTGTGATGTGCACCTCTGAGGTGTCAACCCGGTTCTCGTGTGTGTGATGTGTACCTCTGAGGTCTCAACCCGGTTCTCGTGTGTGTGATGTGTACCTCTGAGGTCTCAACCCGGTTCTCGTGTGTGTGATGTGTACCTCTGATGTCTCAACCCGGTTCTCGTGTGTGTGATGTGTACCTCTGAGGTCACAACCCGGTTCTCGTGTGTGTAATGTGTACCTCTGAGGTCAACTTCTTTCAAATACAATAATACGAGTTGAACCTACCAACATTTTCTACTATATAAAGTTACCCAACATTCATAGTTTCAAACTTCGAGACCTATTCACTAATCTCCTGTTATACAAATGTTCCCCCTGTCCTGGTGTAAAAAGTTATCCATGTCCTGGTAGAAAGTGTTTCGCATATCCTTATATACACCATTCTAAATTTCCAGGTATAAAATGTTTCCCATGCCCTGATAAACAACATTCCCAATTTCCAAATCTACAATATTCTTTATGTCCTGGTTTATGATACTCCTAATTTACCTGGTCTACAATATTCTATAACTCATGGTATTCAATGCTCCCAAATTCATGGTATACAATATTTCTTATATCCTTTAAAGAAAATTCCTAATATCCTTGTCTACAATAACCCAAATAAACTGGTTTACACTTTACCCATTTCCCAATCATCATCAAACAAAACGCCATCAGAAAATTATTTTCAGGTGATCGGATATAAACTAGATCATCCAAATATATGTAGCCTCAATGTTTCATCAACCAACTGTAGCTGCAAGTAAAAAAATTAAAACATTTCTTGAAATGTGGTCTCTTGGCCCTTCTGTCTGATCTCATTTTAAAAATATGTCACTCTGACATCATGGAAACTTTCCGGAAGTAAATTGTAGTCATGTGAATGTGCTGCTTATTTTGAGCTGTTTGATGTACATAGTATGTTTTGGCTTGAGGGGGGGGGGAATCATTTATTTATAAAAGGAATACAAGTTTGTGGCTAAATTTCTCATTATAAATATAATAAAACAAAAGATAAAAACAGTTTTTTAATTTTTCTTGATCACCAGGTTATTTTCGTGGTTAAGGTATGGATTAACGAAACTATTTGGAGTATGTAAAGAAAGCTTCCAAAAAGGGTCAGCTTAGGCGACATTAATTTAAACCTTTTTGGGAATTGTCCTCTTTAAAAAATAAATTAGCCAACCACTCAACATACATCGGAGCCGGACTGATCGAATAAATGATATTGGGTCTTTTGGATGTTGATGAAGAGAATAGATGAAGGCAAAAACTCTAAACCATTCATTTTAAAATTAAAAACCGTAATTAAAAACACGCGATTTTCGGTGAGTTTCAATCCTCCCCCCCCCCATTGTCACACATCGTCACATCGTCACAAAAAGTTGGACCTCCCTCAAATGTGACGTAACAAAAGCCGTATGTCCCATGTTAATATAAGCATGTTTCATATTACTTTGTAAATCCCTTATATTAACTACACCGTCTTTTCTTTCTGTCTGTCATGGTTTTGTATTGCTCATATAAGAAAAAAAAACTACAATTCGGCTTCCGACCGCCAGTGAGTGATAATTATATATTGACGGTACTCAACAATTTCTCAAAGTTTCATGCTCCTACATACACGGGACGTTGGAGATTTAGTGATGAGTCAGTTTTTATTTAAGAAAAAATACATTTGGTCCCCCGGTCCCCCATGAGTGGGAATTTTAAATTATGTTTCGCCAATTATCGTTGTGAGAGTGCACTCAAAACTTTCCAAAATTTCATGCTTTTACCTACACGGGAACTTGGAGAATTAGTGATAAGTTATTGAGTGAGTGAGGGCTTTGCCTTTTATTAGTATACAGATAGTAAATATTCGATTGTTACATATTTCTTGGTACAGTGTTTAAGTAATACAGAAATTCTCATTTTAATAAATCCATTGTTGCAAGGGATCTTAACAGCAGCGAAGAAAAAAAATATGATGTGGAATGGGCGATCCGAAAAGGAAGGGAAATAATATTTACCAAGAGGTAAATAATTTTGAACAGACTGTTTTTTGAATGGGAAACAGATGAGTTAAGGCGCAAGAAGATCGTTTTCGCTAGGCTGCACTTAAACTAGTTATAATAATTTATAGTTTAACTAAAAGCACATTTGATCACTGGACTTACCTGTAGACGATGCCAAAAATGACAACAGAGAATAGACACAAGTTGCAGAGTAGGACGATGAGGAATAGCATGTAATGACTGGTACACACATGATTCAGTCGTTTGAGATCCCTTGTGTATTGATCCTGTATGACTTTATAGGACGAATCCGGGTAGGAGCACATGTAGAACGGGAATGTCTTGTCAAAAGCCTGCGAGTTGACCATCCACTGAAGAAAGTCAAAGTTGTCGCAATCGCAATGAAGTGGACAATGGGACATGTCAACGTCCACCCCGTGGTCCGTGTCCTGGTTCAGACGATCGATATGAGCCCGTATGGGCACTGGGAGGCTGTTTAACTCTGTGTCGGTAAGTAACAGCTGCATCAAGTTGGACATGTGCGAGATAACCACGTCGAACTGCCACATTCTGTTTGAGTGCATATCGAGAATCTGAAGCTGATCCAGACCTATTAACAAAGACGAGGGAAGCAAGGTCAGCTGGTTGTGGGACAAGTCCAGGTACTGAAGGCTTCTCAGGTTCTGGAAAGGAGAGAAATCGGTCTGAGAAGCAAAAGAGACGTTGAGGTTGTTGTAAGAAAGGATCAGCTTCTCCAGCGAGGTCAAGTTGCTGAAAAACGTCAAAGACATTTCACGCACTGAGCAGTAGGACATGTCCAGATGCTTGAGTTTGTCGATACCTGTGACAGGGCCTTTAAGAACAGGTAAATAGTTCATGCTCAGCCTCAAATACTCAAGCGAGTTGTTCTTGTCGAATGAGATCTCCGAGAAAATGTACTTGAGTCCCGATAAGGACATATCTATTTCAACAAGTCTTGGAGGAAGGTGTATCACTAGTGGAGATATTTCGTTGGCTTTTATGGCGTCAACATTATCAGAGCTTCTGAAACTGCGGAAGCCGTCCATATGTTGGAATCTGCGCGGAATGTTGGTGAGGAACGTCTCACCGTTCAACATAAGTGTCTTCAAATTCCCCAGCCAGGTCAGATTTTGGAGGTAATCGCCGAAGATGAGCCGGTTGTTTCCCACGTCAAGAAACTTGAGACGTTTTGAGAGTATGGGAAATATATTGGGGTCGACGGACTCAAAACAGTTTTCCCTGGCCTCCAGGTACACCAGAGATCTAGGGAGAATATCCACGAGCGTGCTGTTGACGGTTATTGCTAGGGAGTAGCGTGATATGATGGCGTTCGCGAAAAGAAACTGAAGATTTGAATATTTCAAAGGTGTCATCACTCTAAGAAAACTTCTGAAACCCATCTTGTGATTGTCTTGGATGTCAAGCATCAACAGCCTCTTCAACGGTGCAAAAACGTCATCCGGCAGCGAGTGCGGAAGGATTGAACAGTTGCTTATGACGAGGGTTGTTATCTGGCCAAGGTTTTCAAAACTCAAACCCCTCACATTTGTAAAGTTGCAGATTCCGTCGAACCCCGACAAAACCAAACTGCGCAGTGACGTCATGCGTCTAAACGCCTTCCTAAAAGTTCGGTTGTTGAGACCATCCATGCACAAAACTCGAAGTGATATCAGCTGAGCCAGCTGCATTTCTGGATAATCGTAATCTTTAGCCTTTCTCAACTTGTTATTCTTCTGGATGTTTAAGTGCATCAGTGATATCAGTGGACTGAACACGCCTTTTGGAAATGCGTGAGGCATCTCTAAATGGTTGTCTCTCAAATTAAGGTATACCAGTTTGTTCAGGCCGATGAAAGATTCTGAATCTAGTCGACTTATGTTATTGGTCTCCAGCGTCAAGATGTTGAGATTCGTGTAACGGCGGAACGTGCCATTCAGAATGGACCCTATTTTGTTGTTGGAGAGGTTCAGAAACGTTATATCCGGTGATAGATGCGAGGGTACTTCCGTCAACCCAAGATATGCGCAGTGGGCGGAGGTTAAAACCTGACTGCAGGTGAGGTTGTGAAAATCAGGCTGATACAATCCGTTGATGTTGTCTGGTTGATTCGATCCCTCATCGAGTACAAAGATGTCTTCTGTAAATGAGACATAAGAATTTGTTTCATTATGCTCACCGATCCATTCATCATCGAGGCGTTTATAGAAATCATTACGAATCAACCCCGATTGGAGAGGGTTAACAATATTAGACATAGTGATGGTAAACAAAAACCATCTGGGGAATGTTGAGTGATCTATAGTAGACATTGCAGCGTTAGTGTTGATGGACTTGTTTCATTTAATTTAAACAAGCATTGCGTTTCACTAAATATAAAGCAGAAATCTTTTTTTCAAGTGTCTTATCATTTTTTGGAATGAGTTGTAAATCATCCATTTTATTAGAACTGATGAAATTCTCTCTTGTCTTAGTAACACAATGACTCCATATAAATTAAATTAAGTCTGTTAACATTTTTAAATGATTGTCACATTTGAAAAAACGAAAGAAATCTGCTCACATAGTCTTGATGATAAACCTCCACAGCTCAACGAAGTTTTTTCCAGGAAATTGGAAAAATAGCTTAAGAAATGAAACGACTTTATGAAGGTAGATTGTCAGGCTCTGTCCTTACATGAAAAAGCGTTTGAATTGTCTGCTGTGAAAAATAAAAGTATGTATCCTTTTGAATTCAGCAATACTTCATTGTTAAACACCCTGAGTAAAACTGCTATTCAACATTTTAATCCACTGAGTCTTACTTCTATCACATTTAGAGATACGCCACACCAAGTGAGTCACGGAGAAATGTGTTTGGCCGGTAAAACAGAAACATTGAAGCAACCCATGTACCCATTGAAGTACAACACTCGAACAGGAAAGGGGGGGGGGATAAACAAATAATCCTTCACTTCAGTTCACACAGTCCCATAGTAACGACAGGATAACACGGACCACTTAGACCTTGTACAGACTCCATCTCATCCCATAGAACACGGGTTATCGGAACACACTACTCACTTCCTCCTTTGATTGTTCTTATTCATCTTATTCATTTCCTGTACAATACAGAGCACGTTTGAAATTTATTTCTTTAAATTAGTTCATTGACTCTAATATACGTCATATAAATGTTCATCAAGTACAGAATACCCCCCTTAGGACATCGCCCTCCTAGATACAATAATGTGTTCTGCTGAACATTTTCTCTAATACTGACCAATAGAATAACCCCCTAGCATAGATGCTAATTTGGTATATAATTCTTAGATAACAATAGATTTTTCCCCTATCTAATGAAGCTAATCCACATTTTGTAAGTTATTAATTGATTACTTAATTATCTGTTTAATATCGATGCGATGCCATAAACGAAACGCAAGGCAATTGTTCGATGTGTGTTTGAATTCCTTGTGATAATTAAACGCAACTCAACATTTTCGTTCCTTGTGTGCTCAACGATTCACAAGATATTGTAAACACAGCTTCTGTTAATGTTTCAAACTCTATTAATTTCCCAGTAAACTATCTTTAATCCCATCCATATCAGAGGCTCAAATCTCTGGCAAGTTTATCCCAAAAAACTTTCACTTCCATCTCGTTTTCTCCGTTTTGCGGATACAAAATGTACGTGTTGTTCCGTATGTGGTACAGCAAGTCTCTGCCCAGCTCGTTGTTGGGGATGGATTCTTTCAGGAGGAACACGAGCACCGGTCTCCCGGTGTGGACGGACTCCATGTTGGCCATCTATGGAAGGGTAATAAATTATCATTACCCTTAATTTAAATAAGTTGATTTTCTTTATTGATTCTTTCAGATCAGTTAATTTAAATAAGTTGATTTTCTTAATTGATTCTTTCAGACCAGTTAATTTAAATAAGTTGATTTTCTTAATTGATTCTTTCAGACGTTAATTTAAATAAGTTGACTTTCTTAATTGATTCTTTGAGACCAGTTAATTTAAATAAGTTGATTTTCTTAATTGATTCTTTCAGATCAGTTAATTTAAACAATAGAAGTTAATGAGAAATGCTGAATAGATTAGAGAATTACTGTTGTTATATTAATATTATTTTTTATGGTCTCTTGAAAGAGTAAAGACTACTTTCTTAGGTCAAAGTCAAGACTAAACCAGAGAAGCTTGAAGTTACCAAAAATTTAAAGAGAATAAACTGTGTGCCCGAAACCACACTTATTTAATATAGAATAAACTTTCAATGTTTAGACATTTTATCTTGTTCCTAAGGGGTATAGTTTTCTTTAAAAAAATTCATAATTTCATAAGCATTGACATTTTGTTACTTGGAGATGGCCAATGACAGCTGAGAGAAAAAAAAAGTTTTCGCACATGACGGAAAATATAATTCTTTAAATTTCAACTAGGCAGTCAGTGCATGTATTGACGTCCTTTGACCTTTTCAGGTATTTATTTTGAAATTAAATTTATAAAAATGAAAAATAAAGATTTAAAATAAAATCAATTACTTGTAACTCATAGCTACACCAGGTGCTGGCCAACAAGTTCCGTGTGAGAACCACTAACGTCTTCCTGCTCTCCCTGACGGCCGTCACGATGTTGGAAGCGATGAAATCGCCAACAACAAAGTCTCGTCCGTGAACGAGCAGCTTAAGTCCGCGGGCAGACAACTCTGTGGAAACACACACTGTGTACGTGACTTTTTGATTAGAGAAATAGACCGTGGATAAATTACGAGACTTTTTGATTAGAGAAAGAGACCGTGGATAAACTACGAGATTACACAGGGACAAGTGTAGTCTGAAGGTTTGTTTCGGTTACTGACTCACCTATTAATGTCATTTAAGATATGCCTAGCTCTTATGACATATAAAGTGTCACCGACTGATATATGTTTTTGTTACTTCATGAAAGCTGCTTTAGAGCAGAGAAATAAGATGATTCACTAAACCAAAGGGAACCTAAGTCCTTAAGTGATATAGTTACAACGTAGAATCTTTAAAGGGATATAGTTACAACGTAGAATCTTTAAAGGGATATAGTTACAACGTAGAATCTTTAAAGGGATATAGTTACAACGTAGAATCTTTAAAGGGATATAGTTACAACGTAGAATCTTTAAAGGGATATAGTTACAACGTAGAATATTTAAAGGGATATAGTTACAACGTAGAATCTTTAAAGGGATATAGTTACAACGTAGAATCTTTAAAGGGATATAGTTACAACGTAGAATCTTTAAAGGGATATAGTTACAACGTAGAATCTTTAAAGGGATATAGTTACAACGTAGAATCTTTAAAGGGATATAGTTACAACGTAGAATATTTAAAGGGATATAGTTACAACGTAGAATCTTTAAAGGGATATAGTTACAACGTAGAATCTTTAAAGGGATATAGTTACAACGTAGAATATTTAAAGGGATATAGTTACAACGTAGAATCTTTAAAGGGATATAGTTACAACGTAGAATATTTTTCCTCATTGAATCAAACAACCAGGTGAAACACAATTAACTGCGAGATTGTGATTTCTATTGGATTTCCGTCCCACTTTAGAATTTCAGAGGTGGGATGGCATAAAGTCTTGCAATAAAACCTTTCTTTGGGATTCAATAATTCAGAGGATTCCCTTTCTCGGAACATGTTTCTCATAAATCGAGAGCATTGATGAAAAGTTGTTTTTTTAAACAAAAAATAATTTAAAAACTGATGTTCAATAGCAATCAACTAGTAAAATGTTTACCTATTTTAATATTTCTGAAAATGATATCTCTGTTCAAATCTTATTCCGAACGTATCTGAAAATTGGGATCGTTACACAAATTATAATATTTTATAATAATCTTTAGAGACCCAAGAATTGATTTTGGGTCATGATCCATGTATTTGAAAAGTTTATCTAAGATAAAAAAATCTATATGAAGTAGCAGATATCGGAAAAAAAATTAATCTCATTTAAACGTGTTTTATAAACTGCGAACATGTTACTGACAATGACAGCCAGCCCTAAAGAGAATACTTTGGTTAGCGACAAATACGTCTGACACTTGTATTTTTACCTCGAGAAATGTAATTCATTATGAATGCCTCGTCTTTGGCTGCGTATGAAACGAAGACATCGTGCCTGAAGTTGTCTTTGTCTAGCGGTGCGTGTTTCGCCTTGAGTTTGATGTACGCGGCGTAGTAGAAATATCGGATCTTCCATCGATACCTGTAAGCACACAGAGAGAGCATGCAATCATTGAATACATTTTCTGAAAATGGTTGCGAAATACAGGTAATCCGAAATATTTTGAGGACCTCGGCGGGTACAAGTTGTGTCTTGTCTTATCTATACAGACGCTCCTTCTATACAAAAGATTATTGCGTCCACAAACCATGCCGGTCAGTTGACGTAGTGTTCACAGGCCATGCCAAAAGAGGTTTTCACGCTTTACCCAGCCGCCTTTGTTTCCCTAACTAGTGAGTGGACTCAGGGACACCCTTGACCTCGGAACAAATTCCTGCCTTCACGGGAATTCGAACACGTGACCATCGTTACACCAGTCGAGCACGCATGCCACTTGACCTCCGTGGCAATCATCACAAATTTACACGTAATGATACACATCATTTAATACCAGATTTAGTGAGCATCATTAATTGTTTCTATTAAGAGAAGATTTTAAGTAAATTTTAAGTGATTCACATATTTGTTTACTTTCTATGGAATTCGCTTAGGTTTTTTTTATAAAATAAAGAGCAACAAAGCCCGTCCAAGGACGTTCCGCCACCGGTCGGTGGCATGTTGTAACTCCCCTCCACCAGCCGTCTCGACCGATATACATGTGCATCACGTCAAAAATACCATTCATTATAGTTAAAATAAATAACTCGTACAACAGAGCTTGTGATTATAAATCCCAACGCGCATAACTCAAAATAAAGTCTTGGAAGAAATACTTCACGAATAATAACTCGTTTTGAACGTCCGCGTAAACTTGTTCAATATGATTGGCTGTAGGAGTCATGTGTGTTTGAGGGACCAATCGCTATGACCGCACGGAACATTTACGTTTATTATATAGGAGTTGATTCACTAAATTTAAATTACCTACTTATAATTTATTGTTTCTTAAAAACTTTGTTTAACTTGCTTCTAAAAAATGAAGTAACGTATAATTAATGGAATAATAAGAGATACAACACAATCTAATTCCAAAAAATGTGTTTAGTTAACAGATAAGTGTTATATTAAAAAAGATACATACAACTTTGATTCTAATTTTTTAACATATAATAATGAGATGTCAAAGAAAATTATCACTGGTTGGGTAAGAGAACACTATTTCATCTTAAAGAGGTGGCTGAAAATGTGTCAAAACTGAGCTATAAGACTTGACTGCGCCCGAACGGACAGAAGAACCTAATTGGGGAGGGGGTAGAATATGTAATTTAAAAAAAATCACCCCCTCACCTGTACAGTATCCCAGCTACCACGAACCCCAGCATGCAGACCGTCGCCGCTAGGACACATAAGAACATGGGCTTGTTGTCGGCACAGGCTCTCCTCAGCGTCATCAGATCATCGCGATAGGAGTCGTTGATAGTCTTGGTGTACTCGTTGGGGTACTTGCACATGTAGTTGGTGAAGTTCTTGTCGAAGGCGCAGGACTTCACCATCCACGACAGAAATTCCAGATGGTCGCAGTCGCATTGCAAGGGGTTGAAGGACAGGTCAAATAAAATGCCCCGGCCATTTCTTGAGCACAGCTTATCGATGCGACGGCGCACGTGGCCGGGGAGGCTGCTGAGCTGGGAGTGGCTGAGGTTCACCAGCTTCAGGTTGATCAGGTGAGAAATGCTGAGGTTGAACTGCCACATGCTGCTGCGGTCCATGTACAGTTGCTCAAGGTTTTCCAGACTTTCAAAGATCTCCTCGGGCACTAAGTTCAGGTCATTGTTTGAAAGGTCAAGCTCTTTCAGTTCCTTGAGGTCGTAAAATATGTGTGAGCCATTTATATATCGCGTAAAGAAATCCCTGAGCTTGTTGGTGCCGAGCATCAAGTACTTCAACCCAGTCAAATTTTGAAAGAAACTCCTATTCATCGCGTTGATTGATGCGTACCTGAGGTCTAAGTATTGCAGTTTATCAAGGCCAATTAATGGTCCCTGTAAAATCGGAAAGATATTGTCGTTTAACCTCAAGCACTCCAAAGCGTTTTTTGGGTCCACATTAATACCTGTCAAAACGTAATGGATACTCAAAGAATCCATGACGATCTGCTGCAAATTAGGAGGCAGTGTGATATTTAATGACGGGTGAGACTCCAGGCTGACATCGCTGTCGTCATCGAGGTAGTCAGTGTCGTCATCTTCACGATGTGACGTCCTCTCATAGAGTGTAAACTTAGGCGGCTTGTAGTAGTTGTCTGGAAGATGGGGAACAACTGCCTCGCCACTTAGCTTTAAGAGTGTCAAGTGTTTCAGATGAAACAAGTCTTCGAGGTACCGGCCGTAAATGAATCGATTGTTGCTTAAATCCACGTACCTCAAATTATCTGGAGCGTACTTCAAGGCCCCATGAGATATCACCTCAAAACCGTTACCTGCGGCTTCGAGATGTTCCAACTTTACCGGCAGGCTTGCAATGGTTTCATTATCTATATTCACGCCCCGCGAGTAAAATGGGTTGATGTAATTAACTACCAACGTAGTTACGTCAGAGTATGTCAAACTCGGCAATAAATTAATCAGTCCTTTCACACGGATGAAGTAGTTGAAACTCATGTTGAGACTCTTTAGTTGTTGTAAGGGCTGAAAAGCATTAGGAAAGATGTCTTGAATATCGCACGTGCTAATGTCAAGATAGATAAGTTGAGTCAAATTGATAAAAGACTCATGATTAAGTCTCTGAATTCTACAATTTCCCTGCACGCGTCCTTCCAGTGTTAAATGCTTCAGCTGATTCATATTTTGTAACCCTTTCAAATTTTTTTTAGAACCGTCCATAAAAAGTTCTTGCAAATTTTTAAGGTCGTCGAGCATCTCACCAGGGGTGAAATGTGTAAACAAATATTTATTTTTTCCCAGTCGCAAAGATCTCAGCGAAGGCAAATTGCTGAAAATAGCATTGTGTGTGTCACTGTTGTTCAGGGATATGTTGTTGTGTTGAAGATCCAACATCTCCAGTTTCGAATTATTAATAACGAAATATTCGTCGATGAATTCAAGGCCGTTATTGGATAGATTCAAAAACGTCAGTTGCTCATACTTGCAAAATGCGCATGGAGGCAAATATTTTATTTTGTTATTGGAGAGATCAACATAGGTAACATTTGATGGGAGGTCATCCGGAACTAACTCCAATCCTTGGGATGAGCAGTTGCATTGTGTCCCCGCACACCGACAGCCCGCGGATGACCAATGCGTGATTGTCCACTCGCTTTTGGTCGACGCATCATTTATACCACATGTCTGGTGAGGTGCTGGTGAGATAAAATGACGCCCTCCACTGATCACAAAAGGGCTCTTGCCAGGAAGGGTGCCGTATGTTTTCTGACCATCGTGGACAATCTGAACATTTTCTAAAGATGAACGAATGTTTGACCCGTCAGCCAATTGACGAGAAGTTACGCCGACATCCGAATGGTTGACCATGGACTCAAAGCGAGGGGTTGAATCTAACATTACACAACAAAGCAAAATGCTGCACAATGCTGTTTTTAAAAAATACGTATTATCCATAATAAACAGGTCTTGATTGTCTGGAGAGGAAAGAAAGCATGTTTCAGCTATTTGTATTTCGCTATATTTGTCTATGTCAACAAGCCAGAGGTAGGAAATGGAAAAGGCAATTTAAATATGTTCAAACTATTACTTATTTTATTACAAGTGTACTAAATGGCTTAACTGTGCCGTTGTAAATATATATATATATATATATATATATATATATATATATATATATATATATATATATATATATATATATATACATGCTAAGCAGTGTTAAGTAATGTTGATGATCATGTGGCACAAACATTTATTTAGCAAATGCTATTATTCCTTACAACGGTGTTTAGTTTTTCGGGTGCTATTGCTCTTTGTGTAAACAAAAATGACTATTCATGCATGTTCTTATTATTATTCAAGTACTAAAAGAACTAATACTACTGGCCCATCTAAAGTAAAACATCTTACAAGATGCGGAAAAAAATGAAATTTCAAAATTATTTGTAAAAAAATATATTCGGCAAAGAAAGTTTGAAAAATTTAGACTCAATGAAACGTTAGCCAGTTGATCAACAAGTATTTCCAAGAACTTTAAAAATAAAACTACATGCATACAAAATAAGACATTCATCTCACGTTAATAGGACATTTTGAAAAATGCAATTTTTCACAGATCAATTTAATATCAATTTAATTGTAAGAAACTTTCATTGGTTAAAAAGGGAACGCGAAAGTTTTCCTTTAAATTTGTACTTATAATGAACAAAAATTAACATTCAAATATTAAAAAATAAATTTTAAAATAATAAAACCTCAAAGAAAATTTTTTCCTGGCTACATCACAGTATATCAAGACATTTAAATAACAAAATCCTCCAGATTTAAACAACTCTAACTGTCAAAGTAATGACAATTAACGTCTGAACACGTACATATCCTTAACACTGAAAATTATACTCGAGATTGAGTTACAAAACTAACAAACCTGAATCCCTCAACGTTTTTAAATATTAAATAAATACCGAATACACCGACACGGTTGTTTATTAGAACATGATAACTTGTTTTCGCCTCGTTCGATTGTATTGAGGAAGAGTGTGCTCAGTAACTGTCCTGCTCCTTAGCCTTAAAGGAAGGAAATAATATAGTTATTCATCAGCCTCTCTGGGCTTCTGATCTGGCTCGTTCACAAAGCTGTGGGTCCTAAATGGAGAGCTGGCTGTTACAGATATTCTATTTCCTGTTTGAATGGAATTATTTTCTCATCACAATTTAATTATCCCTTAATATGGAATGAATGACTGATTTAGTTCTCCACCTTGATTTAATCATCCGTTTTGTCATTTAGCCAAATTACTTTCTTAAAAGGGAGCGGGGGGGGGGTTCTAATATGGCCCAGGGATTAGGATGCAAAAGATAAGATAAGAAATAGGGGGAAATATTCAGGGGTCTCGGTGGTTAGTCATTGTCTGGTGTTTCGTATGAGTGAACAATATATCGTCAAATGTCCTTGGTACATTCAAACTCCAATACAAATCAAGTTAATTCACCAATGAGGTATAGAAGTGCGCACTACTAAGTGGAAGGCCTGCCAAATTACTGATACGTTCCGACAAGCCCCAAGTCGTAAGTTAAAACCCTATCTAGCGCTTAGAGACGTTTTTGACAAAGGACGGCGTAACAGATATGAGCCGAAATTAACCAAGGCCTTAAAAGTATTATACTTACACATAGTTTACAGAAATATTTTGTTGACTTTAGCTTTTGGGTCTAAAAGTAACATTTTATAATTATAGACGGATCCAAGCAGGTTAGTGCTAAAAGAATTAATCATGTTACACTGATTACAAATAAATAAATAATAAACACACTTACAGCGAACGCGGCCAATCGCTAGCCGTGCCAGCTGGCAGATGGCTGATCTGTGACTGATCCGTCTGCGGACAAAGTGATGTTTACATGATGGGACTCAAACAACTTACTCAGAAGTGATTCAATTTGATTTCAACCAATTACGGAGGTCAATGATTACTAATCTAAGCTGTAATTTGCTGTCTAAAAACGTTATAATCTCTAGGGAAACAAAATCACATCATAAAATTGTTAAATTCTGTAGCTAAGCACGCTACGTTCTTCTATTGAACACCTGTTACTCACTGTAGCTGAACACAAGCTACATGTTACATTCTTCTATAGAATACTTTTTACAATCTGTAGCTGAACACATGCTACATTCTTCTAGAGAATACTTTTTACAATCTGTAGCTGAACACATGGTACATTCTGAAGCTAAAGATATATTTAAATTAAGTCGGTTTTGTCAAGTCTCTCATTTTGAATGACCTGCCAGGTAGAGATAAATTCCATTGATCTCTTACAGCTATAACTATATTTTACTTTTCAAATAATTTTTCTTCTTAACAATAATCGTATTATATAGCTTAAAGTTTTTTTTCCTTTAAAAGGCTTAAAATTTTAATAAGTGTAATTTTTTTTAAAGTTTAAACTCTTCACATTGAATATAGTCACTTTAATTAGGCTTCATGGTCGTTGAGTCATTTGATAGCTATTTAATGTCACAAATAGTCTTTCATCTAGTAAGAATGTAACTTTAAAGGATGTTATTAACGTTGATGTGAGTCACCGATTCATTTTTAAATCCTTTGTAATAACTCGTAGCGTCTGCTTGTCTGTCGGTCGCAAAACGTTTGGATCAATTTTTAATCCACTTCTCGGTATCCCATCGAGCTGAAATTTTGCAGGCAGACTCGTGGCGACGGTAAAAATGATCTATCAATATTTCACATCAATATAATTTTCTGCAATTAAATTAATCAATTTTTAGATAATCTCTATGCATCTCTATGTAACAAGTAAATGTTTATGCCAGTCTATCGCATAGTGCGTATTGTATTGAGCATACTTTTATAATATTTTCCCGATCGTTAAATGTTTATGGTAGTCTGTAGAGCGGTGCGTATTATATTGAATTTACTTTTAGTTATGTCTGATATATAAAGGATTTATTGTAAAAAAAACTTTGGTTTTTACGGGTTTTAAAATATTTTTTTTTAATTTACCGATATCTTATGTTTCACGTTTAGATATTTCAATCATATTTCTAAATCTAGGCTGCAACTATATTTGATTATTGAGCTGAAGTAATCGTGCCTTATAAATAATTCAATGCATCCAAATGGATTAAAACACAATATAATTTATTATACAATAACAATGTTTCTGGGCTTCCCGTTCAGAAAGAAATAATATATATAAATTAGAGCTCTAACGGCAAGGCGTATTTATGAAGTGAAATCCTGCCGAAGCCGGAGCCAGATTTGTAACAAATAGTCATATTCCGGATTTGCCGGACCTGGAACCAAAATCCTGTACACCCCTACTTAAAAGAACTATCAGATTATTTAAATGACTTTAATAGTTGAATAGTTAATTGTCAACAGTAGTCACAGTTATTTAATGAAAAAGTAACTCAATCTAGATCAAATGTGAAAATTAAATTGCGAAAATTGGACTTAAAAATTATATGATAAACATCATTTAACATCAACGATTAAAGAAACTTATGAGAATCTGCATCTGCCCTTTCTGAAGCTCTAAGTCCATCAGTTGTTTGGTTGATTGGGATCATTGGAGGAAAGAATATCGAATGTAAAACGTTGAAATATGACCTTTATACTTTGTCGCAACATTTTATGTCCTGATATTTCAGAATTTGAGTGAAATATTGGCTGATACACTACGGCTAAAAGAAACTTTGAAAGTTTGAGAACTCAATCGGATGCACTACGGCTAAAAGAAACTTTGGGAGTTTGAGAACTCAATCGGATGCACTACGGCTAAAAGAAACTTTGAGAGTTTGAGAACTCAATCGGATGCACTACGGCTAAAAGAAACTTTGAGAGTTTTGAGAACTCAATCGGATGCACTACGGCCAAAAGAAACTTTGAGAGTTTGAGAACTCAATCGGATGCACTACGGCTAAAAGAAACTTTGAGAGTTTGAGAACTCAATCGGATGCACTACGGCTAAAAGAAACTTTGAGAGTTTGAGAACTCAATCGGATGCACTACTGCTAAAAGAACCGTTTTGAAAGTACAGCTAAAAAATAATAAACAATTGAAATCTGTCGGTTAAATAAAATTGAATTGATTTTCATGTACCATAGCTGATCAATGGCCCCAAGAGAAAAGAAGCAGTAAAAAACACTCTCACCCTGGGCTCTCTTATCTTATCTGTTTCAGACGCTTCTTCTATACAGAAGATTATTGCGTCCTATGCTTATCTATGGTTTGTGTATAGTCCTGCATTCTTATTAGAGTTTTAAATGTTGATAAAGTGTTGGCTTTCCTGGTTTCTTCAGGCAACCCATTCCAACCCCGAATTCCGGACGGGAAGAACGAAAATTTGTATGAGTTTGTTCTTGCATACGGAATAAGAAAGTTGTTTTTATCCTTATGTCTATCTGAGGGTTGTATTAAGCTATCTTTGTGTTGTATTTCTAAATTAGAGTTAATTGCTTTATGTATGATTACTACTTTACTCTTGGTTCTTCTATCCTCTAGTGTTTCAAGGTTTAATGATTTAACTAATGGTGTTATTCTAGTCAGTTTTGAATATTCTCCAGTAATGAATCTGGCAGCTCTTTCTTGGATTTGTTCTAGTTTATCAATGTTTACTTTGGTGGATGGGTCCCATACAGAAGATGCATATTCTAGTACAGGTCTCACCAAAGTGAGATAGCAATTTAGTTTTATATCTTTATTACATTTGTAAAGCTTTCTTTTTATAAAGCCTAAGTTTTTGTTTGATTTTTTAATAACTTCATTGACATGGGGATTCCATGATAATTTCTCATTTATTATGACTCCTAAGTATTTTGCATCTTTAGTTTGGGTTAGTTCCTTTCCATGAATGAAATATTTTGAATTTTTTTGTTTCTTTTTCTTTGCTACTCTTAACAATTGACTGGTGGAAACTCATACTCCAGTTAGTTTCACATTTTATCAATTCATCTAGGTCTTTTTGTAAAATTTTGCTATCTTGTTCCGATTTAATTGTTATATAGATTATACAATCATCAGCAAATAACCTAACTTTTGTTCCTGTTTGAGATGTTGTTGGGTAAATCATTTATATAATATCAAAAAGAGTAAGGGACCTAGCACAGTTCCTTGTGGAACTCCTGAATTGACCTTTATTTGTGCAGATTTAGATCCATTAATTATTACAGTTTGCTCCCTGCCCAAAAGGAAGTCTTGGATCCAGTGATGTAAGGAACCTGAGATTCCAAAGTAGTTAAGTTTTTTAAGTAAACGAAGGTGGTGAACTTTGTCAAATACTTTTGAGAAGTCTAGTAATATTGTATCTATTTGATCATTTTTGTCTAAGCCTTTTGATAGTTCATCTATTAAACCTATTAATTGTGTTTCACATGATCTGTTTTTTCTAAATCCGTGTTGATGTGGGCATCGGGCATTATATTTGTCAAGGTGGTTAACTATTATACTATATATTATGTGTTCTAGTAATTTACAGGTGATACTAGTGAGTGATACAGGCCTGTAATTACCAGGGTCTGATTTATCCCCTTTCTTAAAGAGTGGAGTTACGTTAGCTAATTTCCAATCCTGGGGCACTTTACCCTGGTTTAGAGAGGCTTGAAAGAGAACTACAAGGATTGGGGACAGTTCATTGCTTAGTTCTTTTAATAACCTTGCAGGCAAATCATCTAGGGCCAGTAGCTTCGTTTATTTTAAAGTTTTTTAGGATTGAATGTATACCTATCTCATCTACAGTTATGTTACCTATTTCCTCCATTTTATTAAAATTTATTAAAACTTCTTTGTCGCCTGAGGCAGAAAAAGATGATGCAAAATATGTGTTAAGGATATTAGCTTTAGTCTCATTATCATTATAGGTTTTATTATTTGAGCCTTTTAGTGTGGCTATTCCTGTAGGTTCCATTTTTTAGATTTGATAAAGGACCATAAGTTTTTAATGTTATCTTTGGTAATTACATTGTTTATATATTTGGAGGTTTCGACTAAGTTTTTATGTGTCAAGTCTTTAATCTTTAAGTATTTTTTGTGTATCCTATATATGAATAGGTAGCCTTAAATTTCTTTAATAAATTCTGTTTTTGCTTGCATAGCTTTTTTAATTTAGAATTGAGCCAGCATTTGTTAATTTTATTTGATGTTAGTTTTGTTGGAACATTCTCATCCATTATAGTGTTTAGACTAATTTCTTTTTATATCTTTCAAAATTTCATCTACTGGGCTATTAGTGTTAAATTTACTTAGGAAATGTTTTTGGACGTTAGCCGCTGATTGGTGTAGTTTTATTGAATTACATTTATTCCAAAGATATATTATTTTTCTAGGTATCTTATTAATTTTAGTTTTTATTGATATTTTAGATATCATGGTCAGACAGTCCTCTCGATTTTTGTTGAGGCCGGCATTGAGTACCTTTCGCTTATTTACACACATACCTCAAATTGCACTACTTATTGGTCAGTGCTTTCATTGGGGTGGTCACCTGCATATCTGTATATCCGACTATTGTTACAGTAAGTCTTGTCTATAAATTTATTAAACTGAGTATAGAACTAGTTTAAAACTTATAAGTTTAAGTACTTTGATTTAATATGACTAAAAACGTGGGGCGGGCGCTTATGAGGTTTTACACATGCAGTTCACTCATTCTCTCAATTATAGATATCTCTTTTGCCTTCTAAGTTATACATCTTTAATTGTTATACCAAACACCTACCCCACTTTTTAGTCATATAATAATGAAATTACTTGAACTTATAAGTTTTAAATTATTTTCTTTTTAGTCCACTTATAAAAAAAGTGTTTTTTTTAAAATCTTTTTTTACCTCTATTTATTATGAATATACCTTTCATCCATATCCATTCATGACGATGAAGTCGTGTGATGTTTAGGAGAAATCCATAAATGAAGTTAGCATTCAGGTAATGGGAGGTTAAATTTTGACATTATCTGTCGAAGGAGATGAATTCGAAAATGGAGTTGGAAATTTTCGTTTATATAGTCCCAAGTTTTCATAAGTGTTCGTCCTGTCAAGTCAAACAAATGTCTGTAGTTTAATATCAGTAATGTAAAACTAAGACGTTTTCTTTTTGAGCAACCAAAGAGCCCGAGTAATTCAAATAAAAATTATGGACATTGTAATTTTTTTGTAAAATTGAAACTATGAGAGATACACTATTTTAGAAATTTAAATACTCGGTTAAAAAAAAATATTTCTTAGTCACTCCATTCTGAATTCTTGCCTTTAATTTTCTTTTAAAACTAATTGTAAAATTTAAAACTCTATTAACTCAATAACAATTACCTGAAAATAACTAACACGATGTAAATCAACTGAACACTGACTAGACCTTCAATGTTCCTCTAAATTTCGTTTTATCCATGTCCAAAATAACAATAGATAGCTCTCACCTGCCTGGCAATGTCCCCTCTAAGGTTCGTTGGTCCAAGTGCAAAGCATACAAAACTCGTGTGCAAAGTTTTTAGAGCTTTCATCAGACTTTTGGTGTGAAAGTGGTTGATCTCATGGCATTGATACACGGTACATGTTTTAAATTATACATATGAGGAAATCTTTCTTGAAATATATTAAGTTAACAATGAATATGAAAGAAAAATTCGCTTCAATAATTACCGATATAATGGTATAAACTTTTCATCTTAAATTTATCAATAAAAATATAAAAAATGCAAACATTTTATTATTAGAAAATTATTAATGAGATAAATGAAATATTGAGAAGAACGAAAAGCAAGTAAAAAGGTTTTAAAAATTAGAAAACAAAAGTTGGAAAAATATATATAATTAATCTTATTATTATTATTATTTATTCACTTATATAGCGCAGTACCCCAGCCTACAGCTGGGCTCACAGCGCTTTACAAACATGTTCAACAGCTACATAAAACACATTGCACTCTAAATCTTCCTAAACATAGTTACACACACAAAATTTCATATAAATGTTCAGAAATGGAAGCATCACTGTCATAGACTGTTAATTTGATGGAGCAATCTTTAGCGAAACAGGAATCCATGATGAAGATCCTGATCCAGAAATAATAACAAGACAAAACACACAATTTAATCAAGAGTTCAAGGCTATGCATGCCTGTTAGGCGTAGCCTCGTTCTCAAGATTCCACCAAGAAGTATAATCGCAATGGTCGTCCCGTGGTTCGTTGTAGGCTGTATCACGTCCATCAGGTTGTACCGAGTCACCTTGTATCGAGAGTTCAGTCTTTTGTCCACTCTTGTAATAAGTTACAAAGGCCAAAACAACGCTCATATCAACGAAAGAACGCGCTATACGTGAGATGACGTTGTTCTATTGTAACTTCCACATTAATAGTAATAGTATTAAACAGCCACAAGATGACAAGTCCGAGCAAAATACAACACCAGACGGGCATATAGGGAATTCAATTCGATGATTGACCCCTTGATATCTTCAAGTTCCTCATTTCACACTTTATAAGCTTAATCGCAGTCAAATTCGGTAAAACGACTTTGGGGCCGTCCATAAACGACGCCACGCGACTTTGAGCGATTTTACCCCCCCCCCTCGTCACACGGCATCACAAAAACCGGCCCGCGGCCTTATCTTAAATAGCTATTTGACGGACGTATTATTTCTGTAACGTCATTATATTTATTTTAAAAAGTCGAAATATTGTACTGTTTTGGTTACCTCAAAGGATGGCAAAAATCGATAACATTTTATTGCTTACCAGACTTTCAGTCTTAAAGGCCAAACAAGGGGACAAATTTAGTTGCTTCGGTTTGATCTGCTATTAATGACGTTAACATTACCAAGAAAACAATCTCTTTATTTAATAATGATGGTGCCCATGCCAGGACTGGTGAGCGCGGTTGACTAAAAAAACTTGTTTGTAACAAAGTCAGTGAAGAGGCTGGCAAAGATTTTTAACTTCACTGTATCATTCACTAACAAGCTCTTTGGGCCGAACACCTTAGATGTCATCATGTCCTGACTCCTGACTACAGTGATAAAAGCTGTTAGCTCGTTTCGCTATAAAGCCCTGTTTCATCGGCAGTTTCAGCTGTTTCTTCTTGACATCTAGGGAGAATACGCAGATGTGTATTACAATGATATAAGATGGCTCGGTGGAGGGACAGCACTTCAGCGTCTTTACACACTTAAATAAGAAACGAGACTATTCATCGTGGAAAAATAGGGAATAGCCAATTCCAGAACTATCTGATCCTTATTGGCTGGAAGATTTTGGATTTTTAGTTGATGTGACAAGACATCTAAACTTTCTTAACACAAATCTTCGCTGCAAATTTTTAAAAGGTAACTGTATCAAATTCAGCCCGATACTACACATTTCGCCCCACTAGAGATTCTCAGAAATTCGAACATTAGCTAAGAAAATGCTCAGCTTGTTTGCCTTAACATGTGTGAGCAGCCATTCTCAGATATAAATTTTAACTAGAATCGTGTGAGGACGAGACTAAGTGACTCTCACATGTGTGATATCATACGTATGCTACTAGTGGCATTGAGCAAGACCGCTTATATTTACTGCAGTCAAGATCTCAGTTTCATCCTTCACACATTAAAGTTTTGCAATAACAAACTCTCAAAGTATGTTACTTTTGTTTATTATCTTTATCTGGCCGCCGCATATCTTTACTTCATGGAATATTGCCCACCATGCAACAAGCTGTGGACGCCCATGATTTAATGTAGGGAAACCATTAAAATCCACTCGTTTCTGTAAAATTTCTCAGTATAGAAGAATCACTTTCTAACAAATACATGAAAATTATAAATTATTTCTTAAGTTCAATTTTGTTATAAAATTGTTTGAGAAGAGTTTTTTTTTAATTCTTCATTTTCTTTTAAGTGACGTGTCTCCTACAGAAGTGTACATTTTTGTATTCAACATTTCGATCTCTAGCTAGGAGTTTACATTTAGGATTTCTTGTTTGTTTCTAAATTTAAATTACTAAGCAGAATCAATTTGTTAAGTCATTGGCCAGTTTATCCCAAAACATTTTCGTCTGCATCTCTTCTTCTCCGTTTTGAGGGTATAGAATGTACGTGTTATTCCGTATGTGGTACAACAAATCTGAACTCAGTTCATGGGTAGGAATGGATTCTTTCAGTAAGAAAACCAGCACCGGGTCTCCCAGTGTGGACAGACTCCATGTTGGCCATCTGGAGAGAATAAATTATAACGATTTAATAGAACCTCCTCCTTGTTTATGTTTATGAATTGTTATATTTCAGAAGTGAAGGGAGTGCAGAGGTGAGAAAATTTGAAATACCAAATAGTTTATTTCAACATTTATGTATTTATTACGTCATTAAGTATTTATTTATATTGATCAGCCCATCATGGAGTGTTCATTTAAAAAAAATATATTTTCAAATTTATTTTTAAAAAAATTGTCATTAAACAATTAAAGGTCTGGAATAAAAGAATGTATGGTAACCATTGGTCATTCAAAAAGTATTCATAGTACTTCTGTAAAAATACAATTGAGTCATGACACCACATTTATATCATAAATCCGCTGCAGTTAAAGCAAACAAGATCCTTTAGTACTTATGGAAAAAATATCTAAGAATGAAAAATATATAAATATACACATGACATGCCAATTTCTACAACACATGACATGCCCATTTCTACAACACATGACAAGCCCATTTCTACAACACAGGGCCTGTCCGTTTCTAGTAAAAACAGTCATATATTGGAAGATGGATAACTTGCAAACAAGGTATAAATGAGCCTGACAAGACGTCGAATTTTTTTTTCGATAAAGAACCTCCTTTAACGAACAAATAGCACAAGAACAAATAAACGAATAAAACGAAAAATTAAAACTTTGCTGCAGTGAAATCCATATCTAAAGAGAGAAATAGCAGGAAGAAATTATTAAGAGCTCATTATGAAAGGAGAGCGTGGGCGTGGCGAATCATTTTTTATGTCAGCGTAAATAAAACATTCATACCATGTGGTGCAAGGGTCCCATATTATTGGCTAAGTCTATGCCCCAGATTTATCTTTAAGCCTGATTGCTGTCTCACCCGCATTTTGTTCACACGGATTGGAACAGACTTCCAAAAGAAAATAAGCCTATAAAAATTGAAAAATGTCCATCTATTGACTCCCCCCCTTTCAACCCTACAGTCTATTATACCCTTCTGAGTTGCTTATCCGACCCTTGAAGTATCTTCTTCTTTTAGAGACACCCGGAAAGACCGAGAATATATATAAAGGGAAGAAACGGCTATGTGACATTTTTGTAATTTTTAGTTATCCCCTTCTGATAGAGTTCTACCAACAATAAAATGTTATGAATGAAGTTTTATGAAAAATTAACGTCTTTGACCCTATGAAAAATTAAAACGTACTTAGTTAATTAATGATAAATCTGTATAGTTTTGAACTTTAAAATGTGAATATCTCAAAACTATAATGATGTCAAATAGCCGTTTCCTACCTTGGGTTCTACATATGTAGGCGCCAGATTGTACAGTCATCACGGTTTTCTAGTGATAATGACACTATATGTTCGCATATGTGGTTAATATAGTTCAATGTACATGTATTCTTCTTAAAATAAACCATAACAGTTTAGATTTAAATTTATAGAAAAATTGCATCATCATTTTTGTATTCTAAAATTAGCAGTATCGAACTGCTGTGAAACTCAAAGAAAAAAATGTCTTAGTTTTACTTGTGTTAGTTGGCGTATTTTGGCCTCATAATATATTTTTTGTTTTATCTCCTGGTAAGAAGAAAAAAAAAGAGTTTTCTATCACGTTAGAAGGCATGTCACAGCATTGTGTGAAGCATTTATTTTCCAATAATTATACAAATTGACTAAGAAATAAATGTCTACGAGTATTTAGGTAAAAATATTTGACATTGTTCAAAAGAAAACGAACCTTAACTAATTAACTGTCACATTTATTATTGAGTGCACAAAAATACATTCGAAACTTTTTATTACTTCCTGTTTTTTTTGTTGGATCACGTTTAGAGATTGGATCACGTTTAGAGATTGGATCACGTTTAGAGATTGGATCACGTTTAGAGATTGGATCACGTTTAGAGATTGGATCACGTTTAGAGATTGGATCACGTTTAGAGATCGGATCACGTTGCACAATTCACCATTCCTAGTGGGATCTCGTCCCCAATCGGATGACGTTTCTCCACCCCTGACCAGTACATAGAACTTCAATATTGTAATATGCTAATTGAATATGTTCATAAACTTTGATTAAGATCTAATGACCCATGAAGTAGATACATAATTATATTACTCAAGAATTAGAAAATAAACTGCGTTGTGGGTATTACTCTATTTATTATTTCACGATTACTCATGGATCAAATCACATTTGAATATAAAAATGTATAAACTATTTAAATAGTTTCCATATTTTATTTATTGACTTTTTTAAAGTTGAAGTTTAATAAACGTCGAGGAAGTGGGCCATGTTTTACGTTAAATAAAACGTCTGATCATTTGAAGAATTTCAAAAATATAACTAAAGTAGACGCCAAAGCCATACGACTAATGCCCGAGGAATTTGATTTAAGCAATTGAATGAATGGTAAAAGAATTGCAAAAGGTACAAACAAACACTGAAATATACATGCACTTTCATCCATTTCGATATGAGCAGAAAAGAATATGGATACATGAAATTAACATTAGTTTTACATAATATTTTTATAACATAGACAATAAATATGATTACCAAATGTGATCATTAACATCAGTGACGCAGCTCATTTTAGAGTAACTCTTGGTGGGTCAAGACAAATGTATCTCCAGACGGCCATAAATACCATCCGTTCATATAAATATACAAAAAACTAAGTGTGAATCATCCCACCAAATCCTACACCTCTGAGTAAAAATGTCTAGTCAAGTTTCTTAACTACCTGCAGCTCGTAGTTACACCAGGTGCTGGCCAACAAGTTCCGTGTGAGAACCACTAACGTCTTCCTGCTCTCCCTGACGGCCGTCACGATGTTGGAAGCGATGAAATCTCCCGCCACGAAGTCTCGTCCGTGCACGTGAAGTCTCAGACCACGGCTAGACAACTCTAAGGATAGACAAATAATCGTGTGCTGATTTCAGGGCAAAATAAAGTTACAGGTTGTTTTCTTTTTTTTAATTGCAGACAACTCTTGCGTCCTACGTTCCTGTAAGAATGCACAGAAAATGCTGGTCTGTTGGCAAGTGACGCAGCGTTCACGGGCCACGGCTATGGGGATGTGTGGTGTACAGTGCCCAACCGCCTTTGTTTCCTTTACTAGTGTCAGTTAACCATTCGCAGCTGGCTTGACCCAGAAACAAATCCCTGCATTCAAGGAGATTCTAATCCGTTACTCCCGGTTTTGAAACTTTTCTTTTGCTTCCACAATTTTTATACCATTAGCGTGGAAATACACTCTACATCAAAAACATCAGGTTTATAATTTGTCCTCGTCTTGGAAGTTAACAAAAATAAATATTAGATATATTTAAAGTCTGTTCAATCTGCTATCTAATGTTCTGAATTTTTTTTTAAATTGAATTGGATGTTTCAATATATAATCAATTATGATAAAAGGATTTAAAATGTTATTGTATTTACATTAATTTTACAAGTTGCAAATGAAAAAATTCTGTAATGTGCTAATTATATTCCGTGAGATAACCCCAATTAGAATTTTTGTTTTTTTTAAAAACACAAGTAAGTGTTTTAATAAACTTTAAAAAATCTTTCTACAAGTGTAAAAAAAAATATAATGAAGTTTTACACATTTTTTCCACAGGATTCCAAAAAGTGCTAACCATTGGCACAAGGATTGCGTGGGCCCAGATTTGGGTAGAGATAAGGTATTAATAAAGATAATAGGTGAAAATTAAGATAGGTAGGGCCTATCAAAGCGCGAGGCCCACTGCGGCCGCATTGGTTGCAGTGGCCTTAGACCAGCCCTGGCTGTACCCACACAACAAGAATAGCCATTATGTTAGAAAAACAGGGGGAACAAGGTCCCTTAATCTATTAAAATTATTCAACAGTATAGATTGGAAATTCTGTACCCAACATTATAATTTGGCTAAGAATCTTTTCATCAATTGCCATCAGTGTATCTAGTTGTGAAAAGAGCTTCTCCAAACTGAAGTTGATAAAAAATTATCTTCGTTCGACAATGAATAATTATTGCAATCTTGTCCAAAGAACAAGATATTACAAATAATTTAAATTTTGATAGCATAAGAAACTATTTTTCTAATATGAAAGTTAGGTAAGTAAATGTATAAATATTAAATATGTTTACATACTATTGTATACAATTTCTTTGTTTATAAAACAAAATCATATATTTATAAATCAAAAAATAAAAGCATATTAATTGGTAATGTTTTTGGGTGTACATTTGCAATTTGTTTTGTCTCATTTTTGGGGGGGGGGTCGACCTGCCACCTCAATAAATTTCTTGTAGCCTTTGAAAAAAAGTATCTTGTATATTTATACATGTGTATTTATAGGTATATCATCTTATGCGGCCTCTTTTATTACTGCTTATATAAATAGGGCATGTAATTGCAAAAATATTCCACACGTTTACTTCGTTTCAGTTACAATTATTTATTCATGTTTATTCATTTATTTTTAAAAAAATTATATGATTGACTGATTTTTCACCCCTGCCCCCTTGTCAAACGTCGTCACAAAAACTTAGACCCCTTCTTCAATATGACGTCACAAAGCTTCACCCCTCCCCATAAAGCCGTATTTTCTATTTGAAAATGTGCATGTTTTACATAATTTTTTTCATTTAAATATGTTTTTAGTGTAAGGGTGCACTCTAATATCGTAACACGCGTGAAGCTTAAACGTCATTAAATAAAGTGTCAGTAATATTTAAATAGGACTTTTAATATAAGCTGCGCGTCTTGATGTGACATCAAATGTGTGACTCCCCTCTCCCACCCCCAGGTGCGTGACGTCATTTATGGACGGCCCATAAAAGGGTGGCAAATTGGAGACCACCCCAGGCGGCAAAAGGTCTAGCTACGCCACTGACCCTCCCAACCCCCCCACCCCCCGTAAAAAAATAATCTTCACCCTATTGAGTGACAAGATTGATATATGTGATAAACACAGAAGCGTGTAATTAACTTATAATCAATAAAAAAAACACATCAAAAATTGATTATTAACACATTATTTCCCGTTGTAAAACTAGAAGTTTTACCTGGAGAGACGTCGTTGACAACGAAATCCTCGTCATTGGTTGCGTATGAAATGAAGACATCGTACCTGAAGTTGTCTTTGTCTAGCGGCGCGTGTTTCGCCTTGAGTTTGATGTAAGCGGCGTAGTAGAAATACCGGAACTTCCAGCGATACCTGGTGGATGCAGATAGAAAATACAGAGAGTGAAAGTAATTTTGATATTTACTATGGGAATAAGTTAGAACATGCTGATAAGCTTAGAAAGCTTAGACCAGGGACTTAAATAGAGTTAGGGCCAAAGTAAGTGGTTTAGAGGTTTGTCACCAATAAAAAAAAATTATAATTCTACAGTTATCGGAAAATCTTAGCAATTTCTACAAGGAACATATTTCTGTTCGTTGTGGGACACTACCTAAGAATTTGATTTTCTTCACCATGGGAAAATACTTTTAGGGTTTAAGATTTTAATGAAAAAAATCTCAGGACTTCAGATGTTAGCAGGCGATTATTGGCTATGATATTTTTTTCATTTAAAATATTTCAATTAGGTTTCGAATGAAGAGTAATAAGAAGATATAAAAAAAGACCTTCAATTCGTTTTAACTGAACAAAAAATGTTGTTTCTTCATTATATGAAAAAAAACTAACATTTAAAAAAAAATGTTTTAGGACAACCAAAATTTTTTTTATTATTTAATGTTATCGAGTTTATTAAAAGCAATGTGAGGGAGATTTTTTTTATTTCTGTAAGCTATGTGAAGAGTTCGCAAGGGTCGGCCAATCACAGTTTATGGTTGACAAGCTAGGGTGGTGAAGGGTGGTGAGCAGGTATATAACCTTAGTACAAATGTCTCGAGACCAACAATGCGTCGGTGTTTCTCCCCACCGACGTTCACTCGCATTGTTTTGATTTCTTCGTTTTGTAATTTGTGTCCATTCTTCCCCACCCCCTTTTTCATTGCACTATCCATGAGCAAGTCTGCGGCGTGTGCTACGTCGTGGGGCGTATCTAGTTAATTCTAAAACACAAGTTGGCCCCGTGCCCCACGCTAGACATATCCGGGAAGGCTAGAGCGACAAGAGACAGTCTTGCGGTCAGACCATATTGTACAGCACTGCCCAGCAGATAGAGCACCTTTGTGCTTCAACTACATCCAAATTGTAAGGGTTATAGCTCACTTACATAGCTTTTTAATCCGTTTTGAGTTTTTTTTATCAGCATCTTTCCGCCTCGCGAGACGATGGTACATCACCGTTGGGTTGGGTTGCATTTCCTCGTGTGGCTGTGCAGTCCTATCATTGAGTGACAATCTTTACCACAGCTTTCTCACACGAGTTCTGTGCTTCCCACTATTTTGGCCTTTCTCCTCGCTCTTCTGTCTGTAGCTTCCTCCATCCTTCGCTCTTCGGTTACTATGCCGCCCTCTTTTACAACTATGCGCAACGTAGATGGGTCTTCTGCCTTAAACCCCCAGTCGTTTGTTCGTATTCTGGCTGCTTTCATATCTCTCTGGCAGACATCTTTAAATCGGAGACGTGGGTGACCTGTCTTCCTCTTTCCCGATGCCAGTTTTCCATATAGGAGGTCCTTGGGGATGCGTTCTGGGCTCATTCTTTTTACATGTCGTAGACATCATAGCCAGCTTTCATTAAGGATTGAGAACATGCTTTGGGTATTTGCTCGCATCATGACCTCACTATGTGGCACTTTGTCCTGCCATTTAATGCCAAGGATGAGACGCAGGCACCTAAAATGGAACCTATAATCCGTTTTGAGTAATGAAGATGGAAATAACTTTTCTCACTAAAGAAATTGCCAAAATTCTGTTCTGCTTAAAATTTGATTCAAGGAATGAAAGAGCATAAAGGATATTTTACTAAATTTAAAGTTTTAGCAAGCATCGATTGCCCCATTTCAATGAAGCAGCTATGCATAAAGCCACCTGTAGCGGTGGGTAAAGAATTCAGTTACAATCAGTCTTCAAAATAAACTTGATTTACATTTTTATAAGTATGTCGTCCCTCTTTAAATCGTTGGAGTGCCGCAAGGGGCGGATAGCTTCATCTATAACTCACACGTATCCCTATTCATATTTTGAAAGCTGTTAGTGGTACCCATCTGCCTCACCATCGATAATTTTAATATTAATTGAAGTTCAACCCAAAGACATGGTGTAAAGAACAAACAATTTAAATGGAAACATCTTTTTACCGTGCACAGTGTCAAATATATGAAAACGCATGACCTAAAATTTAAATCACACCTCATGAAAACGAACGATAACATATTTTACCTGTAAAAAATACCTGCTACAACGAATCCCATCATAAGTAAAGTCAGCCCCAGGATGGCTAAAAACAGTGGGACATTCTCTGCGCAGGTTCTGTTCAAAACCTGGAGAGTCTCGGCATATGAATCATTGATAACTTTGAAAGAATCGTCGGAATATTTACACAAGTAGTTGGTAAAACTTGGCTCGAACGCCCTGGAGTTGACCATCCAGGTCAAAAAGTCCAGATTTTCACACTCGCATCGAATGGGATTATGCGACAGGTCGACCAACAGTTTTCGTGTTTTGTTCTGGCACAAGGAATCGATGTGATCACGCACGTGGTCAGTGAGACGACTCAGCTCTGAGTGGCTTAAGTTGACCAGCTTCAGGTTTGTCATGTGAGAGACGGTGACGTTAAAATTCCACATGCTGCTGAAATTCATCAGCAAAGTTTCCAAACTGTTAAGGCCTACGAAAATTTCTTGTGGAATATTTCTCAGATCATTAAATGAAAGATCTAGAGATTCTAAGTTATTAAGGTCGTAAAATATCATTGACCCTGGCTTGTAATCCGTGAAGAACTTACTGAGAGCGTTTCGCGCCAGATTTAGATGTTTCAAACCCTTCAAGTTCCTAAAAAAATCCCTATGAAGTGTATTCACCGAATTCTCCTCGAAGTTCATGTATTCGAGTCGCTCAAGTCCGGTAATCGGTCCCATCAAAACGGGGAAGTAATTCTTACTCATACTCAATGTTTCTAACGAATTGTTGGTGTCAATGTCAACTCCAGAAAGGACGTACTTCAAAGCCGCGATGTTCATTTCAATACGCCTTAAATGAGGCGGGAGTTTTATGAACAGCGACTGTTTGTTGGGATTAATATTCCTGTTGTAACCATTGGGGAATGATGAAATGGCGTTGATTAAAGAATGCTCCTCGTCGTCTGGTAGATTTGGGACATTGTAGCTGCCACTGAGCTTTAAATTCCTCAAGATCTTTAAATGGAATAAATCTTTGAAATATTCCCCATAAATAATACGGTTATTCCCCAAATTGACATAGGTGAGATTCTCAGGGGCATGTTGTAGAATACCAGAATCTATCACCTCAAAACTGTTGCCCATGGCTTCTAGACTTATCAACTTTCGAGGTAAACTCTGTATGGTTGTGTTTGATATTTTTACGGATTGGGAATGGTACGAGTTAATGTAACTCATGCGTAATATGATAATATTTGACTGTCTCAACCGTGATAGGCTCGTCATGAAACTGTCGACACCTAGTCGGTAGTTAAAACTAATGTCCAGGAACTCCAGCTTCTGTAATGGTTCAAACACGCCAATATCAATGTTCTCTATTTTACATGTGTTGATGTCCAAATGAGTAAGATGGTACAAATTAGTGAACTTTCCGTTTGCAAGAGTGGTCAAGCTACAATCACCCTGTGTATGAAACCCTCTAAGGTTAAACTTTTTCAGTGACGTCAAATTACGGAAACCTTGCCCAAATGAGATGCCCTGTTGACCATCCATAAAAAGCTCCTGAAGGTTTGCAAGATCTACAAGCATTAAATCTGGTTGGTAATGCGTGAATAAATTTTTATTTCTGCCTAGACGGAGAGATTTTAGCGATGGCAAGTTTCTGAAAATCCTACTCGGATCTGTAGGAAATGGTGGTAAGGTGATGTTATTATTTTCCAGACTTAGAACCTCTAGGAGAGACAAGTTTTTAAATGCATCTATCTCAATTGTGTCCAGTCTATTGCTGGAAATAAATAGCAACCGCAACTGCGTGTAATTGCAGAAGGCGCAGCTTTTTAGGGAATTGATACTGTTGTACGAGAGGTTAAGCTCCGTAATGTTTCTGGGCAAACAATCTGGCACGTCCTGCCAATGACTTTTAGAGCAGTTGCATGCGCTCCCGTTACATTCACAATGCGGAGACGGCCCTCGGTTCTCCATTAGGTCACCGGAACAAGACACGATCAGGTTTTTATCAGTTTCAGCGAACCCTTCATAAATATCCTTCCCACCAACTTTATTGGAACCTGCAACCCTCGGCTCTTGCTTTCCGAGGATACCTCTGTTGATAATCCTGGATGACGCTAACTTTTCTTCGTTCGAGATACCTTGGCCTTGGACTTGAGGTCGTCCGATTGAACACGTCATGGCATCGAGGACCATCACACACGCAAACAATGTTGAACAGCCCTTGTACTTTCCCATTATTTCGTGCAGCTATCGTGGTGACACTTTTGGTGAGGACTCTGGAAACGATAAGGAGAGCATTAGTGATCCTCGAGTTGCGGACGCACATAAGCAATGCCGTGGTGATACAATCAGCTAAAATTTGAAAATAAATAGGAAAAAAAAACCACACAAATACAATTGAAAATTTAAACAACAAACACTCGCAGAACTCACTGCATAGTGACTGGTGTGACGAAATTCGACAAACATAGACAATAAATGAACGCAGTGGCAATTAGCGATACACCTAGACACAGATACAACAGTATTGGATCATCAATTACTTTCTCCCTTGATCTGTGACGATGTACCAAACAATAAGCTTTGAGGTTTCAAAATCTAAATAATCTGAAAGTCGTCCTAGCCACCATAAGTGTTCTTTTTTCTTTTCATACTTTTTTGTGTGAATTGTTCTTAATTATTAAATTTTAAAAAATTAATTAATTTTAGATTTAAAAAAAATTATGATAACATTTCTCCAGGTTTAAGTATTGCAATTGTGAAACTAAATATTGTTACATAAAATGTACCATTAACCCTTTAAAGGGCAGAGAAAAGTACAAATAGTTTTAAGTTTTTTTTCGATCATTTTATTTGAAATGTGACTCAAATGACATAAAAACAAGTTACTAACATTACATATTTAGAGTATCTTGTACTTGGGGGGTGACACTAAGATTGCCACTGCCCATGTAGTAAAGTGAAGGTGGCAATATAGATGCCACTGACCACACATTACAACTGTGAACAACATCAGAAGAGATCATCTTAGTCAATTTCTACTGATGAAATTAGTCAAAGGGAGTGGCATACAATGGAACTTGGCATCTAGAGCATTGAATCTTTGATCTTTTGTTGTTAGTCTTAGTACTGCAGTACCGACATCTTCTGAAGGACTCCAGATCAGCTGGTAGGTGAAGGCCGACATCATCAAGACGAATTGCCAGAGGAACCCCTAGTTCTTTTTTGGGAGCATTTGCCTTGAATTTTTTTTTATAGAAATTTGAGAAGTGTGAACTGGGGCGTTTACGGCTGCAGAATGTTCCACACAGTTCTCTAGCCAACAGTCTCCTAAAATCAATCATTTGGACTGGAGCTTGTTTGTGAACAATTTTGCGAAGAATAAATGCATTCACAATAGCAGAATCCAACAAGAAATAGAAGATTCGTAGCCACCACCGTTTTGACTTTCTGTCAACTTCATAAAAAGATCTCTTTTGGTCAAATCTGTCAACACCACCCATCCTCCTAGTGTACTGTGCAACTTGCGGGGGGCACTTGATGGACATCCTGGAACCATGTTTCTGTGCATTTCCAGTATTTCAATTTTTTTCTAGGAAGTATAAAGATTAGTTGCTCAACAATAGAATCAATAACTTCTTGTCAAAAAATCTGTAAAAATATGCTGAATCTGTTTTTGAAAACTGATGAATTGGTTCTAACGGTTTGTCATCAAAATCTAAATTCACCATTGTTTCCAACTGGGGGGGGGTCTATCTTTTTCCAAAGAATATCTTTATTATCTGAAACTGAAGCTATTTCATCATCTGGTGAATCAGTTTCACTGTCAGCAGAAAACTCTTCATCATTTTCTGAATGTAAGAAAAGTCTGTCAAAAGAATCGCCAGCTCTTTTTTCAGGGTCACGTTGAGTTTTTTCATTGCTGGACACAAGACGAGGATCAGATCTTTCTGGATCTACTTCTTCACATTCACTGTCACTATTGTCTTCTTTATCATCTTCAGAACCTGAATCATCAGGGATGTCGAGATATTCTATGACCTCTTGTTGAGAAAAGTATTGACGTTGAGCCACCTGCAACATAAAGAACAAAAAAGATGAATAGTTTACTAACGAAGTGCTATATATTTAGTAACTAAATACAGTCAGTGGCAAATATAATGCCACCCTCTAATTCAGGTACAGTCAGTGGCAAGTATTATGCCATCAATATCACTTTTGTTTGAAATGTTCACTTCACAACAGTAGATTATAACTAAAACAAAAAAAGAGACACTTTAACCACTATTATTCAAAAAAATAACCAAAGAATTGCATAATACTTACTGTGAAATGTTAATTTGTTGCAAAACTCAGGCCACCATCACAAGTGGGTCAACCCTAACTCACCACGTCAACGTGTTACTCCAAAAACAAAGAGCTAGAGCTCTTGTGTAAACGTGTCTCGCCCTCTTTTATGTAAGGGAAGATACTGCGACAAATACGCGCGGCAAAATATTGTCCACTGAGCTTTAAAAACATTGATTTTGGTGGTGGCGTCTATTTTGCCACTACCCGTTAAAGGGTTAAAAAACTTTTTTGATAATTACATTTTTATCTTACTTATTTCTTAAGTTATTTCTTAATATAAATTTGACATTCTTCGAATTACTTTAAACATGAAATAATTATTTAAAGTAGGAAAGAAAAATAAAGTATTTTTCAATATAAACGGAGGTATGAAATTTAATTTTAAGAAAAGTTTAATTGTTTTCTAGAATTTATTTTTAAAATATTTTTATTTGTCAAATTTTTATAAAAATATTAGGGCTCGATTAATCGTTAAGAATTTTTTAACGATTAAATTTTTTAACGATTAATCGATCAAACACTTTTAAATGCACTGGAAGTTAAAAAAGTAAAATATTTCGACTGATAAATACAAGTTTAAACTATTTTCCGGACGATTACACTAACATTTTGGTTTATAAACTATTGACTGACGTGAATGTTTAAAATGTTGATAAAGGTTATTTTGTCCATTGAGAGAAATCGTTTGCCTGCGATGCAATGTTCCCTCTAAGTCTAAGCTTCGTTGGTCCGTGTGCAAAGTTTAAGAAAAAACTCGTGTGCAAAGTTGCACAACGTCAATTTGTTTTTAAAATTTTTATTTTTGCAAATTTGCTGCGCGGTGATTCTAAACTCCTACGTGGCGTCGGTCAAATATCTGATCAGACGCCCTCCTTAAAGGGAACATTGCTACCATGGTTCTTACACTTCGCTTGCATATCAACTGGAAACTAAACATCCACTACAGCATCAGAAACTTCAGCTGAGACGACCTAAAGCATATGTGAATGATTGCTCAGCTCAGCTGGTTATATTGTTATAAGACCCGCTCATCACTTGAACCAAATAATGTCAATAGACTTGTCTGTTTGCGTTGTTGGTTTAAAGATGTCATATAAAGAAGACATGCCAGTGTTCTTTCGATTTTCGACAAGTACGTTTAATAAATGTTACCTTTGACACCATAAATTCAATTTTTTTGCTTTAACCGAAATTAACGATTAATTAATCTGAACTAAATCGATCTCTTTAAAATGAAACATTTTGTTTTATTGCGTAACACACTCCAGCTAAGTAGGGCGCATCAATTTCTAAGGCACATGGAACATCTCATTGACTTTGAATTGACACATTTGTAACAATACATATGGCAATTAATTCTAAGTTGGAAAATACAGCAGCTTTATAACCTTATACAACAATCAGATAGACATAATATGGATAAAACACTTTTCTTATTCCGTATGCAAGAACAAACACATACACATTCTCGTTCTTCCCGTCCGGAATTCGGGCTTGAAACGGGTTGCCTGAGGAAACCAGGGACCAACATTTTATCATCACTTAAAAATCTAATAAAAATGCAAGACTAGACATAAACCATGGATAAGAGTAGAATGCAATAATCCATGTATAGAAGGAACTCCTGTAACAGATAAGATAAGATACATTTAAAAATAGATCAACACAAAACTCAGTCTCGTCATTTTAATTGAATATACAAAATTTATCTTCTTTCTCCTATTCGGTTATTAAGAAAAATGTGTTCAACATAGTACACCGCTCTTTCAACTAAAGGCTGAAAATAATCTAAAAATAATAAAATATCAATCGACTTTTGTTTTGGGTTTTTCCAAAATTCAAGTATGGTTAATGATGTACATAGTACATAGATATTCTATTTCCAGTTAGAAGGAAATGTGTTTCCGATGACGCTTGAAAAGTCTTCAAACATTGAAAGATTGATTGTTATATCTCGTCTTCACAATACAGTGATACCTCGAGTTACGAATGCTTCAAATTAAGAAAACAATTCAAGAATCGAAAGGCCACTCGAAGACTTTTTTTGTTCCAACATAAGAAAAAAAAATCCAACATAGGAAACACCGCAAAGCTTACGACATTGGGCATCCCGCGACTACATTCAAAGCGCCACCAACAATTCTTGAGCAGTTCAAAGACATAAGCCTGACTCGGTTCAGAAAGATTGTAAAAAGCAGGCAAAACAAGCTACCTTGGCTGAATATTTTGCTAAGAGACCATTGTTAATTGTAGCGAAGATTACACAAACAAAATTTGTTTTAATAAGACAAGAAAAGAAGACAGGAAGTAAAGTAGAGGGGATGAAAGCTGAAACAGGAAAATGCAAAGCGCAAAACAAAAAGCTTTTTAAAAACATTTTAAAAGATTTTTTTAAAAGAAAAAAAAAGTTTAAGTGCCATTTTACGTTAGTTTATTTAACAGTTGTCTTAAATATAAGCATTTATTTAGCATTAAATCATGCAAAATTTGCACATAATGTAATATTTTCATAAATTTAAGTGTTTCGTACGTAATGCCGTAATGTTTTCTGTCATCCACCCTCCTCCCCTAACACCTTCTTCGACACTTCACCACATCGCCTCACTTGAAATGTACATTTGTAATTTGTATCCATATTATTTTCATTTATTTTATTCTCTTTTCATTGCTTTCTATTTATTTATTTGATGTATATATATACTTTTAAGGGTCGAAGAATCCTACTTTGTTTTTCTAAAGTTTTCCATGACATTTTTAATTTTTAGTGTTGTTTCTATGTGGCTTGGAATGTATTAAGTATTTTACATGTAAAACTTAGTGCGAGATACGAAAAATCCAAGATTCGAAAGCCAAACCAGAACGGATCAATTTCGTATCTCGAGGTACCACAGTATTTGAAATAAAGTTAGGCAAAATAAATTTCTTAATTTTCCCAGATTTTCTATTTTCAGCATGATTTGTAATTTAATTAATCCACACCAACACAACATAACTAACAAAAACCTTTTACGGAGTCATTACCTGCAAACGTATAAACAGTATAAAGTATAAGACGCTATGATTTAACTACGTCGAAAATGGTGTGGCGGTGGTTAAATATTTGGTTAAAATCTGAACAAGGAAGAAAACAATATAACATTGGTTTTCATTCAAAGTTTTTTGTTTTAAAAATTTTTATTTTTGACAGTATCAAGGCGTCCTGTTACAACTGACCTATTTTATTTCACTTTTATTTTAAAATACATGTGTGAAATTTGGAATCTATTATTACTTTGAATGTTTCGAAAAATTTACCTTTCGAGTGATTAACCACTGCAACACAAATGATACTGACAACAAATTTATTTTCATCACACTAGCGAAAATTCCCCTTAACCCGTCGGAGCATAGAATTTGTAGATACAGAAAAACAAACAAACAACATCTTTTTATATCTTAATCGGCATCATCAATGCAGTAACATTATGACGCAAAATGTGAAGTAGGACATGAACAAAAGCACAAAAAACAATTTGATGTGACACTTTTGATGAATCGGTATGTTCATGTGCAAGCATGTTGTGTGGGGGACACAACATGCTTGCACATGAACATACCGATCTACACTGCCTTGGGAAATAACGACGCATCTTTGCACTGTTTAAATTGTAGTTTACATCAATTTAGTTCACTTATCTATAATTCCAATGACCTGAACCTGACTGACTTTATAGTGCCTTAACACATCCGGAAATTAATAACTTTGATATACAAAACAACTATTAAGTTTATAAATTTAGTGCACTTCATTCAGAAACTCTAATTATAGACACCTTATACATGCCACGTAAATCAATGTCATATTTCACAGACGCTCTTTCTATACAGACGGTTATTGCGTCATACGCTAAAGCACGGCATAATGTCGATTCTTGGATTTTTATTAGATTTTTCAATAATGATAGTGTGTTGGTTTTCCTGGTTTGTTTAAACAACCTTTTACACGCACTAATTCCAGATGGGAAGATAGAGAACTTGTATACCATTTTGCCTATGTGACAACATACGTGCTTTTCCCGTTATCTGATTGTTGTAATAGATTCTTTTTTTTTAAAATTGAATTCCTTAATTATTATAAATAATTCGTTATTCTTTTATCCTCTGGGGACCTAGATTAGTAATTTAACTAGCTTGGATCCCCTACAGTGGATGCATATTCTGGTACAAGTCTCACAAAATTAAGGTAGCATAATAGTTTCACGTTCTTATTATTATGTTCTTAAAAGTTGACAATATCTGGCTTTTCCAGTTTTGTAATTTATCTTGGCACAAATCATCCTCATGACGAAAGATGTTAGCAAAAAATATATTTATAATAATTTTTTTAAAAACTTTTTTTTTCTATAACCCCCCAAAAAGGTTAGAAAATTTAAATATTAAATTAAATCTTGGAATAGTACGAATTATATTTTTAATTCCATTGATGCCATAATATTTAATAAAGATGAAAGGCTTTAAAACGTTAATCCAACATGTGTCGGACATGGTAAGACTGACGTATTAATAATAAACACGATTATATAAAATGTGTTTTTGCATCGCTCTTTCTCGTAATGTTTCGCTACATATTTTTTGAAAAGATACTGGCAGCACAACAACAAATATTATATTAAACATAAATCAATGAACTCTCTACCCAATGACGTATGAAACTTAACACTTACTTGCCTAGTGAGACGGTTCTATCAGACCCGCTCCTTCGTTACGCTGTTAAATGAGTGAAAGCTTAGCAGTGACTTTGACGTTCCGGGGCATTGAAGTGTTAACATAGTGGACCTCATTCAAAGTGACTAAGACACGGGTTGATTTCTTATGTAGAGTACTTAGCAAGGCCAAGGACACTCGTCTAATCTCTCACAAAATAAATAGAGGTAAAAATGGATTTTTAAAAATCACGTTATTACAATTGAACTAAAAAGAAGAAAATAATTTAAAACTTATAAGTTCAAGTACTTTAATTTAATATGACTAAAAACCAGGGGGAGGGGGGGCGCTCATAAAGGTTTTACATATGCAGTTCACCCATTCTCTCACTTATAGATATCTCATTTGCCTTCTAAATTATAACTCTTTAATTTTTATACCAAATGCCTATCTTTGTGTTGTATTTCTAAATTAGAATGGGATTTTGAAGCACCGCCCCACGCTTTTAGTCATATTAAATGAAAGTACTTGAAATATAAAGTTATGAATTATTTTCTTCTTTTTAATCCACTTATATAAACGTGGTTTTAAAAAAAACTTTTAAAAATCCTTTATATTAACTCGTGGTGTCTGTTTGAACCCTTGCTTGCTTGATTGTCGCCAAAACTTTGGATCGATTTTAACCCACTTCCTCGTAAGCTAGCGATCTGAAATTTTGCAGGCAGACTCGTGCCGATGATAAAAACGATTTTTCAAAATTTCAGATCTATCACATGTACTGTAATTAAATTATTGTTATTTTTTTAGATAGAGTGTCGCTGTGCGTATTATTTTGATCGACCTTTCCGGTCGCGCAATATGGAGCGTATTTTATTGACAACACTTTTTAGAAACATATTCCTGATCGGTGCGCATTATATTAAAAACGTTTTACGAGACATAACTACAATTTTGTATTTTTGGATGGTCTTGCGCTGCGTATTATAATGAACATTCTTTTAGTTACGTCTCGTACAAAAAGGATTTATAGTGCAAAACTTGTTTTTTTACGTTTTTTTAAATTACCTCTATATATTTTATTCTCTTTAGTCCAATTATATTTAAAAAAAACACTACACTAATTCATATTAAGACTGCTTTCTATTCAGTTTGTTTCACTTATTGAACTTCCCTTTTAAAAATCTTTTTTTACTTCTATTAATTTTACCAAAAACCTCATGAGCCCCCGCCCAACGTTTTAAATACCACGGGGTGATGTCACGGGTTAACTACATTTTTCACGTGAGTGTGAACAGACGTATACATATTCTTATATAGAGATAAACTAAAAAATGCAATAATTTTATTGCGGTACATTCGATCGATCTGAAATTTTGATACATGAACAATGTATTGTCATCCAAGATCTATATCTGTGGTAACATTTTGAGCTCTCTAGGACCATTCAAAGTGGTTTAATTTTTGGTGGCAATTTTGAAAAATTGTGGACAGACAAGAAAGCAAGTTAATAAAAACGTAGTAAAATGATTCAAATTAATTGTGTGAATACCTGAAATCTTTTAAATAAACTCATTCTTCTACCCTCTGGCGTTAATGATATTGGCAGGATTTATGAATTAAAGTGAGAGGTAACATGAGCGAAGTTAAGTGACATGTGACATTTATGAAGTAAAGTGACAAGTAACATTTGTGAAGTAAAGTGACTAGTGACATTTTTGAAGTAAGGTGAACATTGACATTCACGAAGTAAAGTAAGAGGTGATATTTTTGAAGTAAAGTGACCGGTGGAGAAAGCTAATGTTGACTTTATTCTTTAACTTTTTATCAATCAACCATCCCTCACACTCACACATCTACCAAATTTTTAAAGCTTATTTATTTTACTGCGAGAATCTTTTACTCATTAAGAACACGCGAAGAGGCTTTTTGAGTGTATACTTCCATTGAAGTAGGAGGGAACTGTGTGACATTATTTGACAGTACATCAAAACTAGGTGACATTATGTGACAGTACATCAAAACTGTGTGACATTATGTGACAGTACATCAAAACTGTGTGACATTATGTGACAGTACATCAAAACTGTGTGACATTATGTGACAGTACATCAAAACTGTGTGACATTATGTGACAGTACATCAAAACTGTGTGACATTATGTGACAGTACATCAAAACTGTGTGACATTATGTGACAGTACATCAAAACTCATCAAACTATTCACAGATAAAACAATACTTTAACTTTGGGTTGAGAAGTGTACAGTTTCAACCATTTATTTACCACTGGTACTTTAATATTTTATAAATAAAATTGATTATTTTATAATAATTGATTGTTATTTTAGTGTTACATAAAAAAGTTAAAAGGTGTGTGTGGGGGGAGGGGAGGGGGGAATTTAAAAATTTGGTGAGAAAAATAAATCTTAGCTACCAAGTTTCAAGAGACAGATTACACCAACAGAAGTATTTACCCAAACTAAAGATGCAAAATACTTAAGAGTCATAACAAATGAGAGACTATCATGGAATCATCATGTCAATGAATTTATTAAAAATTCAAACAAAACCTTAGGCTTTATAAAAAGAGACTTTTACAAATGTAATAGGGATATAAAACTAAAATGCTACCTAGCTTTGGTTAGACCTGTACTAGAATATGTAACTTATGTATGGGACCCATACACCAAAGAAAATATTGATAAACTAGAACAAATTAAAAAAAGAGCTGCCAGATTCATTACTGGAGAATATTCAAAACTGACTAGAATAACATCATTAGTTAAAAGTCATTAAACCTTGAAACACTAGAGGATAGAAGAACCAAGAGTTAAGTAGTAATCATACATAAAGCAATTAATTCTAATTTAGAAATACAACTCAAAGATAACTTAATACAACACCTCAGATAGACATAAGGATAAAAAAAACCTTTCTTATTCCGCATACAAGAACAAAGACATACAAATGTTCGTTCTTTCCGTCCGGAATTCGGGCGTGGAATGGGTTGCCTGAAGAAACCAGGAAAACCAACACTTTATCAACATTTAAATCTCTAATAAAAATGCAGGACTAAACACAAACCATAGATAAGCGTAGGACGCAATAATCTTCTGAATAGAAGGAGCGTCCTTAATAGATAAGATAAGATAGATGAGATAAGATAAGATAAGGTAAGATAAGATAAGATAAGATATTTAAAATATCTTAACCCCCCTCCCCACCCACAAACACAATATTTCTTTTTATATTTGTTGGTAATATTACTATTGTCAGTATAAATATGCAAGATTGAAGAAGTATTAACACAGTTGGGCCTCTGCAGTCCATTATTTTAAGATCATCATTTGTTTAAAATAATTTCAGAAATTTCGTCAGAACGTCTTGCCATTTTGCTTTGTTCTTTATTAATATTATATTCTTTTTATCCAACTACTGATTCTTTCCAATTGCAAAAACCTTTGGTAATGTTGAGCACTTCTTCATGAGTGCCTTCTTTTGTTTTTGTGTGCCAACTTTATTTCCATTAGAGAACCAATTTTATTCATTATTTTTATTTATTTCACAATGAAAAGACATTAAAATAAATATGATTTGAAAGAATAAACTATATAAGTATAATACGCCAACAATTTTGTTCCAGTGGTTTACCTACGTTAAAATTGGTTAAATGTACCAGCACATCATTGTCATGTTCCTACACTACTTCAGCGCCTATGTTTTTCAGCTCAGTGGCATTAGTATCAGAAGTCTTTGGATTAATAAAAGAATAGGAGTTTGAAATTTTGGCATTAGAAACGTCCACGCTTATATAGCTTCTTTCTTTTTAAAAATGTTATCTTTGCTTTTATTTTCTTAAACTTTATCATAAGTTTTTTTAAACTTTATTTTAGAAGCTAATTAACAAAGAGGAATTTGCCCCCCCCCCTCCCACCAACATAAGCAATGTGCCATTCGGAGAATTCGATTAGTGAATGTTTCAAATTCATAGGGTACATTTAGGCTCTGGTTTTCCCGAACAGTAGCTTTAGTAGGTTCAGAGGAATTTAAGAAGTTTTGGGAGATGAAACGTTCACATGCTTTATGATAGTTCCTTTATTTCTTTTATTAATTTCTTGTTTGGCTTTTCTTTTATTTCGATTAAAAGCTCAACTTTCTTATAAATTTTGTAAACCCCCCCCCTCACTACGCCACTGCGGTTAGTTCCTCTCTTTAATTTTTAGCTAAAATGTTATCGTGCCATTCAGGCAGAGTTTGAGAACTCAATCGGATACACTACGGCTAAAAGAATCGTTTTGAAGGTAGAGTTCCAAAAAAAATAATATTTTTAAATCTGTCAGTTAAACAAAATTGAATTGACTTTCATATACCATAGCTGATGAATGGGCCCAAAAGAAAAGAAGCAGTACAAACACTCTCACCCTAGGTTCTCGATTTTCGTTGAGGCCGGTGTCACGAAATAAAGTCTCCCCCAAAATAAAGTCTCCCCCGGAGAGTTTATTTTAAAACAAAGTCGCCCCCGGAGACTTTGTTTTAAAATGAAGTCTCCGGGTTAAAATAAACCCTCCCCTTAATTATTGGAAATTATAAATAATTGTTTTATTAAACTTTATGACTTAAAACATAATTTGTATTTGTTCTACATTCATTTCTGTATGATTATTGGAAATTGAGCAATCTTAAGCTTTGTCAGGGGCGTAGCAATTTGCGGGCTAAGTGGGTGTATGCCCGTATAGACACATATTTAGAGTTGGTTAATTGCCCAGAGTTATTTAAAAGAATATCAGACAAATGAACTGAAATACAAAGATGATCAAGTAATACGAGAACGTGACACCGATATTTCGGAACAAGAATTCACTCTTTACGTTTGTGGGTAGATCATGTGTTAAGGACCTAAACGAAATTACCGATTTCTATGTGTGCATTAAAATAATTCAAAAACATTATTACTGTCTATTATCGGTAGCGTTTACTAAAGTTACTGGAGAAAATTTAACAAATCAAATGTAGCCAAGGTTTTTAAATTTAGAAAATAAAGTAAAAAAACAGGTTACACGATTAAACAATCAGTGTCTTAGCTAGGGTTGGTGATACCCATTGCGTTAAATTCACAATATAACCCAGATCAAAGTGTTGTGGAGATCTGGGTTGAGATGAGGCGCTTAGTTAGCTTGAGATTCCCGTTTAGGTGTGCCGCTGAATTAGTTAGGCATAAGGTCAATGACCTTACGGAATGTTAGAATCCTGGAGACTTAAGGGGTAACACAGAGGTGGGCTTGTTTATTGATGAAATGCGACAGGAAAACATGAAGCGTCATTTGTTGAGCGGGCAGAGACTAGCTATATGTCTTAGTAGATAGATTGCTTCAAGGTGGGCACGTATTGGCCATTTAAGTTGTCTATCGAGTCATAGTTAGCTGAGGTATGAATAAGTCTGCTTAGGAAACCTTCACGTTCTAAGCAACGGTGGTCAAACCGCGGTTCACGAGCCGCGTGCGGCTCTTCTGTGTTTACATTGCGGCTCGCGTGCAATTTATGAAAGATAAATTAAAAGGATTACTGAAAGATTTCCAAGCCAGGTTTTATGACTCATAATGCTTCAATGCAACTCTCAACAATTTTTAAATATTTTAAAACGGCTCTCAATTGCTAAGGGTCTTGTCACCTGTAGTCTAATGAGTTATTATAATGTAATAATCACGCAAAGGGAGGCATTATGGAATAATTTATATGAGTGTGTATGTGTGTATGTATGAATTTATGTATGTATGAATTTATGTATGTACGTATACATGTATGTATGTATGTATGTATGTATGTATGTATGTATGTATGTATGTATGTATGTATGTATGTATGTATGTATGTATGTATGTATGTATGTATGTATGTATGTATGTATGTATGTATGTATGTATGTATGTATGTATGTATGTATCTATGTATGTATGTATGTATGTATGTATGTATGTATGTATGTATGTATGTATGTATGTATGAATGTATGTATGTTTGTATGTATGTATGTATGCATGTATGTATGTATGTATGTATGTATGTATGTGTGTGTGTGTATGTTTGTATGTATGTATGTATGTATGTATGTATGTATGTATGTATGTATGTATGTATGTATGTATGTATGTATGTATGTATGTATGTATGTATGTATGTATGTATGTATGTATGTATGTATGTATGTATGTATGTATGTATGTGTGTGTGTATGTATGTATGTTTGTATGTATTTATGTATGTACGTACGTATGTATGTATGTATGTATCTATGTATGTATGTATGTATGTATGTATGTATGTATGTATGTACCTATGTATGTATGTATGCATGTATGCATGTATGCATGTATGCATGTATGTATGTTATGTATGTATGCATGTATGTTTAATATTTTGTTAAATTTTTTTTTAAATATTTGAAAAATAAATTTTGCAATACATGTACTAGTTTTTGTAATGAAAGTATTGATCATTTTTTTAAAAAAGAATTTTTTCTCAATATGCGATTTGCAATTGTAGCTTAATTGTTATCCTCGAAGTATTTTATACCTACTACTATGCAAGTAACAACCTGTAGTTGTGATTCTCTTGTGTTAATACTCTTTTTTTAAATCTCCTAAAGCTTTCTAATATTTTAGAATATCTAGCAATATAAAATCAAAGTAGGCTACCATTTAAAGACTTTGTAAAATATATTAACCGATAGATACAATTTTCTTAATTATTTTTTCTCTTATGGACACAACTCTAGATTGGGCTGTCCAGTCCATAATGTCATAATTAGTTTAGACACTCTAGAAAGGGGCGGTATAAATTATAGGCAGAAAATTAAATGTTAGTCATGATTATTGGAGCCAACGTCTAAATTTTTTGTAACATGTGTAAAATGCTTTGAAATTTTAATATATTCGTTGTATTTAAAACTGTTATGGCATTTAAAAATTCAAATTCATAAAGAAAAATAATACACGTGTACAGTAAAAGATAATTTCACAATCGTGATATGAGATAATCTATTCGTGCATGGTGATGTTATGAAAATAAGGTTTCAATAATTGCGCTGTATTTCTGAATGTTTACAAAATAATTTAATTTTAAAAATCTATGTCTGTGTGTGTACGCAAACTTTTGACTAAATAAAAGTAACTGAAACTGAAATCACGTTTATTCCGTACAAAGCATTTGTAATATCTAACACACACACACACACACACACACACACACTCACACACATATATATATATATATGTGTGTGTGTGTGTATATAAGCTCAATGTGTCACCCTCTCACGACTAAACCCATAGTCCTCCTCCGAGTCTTCCAGTGCCAAATAACGGGAACAAACTTAATTTTAGATTTTGTTTTACCCCTTGTGATAGTGTCAGCCAGTGCAGTCAGCACCACCAGTACCCCCCCCCACCTCCATTGACGCCTCGCCTCTGCGTCTCACAATAACAATGCATAGACCCACAGAGTTTTAAAAAAAAAGACTTTATAATCAGGTCATAAGTTAAACAGGTCAGTGTCGTAGCCCGATTTTTGTTCCCTCCGTGCGGTTACTTAATTGGGTCACTCCCACCCTTTCCCCCCCGACTCTAGATATTAAGAAACCTTCTCATCGTCTGAACACCCGACGTTGTACAAACTTACTATTTATAGTAACAACACAAACCCATGCCTATAAAGACATAATCCTTGCTTTATGAAACAAAACAACTGCCTTTTTACACCCCAAAACTGCCTGTGCGTCAATTTGTACAGCGGGAAAAAATCAAGTAATTAAGTAATTTTTCAAATTATATCACGCCCCTGAGAAGTGTCAAATGGTATCGTCCGCTCCCCCCTCTTATCTCTCTATATCTACGCCACTACCATAAATAGTATTACAGTAAACATGTGTGAATATTATGTCACGCCCCTGAGAGGTGTCAAACGGTATGGTCCACAACCCCCTCTTATCTCTCTATTTCTACGCCACTACAATAAGTAGTATTACAGTAAACATCTGTGAGTATTATGTCACGCCCATGAGAGGTGTCAAACGGTATGGTCCACACCCCCCTCTTATCTCTCTATTTCTACGCCACTACAATAAATAGTATTACAGTAAACACGTGTGAATATTATGTCACGCCCCTGAGAGGTGTCAAACGGTATGGACCGCACCCCCTCTTATCTCTCTATATCTACGCCACTACCATAAACTAGTATTACATTAAACATGTGTGAATATTACAGCAATACACAAGTAAGTATTCTTTATTCTTTTGATTTTTAATGATCTCTTTGTTTTATATCGAAAGTATGATGGGGGCGAATTTATTTTGGGGGAGACAATATTTTACAGGGTAGGGGCGAAATTATTTTAATCGGGAGGAAAACATTTTCTCCCCCCGGAGGATTTGTTTTAAAACAGAGTCTCCGGGGGGAGACTCTGTATGGGGGAGGATTTATTTTGCAACACCGGCATTGAGTACCTTTCGCTTATTTACACACATACCTCAAATTGCAATACTTTTTTTGTTCAGTCCTTTCATTGGGGTTGTTACCTGCATATCCGTATATCCGCCTATTGTTACAGTAAATCTTGTCTATAAATTTATTAAACTTAGTATAGAGTAAGTGTATAATAGTGTATATTACTTTATCAAGACTATAATTGTATAGTTGCGATTTCTTTTGCATTTTCAAAATTATGGGAGAAAACATACTTGTCACGAAAGCTTTTTGCCTTATAAATTATGATTCTTTAATTTTTATACCAAACACCCACCCAACGTTTTTAGTCATATTAAATCAAAGAAATTGAACTTATAAAGTTTTGAATTATTTTCCTTCTTTTCAGTCCACTTATAAAAACGTGGTTTTTAAAAATCTTTTTTTTACCTCTATTTATTATGAATATACCTTTCATCATATCCATTCATGACGATGAAGTCGTGTGATGTTTAGGAGAAATCCATACATGAAGTTAACATTCAGGTAATGGGAGGTTAAATTTTGACATTGCCTGTAGAAGGAGATGAATGCGAAAATGGAATTGGACATTTTCGTTTATATTGTCCCAAGTTTTCATAAGTGTTCTTCGTGTCAAGGCAAACAAATTTCTGTCGGTTAAATATCAGTAATGCAAAACTAAACTTTTGTATTCCTCCCCCCCCCCTTTTTTTATATATTTTTCTTTTTGAGCCACCAAAGAGCCCGAGTAATTCAAATAAAAATTATGTACAATGCAATTTGTTTTAAAATTGAAACTATGAGAGATACAATATTTTAGAGAATTAAGTACCCGGTTAAAAAAAATAATTTCTTAGTCACCTAATTCTGAATTCTTAGCTTTACTTTTCTTTTAAAACTAAATGTAAAATTTAAAACTCTATTAACTCAATAAGAATTACCTGAAAATAACTATCACTATGTAAATCGACTGAACACTGACTAGACCTTCAATGTTCCTCTAAATTTCGTTTTGTCCATTTCCAAAATAACAAAAGATAGCTCTTACCTGCCTGGTCATTCAACCAGGTCCATTCAGCTTGAGATAGCTCTCACCTGCCTGGCAATGTTCCTTCTAAGATTCGTTGGTCCGTGTGCAAAGCACAAATTAAACAACCCCGTAAAACAAAGTTTTTGACTATAAATCCCTTATATATGAGACATAACTAAAAGTATTAAGTTCGCCTCGTGCGACAAACATTTACAGACTGAAACTGAGTGAACTCCCCTGGCTTTAAAACCGGGGAAGGGAGGGGGTGTGGACATCGATGGCTGGACTAAACTCAGTGGCACATAGAAGGCGAACGATAACAAACTGTGAAAATGAATTACATATAGTTATATAGAGATAAACTAAAAATGCATTCATTTAATTACGGAACATTCGATCGATCAAATTTTGATACGATGTATTGTTGAATGACACGAGTCTATATGCAAAATTTCAGCTCGATAGCATCACGGGAAGTGTGTCATTTTTTATTTTTTTTTCCCGCCAGCCAGACGACGAACGACAGAGAGACAAGATTTCAAAGTTAAAATAAGGGATTTAAAAATTCGTGTGCAAAGTTTTTAGAGTTTTTCTCAGACTTTTTGTGTGGAAGTGGTTCATCTCATAGCATTGATACACGGTACATGTTTTAAATTATACATATGAGGAAATCTTTCTTGAAATATATTAAGTTAACAATGTATATGAAAAAAAAGTTCGTTTCAATAATTACCGATATAATGTTATAAACTTTTCATCTCAAATTAATCAATAAAAATATAATAATGCAAATGTTTTATTATTAGAAAATTATTATGAAGATAAATGAAAGATCGAAAGAACGGAAAGCAAGTAAAAAGCTTTAACAAATTAGAAAAAAAAGATGAAAATATATATATAATTAATCTAATTAAAAGCTTATTTGCAGTCATATTCGGTAAAACTACTTTGGGGCCGTCCATAAATGACGTCACGTGACTTTGACCAATTTTAACACCCCCCCCCCGTCGTCACACGTCGTCACAAAAACTGGCCCACGGCTTCAAAGGATGTCAAAAATTGATAACATTTTGTTTACCAGACTTTCAGTCTTAAAGACCAAACAAGGGGACAAATTTAGTTGCTTCTGTTTGATCTGATATAAATGACGTTAAAATTACTAAGAAAACAGTCTTTGTATTTATGACTGATAGTGCCCCAGCCATGACTGGTGAGCGCAGTTGACTAACAAAACTTGTTTGTAACAAAGTTAGTGAAGAGGCTGTTAAAGATTTAAACTTCACTGTATCATTCACCAACAAGTTCTATGTGCCAAACACCTTAGATGTGATCATGTTCTGACACCAGTGATAAAAGCTGTAAGCTCGTTTCGCTATAAAGCCCTGTTTCATCGCCAGTTTCAGCTGTTTCTTCTTGACATCTAGGGAGAACACGCAGATGTTGTGTATTACAATAATATAAGATCGCTCAGTCGAGGGACAGCACTTCAGCACCTTTACACACTTAAATAAGAAACGGGACTATACATCGTGGAAAATAGGGAATAGTAAATTCCAGAACTATCTGATCCTGATTGGCTGGAAGATTTTGGATTTTTAGTTGATGTGACAAGACATCTAAACTTTCTTAACACAAATCTTCAAGGGCGAACAAATCAGTGCATTTGGAAACAAGCTGCAAATTTTTAAAAGGCAACTGTATCAAATGCAGCTTGATACTAAACATTTCGACCCACTAGAGATTCCCAGAAATTCGAACATTAGATAAGAAAATGCTCAGCTTGTTTGCCTTAACATGTATGAGCAGCCATTCTCAGATATGAATTTTAACTAGAATCGTGTGAGGACGAGACTAAGTGACTCTCACATGTGTGATATCATACGTATAAAACTAGAGGCATTGAGCAAGACCGCTCATATTTACTGCAGTCAAGATCTCAGTTTCATCCTTCACACATTAAAGTTTTGCCATAACAAACTCTCAAAGTATGTTACTTTTGTTTGTTATCTTTATCTGGCCGCCGCATATCTTTACTTCATGGAATATTGCCCACCATTCAACAAGTTGTGGACGCCCATAATTTAGTGTAGGGAAACCATTAAAATCCATTCGTTTCTGTAAAATTTCTCAGTACAGAAGAATCTCTTTCTATCTAACCGTTTCATGAAAATTCTAAATTATTTTTTAAAGTTAAATTTTGTTCTTAAAATTGTTTGAGATGATTTTTTTTTCAAATTCTATATTTACTTTTAAGTGACGTGTCTCCTACAGAAGTATTCATATTTTGTATTCAACATTCCGATCTCTAGCTAGGAATCTACATTTATGATTTATTATTTGTTTCTAATTTTAAAATAGAGTGGAACCAGGTTAAGTCGACGGCCCTGGGTAATGAAAATGGCGCCGAGATAACCGATCATCAAGTTAAACGAAAACCAATATGGTGGCAAAATATTAACATGTGCTTGAAATTTCTTTATGTACATAATAAGTTTGTTAACGGATAACAACTTTAAATTAGCCACAAATTTGGTATAAACTTATAACACGGAGTTAATATTTTGTTGTGTTACGACAGAATACCAGAACCAATACGCGAGCGACAGTGACATCAAAGCGTTTTCTTACTATTCCGGTCTATAAATAATATATACGGCATCACTATTAGTTTAGTTCGCCTGCGGCTTAGGAAAGATTAATTTTTTTTAAAAACTTTGCTTAGTTGTCGAGGCACTGTACGAGAGCCAACACACAGTGCGCGTATGATATGAACAAGGGCAAAGTCAAGGCCGCGCCTGTTATTGTTACTATTTATATTACGAGAGTCATTAGAAAGACGTAGCAAAGATACCGGGCGATTAATTGGTCCTCAAATTTGAGTTCGGTCTTTTAGTGAGATTTTTCCTGCAAGTTAAAGCCATTTGACGTAAGATTACCACATTAATATGAAAACTGATATTTGCTTTAAAAAATGAGTACGGCTAGTGAACTTTTTAAAAAAAAACTCTCTTAGCTGACGAAGCATAGCACAAGAACTAACACACAGTGCGGCGATGTTAAAATGTGAACAACGTTAAAGCCGCGTGAACTGTTATTGGACGATCAATTTTATTGGTTAGCTAGCATAAACGTAAACAATCGTAAAACTTTTTATAAGACGCGCGCGAAAATACAGTAGCGAGATGGTTAGTGGCAACGATAACTAACATTTTCAAAAGCTGGCGATAGGATAGTACCAGAAGTAAGTTATAACACAGCGCTGAGAGATGAACGCAAGCGGGCTGTGACGTCACCAGCAGACCTAGCGAGGCAGAAATTCGATGCCTTCTCTTGGTTATAAAAAATCATATCTAACATTTGGCCCTCTTTTGTGCTCGAGGTATTAGGGTTCGATGACTTAAAAATATTGAATTAAAGGATGATAAAATGCAAAGACAAAGAGAGCATTTTGCGGTTCCAATAAAAAAAAAGTCGTCTTAATAGAGCTGACGAGTTAACCGGGCTCGAGTTAAGGGGGTTCTACTGTACTATCCAGAATCAATTTTTTATGTCATTGGCCAATTTATTCCAAAACATATTCATCTGTATCTCTTCTTCTCCGTTTTGTGGGTACAGAATGTACGTGTTATTCCGTATGTGGTACAACAAATCTGAACTCAGTTCACTGGTAGGAATGGATTCTTTCAGTAAGAAAACCAGCACCGGTCTCCCAGTGTGGACAGACTCCATGTTGGCCATCTGGAGAAAGAGAATAAATTATAACAATTTAATAGAACCTCCTCCTTTGTTAATGTTTATGAATTGTTATATCTCAGTAGTGAATAAATGGACTGCAGAGGTGAGAAAATTTGAAATACCTAATAGTTTATTTGAACTTTTTAATTTTATTTATTATATCATGTATTTATTTATATTAATCAGACCATGTAGTGTTAATTTTTATTTTGTTTTTAAATCCCTTATATTAACTTCGAAATCTTGTCGTCATCTCTCTCTTCGTACGTCACTCGGGTGGAAAAACAAAAGTCAAAAATGACCCAGTTCCCTTAAAGGCATTGAGCTGAAATTTGGCACACGGACCCGTCTCACCTAACAATGCATTGTATCAAAATTTCAGACCAATCGAACGGACCGTAATTATATTAATGCATTTTTAGTTTATCTATATAAACTATATGTAGCGGTAGCTATCGTTTACATTTTACGGGTCACTTGACTTCACCCCAGCCATAGTTGAACACATCTCGTGTTTTCACCAGGTGTACCGGCGTGCTTTTGTTTACAATTTGCGTGTCACGCCGAGCTCGGTACAGTGATCGGTGACAAGACCATTCCCCTCTCCCACCCCCACCCGGGTTAAAAGCAAAGGGGAGTTAAGACAGATTCAGTCTGTAAATATTTGTCGCGTTTGAACATAATCAATACTTTTAGTTATGTCTCATATATAAGGGATTTATAGTAAAAAACTTTGTTTTTACGGGGTTGTTTTATTTGTTGTTGTTGTTGTTGGGGGGGGGTTCATTGGTCATTCATAACGTATCCATATTACTTCTCTCTCTCTCCCTCGTCACACATCGCGGGTCGTATCTTGTCTATATGAATAATTCACCAAGACAAACACAAGATGTGTGCAAATAAGCATGACGCATGATCCTTGCTAGGGTCGACCGATCATAGTTTATGGTTAACAAGCGCTGGTGGTGCAGGTTGGGGGCGGGGGAGCAGAGTGTAGGTAACAACAACCACAGTGCGCATGTCTCGAGACCAACAATGCGTCGTTCAATCGCCATGTTTTCATTTCGTCTGTTTGTGTCCATTCTTTGCACTATCTACGAGCAAGTCTGGGGGTATGCTACGCCGCGGGTCGTATCTAGTATATTTATAATTATATATATATAATTCACCAGAAATTAGGACAAGCACAAGACGACGCGAGCAAGCAGGCGTGACGAATGACCCTCACTAGGGTCTAGCAATCACAGTTTATGGTTTGCAAGCGAGAGTGGTGCTACATATGGAATACACCAGAGCAGGCAAGACAAACCACCCTCGCTTGCCAACGCAGTCTATATATAGAATACGCTTGCCCATCGTTGGTCTCGAGACATGCGCACTGCGGTTGAGCTACCACCCCTTCCTGTACGGCGGCGTATGCTAGCTGCGTATCAGATCTAGTGTATCATAAATCCGCTTTAGTTAAAGCAAACAAGATCATTTGGTACTTATGGCAAAAGTATCTAAAGATCAACAAATATATATATATATATATTATATATATATATATTATATATATATATATATATATATATATATATATATATTCTTATCCGATCACTTGTAGTTTACACTTCTACATTTTGTGACCATTTTACCAAGAAGACTAGCGACAGATTGGAGGATGTCTTAAGAAAGGCAGTTTGGTTTGTCTAGAACTACTGACAGTTGACACAATTCGCAGAAAACACTAATACTAATAGAAAAATATATCCATTGGCTTAATGTAGCTAAACAAATTAAACACACAGTCCTATCACTGATATACGGCTATATAGATGTTTTGGAACCAGCTCATTTGAAAGAGCTGATTTCAAAACAAGTATATTCAAATGGGCTACGTTCCTATTCATAGTTCCTGGTGAAAGTGAAAGATCCCTTTGAGGATGTAAACAGATTGAAGTTCCTAAGAGTACGTTCTTTTGAAATTAATTCACTCCCGTTATGGCGTAGTCTTCCCAAGCACTTGAGAGCATGTCAAGAAAATGAAAAATTGAAGGAAAATCTAAAGACTTTTTTTTTAACTTGAGATAAGTTTGACAATCAGAGCACCAATAATCCAGACTTATCATTTTATTTTAGCTAAGAAATCATCAGCGTCATTAAACAGAAGCTTGACTCTCAATCCAATTCAACAGCAACAGACAAATTCGACTCAAAGCAACAAGGGCACAACGCAGCAAATGCCCATTTCTATGACAATGGACATGCCCATTTCTACAGCAAGACATGTGTCACAGATAGATGTTTGCGTGGCGTCGTTGTCTAGGGGGTGGGGAACAATTACACAGTCACACTCACAAGAACAATAATCACTATTAATTATGAAATAGTTTATTAGCATAAAACACTACATATATAAGCCCATGAGTGTGAGGATTCTGTTAACGACTTAGCCAAAAAAAGACCTGCACCGAAGGGCCCACGCTGACTGACCTCTGACCTCCGCTTTCACACTATCCCATCTCCAACCACACCTTACACTACTCTTCCCTTTTCTCACGCCTCAGTGCCGCACAGTCAGGGATTCTCACCTCGACAACATGCACATTTCTACAACACAGGACAAGCCCATTTCTACCAAAATCAATCATGGATTGGAACAGGCTTCCAAAAGAAAATAATGCTATGAGATTTGAAGCATGTTCGTCTATTGCCTCATCCCTTCCCAGGGGCAGATTAAGACTACACGGGGCCCCTGGCTGCAATTCAAAATGGGGCCTTATCCAGCCAGCGTCCCTTTAAATAAAATGATTGCTGACAGCTAATAATATATAAGACTATAACTATAACTTGTAACTAAATAGTCAATTGGTTCGTTTCTCATACTTTTTCTGTACTAAGGGATCGGCTTCATCAAAAAACTGAACACGAAGAAATAACTGTTTGCTGGTATCGTAAAATTTAGTGTAAAAAGATAATTTTAAAAAAAGACAAATTTTAAAAATAAACCCGACACTGCTTGCACTACAAGCGTGTACGCTGCCACTAGACCACCAGATCTACGTGGAAAATATTAATTAAAAAGATATAGAAAGTATTCACTATCGGGTCCGAATAGCGATCAGATTAATACATAAGATTTTATTAATCTATTTAATTTATTATATTTTTAGGAATTCATTCAAAAACTGGTCCACCTTTATTATAAAATATAATAAATTTGGGGGCCCCTTAATCATCGGGGGCCCCTGGCTTTAGCTCAATCAGCCCCCCCCCCTTAATCCGCCATAGTCCCTTCCATCCTACAGTCTATTATACCCCCTGAGTAGCTTATGCGACCCTTCAAGTATCTTTTTACTCTATTAGGAACATAAGGAAAGACCAAAACATTTATAGGCGCCAGAAAGTTTAATACATTGATTATAGTTTCTTGTCATAATGACACTATATGGTCGCATCTTTGATAAATAGAGTTGCATATTAATGTATTCTTCTTTAAAATAAAAACATAACAGAATATATTTAAAGTACAATAAAAATTGCATGATCATTTTTGTATTCCACTATTATCTTTATCGAACTGACGCGCAACTCGAAGAAAAAAAAATGTCTTGAGTTTTAATTGTGTTTAATTTTGGCTTTATAATATTGTGTTTTTGTTTTATCTTTTTGTAAGAAGGAAAAAAAAGAGTTTTCTATCCCGTTAGCAGGCATGTCACAGCATTGTGTGAAGCATTTATTTTCCAAATTATACAAATGAACTAAGAAATAAATGTCTACGAGTATTTAGGTAAAAATATTTGACATTGTACAAAAGAAAACGAACCTTAACTAATAAACTGAAATTTATATTATTTAGTGTACAAAAAATAAATTCAAAACTTTTTTTTAACATCCTGTCTCTTTGTTGGATCACTTTTAAAGATTGGATTCATTGCACAATTCACCATTCCTGATATGATCTCCTTACCAATCGGATGACGTTACCAGTTGGATGACGTTACCAGTCGGATGACGTTACCAGTCGGATGACGTTACCAGTTGGATGACGTTACAAGTCGTTTCTCTACTCCTAACCAGTTAACAAAACTTCAATGTTTTAATATGCTAATCGAATACATGTTCATAAACTTTGATTTAGATCTAATGACCCATGAAGTAGTTATGATTGAAATCACAATTATGTGACTCAAAAATAAGAAAATAAATTGCATTATGGGTATTGCTCTATTAATTATTTCACGATTACTATGGATCAATTCACATTGAATATAACAATGTAAAATAATTTTTTTTTGAATTTTCAATTTTAAAATAGTTTTCATAACTATATATATAATTCTCTACGTCACCCAACCATGCGGGACACCACGCACGCACGCCGACTCTCTAACCCTCTTCCCGCCCCTTCACCAAAGCGTATATGCAAACGAGCATGACGAATGACCCTCGCTAGGGTCGACCAATGTCTCGAGACCAACAATGGTCCCTGCGTTCACTTGCATTGTTCCTTCACAGAATAACGTGAGATTCGTAGGTGTACTGGTTATCACGTCTGCCTTATACGGGGAATAACCTGAGTTCAAGCCCCAGCGAACACATTTTTTTAAATAAATTTTTTAAAAATGTCAGTTTGTGCCCGTTCTTAAATCCCTCATATTAACTTCACTGCCGTCTCTTGAGTTCGCGTTCGGAAAAACAAAAGTAAAAAATTACCAACTTCCCGTGAAGCCATCAAGCTGAAATTTGGCACACGGACAAAATTTCAGATCAAACGAACGTACCGTAATTAAATTAATGCATTTTTAGTTTATCTATATAAACTATATGTAGAAGTCACTATTGTTTACATTTTACGGGTCACTTGACTTCACGCCAGCCAGCGGTGAATACATCTCGTGTTTTAACCAGGTAAACCACCTGGAGTTGAATTAACGCGTTGACGCCACCCGTCCATGTCCACACCCCTCCCCCTTTCCCCCAGTTTTAAAGCCATGGGAGATAATTTCGGTTTCAGTCTGTTAATGTTAGTTGCGTTTGAACATAATCAATACTTTTAGCTATGTCTCATATATAAGGGATTTATAGTCAAAACTTTTGTTGTTACGGGTTTGTTTTATTTTACAGTTTATGGTTGGCAAGCTAATGTGGTAAAGCAGCGGTTCTCAAACTGTGGTTCGCGACCCCCGCGGGGGTCGAATGACGATTTGGCAGGGGTCGCCAAAGACCATTGGAAAAATATGTTTTTTGTGTGTTTAAATGTGTAAAAATGTGTAAACCTTGCCATAATTTGCATATTTTGTCTATTACTCTATGCTAGTCTATAGTCTATTCAGTAACTTTAGTAAGTTTAGTTGTAACTTAATTGTTTTTAGCTTTTAATAATGTTTATTTCAACACTATTTTAGGAACCGGTAATTATATCAACAGAGAGTAGGGCGCGTCTGGATGCTCAGAGGTCTGAGCTCAGCAGGCTGGCTAAGTGACGTAGAAGCTGAACTGCTTCTGCTTCTGGTTCCACACACTGTAGTGTAGGGCTGTAGGTCAATATTTCATTGTACGTGGTATTGAAAGCTATCGTTATAAATTTTTCATTTTAAATTTAAAGTTTTTAAACCAACCGATGGAAATGGAGCATGCAGAGAAGAACATTATGATTAAGAAAAGAAAATATAGTGACGATTTCTTACAATATGGTTTTACTTCAATAGTTACAGCAGGTATTGAGAAACCGCAATGCGTTATTTGTAATGAAGTTCTTTCAGCCGAATCTATGAAGCCAAACAAACTGAAACGTCATTTTGATAGCAAACATCCAAGTTTTGTGGGGAAGGATACCGAGTATTTTAGAAGTAAAGCTGATGGCGTCAGGAAAGGCAGACTTGACACTGGCGGCAAGTACCACCAACAAAACATAGCAGCCGTTGAAGCTTTATATTTGGTGGCGCTCAGAATCGCAAGAGCTATGAAACCTCACACCATTGCCGAAGACTTATTTTTGCCAGCGGCCAAAGATATTGTTTGAGTTATGATCGGACCTGAATTTGTTAATAAATTGAGTGCAATTTCCTTATCTAATGACACTGTCCGGAGAAGAATAGATTATATGTCTGTTGATATTATTGATCAGGTAATCAAGGAAATAAAATATGCTCCACTTCCAATATTTAGCATCCAGCTTGACGAATCCACACGGACGTTGCAAACTGTTCACAACTACTGGTTGACGCGAGATATATAAATGAGCTTCTTTTTTGCAAACCTCTTGAAACGACAACTGCACGGGATGTATTTGATACAGTTGGTTCATTTCTGAAAGATCATAAGATCTCTTGGGAAAAGGTTTGTTGTGTTTGCACTGATGGTGCTCCAGCTATGCTAGGATGTTGGTCTGGATTTCAACGTTTGGTAATAAATGAATCACCAGAAGTCATTGGAACTCACTGTATGATTCATCGACAAGTGCTAGCAACGAAGACGTTGCCACAAGAGTTTCAGGAAGTAATGAAAAGCGTCGTAAGTTTCGTCAATTTTGAAAAAGCGATTGCGCTGAACAGTCGTCTGTTTTCGAAGCTTTGTAATGAGATGTATGCGTCTAATGATGTTCTGATATTTCACACTGAAGTGAGATGGTTGTCGAGAGGGAAAGTTTTGAAACGGGTTTTTGATCTTCGTGACGAGCTAAAAATGTTCTTTAATCAGAAGTCTAAACAACAGTTCGAAGCCCTTTTCAGCGACAAAAATGAGCTTCTGAAAATTGCTTACCTGGTAGATATATTTGCCATTTTGAATGAGTTAAATTTATCACTGCAAGGACCAAATGCAACATGCCTAGATTTGTATGAAAAGATCCGATCATTCGAAATGAAACTTCAGCTTTGTCAAAAAAAATGGATGAAAATGAAATGTACATGTTGCCCACCTTATCTGCTTTCTTTGAGGAAAATGACATTGAACCGGACAAGAGAATTAAAATAATAATTACTGTGAAAGAACACTTGCATATGCTGGCGGACGAAATTTCATCGTACTTTCCAAATCTACCTAACACTCCGTTTGCACTTGCCAGAAGTCCATTCACAGTCAAAGTTGAAAATATTTCCGAGACAGCACAAGAGGAGTTCATCGAACTTATTAACAGTGATTCAGCGCGAAATGATTTCTCTTCAATGTCAGTTACAAAATTCTGGATCAAGTGTTTGCAGTCATATCCTGTTCTGTCCGAAACTGTGTTGCGTTTCTTCTTCCTGTTCCAATAACTTATCTTTGTGAAACATTGTTTTCCAGCTTGCTGGTTATCAAGTCTAAATACAGAAGTAGATTTGTTGTGGAAGATGATCTTCGTTGTGCTCTCGCAAAGACTTCCTGAGAATTTATGATCTTGTGAGAAAGAAGCAACCTCAACCTTCACATTAATTGACTTTGGCTTTCTTACGTATTTGTAATTAGAAATAAATACGAATACCTTGTAAGTAATATATGACATGTATGTAATTGTAATCATTGTTACATATTGTGTTTTTTATTACTAACTACGTTACTACGAGAACGGTGTCAGTGCTTTAATTACGTAAAATTTGTAAAAGTGAGAATACAATGTCATTCTGCATATGAGATATAATTAAATATATTATAACAGTAGCAAAATTACAGCTATGAGGTATATACAAAAAAAAATTAACGGCATGGGTCGCCACAGCACGAGTAATTGATTAAAAGGGTCGCGACACAAGAAAGGTTGAGAACCGCTGTGGTAAAGGGTGGTGGGCAGGTAGATAACCACATTGCGAATGACTCAAAACCAACAATGATTCGGCAGTTCCCCCCAACCCCCAACCGACGTTCACTCGCGTTGTTTTGATTTCTTCGTGCTGTGGTTTGTGTCCGTTCTTTCTCTACTTTCTTTGCACTCTCCATGAGCAAGGCTGCGGCGTATGCTACGCCGCGGGGCGTCTAGTATTAATAATTTACTTTTTTAAGTTCAAGAATAATAAACGTTGAGAAAATATGTCATGTTTTGCACTAAATAAAACCTCTAGCCCTTTCAGGTATTTTAGAAACAGAAATTTTATTCTCATTAAAAGTGGATGCCTAAGCCATATGACTAATGTACCAGAAATTTGATTTTATCAATCGAATTAATGGTAAAAGAAGTGCAAAAGGTACAAAGAAACGAAGAAATAAAGAAGTATTTTCATCAAATTCGATTTGAGCAGAAGAGAATATGGATAAGATGTAATTTACTTTAGTTTAAACTATACTTTTTTTAAAACATAGACAATAAATATAATCACCAAATGTGATCATTAACATCAGTGGCATAGCTTACGTTACAGTAACTATTAGTGGATCAATACAAAAAGCATCTTCATACGGCCGTAAATACAATCCGTTCATATTAATAAACACAAAGCTACTTTGGAATAAACCCCACCAACTCCTACACCTCTGGGTAAAAATGTCCAGTTGAGTTTGTAAGCTACCTGTAGCTCGTAGTTACACCAGGTGCTGGCCAACAAGTTCCGTGTGAGAACCACTACCGTCTTCCTGCTCTCCCTGACGGCCGTCACGATGTTGGAAGCGATGAAATCTCCCGCCACGAAGTCTCGTCCGTGCACGTGAAGTCTCAGACCACGGCTAGACAACTCTAAGGATAGACAAATAATTGTGTTCGGATCTTAGGGTTAAAAAATGTTACAGGTTTTAATTTTATTTTTAATTACAGACGATTCTTTCGTCCTACTTTCTGATAAGAATGCACAGTCCATGTTGGTGTATTGACAAGTGACGCAGCGTTCACGGGCCACGGTTTTGAGGGGATGGTGTTGCACAGTGCCAGCCACCTTTGATTTCCTAACTAATGTCAGGTACCCATTCAGAGGATCATACTTAACCCCGGAAATGCATTCCTGCTTTCACAGAGATTCGAACCCGTGACTCTAGGTACGCCAGTCAAGCGAGCATGTTTTGAAATTTTTCTCACTCCCCACCCCCCCCCCAAAAAAAAATAATTAATTAAATAAAATTATATAACTTTAGCCTGGATTGTGTATTCTTCGACAAACACATCAGGTTTATCCTTACACAGGTCTGACACACATATCTCGTCTTTGAATTTAACACAAATAAATATGATATATATTTAAATTCTGCTAAATCTACTATCTAAATATTCGGAATTTTTATTGAGTTGAATGCTTCAATATATAATTAATTATCTGGAAACCATTTAAGATATTATTGGATTGCTTTACAGGTTGCAACTGAAGTAATCATTTTATGTGCTAGATATATTCCGTGACATAATTGCACTTAAGTCACTTTTTTAAAACACACTTTACAGTGTTATAATAAACTTTTAAAAACCTATCTACCAGAGTTTTAAAAAATTGATGAAGCTTTACAAATAAATTTTCACAGGCGTGATTCCCAATAAGTGCTAACACTAATCAAATACGTTCCCGATCACATAATTGTTTCACCACCCGGAAAAGTATTCATTTTTTATCAGCCCTCATTTCCATCGCATAGTTATTGTATAGGTATTTAAATAAAATATTACGCAAAATTTGAGTAGATATCAGATTTTTTTAACCAGAATTATTTTTGAACGAGTTATTGCTACAAAGAGGATTTTTGTTTTGATTAGAATAGATGATGTCATCACCAATTTCACGTATATATATTTTCTAATCAAACGATCATAAAATATATTCTTCCACAAACCCCACCACCACATCCAAATCTCCACTACATTTAGTAACAAGATTGTTATTTGTGATAAAAATAAGTAACGTGGAATTACCTTGCAATCAACAACATAGAAAATTGATTTTCAAAAAGTATTCCACTGTAAAACTAGAAGCTTTACCTGCAGCGACGTCGTTGACAACGAAATCCTCGTCATGGGTCGCGTATGAAATGAAGACATCGTACCTGAAGTTGTCTTTGTCTAGCGGTGCGTGTTTCGCCTTGAGTTTGATGTACGCAGCATAATAGAAATACCGGAACTTCCAGCGGTACCTGGTGGATGGAGACAGAAAATTCACAGAAACAAAAATAGTAGCCAATTGTTAAGGCAAAAGATATTAAAATTGCTTGGTATCGTTTGCTGAAAAATGGCGTTTAGCCTAAATTTCTTTAATTCAATGTCTTTAAAAAATCCTAATCACTCGCAAATACAAGTGAAAGTACTGTTGATATTACTATTGGAATTAGTTACAACATGCTGATAGTAAAATCTTTCTTTTAAAAATATATTAGGCTATCTCAGCTCAGTGGCTTAAATAGAGCGAAGGCCAAAGTAAAGGGGGCGAGAGATTTGTCACCAATTTAAAAAACAAAATTCTTTATTATCGGAAAATCTTAGCAATTTATACAAAGAACAGATTTATTTCGTTGTGGGTAACCATCTAAAATTTCACTAACCTATGAGACATTATGTACTTTTTAGAATAATACGTTTTTGTTGATCAAATCTTACTTCAATTTTTAGAATGGTTATTATTAGCTATGATTTTTTTCTTCATTTAAAATATTTCAATTTGTATTTGAATGAAGAGTACCAAGAAGATAAAAAAAGGCCTCGAATTTGTTTTAACTAAACACAAAATATTTTTTTTTCTGTATGAAAAAAAATAACAATTTTTTTAAAACAAATATTTTAGGAAAACCGAAGGAAATAAACATTATTGTTTAATGTTATCGAGTTTATTAAAAGCAACGTGTGGGAGATTCCATTTCTGTCAACTATATGAAGAGTTTAAAGATGCTTTAATAGGCGATAGCCGGCGTCTAACAAATTCCCAGATGTTCTTCTTAACCGTCTCCGGTGTCCTTCTAAGCACAAAGAGGCTAATTCTAAAAACACACTAATTCTAAAACACAAGTTGACCCTTTTTCCCGCGCTTGACATATCCGGGAAGGCTAGGTGACGAGAGAGTCTTACGGTCATACTATGCAGGGCCATCTTAACGCATAGGCCCATTGGGCATTTGCCCGGGGGCCCACAGGCATAGGGGCCCCATGGGAATATGTTTATTTATATATATTATGTATATTTATTTTTTTATTCCTGCGGGGAAGGGGTCCAACACTATTTCTTTGCCTGGGGGCCCAAAACTGGTGTAAAGACGGCTCTGATACCATGTTGTATAACTGCATTGCCCAGCAGATTCCTGCATAAATCCACTACATCCAAATTTTACATTATATACTTCCCTTACATAGCTTTTAAATCCGTTTTGAAGTAATGAAGGTGGAAGTAAATTTTCTCACGATTAAGGCAGTCAATATTGTTGAAAAAAGCTGCCCGGGTACTCGTCGAAATTTTGATCGGGTACCCGGGTTACTCGTTTTAAATGCTTTAATTTTTTCGCCGTCATGCCCGCTATTAGCCTTATACTTCTTTGTTTATTATGTAAATGCAAATTTAGAAGTAAAAAATCAGCGATGTAAAAATAATGACATAGAAATACTACTATAGTATAGTGGTGTAAAAACAATGAGCAGAGGGGTGCCAAAGTGAATTGTTAAATACATTTTTTTTTGGGGGGGGAGGGAACGCTAAACTAGGTCTTATAAAGATAAAGTGCGGTAATCGTATGATGAAATGGCGGGTTATTTGTAGCTGACTACTGTTGTAATAAACCAAAATTTCCGGGACATGCCCTTGGTGAGTGGACCCATCCCCCAGCATTTATTTTAGTTATTTTAGTGAAAATTATTGAAGGATTGCAATATACTTTTTTTTAAACCCAAGATATAGCTGGTAATTGTGTGTTTTTAAATATGGTGGGAATAGGAGTAGAGAAAGGATTGAGTGTGTGTGTGTGAGGGGATTAGATAAACAACATTGGCTTGTTTCAAACGGTAACAAAGATGTGGGGCGTATTTCAATGCCAAGTTCATTCCCATCATTTCCTGCCCTTCCTATTCATCGGCGGGGTGTTCTATTTTCCTTAATTGAACTATTCAAAGACCCAAAACTATTTTGTTTTAAATGATTTTTTTTCCTGTTCCAAGGAGAAAAAAAGTGTCTCAAAATACATTGCAGTTATCGCGACCGTGTTTTACTTCAGTTTAACAGTTGTTTCTTTTTAAGCGTTTTTATTTTAAAACGTATTTTACAGTGTATATTTCAAACGAAAAGTTTTCATTAGATAAATTATTCGCGAGCCGGTATGTGAACGCAGAAGAGCAGCAGCTCGACCACCGTTGGTATAGACATTGCAGTAACATGTTCACGGGTACCCGGGCGCAACTTTACAACCCGGGTTATTGCTCGGCAACGGTTACCCGGGCCCAACTTTACAACCCGGGTAATTGCTCGGCAACGGGTACCCTGGCCCAACTTTACAACCCGGGTAATTGCTCGGCAACGGGTACCCTGGCCCAACTTTACAACCCGGGTAATTGCTCGGCAACGGGTACACGGGCCAAACTTTACAACCCGGGTAATTGCTCGGCAACGGGTACCCGGGCCAAACTTTACAATCCGGGTAATTGCTCGGCAACGGGTACCCAGGCCCAACTTTACAACCCGGGTAATTGCTCGGCAACGGGTACCCGGGCGCAACTTTACAACCCGGGTTATTGCTCGGCAACGGTTACCCGGGCCCAACTTTACAACCCGGGTAATTGCTCGGCAACGGGTACCCTGGCCCAACTTTACAACCCGGGTAATTGCTCGGCAACGGGTACCCTGGCCCAACTTTACAACCCGGGTAATTATTCGGCAACGGGTACACGGGCCAAACTTTACAACCCGGGTAATTGCTCGGCAACGGGTACCCGGGCCCAACTTTACAATCCGGGTAATTGCTCGGCAACGGGTACCCAGGCCCAACTTTACAACCCGGGTAATTGCTCGGCAACGGGTACCCGGGCGCAACTTTACAACCCGGGTAATTGCTTGGCAACGGGTACCCGGGTTCCCGTGTACCCATTTACAGGCCTACTCACGATATAAATCCCCTAAATTCGATTTTTCTTATTATTCGATTCCGATCGAGGAATGAAAGAAATGAAAGCATATTTTCTAATTTTAAAGTTTAATCAAACATTGAATCCCCTATTTCAGTGGCGTAGCTAGGCATAAAGCCACTTGCAGTGTTTGGAAAAGAACTCAGCCGCCACCAGTCTTCAAATTAAACATTTTTTTAAAATAATTTGTTAACTGTGTCGTCCCTCTTTAATTGTTTGAGAGCCGCAAGGGGCGGTCAGCCAAAATCTACAGTTCACGCATATGCTTATTCATATTTTAAAGTTGTTTGGGGAACCATCTGCTTTACCATTGGCAGTTTTAATATAAAATGTAGTCTAATTAAATGTATTCTAGTCCACAGTCAATGTGTAAAGAATAAACAAATTAAATGGAAACATCTTTAACTGTACACCGTGTCAAATATATTAATACACACTCACATAAAAAGTAAATCATACCTTAAGAAATCGAAAAATCATATATTTTACCTGTACAAAATACCTCCCAGAACGAGTCCCAACATAAGTAAAGTCACCGCCAGAATAGCCAAAAACAGGGGGACATTCTCTGCGCAGGTTCTGTTCAACAACTGGAGAGTCTCGGCATATGAATCATTGATCACCTTGTAAGAATCGTCGGGATATTTACAAAAGTAGTTGGTAAAACTTGGCTCGAACGCCCTGGAGTTGACCATCCAGGTCAAGAAGTCCAGATTATCACACTCGCATCGAATGGGATTCTGCGACAGGTCGACCAACAATTTACGTGTTTTGTTCCGGCACAAGGAATCGATGTGATCACGCACGTGGTCAGTGAGACGACTCAACTCGGAGTGGCTCAGGTTGACCAGCTTCAGGTTTGTCATGTGAGAGACGGTGACGTTAAAATTCCACATGCTGCTGAAATTCATCAGCAAAGTTTCCAAACTGTTAAGGCCTACGAAAATTTCTTGTGGAATATTTCTCAGATCATTAAATGAAAGATCTAGAGATTCTAAGTTATTAAGGTCGTAAAATATCATGTACTCTGGCTTGTAATCCGTGAAGAACTTACTGAGAGCGTTTCTCGCCAGATTTAGACGTTTCAAACCCTTCAAGTTCCTAAAAAAATCCCGGTGAAGTGTATTCACCGAATTCTCCTCGAAGTTCATGTATTCGAGTCGCTCAAGTCCGGTAATCGGTCCCATCAAAACGGGGAAGTAATTCTTACTCATACTCAATGTTTTCTAACGAATTGTTGGTGTCAATGTCAACTCCAGAAAGGACGTACTTCAAAGCCGCGATATTCATTTCAATACGCCTTAAATGAGGCGGTAGTTTTATGAACAGTGGCTGTTTGTTGGAATTAATATTCCTGTTGTAACCATTGGGGAATGATGAAATGGCGTTGATTAAAGAAATCTCCTCGTCGTCTGGTAGATTTGGGACATTGTAGCTGCCACTGAGCTTTAACGTCATCAAGTTTTTTAAATGGAATAAATCTTTGAAATATTCCCCGTAAATAATACGGTTATTCCCCAAATTGACATAGGTGAGATTCTCAGGGGCATGTTGTAGAATACCAGAATCTATCACCTCAAAGCTGTTGCCAATGGCGTCTAGACTTTTCAAATTTTGAGGTAAACTTTTTATGAATATGTCTGTTATTTTAACGGATGGGGAATGGTAAGAGTTAATGTAATTCATGCGTAATTTAATAATATTAGACTGTCTCAACCGTGATAGGCTCGTCATGAAACTGTCGACACCTAGTCGGTAGTTAAAACTAATGTCTAGGAACTCCAGCTTCTGTAATGGTTCAAACACGCCAACATCAATCGTCTCTATTTTACATGAGCTGATGTCCAAGTAAGTAAGATGGTACAAATTACTGAACTTTTCGTTTGCAAGAGTGGTCAAGCTACAATCACCCTGTGTAAAACCTTCTAAGGTTAAATTTTTCAGTGATGTCAAATTACGGAAACCTTGCCCAAATGAGATGCCCTGTTGACCGTCCATAAAAAGCTCCTGAAGGTTTTCAAGTTCTACAAGCATTACATCTGGTTGATAATTCGCAAACACATTTTTATTTCTGCCTAGACGAAGAGATTTTAGTGACGGCAAGTTTCTGAAAATACCTCTCGGATCAGTAAGAGATGGTGGTAAGATTATGGTATTATTTTCCAGACGTAAAACCTCTAGCAGGACAAGTTTTTAAAGGCTTCCATCTCAATCGTCTCCAGTTCATTGTTGGAAAGTGATAAAGACCGCAACTGCGTGTAATTGCAGAAGGCACAGCTTTTCAGAGAATTGATTTTGTTGTACGAGAGGTTAAGCTTCGTAATGTTTCTTGGCAAACAATCTGGCACGTCCTGCCAATAACTTTTAGAGCAGTTGCATGTGCTCCCATTACATTCACAATGTGGAGACGGCCCTTGGTTCTCCATTAGGTCACCGGAACAAGACACGAATATGTTTTCATCAGTTTCAGCGAACCTTTCATTAATATCCTTCCCACCAACTTTATTAGAACCTGCAACCCTCGGCTCTTGCTTTCCGAGGATACCTCTGTTGATAATCTTGGATGACGCTAACATTTTTTGTTTCGAGCTACTTTGGCCTTGGACATGAGGTCGTCCGATTGAATATTTCATGACACCAAGGACAAGTACAGACGTAATAAATGTTGAACAGCCCTTGTACTTTCCCATTATGTCTTGCAGCTATCGTGTTGACGCTTTGGTGAGGACTCCGGAAATGATAAGCAGGGCATTAGTGATCTTCGAGTTGCGGAAGCATATACGCGATGACGTGGTAATGCAAGCAGCTCAAAACACTGAGGAATAAAACTCACATAAATACATCTGAAAATGTAAACTACCAACCATGTTCCTTTTAAGCTGTGTGGGTGCGCGGCTCGTAGTTGTCTTCCCGACTCTGCGCAGCAGTTTAGAATTGCCGCGCAGTAAATTTTGTAAAATACTGCATAAAAAATGTTTGCCGTGCAACATTGCACACGCGTAATTTTAATTTGCGCACGGACCAACGAGTCTTAGAGGGAACATTGACTTCCAACACTAACAAAACTAACTACACTGTGAATGGTATGACGAAATTCGACAAACATAGACAACAAGTGAATGAAGTGGCGATAAGCGATACACCTAGACACAGGTACAACAGTATTGGATCAGCAATAACGTTCTCACCTTGTTCTGTGACGATGTACCAAACAATAAGCTTTGAGGTTTAAAAATCTAAATAACCACAAAGTCGTTCTAGCCACCATAAGTGTTGTTTTTTAAAATATTTACTTGCTTTTTTTATGTGAACGTCTGTAAGTTATGAAACTTAAAAATGACCTACTTTTAGATTTAAACAAAAATATGATAAAATTTCTCCTGATTTAAGTATTTTAATTCTGAAACTAAATATTGTTACGAAAAATGTACAATCAAAAACGTTTTTGATAAGTTACATTTTTTATCTTACTTTAAAGTTATGTATTAATACAATTGTGAATTTCTTCGAATTTCCTAAAACACAAAATAATTTTTTCAAGTAGGAAAGAAAAATAAAGAAGTCATTTTTCCATATCAAAGGAGTTGAGTACTTAAATGTTTAAAAAGTTTAATTTTTATCCAAAATTAATTGTAAAATATTTTTATTTGTGTCAAATTAAAAAAAAATTTATATTCTATCGAGTCAGGCCTCTATAAACATATTTCCCTGGTCAGATTCTATAGTTTTACACACACAAAGAGCCCAAAATTCGATCTTTTCAAAATTCACATCAATATTGAGTCCCGAGATCATTTCCACTTTCAGAAAATGTATAATCAACGTGAAAAGTTTCAGTTACACCTTTTAATGTTGTTCGATTTTATCCGTTAGGAATTTGAGAAAAAAGGCTTCATTAAAAAAAATTATTCCTATCTTTAGATCTTTAGCTACGCCCATGCATCAACTTCTGAAAACGAATGATCGTCATTTATGAAATTATAAAAATCTCATGACAATCTATAATACACGTCTTCCTATAACCAATAGCATATATCAGTTGCTGTCTGTTCTTCAATCTATAACTCTTCAGTTTTTAAGTAAATCGATATGTCTTTAAAATGAAACATTTTGTTTTATTGCGTGACACATTCCACTAAGTAGGGCGCATCAATTTCCAAGGCACACGGACCAATAATAATCAGGGCCGGTCTAAGGCCGCTACAACCTATGCGGCAACAGTGGGCCACGCGCTTTCACAGGCTCCGCCTATCTTTATTTTATACTTATTTTCATAATAAATTCTTTATCCTTACCTAAAGTGTGATTTAACTACGTTGAAAATGGGTCGGGGGTGCTTAAATATTTGGTTAAAATCTGAGCAAGGAGGAAAGCAAAACAACATTGGTTATTCATACAACGTTTTAAAAAAAAATCTCTTTACAGTATCAAGACATCCTGTTTTAACTCAACTATTTCATTTCACTTTCATTTTAAAATATTAAAGTTAGAAACTATTAATGGCTTTGAAAGTTTCAAAAAATTTACCTTTCGAGCGATTAACTACTGCAACACCAAAGATATTGACAGCACATTTATCTTCATCACAGTATAGAATAAATAACCCCCTTTCCAGTCCAAGACGGACTATTAGGCATGGGAAGTAGCGTTCACAAGTTTTTATTTAGCCAACACTAACGAGCAAGAGATTGTGTGGCTAGCACAATGCCCTGGGGGCCTTGCCAGCATCGAGAATAGAACCCATGACTCTCTTCTGTCTCGGTTCAGCAGTCCAGCGCGCTACCGCTAGACCACCGCGGCCCTAAAATTTCCCTAAACCCACGGTACTATAGAATTTGTAGATACAGACAAATTACCCAAAGTTTATGATTACTCCTAGACATCAGCATCGATCAGACCCAGATTCAGTAGCACATAGATGCAAAATTTGTAAAGACATGAAAACAAAAGCACAAAGAACCATTTCATGTGACACTTGTGATAAATGGCAACAGCCAACATGCTTGCACATGATCACACCAATCTAACCAGCCTTGGCAAGTAACGACGCATCTTGGCACTGTGCACATTGATGGTTTCATCAATTTAGTTCAGTTCTCTACTGGGAAGGGGTAGTTCCTTACCGAGAAGGGTTGGCCTCTACGTGGCTCGGAGCACGAGTAGGGTAGCGGAACTGAACGCAAACAGAAACCAACAACCCTTCGCAGGCAATGGCGAAGTCCGGTTAGGTGTCATGTGCTTGTCATATATGATTATAGTCGCAGCACGGATCTTGGGCAGAGCATCAGATGTAGTGCTGCTGATGAAAACCAAAGTACCCGTTGAGGGTCGGATTATCTGAAGTGACCGTTTCGTCACCATCACTAGCAAACCCCTAGTGAGCGGTACCGATTTATGGCCAGGAGCTCCAGTACGGATTAAAAAATGTGCCATGAAGAACTTAGCGGACGAGAGCTCCGAGGAAACCTTTCAGTTGGGGTAACACCCTAGGTAGGCCATTGATGATCCCCCCCGCCCAGCAGCAGTCCTTAATCAAAGTCGTAACGAGTCGAAGAAGGTAAATTCCACCACTCCTTGTGAGGTCACTTTTAGTGGGACCATGTCCTGGATGCCTAGGCGGCTGCTTCAGACGTGAACGTTTCGGGGGGGGGGTGGTCTCTCAGCTGTTAGGTTTCCTTGGGAGATGGGACAGGGTGCATGGCTGGAGTGGGGGGATTTCCGGGGAGACGCATGAAGAGCACTAGGGTCGGGGCTTCTGACTTTCTTCCACATGTAGCAAATGGCCTGAACGCGACTGACTTTATAGTGTCTTAGCGCAACCGGACATTAATAACTTTGACCTAAAAAACAAATAGCAAGTTTGTAAATGTAGTGCATTTAATTCAGAACCCCCTAATTATAGGCAGCTTATACAGGCCACGTAAATCAATCTTATATTTTATAGACGCTCTTTCTAGACAGAAGATTATTGCGTCCTACGTTCAACCATGGCGTAATGTCTACTCTTGCAATTTTATTAGATTTTTCAATGTTGATAGTGTGTTGGTTTTCCTGGTTTGTTTCGACAACCTTTTACACGCCCTAATACCAGATGGGAATAAAGAGAACTTGTATATCTTTTTGCTTATGTGACAACATAAGTGTTTTTCCGATATCTGATTGTTGTAATAGATTATCATTTTGTTTTTTTTCATATAAAATTTAAAATCCTTAATTATATAAAATAATTGGTTGTTCTTTCATCCTCTGATGATCTAGGTTTAGTAATTTAACTAGCTTTGATCCCTTACAGCAGATGCATATTCTGGTACGAGTCTCACAAAGGTAAGGTAGCATAATAGTTACATTTCCTTATTACATTAAAATTTGTTAAAGTTGCTTTTTATAAAGTCTAAATTTATGATTGATTTTTAAAATTAAATCCTTCACATGAAAATGTGATTATAATTTAAATTTCTAATTTAGTATTGCTACTAAGTTATTTGCATTTTTAGTTACGATTTGCTTGTTTCAATGAATTGTATGGATCTAGTTTGCATTAAATTTTGTGTTTTTTCTTTGATGGTCTTAAAAGTTGATAATTTCTGGGTTTTCCATTTTTGTAATTCATTTTGGCACAAATTATCTGCATGACGAAAGATTTTAGTAAAATAAAAATTAAATAACTTTTTAAAAACTTTTAAAAAAAAAGTGCCAAACCCCTAAATAAGGATATATAAATTTGAAAATCAAATCACGTCTCGGCTACATACGACAGATATTTTTGTAAATTCTACTAATGCCATATTTAATAAGGATGAACAGCCTTTAAAAGGTTAATCCAACATGTGTCGGACATGTTAAGACTGACGTATTAATAATAAACACGATTATATAAAATGTGTTTTGCATCGCTCTTTCTCGTAATGTTTCGCTACATCTTTTAGAACATATACTGGCAGCAACAACAACAAATATTATATTAAACATAAATCAATGAACTCTCTACCCAATGACGTATGAAACTTAACACTTACTTGCCTAGTGAGACGGTTCTATCAGACCCGCTCCTTCGTTACGCTGTTAAATGAGTGAAAGCTCAGTCGTGACTTGTACGTTCCAGGACAATGTGACTAAGACACGGGTTGATTTCTTATGTAGAACACTTACCAAGGTCAAGGATTACTCATCTAATCTCTATCAAAAAAAAATCAAATTAATAGTGTGAATTCGTGAAATTCTTTAGATAACTCATTCTACTACCATCTGTCGTTTATGACATTGGCAGCATTTATGAAGTAAAGTGACATGTGACATGATGAAGTAAAGTGACGTGTGAAATTTATAAAGCAAAGTGACATGCTACCTTTACGAAGTAAAGTGACATGTGAGATTTATAAAGTAAAGGTGATATGTGACCTTTATGGAGTAAAGTGACATGTGACCTTTAAGAAGTAAAGTGGCGTGTGAAATATATGAAGTAAAGTGAAATGTGATCTTTATGAAGTAATGTGACAAGTAACTTTAGTGAAGTAAAGTGACATGTGACATTACGAAGTAAAGTAAGAGGTGACATTAGTGATGTAAAGTGAAAGGTTGAGAAGGCTTATGTTGAATTCAATCTTTAATTTTTTATCAATCAACCATCTCTCACACTCACACATCTACCAAATTTTTAAAGCTAATTTATTTTACTGCGAGAAACTTTCCCTCATTCAGAACACGTGCTGAGACTTTATGAGTGTATACTTCCTTTTAAGTAGGAGGAAACTATGTGAAACTATATGACGATATGTGACACTATGTGAAACTATGACAAAAGTCATCAAACTATTAGACAGAAAAAATATTTTTTTAACTTTCGGTTGAAAAGTGTAAAATTAAAACCATTAATTAACCACTGTAACTAATAAAACTGTATAATAAATGAAATTGATTTTTTTTTAAAATAATCCATTTTTATTTTAGTGGTACACCAAAAACTACAAATAAAAACTGTAACATTTAACAATTTTCTGAGGAAAAAAAATATCTTAGCTACCAAGTTTCAAGAAACATATTACACCAACAGAAGTATTGAAAATATATTTACTCCGCCCCCCTCCCCCACTCCCCACAGCCACACACACAAAAACAATATTTCTTTTTATTTGTTGGTAATATTACTATGATCAAGTATAAATATGCAAGAATGTTACATAGATTCGTATGTTGATGATGCTGTTGGTGTTTATATCTTTGTATGCGAATCTGTAATTGAGTTTTCTTTCTTGTTTCTGTTTTTTAGCCTCTCCTAGTATATTTAAATCTATAACTATATCAGTTGTGTGCTTAGAGGGGTTTTTATAATTTCTTTGGACAGTTTGATTTATTGATATCAGTTTTCCCCTTCCTTTTTAAATCCCTTATATTAACTTCGAAATCTTGTTGCCATCTCCCTCCCCTCTCTCTCTCTCTCTCTCTCTCTCTCTCTCTCTCTCTCTCTCTCTCTCTCTCTCTCTCTCTCTCTCTCTATCTCTCTCTCTCTCTCTCACTCTCTCTCTCTCTGTCTATCGTTTGTCGTCGGGCGGAAAAACAAAAGTAAAAAATGACCCACTTCCTATAGAGAATTTCAGGGATTTATAGTCAAAAACTTTGTTTTTACGGTTTTTTAAATTAAATCCCTTATATTAACTTCAAAATATTGTCTCTCTGTCTGTCGTCATCTCTTTGTAGGTCGGGCGGAAAAACAAAAGTAAAAAAATGACCCACTTCCCGTGATGGTATAGAGCTGAAATTTAACACATTGACTCGTGTCACCTAACAATGCATCGTATCAAGATTTTAGATCGATTGAATGTACCGTAATTAAACTAATGCATTTTAGTTTATCTCTATATAACGTATGTAATTAAAATTCATGGTTTGTTATTGTTTTTCATTCACGTGCCAGTTCACGCGTTGACGTCACCCATCGATGTACCGGCGTGCTTTTGTTCACATTTTACGTGACACGCTGAGCTCGGTCCCGCGATCGGTGACCAGACCTTTCCCCTCTCCCCCCACTGGTTATACAGCAAATGGGAGTTAAGGCAGATTCAGTTTGTAAATGTTTGTCGCGTTTGAACATGATCAATACTTTTAATTATGTCTCATATATGAGGGATTTATAGTCAAAAACTTTGCTTTTACAGGGTTGTTTATTTACTTCACCTTTACGACCCGTTAAGCTGTAAATAAGACATAAATACTTTTTTTGGAAAAAATAATAATAAATTTTTAAAAGCACCGATCGTATTTTCTTCGTTGTGTTCATGGGGTTCCCGTTGAGATTCTCAATCATTTTCAATTACTAAACATAAGATGATTACACATTTTTAAAATTTCAATCGAGAATATTAATAAATATACCGTTACTTCAAAAAGAATTATTTATTTAATATGATTACGACAATTTAGGACTTTACTTTGGCAATAATAATGAAAATTGATTTTGATTTACACTGCTACTTCTAGTACTGTTAACAGTAATAATAAATAGAATTTAAAAAGTATCACGTTAGTTGTTCGTAATGTTATTGATAAGAATGTGATTGTCTTCTGAAAATTAGGTGCAATTATCTTTAAAATAAAAAAAGTTATTGGCAAAACGGGTGAAAAGTTTTAAAAATGGGTCGTCATTTTTTATAGTAAAATATATAGTATACTAGCAAGATACCAGCGCTCCGCTGCGGAAGTTAGGATTTTAGTAAGCGTTTAAAACCCATTTCACACCAATTTAAAACACCAATTGATTTCATTCTGGATCATGATGGATATACTTGTTTGTCAATATTTGTCAAGAGCGTGTAAAATAAAATAGGTACTAAAATGACATTACGGCCCTCGTGTAAAGTTGGATGCAGGATGTGCATATCTCATAAGGTCTGAGGATTTCAATCTAGGTCATTATAGTGATACGTGTCGATATTTATTTAAATTATTTAAAATCTAAATGTAAAAAAGCTTTAAATGTTTACGAAAAAATTATTTTGTGTCTCGGCCCTGAAGGAAAACTCGTTAAAAGTTCATTACCCTATATAATTTTAGTATACTTTTTTAATCATCCATTTACCCAGTAGCCACATTTTGAATTAACTTTTATATAACTAATGTTAAAATATGGGATACGGGCCCCCAGCCCGGAATAAGTGGTGTTTTTAAAACTTTTACTTTTAATGCCAGAAACCTTCGCTGGAGCGTACCCAAAAACTTCCCAAAGTTTAATGACCGTGGGATGAACAAAATACATTTAAAATTAATACGTATTAAAAAAACACTAAAATAAGGGCCGGGAGCCCTATCGGTGTAATATGTATAGTTCAAAACAACAGCTTATTTCTATTTGGATTATGATGAATATATTTGTTAGTAAAAATTTGTTTTAAAAAATTGAGTGAAATGGAATGGTTAAAATGTCTTAAACGTTTACAAAAAAGACATTAGGGGCCTTCGGTTACAAAATTTTGTAAACATATAATTTTAATGCCCTAACGAATTTTAATATACCCAATCAAGTTTTTATCTTCCAAGTTTTGTAAAAATTCATTTACACAGTATCCAAAGTTTTTTTATTTGTAATTTAGCTCATATAAGTTAAAAAATATTACTTTTGTGTCCCGGGCCCCCAGTGACTGATTATTAAACAAATAAAATTCGCCTATTACCATCCCGGGATTGTATTTAACAACTCCCCAAAATTTCATGCTTCTAACTACACGGCAATTTGGAGTATCTATGATGATTAACTTTTTATATTAAAAAAATTGGCCCCCGGCTCGCAGTGAGTGAAAATTTAAATATTTTTTGGCCTGTTACCATCGCGGGAGTGTACTCAATAATTTCCCAAAGTTTCATGCGTTTACCTACTCGGGAAATCAGAGAATTAGCTTTGAGTCAGTTTTTATATAAGAAATAATACATTTGGGCCCCCGGCCTCCAGTGAGTGATAATTTAAACAATTATTTTTTGCATGCTACAATCGAGGGAGTGGACTCAACAATTTCCCAAAGTTTCATGCTTCTACCTACACGAGAAAATGGAGAATTAGTGAGAGTCAGTTTTTAATATTAGAAAAAACTTCACAGTAAGTGATAATTTAAATATTTTTTTCACCTTTTACCTTTGTGGCAGTGTACATAACGACTACCCCAAGTTTCATGCTTCTACCTACAAGGGAAATAGGAGAATTAGTTATTTTCATATTTTATATAGTCCATATGAGGAAAAAAAGTTTTTGGGCCCCCCCGGCCCCCATGAGTTTTAATTTTAAAATTAATTTACGCCAATTTTTTTTGCTAACCGTTGAAGTGTACTTAAAAACTTCCCAAAGTTTCATGCTTCTACCTACACTGGGTGTTGGAGAATTAGTGATTATTCAGTATTTAATATAAGAAAAAAAACTACATTTTGGCCCTCGGCCCCCAGTAAGAGATGATTTAATTTTTTTCACCTGTTACTTTCGTGGAAGTGTACATAACAACTACCCCAAGTTTCATGGTTCTACCTACACGGGAAATAGGAGAATTGTGATTTTCAGTTTTTATATAGCTCATATTAGGAGAAAAAAATCATAGGGGCCCCGGCGAACAGAAGGCGATCATTTAAAAGAAAATTTCGCCAGTTACCATCGCGGAATTGTACTCAACAGCTTCCCAAAGTTTCATGCTTCTGCCTACTCGGGAAATAGGAGAATAAGTGATTTTCATATTTTACATAGGCCATATTAGGGGAAAAAACATTTTTGGGCCCCCGGCCCCCATGAGTGTTAATTTTAAAATTCTTTTACGCCAATTTTCATCGCGAGAGACTACTCAACAACTTCCCAAAGTTTCATGCTTCTACCTACACGGGAAGTTGGAGAATTAGTGATGAGTGAGTGAGTGAGTCAAGATGAAATTGGTGTTTTTAGAAGCTTAGAGCTAGCCCTTGAAAATGATATGTGTTTTAGAGTTTATGACAATATCTCAATTTATTGTCAAAGTACCTACAATGTTATTTGGCAGTGTGCCCCACATATTAGTTATATAATGATATGTTGATAATTGTATTGGCAATGTTAGGGTATTAAAAAATGTACGAAGTATTATGATGTGTTATGACCATGTACTTTTTACCAGTCTTCTTCTACCTAAACACGAATTTGGATAATTAGTGATGATTCAGTTTTTAATATAAGAAAACAACTACATTTGGGCCCTCGGATCCCAGTAAGTGATCATTTAAATATATTTTTCTCCTGTTACCTTCATGGTATTGTACTTAGCAACTACTCCAAGTATCATGCTTCTAATTACACGGGGAAAAGGAGAATTAGTGATTTTCTGTTTTTATATAGCTCATATAAGGAAAAAACTTCATTTTGGCCCCTCCGGCCTTAATTTAAATATTTTTTCTCCCGTTACCATCGCGGGTTCGTACTCAACAACTTCTCAAAGTTTCATGCTTGTGCCTACTCGGGAAAGAGGAGAATTCGTGATTTTCATATTTTATATAGTCAATATAAGGGAAAAAAACGTTTTTGGGGCCCATGCCTACATGAAAGTGAATTTTAACATTCTTTTACGCTAATTATCGTCGCGAGAGGCTACTCAACAACTTCCCAAAGTTTCATGCTTCTACCTACACGGGAAATTAGAGAATTAGTGATGATTCAATTTTTAATATAGGAAAACAACTACATTTGGGCCCCTGGGCCCCAGTAAGCAATAATTTAAATATTTTTTTCACCTGTTACCATCGTGGAAGTGTACTTAACAACTATCCCAAGTTTCATGCTTCTACTTGCACCGGAAATAGGAGAATTAGTGATTTTTAGTTTTTATACAGCTCATATTAGGAAAAAACTTCATTTGGGCCCCCGGCCCCCAGGAAGTCAGAATTTAAATATTTTTTCTCCTGTTACCATCGCGGGTTTGTACTCAACAACTTCTCAAAATTTCATGCTTCTGCCTACTCGGGAAATAGCAGAATTAGTGATTTTTCATATTTTATATATGCTATATAAGGAAAAAACATTTTTAGGCCCGCCTCAATGAGTGTAAATTTTAAAATTCATTTACGCCAATTTTCGTCACGAGAGGCTACTAAAAAAACTTCACAAAGTTTCATGCTTCTAGCTACACGGGAAGTTGGAGAATTAGTGATGATTCAGTCAGTGAGTGAGTCGGTGAGGGTTTTGCCTTTTATTAGTATATATATATATATATATATATATTAAAAAATTTAAAGAAGGGAGAACGCTAAAAAACGGATAATTTTAACTTTTAAATTCCTAGGATTCTCTTATTTTTTAAATTTTGTTTATGCAATTCTTATCTTGAATTTGTGAATACATCACTTCTAACGTGGCACAGAATTTTCTTTTCATACGGAGACAAATCTTCAACCTCAAATCTTGTTGGGGACACAGGACGTGCGAGGCAAACTAATTGAATTGAACTGAAGCATAAAAATGTTAATTGTGGCACACTCAGAATTTAGCCATTCTCAAGGTGTAAATCAGGTGAATCGTGTGCATTCTTTGACATGCATCGGGGAAACTGAAGCAAAAGCAGATGTTTCGTGAGATGTGTGGATGAGCGATTTGTGGGAGGACAGATTGTATATACTTGCAACAAACAAGTCATCTATGAGAATACTCGTGCACTGATAGCAAATCACTTGAGTGAAAGTGAAAGGCTTGTTCCTCTCTTTAATTTTTAGCTAAAAAATTATCGTGCCATTCAGACGGACATCGAGAACTACGGCTAAAAGAAACTTTGTGAAAGTACAGCTCGAAAAAAATATATAATTTCAATTAAAATCTGTCGGTTAAATAAAATTGAATTGAATTTCATATACCATAGCTGGTGAATGAGCCCAAAAGAAAAGAACTAATACAAACACTCTCACACTAGGTTCTCGATTTTTGTTGAGGCTGGCATTGCGTACCTTTTGCTTATTTACACACATACCTCAAAGTACACTACTTTATTGATCAGTGATTTCATTGGGGTGATCTCCTGTATACCTGACTATTTTTATATTGAATCTTGTCTATTAAATCTATTAAACTGAGTATATAATAAAGTGTATATTAATATATTACTGGATCAAGACTCTAATTGTAAAGTGGTAATTTTTTGCATGTTCAAAAAGCTTTGGTGACAACGATGATTTCTCCCGAAATTTTGCATTTGAGTGTAAATTTGTTAAAATTTGTAATCTTTGAAATTAAAAGATCGACTGGAAAATACAACAAAACACAATAACAAGTGATATTTTTATTTATTTCAGTTAATAGTTGCTAGCGTTTCACATAAAAATTAGATTCATTTTTATGAATATCACTTTCATCCATATCCATTCATGACGATGAAGTCGTGTGATGTTTAGAATAAATCCATACATTAAGTGAACATTCAGGGAATGGGAGGTTAAATTTTGTACATTACCTGTCGAAGGAGATGAATCCGAAAAAGGAGTTGGAAATTGTTGCGCTTTTCTAGTCCCAAGTTTTCGTGTGTGTTCTTTCGTGTAAAAGCAAACAAATGTTGGTCGGTTTAAATATCATTCATGCAAAAAAGAGTGAAATTTTCTTCTTTTCCCCCCTTTAATTATTATTCTATTCAAGCCATCCAAGAGCCCGGATAATTGAAATAAAAAATTATGGACAAAGCCATATTTAAAACAAAAACAAGAAAAGTAAATAATTTTTAAAGCTAACAGAGTTACAATATTTTAGAGAATTAAATACTCAGTTAAAAAGAAAATATTTCTTAGTCATTGAATTCTGAAATCTTTCTTTTACTTTTTTTCTGTAAAATATTAATTTTAAAAATTTAAACTCAAACTACACAATAATAAATAAACTGAAAATAACAAACAAATTAAAAATAAATTGAAAACTGACTAGACCTCCAATGTCCCCTCTAAGTCTCGTTGGTCCGTGTTCAAAATAACAAACTTTTGTGGAAAGCTGCATAGCGTCCATTTGTGTGAGCCCGTTGCTTCAGTCAGACATTTTGTATTACCTTTAAACTTACTGTATGAAATCTTGTGATCTAAATTGACCCAAATAGTCTGAAAATTCCGTACAATTGTTGTGTACAGTGTTTGTCTTCTAATTTCAAAACCAGCAATCGACTCCAAGCAATCTTTCATCTCGGGACCTTCTTCCTCAGCATTACCTATAAAATCAGACCCATGCAGTTTGAGATAGCTCTTCACTGCCTAGTCAGTCAGGTGTGACGGAACGAATTGAGACTTTCCTAGACGTCTTCGTCCCATTTCGTGGTCAGGTAATGTAGCAATGTTAGATTGAATCGAGAAGTGTGGCATTTTTCGGAAGGGATGATTGAATTGATTGTCAAGCACATGAGCTCAAATAACTAACTCATTGTCTTTCTTATATATGTTAGCTAAGTTAAGAAATAAAGATATTATTCTAATTGAACTTGTTTTCTGTTTACTTTTATTGAGATACCCCCCCCCCTTTTTTTTCATTCATTTTTTTTTGGTGTCCTTGTTGTGTCCTTTGGTGGCTTATTAGACATATCCTTGCCTAAAAGGTGCGTCCACATGTCAGACAAGAGATGTTCGGGATGACGTCAGGAGAGTTACGAGCGCGATCTTTCCTTGCCTGTCATCTGGACTTGGCCGCCTGTTGTCAAAAACTGCTGCGCCTTTCAATGTCATAAGGCACTAGGAGGCTCGGTTGCTTGCTGTAGCCTTCCAGGAGTCCTGCGCAATGCCCTAAGCCTTCAATGCGGTTTTGAGCGTATCTTTGTAGCGCCTCCTTCAACTTCCTCGAGCTCTCTGTTCATCTGTATACTTGCCGTAGATGAGTCTCTTTGGGAGCCTATGTACTTGCACATGTGGGACTGCATCAGGCTTGTGTAAATACTTGCGAGGTTTGCCGTGACGAGTACTTTGGTGTCTGGAAGTTTTTCATGTCATCTGATGTTGAAAATGTTTATCTGGCCTTTGTTGTAAAAGTGGTTTAGTAAATGTTGAAAATTATACATATTAGCAAAGCGTTTTTGAAACATATTAAGCTAACAATTTATTTGGATAAATAAATTTTTGTGCTATAATGGAGCAAAGTTATCGACATGAATTCATCAGTAATAGTTTTAAAATGTATATGTTGTCTTCCTCATTAATAGAAAATTATAAATAAGATAAATGAAAAAATTGTGAGCATGTGTCCCTTTTTCAAACAAAGCTAAGAAGTGCGAAAATGAAGTATAACGTTTAGTAATTAAAAAAAAACTTGGAGAGAAAAAAATATATCTAAATAATAGCTTAAGAGCAGTAAACGAATTTTATCAATATATTAGAATCCATTAAAATCAATACGGTTCTGCAAAGTTTCTCGGTATAGTTAAATCCATTTCTAAAAGTTTAATTAATTTTATATATATATATATAATTATTTCAGTTCAATTTTGTTCTAAAATAGATTGATAAGTGTGTTTTTTATATTATATATTTACTTAAGAGACATGTATCCTACAGAACTATCTATATTTTTTACTCAATATTTGGATTTCTAGGAATTTACTTGTAGTATTTCTTTATTTTTCTAGTTTTAAAATACTATCCAGAATCAATTTTTCAAGTCATTGGCCAATTTATTCCAAAAATGTTTAGTCTGCAGCATTTCTTCATCGTTTTGTGGGTACAAAATATACGTGTTGTTCCGTATGTGGTACAACAAATCTGTACTCAGCTCTTTTGTAGGAATGGATTCTTTCAGTAAGAAAACAAGCACCGGTCTCCCAGTGTGGACAGACTCCATGTTTGCCATCTGGAGAAATATAATAAATTCTGACATTAGTAACAAAGTAATTGAGAGAATGAAATGATAATGAAAAATTAAATGAAAATCTAAAGACTCGTTCATACTCAAGATAAAGTTTGACTATCAGGGTTTGGTGGGCAAGCATGGACATTGGACATATGTCGGAATACGAGAAACCACCATCACCATTAATACAGACTAACCATTTTATTTCAGCGCCATTAGACCATCAAACCCCCTCCTTAGACAGCCACGAACCAATGTGTCCCAAAGCAACATGGGCACAACTTAGGGCATGCCCATTTCTACAACACATGACATGCCCATTTCTACAACACAGGGCATGCCCATTTCTACAACACAGGGCATGTCCATTTCTACAACACAGGGCATGCCCATTTCTACAACACAGGGCATACCCATTTCTACAACACAGGGCATGCCCATTTATACAACACAGGACATGCCCATTTCTACAACACAGGCCATGTACATTTCTACAACACATGACATGCCCATTTCTACAACACATGACATGCCCATTTCTACAACACAGGGCATGCCCATTTCTACAAAAGAAATGTCCATTTGTACAACACACGAAATTCCTATTTTTACAAAACAGAACATGCCCATTTCTAGCAAAAACAATCATGGATTGGAACAGGGCTCCAAAAGGAAATGATGCTGTAAGACTTGAAACATTTCCTTTCAACCTACAGTTTATTATTCCCCCCTGAGTCGCAACCCGTGAAGTATCTTCTTCTTTTAGGAACATCCGGAAATACCGAAAACATAATTAATTATTATATAGGAGCCAGAATCTTTGAGATATTGATCGTAGTTGCTAGTGAAAATGATACTTTTTGTTCATCTTTAATAAATAGAGTTGAATGTTCATGTATTCTTCTTTAAAAACCATAAAAGTCTAGGCTTAAAATACAATAAAAATTGCATGATCATTTTTGTATTTCAACATTGGCTGTATCGAAATGCAATGCTACTTACAAAAAAATGTGTTTGAGTTTTAATTGTGTTTGAGTTTTAATTGTGTTTGAGTTTTAATTGTGTTTATTGGCGTGTTTTGACTTCTTAATTGTTTTATTTTTAGCATTGTTTTAAATATTTTTTTTTATCTTCTGGTAAAAACGCAAAAAATAGAGTTTTCCATCACGTTAGTAGGCATGACACAGCATTGTGAGAAGCGTTGATTTTTTTCTAATTATACAAATGGACATAGAAATAAATGTATACGCCTATTAAAATAACACAAAACATGACCCTAGTACAAAAGAAAAGGATTCTTAACTAATTAAGTGACATTGTTATTATTTAGAGTACAAATAACAAATTCACAAGCTTTTTAAAAAAAAACTCGCGTTTCTTCGGTGTGATCCCGTTTAAAGATTGGATCCCTAAGCATCATTCACCATTTAAGTCCTATTTCCGGTATGATCCCATTTAAAGATTGGATCCCTATGCATCATTCACCATTTAAGTCCCATTCCCGGTGTGATCACGTTCCCAGTCGGATGACGTTTCTCTACCCCTGCCTATAAACATTCAATATTTTAATATGCTAATCGAATACATGTTCATAAGCTTTGATTTAGATCTAATCACCAATTTAGTAGTTATATTTGAGCTCAGAATAATTATATGACTAAAAATAAGGAAATAAATTGCAATATTGGCATTGCTTTGTTAATTTTACGATTAATAATGGGTAAATTAAAATTTGAATATAAATTTTTAAACCATTTGAAAATAGTTGTGCATATCAATTATTTCCTTTTTTTAGTTCCAGTTTTAATAATGTTGAAGAAATGGGCCATGTTTTACGCTAAATAAATATTTGGCCTTTTTAGGGATTTAGATTTTTCCCTTTAAAAAGTTGACGCCTGGGCAATATGACTAATATCCGAGGAATTAGTTTTTAACAATCAAAATAATGGTAAACAAATGGCTAAAGGTATAAACAAATAAAGAAATAAACATGTATTTTCATCGCTTTTGATATTAACAAAAAAGAACATGAAAAAGATGTTAGATATTTAAGTTTTAAATATAATTTTTAAAACATAGAAAAACATATTTTGCACAACTTACCTAACACAATAAGTATGTGATATTAACATTAGTGGCACAGCGTATTTTAGAGTAACTCTTAGTGTATCAATACACAAAGTATCTTCAGACGGCCGTAAATACCAACTGTCCATATTTTTTATATACAAAAAGATAAGTGTGAATCACCCCACTAAATCCTACACCTCTGAGTAAAAATGTCTAGTCGAGTTTGTTAACTACCTGCAGCTCGTAGTTACACCAGGTGCTGGCCAACAAGTTCCGTGTGAGAACCACTAACGTCTTCCTGCTCTCCCTGACGGCCGTCACGATGTTGGAAGCGATGAAATCTCTAACAACAAAGTCTCGTCCGTGCACGTGAAGTCTCAAACCACGGCTAGACAACTCTAAGGATAGACAAATAAATCGTGTTCTGATATCAGAGCAAAATAGAGTTACATGTTTGAATTATTTATTTTTCAAATTGCATTCGATTCTTTCGTCCTATCTTGTTCTAAGAACGCACAGACCATGCTGGTGTATTGGCAAGTGACGCAGCGTTCACAGGACTCGGCTGTAAAGAGATTGTATTACACAATGCCCATTCGCCTTTTTCCCCCTAACTAGTGTCAGGTACCCATTCGGAACTGGGTGGACTCAGAAACATCCTTAGCCCCGGGAACAAATCCATGCCTTCACGGAGATTCCAACCCGTGACTTTCGGTTTTGAAAAAAAAATTCCCCATAATTTTTTTATACCTTTAGCGTGGAAATACACTCTACGTTAAACACACCTGGTTTATCATTTGGCCTCGTCTTGGAAGTTAACAAAATTAAATATTAGATTATTTAAATTCTGTTCCAACTACTATCTAGATATTCGGAATTTTTATTGAGTTGAATGTTTCAATATATGATTAATTATATTGAAATTATTTAAAATATTATTGGATTTACATTAATTTTACAGGTTACAACTGAACTAATTCTTTAATTTGCTTATTATATTCTTTGAAATAATCGCAACTAGAAATACTTTAAAAAAACACAATTAACTGTTTTAATAAACCTTTAAAAATCAATTTACCCGTGTCCATTTTTATAAAGATAAAGTTGTACACATTTATTTACAGGACTCCCAATAAGTCATGTCCATTGCCAAATAGGTTCCTGATCCCTAAATTGTTTCACTTAAATGGCAGATTTATTGAATAATTATTTAAAGAAAATATTACGCAAAATATGCACAGGTGTCCGAATTTTTTTATTTTATTTTTTTAAACCAGTGTTATTTAGAACGTCTGATTCCTATAAAGAGGATTTTTGTTTTGATTAGAAAAGATGATTTCATCACCAATTTCATGTTAATGTATTTTCCAATCAAATGATCATAAAATGTCTCAACCCCCCCTCCCAAATCTCGACTACATTGAGTAACAAGATTGATATATATGATAAACATTTGTAGTGTGGAATTAACTTGTAATCAATCAACAACATACAAAAATGATTTTAAAAGATTTTTTACACTGTAAAACTAGAAGCTTTACCTGGAGACACGTCGTATACAACAAAATTCTCGTCATTGGTTGCGTATGAAATGAAGACATCGTACCTGAAGTTCTCTTTGTCTAGCGGCGCATGTTTCGCCTTGAGTTTGATGTAAGCGGCGTAGTAGAAATACCGGAACTTCCAGCGATACCTGGTGGATGCAGATAGAAAATACAGAGAGTGAAAAATCATTTTTATATTACTATGGGTATTAGTTAGAACTTGCGGATTATGAAACCTTTTTTTAAAAAAAAAGACATAGTAGGTTATCTTAGACCAGGGCCGTGAATGGAGCGAGGGCCAAAGTAATGGGGTGAAAATAAAATTTGTTGTGGGTCACCACCAAAGATATTTATTTTGTCTTCTCCGTGGCCAAATACATTTAGGGTTTGAAATTTTGTTTAACATATATGAGGACTAAAATGTTATCAGGCGATTGTTAGTTATAATTTGTATTGTTTATTTTCATTTATAATATTTCAATTAGCTGTAGAGCGTAGAATACCAAGAAGATACAAAGCCTTGAATTTGTTATAACTGAACACAAAATGTAATTTCTTCATTGCATGAAAAAAGTAACAATTGTTTTCAAAAATATTTTAGGATCAACAAAGAAAAAAACAACAATTATTATATAACTAGGGGAAAGTACCCGGCTTTCCTGGGTTTAACAACAACAGCAACAAAAACAAAAACAACAACAAAAACAAAAAAAAACAACATCAAAACAACAACTACAACAACAACAACAACAAAACAACAACTACAACAACAACAACAACAACAAAGCAACAACAACATGAAGGACATTGTCTTCGCAGGGCAAGGGATGTGGACAACAACAAAAACAACAACAACTACAACAACAACAACAAAGCAACAACAACAAAACAACAACTACAACAACAAAAGCAACAACAACAAAGCAACAACAACAAAACATTTATTTTATGGCGATAGTCGCCTTCTTGTTAATCTCGACACCAAAATGTTTATTATTTTGCGTCATTATTTTACGTCTTAATTTTCAATAATTTTTATTTTATATAGCTCATATAAGGAAAAACTACATTTTGGGCCCCCGGGCCCCAGTATCTTATATATATGGAACGAAACCTGTTTAATAACCTTTCCGGTATAATTTTGTGTACGTGTACCAAAATTCACGTTATTTGGTTGTCTGGATCTTGAGTTATTAGGGAACAGACAGACAGACAACAAATGCGTCTTATATGTATAGAGATATTATAGAGTTTATCAAAAGCATCTTGTCGGAGCTTTGATTTATGCACACTATGTGATAGCCAGTCTCTAACAAATTCCAAGATGTTCGTCTCAACCGTCTGCGTTGTTCTTCTAGAAACCTACTAACTCGGAAACACCGTTGACCCCCGTGCTCCGCGCTGTTTGTATCCTTTGGATGCTAGGGCGGCGAGTGGGTCGTACGGTCAGATAATGTTGTATGGCACTGCCCAGGTGTTGTATGGCACTGCCCAGGTGTTGTATGGCTATGCCCAGCAGAGTATGAGATTGGATTAGAAATCGGATCAGGTATAATTATCGTTTTGTGTAATCAAACTGATAATCTGATTACATTATGTTGCTAACTCGATGTGTGATAATGATCCGTAAGTCATCTTCCCTTAAAACTTGTATCTAGGCTGAATGGTTTACACCATTAGCGATATCAACTGTCTTAAGTTTTTTTTCTCATTGTATACACACGACATTTACACCATTAGCGATATCAACTGTCTTAAGTTTTTTTCTCATTGTATACACATGACATTTACACCATTAGCGATATCAACTGTCTTAAGTTTTTTTTCTCATTGTATACACACGACATTTACACCATTAGCGATATCAACTGTCTTAAGTTTTTTTTCTCATTGTATACACACGACATTTACACATTAGCGATATCAACTGTCTTAAGTTTTTTTTCTCATTGTATACACACGACATTTACACCATTAGCGATATCAACTGTCTTAAGTTTTTTTCTCATTGTATACACACGACATTTACACCATTAGCGATATCAACTGTCTTAAGTTTTTTTTCTCATTGTATACACACGACATTTACACCATTAGCGATATCAACTGTCTTAAGTTTTTTTTCTCATTGTATACACACGACATTTACACCATTAGCGATATCAACTGTCTTAAGTTGTTTTTCTCATTGTATACACACGACATTTACACCATTAGCGATATCAACTGTCTTAACTTTTTTTTCTCATTGTATACACACGACATTTACACCATTAGTGATATCAACTGTCTTAAGTTTTTTTCTCATTGTATACACACGGCATATTAAAAGGTCTTACGCCTTTTTAATATATAAATCTTATGAGAAAATCAGCCATGTTTTATACAATGTCAGCCCCGTAACAACTCGCCAATCTCTATTTTAGAACAACATTGAGGAAACTAAGGTTTCATGTTCGGGATTCTGAAATCAAATAATTTTCTGAAAGACTTACCCATCCCCGAAATCATTGTTAAATCTTGGATAACTTAGTGATTTCAATGTTCTCTTTTCTCTTTTATTAATTTTCAAAATTTAAAAAAAAAGGCATATTTTCAACTTTTACAAATTCTCCTTGAAATTGAGTACTAAAGTGATTCCACTTCGTTCAAATTTATCACTTACATAGCTTTTTAATACGTTTTGAGTATTGAAGGCGGAAATAACTTTTCGCACGTTAAAAATACCGAGAATTGTGTTCTTCTTAATATTCGAGTCAAGGAATGAAAGAAACTGAAGGTTATTTGTCAAAATTTTAGCAAACATTGAATGGACCGTTTCAATGACGCAGCTAAGCATAATGCCACCTGTAGCGGCGGGCAAAGAATTCAGCCACCATCAGTCATCAAAATAAACTTTATTTACATTTGTATAACTAGGTCGTCCGGCATTAAATCGATTGGAGGGTCTCAAGGGATCGACAGCAAAAATCTACAACTCACATGCATACCTATTCATATTTTAAAGGCTGTCTTGGAAGACATGTGCCTTACCATTGGCAATTTTAATATTAAATGTAGTCCAAACATAAGTCATGATGTAAAGAACAAACAAATTAAATGCAAACATCTTTTTACCGCACACCGCGTCAAATATATTATTACACACTCACCTAAAAATAAATAATACCTTAACAAAAACGAAATCTAACATATTTTACCTGTACAAAATACCTGCAACAACGAATCCCAACATAAGTAAAGTCACCGCCAGGATGGCCAAAAACAGGGAGACGTTCTCTGCGCAGGTTCTGTTCAACAACTGGAGAGTCCCGGTATACGAATCGTTGATTACTTTGTAAGAATCGTCGGGATATTTACACAGGTAGTTGGTAAAACTTGGCTCGAACGCCCTGGAGTTGACCATCCAGGTCAAGAAGTCAAGATTTTCACATTCGCATCGAATGGGATTAAACGAGAGGTCGACCAACAATTGACATGTGTCGTTCTTGCACAAAGAGTCAATGTGGTGACGCACGTGGTCAGTGAGGCGACTCAGCTCGGAGTGGGTCAAGTTGACCAGCTTCAGGTTCCTCAGGTGAGAGACGGTGACGTTAAAATTCCACATGCTGCTGAAATTCATCAGCAAAATTTCCAAACTGTTAAGGCCTACGAAAAGGTCTTGAGGAATATTTCTCAGATCATTTCCTGACAGATCTAGAGATATTAAGTTCTTAAGGTCGTAAAATATCATTGACCCTGGCTTGAAGAACTTACTGAGAGCGTTTCGCGCCAGATTTAAATGTTTCAAACCCTTCAGGTTTCTGAAAAAATCCCGCTGCAGTGTGTCTACCAAATTCTGCCGGAAATCCATGCATGTGAGTTGCTCAAGTCCGGTAATCGGTCCCATCAAAACGGGGAAGTAATTCTTACTCATACTCAATGTTTTCAACGAATTGTTGGTGTCAATGTCAACTCCAGAAAGGATGTACTTCAAGCCCGCGATGTCCATTTCAATACGACTTAACTGAGGCGGAAGTTTTATGAACAGTGGCTGTTTGTTGGAATTAATATTCCTGTTGTAACCATTGGGGAATGATGAAATGGCGTTGATTAAAGAAAGCTCTTCGCTGTCGGGTAGATATGGGACATTGTAGCTGCCACTGAGCTTTAACGTAATCAAGTTTTTTAAATGGAATAAATCTTTGAAATATTCCCCGTAAATAATACGGTTATTCCCCAAATTGACATAGGTGAGATTCTCAGGGGCATGTTGTAGAATACCAGAATCTATCACCTCAAAGCTGTTGCCCATGGCTTCTAGACTTATCAATTTTCGAGGTAAACTTTTAATGGTTACTTTTGTAATTTTAACGGATGGGGAATGGTACGAGTTTATGTAACTCATGCTTAATATGATAATATTAGACTGTCTCAGCCGTGATAGGCTCGTCATGAAGTGTTCGACACCTAGTCGGTAGTTAAAGCTTATGTTCAGAAATTCCAGCTTCTGTAATGGTTCAAACACACCAATATCAATGTTCTCTATTTTACATGTGCTGATGTCCAAGTAAGTAAGATGGTACAAATTAGTGAACTTTTCGTTTGCAAGAGTAGTCAAGCTACAGTTACCCTGTATGAAACCCTCTAAGGTTAAATTTTTCAGTGACGTCAAATTACGGAAACCTGGCCCAAATGAGATGCCCTGTTGGCCGTCCATAAAAAGCTCCTGAAGGTTTTCAAGTTCTACAAGCATTAAATCTGGTTGGTAATGCGTGAACAAATTTTTATTTCTGCCTAGACGGAGAGATTTTAGTGATGGCAAGTTTCTGAAAATCCCACTAGGATCTGTAAGAAATGGTGGTAAGGTGATAGTATTATTTTCCAGACTTAGAACCTCTAGGAGAGACAAGTTTTTAAAAGCGTCTATCGCAATCGTCTCCAGTCTATTGCTGGAAATAAATAGCAACCGCAACTGCGTGTAATTGCAGAAGGCGCAGCTTTTCAGAGAATTGATATAGTTGTATGAGAGATTAAGCTCCGTTGTGTTTTTCGGCAAACAATCTGGCACGTCCTGCAAATGTCTTTTAGAGCAGTTGCATGCGCCCTGGTTACATTCACATTTTGGTGACGGCTCTTGGTACTCTATACCGCCACTGACAGAAGAAACGAATATGTTTTCAGTAACTTCATCGAACCCTGCCTTACCATCAACTTTACCGGGATACGCAACCCTCGGCTCTTGCTTTCCGAGGATACCTCTGTTTACCATCCTGGCAGATGCTAACGTTTCTTGTTTCGAGATACTTTGACCTTGGAAGTGAGGTCGTCCGATTGAATTTGCCATGACACCGAGGACCAGCGCACATGCTAGCAATGTTGAACACCCCTTGTACTTTCCCATTATTTCTTGCAGCTATCGTGGTCTTAATTTGGTGAGGACTCTGGAAATAATAAGGAGAGCATTAGTGATCCTCGAGTTGCGGACGCACATAAGCGATGCCGTGATAATACAAGCCGCTGAAAATTTGAAAACACTAAGATAGAAAAGCCACACAATACACCCGAAAATGTCAACTAAAAACACCCACAAAACTAACTGCACTGTGACTGGTGTGACGATGTCGACAAATATAGACAATAAGTGAAGGAAGTGGCAATTAGAGATACACCTAGACACAGGTACACCGGTACAACGATATTGGATCAGCAATTACTTTCCCCCTTGAGATGGTTCAGGAATGCCGTAACTTTTCAGATTAAAAAAAAATGTTAAATTTTTTTCAGGTTTAAGCATTTTAATTATAATACTAATTAATTATTGTTACGTAAAGTGTACAATTAAAAGACGTTTTTGATAGCTTACGTATTTTTATCGTACTTTAAACCTTTAAGTTATTGCTCAGAACCAATGTGACATTAATCGAATTTCTTTCAACATGAAATATTTATTTCAATTAGGAATTTCCATAACGATAGAGGTAAAAAATCTAATTTTAAGAAAAACATTTTTAAATCTAAAATTTATTTTAAAATAGTTTTATTTGTGTCACATTTTATACAAATATATTCCACCTCGTCAGGCTTCTGTAAATGTATTGCTCTGGTCAGATTTTATATAAGTAGGGTTGTATTTAAACACACACAAAGAGGCCAAAGGTCGAAAATTTCAAATGTCACATCAAAATTGTGTCATGAAATCATTTTTATTACTAATAAATTAAATCGAATCGCAACGTTTTGTTGTACCCTTTAATGGTGGCCGATTTTATCCGTTAGGAACTTCAGTAAAAGGCTTCATTGAAAGCCACTGTCTGAACTTCTAAATAACTAATGCTCGTCACTCAAGCATAAACCGCATGACAATCTATAAATAAAGTCTTTCAATAACTAATAGCACATAATAGTTACTGTCTGTTCTTCAATATATAATTCTTCAGTTTTGAACTAAATTGATTTCATTTAAATGAAACATTTTTTATTTTTTTTGCGTGACACATTCCAGCTAAGTAGGGCGCATCCATCTCCTAGGAACGTTTAGTCTCTAATCACATTTGAATTTTTAAAAAAAACTAGTAATAATAGTAATAATACATATGGCAATCAATTCTAACTTGGAACTCAACACAAATATAATAAAACACAACCTTTAGAGAGACATTGGAATAAAAACACTTTTGTTATTCCGTATGCTTTTCCCGTCCGGAATTTGGACGTGAAATGGGTTGCCTGAGGAAACCAGGAAAACCAACACTTTATCAACATTTAAAACTCATAAAAATGCAACACTAGACATAAACCATTGATAAGTGTAGGACACAATAATCTTCTGTATAGAAGGAGCGTCTTCAACAGATTAGATAAGATAAGATAAATTAGATACGAAAAGATAAGATAAGATAAGATAAGATACGATAAGATACGATAAGATAAACCTAACATAGATCAACACAAAACAGAATCTCGTAGTTTTAATTGTATATTAAAAAATTCTCTTCTTTCTCCTATTCGGTTATAAAGAAAATTGTGTTCAACATAGCACACCGCTCAATGAACTCAAGGCCGAAAATAATCTAAAAATGTCAATCGACCTTTGCTTTGGTTATTCCAAATATCAAGTATGATACATGATGTTTTGACAACACATAGATATTCTTCTTCCTGTTAGAAGGAAGTGTGTTTTCTATGTCGCTTTAAAAAATCTCCAAAATTTTAAGAGTGATTCTCATGTCTAGTCTTCACAGCATTTGAAATAAAGGTTTAAAGTATAAAGCGTTTAATTTTTCCCTGCGTTTCTCTTTCAGCGTGTTTTGTTATTCATCTACAACTACACAAGCCAACTACCTAAAAAACCTTTTAAGGAGTCATTACCTGCAAACGTATGAACTATAACAGCGTTTGTGTGAGATGCTGTGATATAACTACGTTGAAAATGGCGCGGGGGTCGTTAAATATTTTGTTCAAATCTGAACAATGAAGAAAACAAAACGATATTGGTTTTCATTCATTGTTGTTATAATATTCTTGACAGTATCAAGGCGTCCAGCTATAACTCAACTATTGAATGTCACTTTCATTATAAATTTTTAAAGCTAGAAACTATTCATGACTTTGAAAGATTGGAACAGTTTACCTTATCGGTTACAGACGCTCCTTTTATACAGTAGATTATTTCAAGTGAATAACCACTGCAACACAGAAGATACTGACGACACAAAAGATACTGACAACACATTTATTTTCATCACACCACAGACAATTTCCCTTCACCCATGTGAGCATAGAATTTGTAGATACAGAAAAGCACACTAAACACGAAATTTTATGACTGTTCTTAGTCGGCAGCATTAATCAGACCCATATCCAGTAACACCTAGATGCACAATTTGTAGCAAAACAAGAAAAGAAAACACAATGAACCATTTCACGTGACACTTGCGATGAATGGCACCACACAAATTGTTTTTGCATATGAACATTCCGATCTACACAGCACTTGGAAAATAACGACGCATATTTTTTTGCATCATGTACAAGGTGTGTTGCATAAATTTAGTTCAGTTCTCTATGATGCCAATGACGTGACACAACTGACTTTATAGTGTCTTAAATTAGCACACCTGGACATTAATAACTTTGACCTAAAACAAAACTACTAGCAAGATAGTAAATTTATTGCACTTAATTCAGAACCCCTAATTATAGACAGCTAATACAGGCCACTTGGCTCTAGCCTGACATAAATAAAAGATATGTGCAATCAATCTTATACTTCGCAGTGGCTTTTTCTATACAGAAGATTATTGCGTCCTATGCTCTAACATGACGTAATGTCTAGTCTTTCATTTTATTAGATTGTTAAATGTTGATAGTGTTTTCGTTTTCCTGGTTTGTTTAGACAACCTTTTACACGCCATAATTCAAGATGGGAAGATATAGAATGTGTATGTCTTTTTGCATATGTGACAACATATGTGTTTTATTTTTATTGTTGTTATAGATCATCTTTTTGTTGTTTTTTTCCATTTAAAATGAAAAGCCATAAATATTATAAATACTTCTTTGTTCTTTTATCCTCTTGGGATCTAGGTTAAGTGGTGTCGAACCTTTTTGGGGCCACGTGCACAAAATTCAACCAAAACCAAGTTATTGATATGTAGTCGCGTGCTGGCTGATGAGGCTCTGCGTGCCGACTGTGGCACGCGTGCCATAGGTTCACCATCACTTCCCTACAGTATGCATATTCTGGTGCAGATCTCATAAAATAAAGATAGCATAATAGTTTTACCCTCTAAATACATTTGTAAAAGTGGCATTTTATAAAATCCGAATTTCTGTTGGATTTTACAAATCCCATCCTTGATAAGAAAATTTGATGATCATTTCTCATCTTTTTATTAAATCCATTATATTAACTCGTGATGTCTGTTTGAACCCTTGCTTGCTTGCTTGCTTGATTGTCGCCAAAACTTTGGAACGATTTTCATCCCACTTCCTCGTAAGCTAGTGATCTGAAATTTTGCAGGCAGACTCATGCTGATGATAAAAACGATGTATCAAAATTGCAGATCGATCACATGTACTGTAATTAAATTATTGAACTTTTAGATTATTTTATTTATCTCTTTGTATCATGTTAAATTTTTGAGATAGAGTGCAGACTCATGCCGATGATAAAAACGATGTATCAAAATTTCATATCGATCACATGTACTGTTATTAAATTATTGAACTTTTAGATTATTTTATTTGTCTCTATGTATCATGTTAAATTTTTAAGATAGAGTGTCGCGGTGCGTATTATATTGAACGACCTTTCCTGTCGCTCAATAAGGTGCGTATTTTATTGACAACACTTTTTATAAGCATATTAGTATTATAATGAACATTCTTTTAGTTACGTCTCGTACATAAAGGATTTATAGTAAAAAAACTTTTTTACGGGTTTTTTTTATTACTCCTAATTATTTTGCCTTTTTATTGTTGATTAGCATTTTTCAATGAATAGTTTGCATTTAATAATTTTTATTTTGATGTTCCTTACAGTTGACACTTTCCGGTTATCCATTTTTGGTAATTCATCTTAGCACAGCTCTCCATCTTCATGATAAAAGATGTTAGTGAAAAAATGTTTAAAATTACAATTTCAAAAGCGTATTTTTAATAGGTCCTCCCCACCCTCCCCCCCCCCAAAAGCTAGATAAATTTAAATATTTATTTAAATCTTGGATACAAACGAAAAATAATTTTGAATCTATTGATTCCTATGCAATTGAAATATTTTTTTAATGTTTTAAAAGGTTAAAATCCAAACCAACACGTGGCGGACATGGTTAGACTGACGTATTAATAATAAACACGACTATATAAAATGCGTTTCTGCATCGCTCTTTCTCCTAATGTTTCGATACATCTTTGAGAACAGATGCATGCAGCAACAATAAAAAAATATTAAGTTAAACATAAATCAATTAACTCTCTACCCAATGAAGTTTGAAACTTACCACTTACTTTCCTAGTGAGACGGTTTTGGCAGACCCGGCCCTTCGTTACTTTGTCAAACGTGACTTGTATGTATCAGGACAATAATGAAATGATAAAATGATGGACCTCATTAAAATGATTAAGAGATGGGTTGATTTTATGTAGATAACTTACCAAGGCCAAGAATTACTCATCTAATATGTCACAAAAAAAACGAATTCAAATTAATTGAGTGAACACATGAAATCCTTTAGATAAACACGTTCTACTCCCCTCTGTCGTTTATTTATAAAGTAAAGTGACACCTGCCATTTATGAAGCAAAGTGACAGGTTACATTAGTGAAGTAAAGTGACATGTGGCATTTACAAGGTAAAGTAAGAGGTGACATTTGCAAAGTAAAGTGAAAGGTTGAGAAAGCTTAAGTTGACTTAATTTTTATAATTTTCTATCAGTCACCCTTCTCTCGTACACACACATCTACCAAATTTTTAAAGCTAATAGGCCGTCCATAAATGACGTCACACGATTTTGGCCGATTTTCAATCCCCCTACCCCCTCGTCAGCTGATGTCAACATAAGTATCAGAAAAGCAAAAGCAGCCTTCCAACAACTCAAGAATGTTTGGGTCTCCAACAACTTAAGCAGCAAGTTAAAAGTAAGGATTTTTAACGCTATGGTAAAACCTGTGCTGCTATATGGAGCCGAGATGTGGAGAACAACCGCCGTAAACTTGCCCAGAATTCAGTTCTTTATTAACCATTGTCTAAGAGGGATTCTCAGAATTCACTGGCCGGACAAAATCAGCAACCGGGAACAGTGGCAGCAGACAAAACAGAAGCCAAGTGAGGAAGAGATTCTTCAGAAGCGGTGGAGGTGGATTGGTCATGCACTAAGAAATCCTGCTTCTAATACAACAAGGCAAGCCCTGAAATGGAACCCCCAGGGTAAGCGGAAAAGAGGCCGTCCAAGAAACACTTGGCGCGAGAATTGGAGGCAGTCATAAAGTGAATTGGCCATGAAGATCCTGGAGAAGCTGGCCCATGATAGAGATGCCTGGAGGTCTCTCGTAGGTGGTCTATGCCCTTGGAGGAATCGCAGACGCCGACGATGATCGGTGGATGCCCCTCATGGACGAGAAGGCTCAACAACCCCCTCGTCACGCGTCATCAGAAAAAAAACGTATGCCCCCCCCTCAAATATGACGTCACAAAGCTTTGCATCAGAAAAAAATGTATGCCCCCCCTCAAATATGACGTCACAAAGCTTTGCCCCCCCACCCCCATAAAAGCTGTATTTTCTATTTCAAAAAGAGCACGTTTCAAATCACTTTTTTGTAATTAAGTTTGTATTTACTGTAAATCTACACTCTAATATTGTAACACGCGTGAAGCCCTGTAAAACGTCATAAAATAATAAATTGTAAGAATTCGAATTTTTCAGTGGGACTTTTATTTAAAGTTGCAAATCTTGATGTGACATCACATTTCTCAAACACCCCCTCCCCCACGTCACACATCGTCACAAATGTGTGTAACGCTCCCCCTCCCTAGGTGCGTGACGGCATTTAGGGACGGCCCCTAATTACTGCGAGAAACTTACACTGATTCAGAAAACGTTCACAGACTTTATGAGTGTATACTTCCTTTTAAGTAGAAGGAAACTTTGTGAAACTATGTGACCCTATGTGACACTATGTGAAATTATGTGACACTATGTGACACTATGTGAAACTATGTGAAGCTATGTGACACTATGTGAAACTATGTGACACTATGTGGCACTTTGTGACACTATGTGGCACTATGTGAAACCATGTGACACTACATCAAAGCTCATCAAACTATTACACAGAATTTATGTTTTTAAGTTTGGGTTGAAAATTGTAAATGAAAATATAAAGCAAAATACATAAAGAACTCGTGTGCGAGAGCTGTGGTAAAGACTGCCACTCAAAGATAGGATTGTTCAGCCACACGAGGAAATGCAACCCAACCCAACGGAAGGATGCCGAAGTAATATTATTTGTGTGTAAAGATAGTTTTTTTCTCTCCTTTTTCTATTAAAGCACATAATAAAATGCGTCCAATCAAACCGATGGTTCATTTAACCTTTACATTGCAATTTAAAGATAAAGTTTTCATTTGGCCCATCTTTTACAATTTTTACCAAAAAATCGCCAAACGTATCGTTGTCATATTATAACGACTCGTTTTAACTTGCACTTTTTAAATCCTTTATATTAACTCGTGGTGTCTGCGGCCGCCGGCCCTTGCTTGTCGCCAAAACTTTTGATCGATTTTTAACCCACTTGCTCGTAAGCCAGCGAGCTGAAATTTTGCAGGTAGTTTTGTACCAATGATAAAAACAATGTATCAAAATTTCAGATCGATCACATGTACCGTAATTTAATTATTTGATTTTTTAGATTATTTTATTTATTCCTATCTATCATGCTATTTTTTGAGATAGAGCGTCGCGGTGCGTAATATATTGAACAACCTTTCTGTCGCGCAATAAGGTGCGTATTTTATTGACAACTCTTTTCATAAACATATTCCTGATCGGTGCGCATTATATTAAACATGTTTTACGACACAACTGCAATTTTGTATTTCTGGATGGTCTGGCGCTGCGTATTATAATGAACATTCTTTTAGTTACGTCTCGTACATAAAGGATTTATAGTGAAAAACTTGGATTTTTTACGGTTTTTTTATATTTTAAATCCTTTATATTAACTCGTGGTGTCTGCACCCTTGATTACTTGATTGCTTGCTTGTCGCCAAAACTTTTGATCGATTTTTAACCCACTTGCTCGTAAGCCAGCGAGCTGAAATTTTGCAGGCAGTTTCGTACCGATGATAAAAACAATGTATCAAAATTTCAGATCGATCACATGTACCGTAATTAAATTATTGATTTTTTAGATTATTTTATTTATTCCTGTGTATCATGTAATATTTTTAGATAGAGTGTAAGGGTGCGCATTATATTGAACAACCTTTCTGTCGCGCAATAAGGTGCGTATTTTACTGACAACACTTTTTATAAACATATTCCTGATCGGTGCGCATTATATTAATATATCATATAGAATGGGACTGCAATAAAGCTTTTAAATAAACTACAAAATACACAAACAAATTGTGCAATGAAAACAATAAATTTGATTGTATTTTAAAATATATATGTTAAATAAAAATACAATCTGTTTTAAGAATGTTATTATTACTTATGTAAGTATTATAAGAATGTATTTTATGTTGTACTGATGAAGGCATTAGCCGAAACGTTTACTGTCGTATCAGTCTAAAAATAAAGCTCAAATTTATTGTTTTCATTTCACAATTTGTTTGTGTATTTTGTAGTTTCGCATTATATTAAACATGTTTTACGACACAACTACAATTGTGTATTTTTGGATGGTCTTGCGCTGCGTATGATAATGAACATTCTTTTAGTTACGTCTCATACATAAAGGATTTATAGTCAAAAACTTGGTTTTTTTTACGGGTTGTTTTTATTTAATATTAAAACTGTCAAGAAATGTCAAGTGTCAAAATAATGACATCGAACATGATACGTTAGCTCAGCAATTGATTTAATTGAATGGCTACTAGCAATATCTACTCAATTGTCTTTGAGTTAGTGTGAGTCGTTTGCTACTTTCAATTTTGTAAATATTGCGGTGTTGAAAAGAGTCATCCACCGCACTAAACACACTGCCGGCACTTTATTCGCCACAAATTTGGAGTAACACATACTAAAGCTGACCCAAACGAATCGTATTCACAACATCTAAAATCTTAAAATCTAAATCAAGGGAATCAAACTCATGGCCACTTGTCTATTGTCATCGGCTAATTTCAGCCCCTTTTAATTACGAGAAACATTTAGTCAAGTATTTGTGACGATAGATACTGTGCAACTTTGCTCACGATTTTTTTTTACTTTTCAGTTGCACACGAACCAACGAACCTTATAGGGAGCATTGACCGCCGCCTAGCTGACATTAACATTCAAGCTGCTGGGCCCTATTACCTGACTGAACGTTACGTCATTGTTGTTTACATTTTGTTTGAATGTTCAGTTTACTGTAGTTTTAGTTTATGGGTATGGCGAATACATTTACAGAAGGAATAAAACTTTGTAGAGCACAATAGTATGTCTTTGGAAGTATGCTGTAGGCTACTGTGTGAAATTAGGTGCATTGATGGCGACTAGGTTGCATTCTTTAGCCGTCATGACCGCGAAAATTATGCAGCGTTTTGGACGAGTACCCGCGCAGCTTTTTTCAACAATATTGACAACCATAGTTAGGATAAAGGGATGTACCGGTTTTTGGCTCCGTCAAATCCGGAATCCGGCCATTTTTAAAAATCTTGCTCCGGCTTCGGCTCCGACAGAAATTATAACTAGACTAGACTTGATTCGCACGTGATCTCTGTTGCGACGAGGTTTTTTTCAGGGGGGGGGGAGGGAGGGGGTCTTAATAGTACCTACCGACGAAATCCCTTGATATGTAATTCAGGAGTAAATATATAAGGTTGCAGTCAAATCGATCGCCAAAGACAATACATGTATCAATTAAAATTAGGGCTGCGGAAATTATCGATTAATTTCTCGATTAATCGTTTCAAATTTTATCGATTAAAAATCGATTAAAATAATTTTTATCGATAAAAATTCGAATAAAATTTAAGAAAATATTTATAATATTAAAAAAAAATTTTTGTAATAAATAATAAATTATTAATAATTAATAATAATATATATATATTTTTTATTTTTTTTTACGTACAAACATCTCCCGCGTAATATTAAAATTTATTTTATTAATTTATGTTGACCGGCGGACGTCAACTATAAAATGGCTGACAGCCAGAGCCGTCTTTACACCATTTTGGGCCCCCGGGCAAAGAAATAGTGTTGGGCCCTTCCCCCGCAGGAATAAAAAATGAATATACATAATATATCTAAATAAACATATTCCCATGCGGCCCATATGCTCGTGGGCCCCCGGGCAAATGCCCAACGGGCCTATGCGTTAAGACGGCCCTGCTGACAGCATTAGCGCAGTTAAATTTAAACATATAACTAGAAAGTTGAGCAAATATGTTGTTTTTAACCTAACTGCGGATGGCAAAGTCGAAGATGGTGAAAACGTTTACTGTGTCCACTGCCATAAACAATTCTCTTTTAATGGATCAAATACATCGCTGACGTACCACCTTCAGCACAAATCAAGTATCAACGAATTGTCATGAAATTTAGTTCAAATTATTCTTAATTTTCAATGTCCGTGAGAAATGTTCAGTTTAATGACGTCATAAATTTCTATTTTTGGTTTTAATCGAAATTATCGATTAATTAATCGATAATTTTTCAAAAGTTAACGATTAAATTTAAATTAATCGATAACAGCCCTAATTAAAATTGATTAAATTCGGAAATGAATCAGGTTAACTAATAGATTTGTAAGTAGTTAGTTGATGTAAAGATATCCTGTTATTTCAATCGGTATTTGAAAATTGAATTTCACAATCACTTTGGTACAACGGTTTCGTTCGCTCTGTTTATTAATGTTAGCACTGTAACTTGGAGACACGAGTTTGATCTCAGTAGTAGATAGCAGAGTTAAGTTTAATTTTTTGCGAGTTTATTTTTATTTTTAATGTAATAAAACTTTTTAACGCAAGTCTTTAAAAGTTTGAATGATTCTGACGATTCTTTTCTCGTCATGCGAACATAATATTGTGCTTAAAATGTTTTGCAATAATTCTTTAAATTAAAAAACGTGAGATCAGAGACAGGAAACTCGGCTAGTCATATTTAAAACCCTATAGCGGCCACATATCATATCAGTTATGAACATTCTGGTCTCTACCTGATGTTTACTGTAGTCAGCCCTGTGTACCTTATGTTTACTGTAGTCAGGCCTCAGTACCTTATGTTTACTGTAGTCAGCCCTCTGTACCTTATTTTTTTTACTGTAGTCAGCCCTCTGTACCTTGTGTTTACTGTAGTCAGCCCTCTGTACCTTATGTTTACTGTAGTCAGTCATCTTTACTTTATGTTTAATGTAGTCAGACATCTTTACTTTATGTTTACTGTAGTCAGCCCTCTGTACCTTATGTTTACTGTATTCAGCCCTCTGTACCTTATGTTTACTGTAGTCAGACCTCTGTAACTTATGTTTACTGAAGTCAGCCCTCTGTACCTTATGTTTACTGTAGTCAGCCCTCTGTACCTTATGTTTACTGTATTCAGCAAGCTGTACCTTATGTTTACTGTAGTCAGCCCTATGGACCTTATGTTTACTGTAGTCAGCTCTCTGTACCTTATGTTTACTGTATTCAGCAAGCTGTACCTTATGTTTACTGTAGTCAGCCCTGTGTACCTTATGTTTACTATAGTCAGCTCTCTGTACCTTATGTTTACTGTATTCAGCAAGCTGTACCTTATGTTTACTGTAGTCAGACCTCTGGACATTATGTGTACTGTAGTCAGCTCTCTGTACCTTATGTTTACTGTATTCAGTAAGCTTTACCTTATGTTTACTGTAGTCAGCCCTCTGGACCTTATGTTTACTCTAGTCAGCTCTCTGTACCTTATGTTTACTGTAGTCAGCCCTCTGTACCTTATGGTAATTGTGGTCAGCCCTCTGGACCTTATGGTAATTGTAGTCAGCCCTCTGGACCTCATGTTTACTGCAGTCAGCTTTCTGAACCTTACTCTTAGAAATTACTGGCACAGTCTCTATTAAACCCTGCCTCAGCGTAACTTCTGGAACAGTTGTCACCAACAAGTGGTCCTTGAAAATATTTTGGTGCTGGTCGGGGAACCGACTTGACATGAATAATTTTTGTTTATTTAATAGGTTTTTGTTTGTTTTAAATAGTAAATACATATTCTAATTTTCTTTCGGTTTTAAAGTAATCTGAGTAAATTTAAGAAACTTTTCTTAGCAACTTTAATGCAAGGATTTCACATTTTAAATTTTAATGCTGACTGCAGTAAACATAAGGTCCAGAGGTTTAATGCATTTTTATTGTGTTGTTGAATTTCGTTTTTATAGTTTACTAGAAAAATACCCACTCTTTGTAGCGGGAGTGTGCTGACCCTTTTTCCCAGTATAAGTTGCTGGTTATGACAACTTTTATTTGCCAAGTTATATTTCAGATTCATCTATTAGTTAAAATCTTATGGGAAACAGAGATAATCAATTTTAAGGACAAAAAATTAAATCTATTTAAGAAAAAAAGAGAGAGAGGAAAAAAAAACAGACACAATTATTTAATTTTTACCATGTTACCGCTTAAGTTGTTTTCACTTAATGGAGTGCCTTTTAACAATTCCTTACTATTTAAAAGATATGATTTATGACTAATGAATCTTGACGACCATAATAACTAAATTTACTATTTCATTCCAACATGTACTAAATAAACATAACTGATAGGTTTTCCGAAAGAGCTCTACCACCCTCGTCACTCAAAAATTTCATAAATAATTACGACACTGCATAGTAACACAATTGTAAATAATACAATATTTGTAACCGCGTCTATGAGATAAAGAACATATGGCGCTATCCCTTAAAAAGGCAAAGGCTACATAACTCATAGCGCCAATAAACAAAATTATAAATGTACTTTCTAAAATACTTTTTTTTAAAACTGTCGTATTAAAATCTAAGATGATATTAAGAAATGTGCACACCATATTTAGACAATAAAAGATTATAGAAAGCTGGCCGCATAAAATAAAGTCTTGTTATAACGTAAATGTACTGGACCACAATAACTCTTCCTTTTGACGTATTCATAGTTGTAACAGGGAAATAATATTTAAAAAATTTTACGTCTCTAAATTGTACGATTTATATTTACGGTTTTTATGCAATGTGTATAATTTCAAAAGCGAAAAGCTTTTTTTTTGTTCCCTATTTCTGATAAGGCATCATATTTTGTAAATTATATTCAATACACACACACCAGATTTTGTTTCTGAAAAAAAAATATATATCCACATTAAAAAAAAAGATTCAACCGTCTTTTACTAAGCACATCTGAAAAATGATTAAAAGCAACTTTAGAAATGGCCTATGTTATTCCGACTACAAAGAAATGAACATAACATGTTCAATTCGCAATTCATATTAATTAAGCGTTTCCAGGATTAATTAATTAAATTTAGTCAACTTCTGTTAATACGTTCGGTAGCGAAAGTTTATAATGTATAGTGTATATATATATATATATATAATATATATATATATATATATATATATATATATATATATATATATATATATAGATTAGGTAAACTTTTTTAAAGTGTAAGTTTATTGACATATAGCGCCAATATATTAAATTATAAATGTTATATATGGAATGTACTTTCTAAAATACTTGAAAGAAACTAAAGCAGTCGTATTTAAAGGAATTCAAGAAAATGTGCGCACCCGTATTTAGACAATAATAATAAATGGTAATAGAAATATTCTGGCTTAATAAAAAGTCTGCTCATAACAACTGGACCAAAAATAACTCTACTTTTGTAATCTATTTATAGTTGTTCTAACATGGAAATAATATTTGAATTGTTATATATTTGTGTCTACATTTACGATTAAAATTTACTGCTGTATGCAATTGGTATAATATCATAAAGGAATGAAATTCTTTTTTGAGTCACTTTCATTGCCCAACAACAGATTTTGTTTCTAAAAAAAAAGAAATTATCTTCCACATTTAAAAAATAAAAAACAAAAGCAAATCAAATGTCTGTTAAAAAACGAATGTGAAACAATGTTATTACATTATTTTAAAAATGACCTATGTTAATCCAAATACAAAGGAACCAACATAATTTCAATTCGCAAAAAAATATAATAATTAAGCGTTCTCAGGATCACTTTATTTAGTTTAATCTACGATGTAAATAGGTCCAGTAGCCTAAGTTTAAATTGTATAAGTGTATAGCTTATTTAAATGACAATAGCTTATGTAAAAGACAAACAAAATATAAATGTTATATTAATAGGACACAGCTAAATTTAAGATGCGTACACGAAAATGTGCGCACAGTAGTCAGGCGATAAAAGATTTTAGAACGCGCACCGCTAAAAATGAACCCTTGAAAAAAAATACTGACACAATTATTACATAAATAGGTTTTTATTAAATGTCGAGTAATGGAACAGAAAATAATTAAAACAAATTCGCAATTAAATTTAAACATTTTAAACATGTAAACAATTAAACCTAATGCATCGTGTGGCAGTTGTAATTAAATATGTTGACGTGTCTATAATATATAGAAAGTAACAGTAACGAAAATGACAATTCTGTGTACTGCACAGCTCAAATTAAGAAGCGTACACGAAAATGTGCGCACCGTTATTAGACAATATGATTTTGTATAAAAATATTAAATGACGTCATTGTTTTATGCTTATATTTTAATTTTTGAAAAGGCCACGATGTAAAAATAGGATTTGAGGATTTATAATTATTATGATATACTTTGTGTACATTTCAGCAAGTTTAATATTTCATATTTATCAAACACGGATAAGTCACTTATGTTAATTATGTATATTGATTCCCGTGGTCTGTATGGATTGTATAGAAATATTAAATTACGTCATTGTTTTATGCTTATATTTTATTTTTTGAAAAGAAGCGTACACGAAAATGTCCGCACCGTAATTATACAATATAATATTTTTTGAATGCGCACCGCTGAAAATAAAGTATTGGGGAAAAAAAAACTTCACCAAAAATAACTCGCTTTGAACGAAATTTGAACGTCCGCTTAAAGTTGTTCAATATAGAAATGAGGTTAAATTTTTCATTCTTTGTCTCTGCATTTTCCGCTTATTTAATTTACGGCATTCGTGCAAAAGGGACAATTACAAAAAATAACTTAAAACCATCTCCGGGGTAAAAGGAACCGCCTTGCCAAATTTGGTCCCCGTCCGTCATTTGGTTTTTCCGTGGCTGTGTAACGAACAGAAAGTTGAAAAGTGAAAACATACCGACATACAAACAACTGAGCTTTATATTCTTTTAGATTTCACAATAACATTAAAAATAAACCTGCGCAGTTAAAAACTAGTTTTAAAATAAATCAATTACATCCTATTTTTTTCGGCACAATTGTCTTTCTATGTATAAGTTCATTAATTTTCCACAACGTCATTTTAAAAACAAGCGTTCACAATGACTTTGAAAAACTAGGTGTTTACCATGGATTTGAAGAACTGTGTGTTCACAATGACATTGAAAAACTAATTTTCATACTGTCATTGAAAGACTAGGTGTTGACAATGACATCGAAAGAATTATTTACCAAAATAACTGATGTAGTAAAAAAGCCACTGAAGTTTATTTATCAATGCTAGAATGTTAGGAGAGAGTTAACTTTTGTGTCAACATACACACAAGTAAGGGGAAAGTTACCCTTTGTTTAACATACACACATGTAAGAGAAAAGTTACCCTTTGTTTAACATACACACACATGTAAGAGGAAAGTTACCCTTTGCTTAAAATACACACACATTTAAGAGGAAATTTACCCTTTGTTTAACATACACACACATGCAAGAGAAAAGTTACCCTTGTTTAACATACACACATGTAAGAGGAAAGTTACCCTTTGTTTAACATAGACACACATGTAAGAGGAAAGTTACCTTTTGTTTAAAACACACATATAACTGGAAAGTTACCCTTTGTTTTGACATACAGACATAAAGACACATTACACTAAAAGAAATAACTCACAAAAAATGTACAAAATAATTCAAAAAGATTTATTACCCTTTCATGTAAATGTTTCCTTTATTTATGAATGAAACCCAACCTTGACCCTTAACGGGATCTAACGTTGATAAAAAAAAGTGGGATCAGGAACGACAAGTTTAAAGATTAGGTCAATAATGTGTTTAAGTGGAAATCATTGTGCTAAAAAACTTAAGGGTAGTATCTTAACACATCCCAGTTTTCCATAAAACGGTATTATTTGTTCCTCTTGTCGAATGTGACAGGAATTTACACTCGTCGAGTGACATACTTATCGTCAAATTCACTTTTAAGCGGTATATTTTTATTTCCACGTATCAGGCCTTGACAGCTTGTGAAACGGACACGTTCACCAACATAGATTTATTTTTTAATCAACACACTTTTCTGAATTCAGTTTTGCAGCACATCATGTCCTAATTATGCCTAATTTTACAATTCTGACAATATGACACTATGCAATGTATTGTGGAAAAACAATGAATCAATCACAATGTATAAAACAGTAATGCTGTTTGTGTTACTGTGTCAAACTTGACTTAGTTTAATGTTTCACTTATGCCAATGTTATAATTCATTCGATCTTTCAAATGACTTCAGTTACGCAATCGTTCAATAAAAATATCTTCATTTGATCTTGGCGATCATTTATTTCAAGGGTCCAGGCCGGGACACCGATGTTCAGTGTTAAGAAATTTATTTTCATGGTCAGAATCTCGTGTTCAGGCTTGGAGTTGTTCTACTTTGACCCTATTGTCTTTTGAAAATTCCAATTTTTTTTATTAACTGCTGGGAAATCGGCGTATCGAGAAACTTGAAAGATAAACAATATATAGTATTTTGCCAGGTAATTAGTAATTAGTAAATCTCACGTAACTTGCCAACGAATCACTGATTTTAAATTTACTTGCCAGTTAATGAAAAAATGAATTAACGCGATAAACATTTGTTTTCAATTGACTACATAAGTTCAAGTCACTTGCCAGATAATCGGTGTTTGAATTTACTTGCCAGGAAATCAGCAGTTCATGTAAACTTCGAGATAATCAGTTGCTCAAGTCACTTGCCAGATAAGATGTGGTATCAAATCACCTGCCGGATAATCAGTTGCTCAAGTCCCTTGCCATATAAGCTGTGGTTCAAATCACCTGCCATATAATCAGCAGTTTCACTCACTTGCCAGGTCATCAGTGGTTCAGATCACTTGCAAGTTTGTCCCAGAACAACTTGACCTGTACGTCATCCGCTTGGTCTTGTGGGTACAGCGTGTACGTGTTGCTCCGTATGTGGTACAGCAAGTCTCTGCCCAGCTCGTTGTTGGGGATGGATTCTTTCAGCAAGAACACGAGCACCGGTCTCCCAGTGTGGACGGACTCCATGTTGGCCATCTGGAATCGAGGTAAAGAAACGACAACAAAGAAAAAAAGTTTATTGAATTGTGCATGAACATTTGGAAAGTCTGACTAGTCAATTTTTAGCCAATCGGTTCGAACTGCAAACCAAAGGGGTTTAACCATTAAAATATATTTCGTCTTGTGGGTCAAGGGGACGCAATGGGCAATCAATAATTAGAGCTACACCTATTATGAGTTCGCATCCCGCCCCAGTAGTGGACCGCGCCCTAACCTATGCCATTGAAGAATTTTCAATAGCGCATTCTCTATACAAATTAATCATAAATTATATATTTCCTTTCATATGAATGTGACACGCTTGCGTTGAAAAATATTTTGTGTCGTAGCTGAATATTGATCATGTCACGAGGCAAAAAAACAACAACAAAAAAAAACTCTATAAAATGAACAAAAATTTTTTTTTAAAGATGAGGCCCAGCTGCAGTGAGGAATGTAGAATCTCGCATTAAAAAAGCAGAAAATAATTTTTCAGTCACAAACTAAGTAGTCACACAGGGGGACTCAGAACTCTAAGTTTTATTGATATTTATTGTGAACGACGTTAGTATTAAATGTGAGATATAAAATTTGATCAACTAACACAAAAGTTCTACTTCAAACCTACTCTAGCAAGTTGACGACAGATCCGGAAGCATTGAATTTGAATCCGGAACCTTTCACGAGTTATTAGGATATGGGCCTCAATAAAGTACATCGAACAGGTTTTTTTAAAGGGTTTAGTCAATTTTTAAAAAAAATATTTGTTTAAAAATTTTTATGTTTAGGGAGTTTTAAAAGTGTATAGGAAGTTATTAAATGTCCGTTGACTCATTGATAGTGTGGATTTGGCCTAATTCTTTGGCCTGGATACACCAGCCGATGTCACTTACCTGTAGCTCGTAGTTACACCAGGTGCTGGCCAACAAGTTCCGTGTGAGAACCACTAACGTCTTCCTGCTCTCCCTGACGGCCGTCACGATGTTGGAAGCGATGAAATCTCCCGCCACGAAGTCTCGTCCGTGCACGTGAAGTCTCAGACCACGGGAGGACAACTCTGGTGAGCGACACAAAGAATTTTTAAAGGGAAACAATGGGCTTTTAAAAAAAAATTTATTTAAACCAGTGGTTCCCAAAGTGGTCCGTACGGACCTCCTGGGGTCCGCGGTACCCTTTAGGGGGTCCGTGGAAAATTAAAATTGATTTGGGGGTCCCTGAACTTTGTCAGGGGGTCCGCGAAAGGTTTAACATCAAATAATAAAACTGATACATTTTTATTATTATTGAAATTAAAATAAATAATAATAAATAAAATAGTATGTGAATGCCTTTTCTACTAATTAAATACCATCTTAGGTACTATCCTTTATGGATACAACGTTGTTTTACGTAGAAAAAGTAGTAGAACTACTGTAATTCCCACATCTATAACTAATCAAAATACTTGGTTTGTTGAAAGGTCAAGCTTGATGCAGAAGAAATGCCTAAATCCTATAAGTAGAAAAATACACGTTTTTAACTTGAATCTACGAGGGTTGAATGGTTGTGTATTTTTCGATGTGTCGGGAAGTTAAATTTATCTAAATTGTATCCTATCATCAAATAATGTTTTCAAGAGGACTTTACTGTAGCATTCCATTGAAAACTTTAATAATTCTTAACAGTGGTCTATTACAACAGATAAGAGAATGAGTGAGCCCAAGGCTGGATTTAGACTTGATGGGGCCCTAAGCTATTTAAGGCTTTTTGAAGTCTAGATATTCTATATCAGTGACAAATATGAAAACAAAATTCCGGGGGCCCCCAAGAAGGCAGGGGCCCTAAGTTATAGCTTGTTTAGCAATAGGTAAATCCAGCACTGAGTGAGCCGAAGAAACAATGCCGACAATACAGTGTTATTGAATATTTGAAGTATGGCTAAATGTTTGGAAACAGATACAAAAGGTGAAACATTATTTACTGAATTGAAAAAAAAATGTTTGAAGTTAAAGCAATACTATTGACTCTCTGGCATACTTAAAACATTCTGTACCAAATGTATTTCTAGTAAATTGAGTCATTCATCAAATTTTATATTAAAAAAATATCTTATTGAAAGTTTGCATGGTTCACTATATTATGTCATTAGAGCAGTTAATAAAATCAAAAGGAATGTTATGCCTTGATGAGAGATTATTTGCTCACTATGGTTTGGAAAATGAAGAAGACTATAATGGATTATTTATTCACACAGAAGTACGCTGGTTATCAACACGTACATATTTAAATCGATTTTATGCTATCTTTGGTTCAGTGTCCGAATTCCTGGAAAACAAAGACAATGATCTACAACACAATAAACTAAAAAATGGCATATCCTTTATGAATTATTTATTTACCCAACTTTAATGAAACTAATTTGAAACTACAACTACTACAAGGTAACCAATTAAATTTAATCAAAACTAAAAGCGTTATATCTGAGTTTGTTGCAAACCTTTTTCTGTGCAAATAAAACTTAGGAACAGTAGAATGTTCTCAGTTTTCAAACCTTTTGTAATTGCAAAATAGAGATAAAGAGTTGCTGGCTTACTGTCAAAACTTAACGGCTCTTCATGCAGACCTCAGACCTGAACCAAAGATTTGTAGGCATTCGTCACTATTGGATATTTCCGAATGGCAGTCAAACTCTTTAGCGCATGGACAAACTCAGGTCCAAAACAAAGATGAATACATACTAATACAGAAGCAGCTAATTGAAATATCCACAAATGAGGAACTAAAACCAATGTTTGGACTAGGATAGCACAAATTCTGGTTAAAAAGTCAGAACACAATTTTATATCATGCATTATAGGTTATTGTGCAGAATTTTTTGACTGTTTTCCTGTCTTCCTATTTGGTAAAATAAAGATTCATTTGCGTTATGAACCTCATCATAAAAACCAACAACAACAACAACAACAAAAATAAACGACTAGAAATTGGTGCTCGTGAGGATTTGCGGTTCCTACACACTAACATTGATTTGGTCATAAATCCTATAAAATAATAGGCTATGTTCCGTGCGGTCATCGATAGCTATTGGTCCCGCAAACAGATATGATTCCTACAGCCAATCATATTGAACACGTTTAAAAACGGGTTATTTTTTATGCAGTAATTCTTCCAAGACTTTATGTTGAGTTATGCGCGTTGGGATTTATACTCAAAAAGCTCTGTTTTTACAAGTTATTTATTTTAACTATAATAAATTGTATTTTTGACGTGATGCACATGTATGCCGGTCGAGACGGCTGTTAGTGGGGAGTTACAACATGCCACCGAACGGTGGCGGAACGTCCTTGGACGGGCTTTGTTGCTCCTACACTCATCAACTCTCATCACGTTAATCAAAGTTATTAATTATTTTCAATTTAATCTTAAACCAAAGTGATAATTTCAATAAACACCGTACGTTTCATCAAAATGTTGCTTTTGATATTTTTTTGTACTATGCATTTATAAAGTTTTTTTCAATTGGGGGTCCGTGGGGAAGTTTTGAGTATAAAAAGGGTCCGTGGGTCAAAAAAGTTTGGGAACCACTGATTTAAACATTTCTCATACATTTTATTGAATTAGTGACTTCAATCACTGTGAATTTGAAATTTAAAAAAACCTGTAAAAACAAAGTTTTTGACTATAAATCCCTTATATATGAGACATAATTAAAAGTATTGATCATGTTTAAACGCGACAAACATTTACATACTGAATCTGCCTTAACTCCTACAGTATAACCGGGGGAGAAGGGTCGGTGTTCAGACAGGCGGAGGTCTGGTCACCGATCGCTGGACAGAGCTCAGCGTGACACGTAAAATGTAAAAAAAAAGCACGCCGGTACATAGACGGGTGGTGTCAACGCGCGAACTGGACTGTCACGTAAAAAAAAACAATAACAAACTGTGAAATTGAATTACATATGTTGTATATGTAGCCGTGTGTGGGCTTCTAATATACAGCATGTCACAGTCAACAACAAGATGGAGAATTATATTTATCAAGGTTTATTTGTCTTTCTAATTTTACAACCAAACACTTTTCACGTTAGAACCGGAACAACCACAAACGCACCCACACGTCACCCAGTCACTTCTCTCCAGTGCATCTCGGTGCGGTGTACATGGTGCGGCGCTATGTGGGCACTATGTCGGTCTGCACATTGTGTACACTATTACATTACATACCAGGGGCAGTGTGTCACTGACCCACCGGCGTGTCCTGCAGTAAACCTACTCTAGCAGCATGCTACAGTTTCCCCAGGCCCCTGAATGCCAGCGCCCTCGCTGGTCAATACATTAAAAAACGGCATATATAATGATAAATTTGGATTGAACTCTAATTTAAAAAAAACAACACAGCAGGTCTGAGTAATAAGCCCGTTGCTGAAAAGGACGAAAAATTAACTGCGTGCCCAACAATGCATGAAGGATATGGACAAATAACAACAAAAAGTCAATTTGTTCGAAAAGCGTCCCTTCGACGTTTGGTCACTCGTCTACTTCTGGGGCATGTCTCAACTTGCGCGTTCAGCAATACGTGCTGATCTGCGCGGTTCAACCGGGAGGGGTAAGTTTATTCCTGCACCGGGTCGATTGTCTCTGGGTCGCACTGTAGAGACGATCACCATATCTTCTTCTTCATCTCCACTTTCAGGGGGTGGTATATCTGTGAGGACTACCTCTGACTCTGGTACGAGCTCCGATAGAGGTTCCTCTGCCAAAAGAAGATCCTTCCGATTCACTGTTCTTTCCTCACCTCCGGCCAGGGGAAGCAGTCTATATACGTGTCTGTCCGGTAAGCGGGCAGTGACACAGTATAAATCTGGTCTCCAATAGTCTTGGAATTTATTCCGTCCTTGCACTCTATTACGTAAATAGACAAAGTTGCCTACTGATAGAGGATGTTCGCTCGCATGCTTGTCCTTGAACGATGTCCTTTCACTAGCCTCCTGTTTCAGTTTCTGTAAAGCGAGGCGGTGGGCCTCTTGTAGCCGGTAGTGATGTTGTCTGACCCAGTCGGTACCTGCTACCGCGGCATCCATGGGTCGATGTAAAAGTTCGTCAATGGGGAGCCTAGGGGCCCTGCCAAACAGTAGATGGTAAGGTGCAAATCCCGTAGAGGCATGGGGTGTATTATTGTATGCCTGTACCAATTCTGGTAGAAATACAGGCCATTGACATTTCCTTTCGGGTGGTAAAGATCGCAGGAGCTTGTGCAGTGTTCGATTGAACCGCTCACACTGTCCATTTCCCTGAGGATGGTATGGCGTGGTATGCGATTTCTTGATGTTGTATAAGGAGCACAACTCAGCCATCAGTCGCGATTCAAAAGACCGACCTTGGTCACTATGAATTCGCATTGGGACGCCATATTTTTGAAACCAATCTCTCACTAGTGCGGTGGCCACGGTGACCGCCTCCTGATTACGGGTGGGTACAGCTTGAGAAAATTTGGTAAACACGTCGGTGATTACCAACACATCCTCTCTGCCATCACTGGCGGTCTCTAGCTTGGTGAAGTCAACAGCTATTATCTCACCAGGATATGTCGCGATAATCGGAGTTGACGTAGTATGCAGCGTGCCAGGAGAACGTCCCATTGTGCAGCGGCTGCATGTGGATATGTACTCTCGTACCTGTGTATACATGCCAGGCCAGTAGCAGCGCGATCTTAGGAGAGAAATTGTTCGTTCCACGCCCTGATGACCCATGGCATCATGAAGCGAGTATAATACTTCAGGGATAAGCCTGGAAGGCAACAATAACTGATCACAGGTACCCTGGGCTGGATCCGTGATCCTCCTAAACACCAGACCTTTGTGGAGCAACAATCTCTTGTGTTGGTTACTTAATGTCCTGCTTCCCTGACCTGGTCGGGGGCGCTCTGGCCATGACTCCAGCAGCGGACCAATATGTTTATCCTTTGTCTGCATTGAAATCAATTCGCTGCTGGACCATCGAGGTAGAAAAGTATTCCCTTCAGTCTTGAGGACTAATTCTTCCCCCGCGGGCCTTGTATGTTTTCCGTTTGGCATGGCGGCCTCCAGCTTCTGACATTGTGTTTCCTGTGCCACGGCAATTTCTGCTGGCACCGCGGTGGCCGTCCGAAAATCCCCTGGAAGCCTGGACAGAGCATCTGCCGGATTCTGTTTCCCCGGCCGGTATTTAACATCAAAGTTGAACTGTGCCAACTGTGCGGCCCAGCGTTGTTCCAAAGCACCCAGCGGTGCGGTGCGAAAATATACCAATGGGTTGTTATCAGTGTAAACAGTGAACGTGGCACCAATTAGATAGTGACGGAACTTTTCACTGATTGCCCATTTCATAGCAAGAAACTCCAATTTTAAACTACTGTAGGAGGCCTGATTCCTTTCAGTAGGTCGTAGACGTCGACTGGCGTAGGCGATTATGCGTCGTGCACCATCCTGTTCTTGTGATAGTATTCCACTTAGTCCCTCATGACTGGCATCCGTCTCAAGAATAAAGGGCTTCGTGAAATCAGCATATCCCAATATGGGTGCAGCCGTGAGAGCTAATTTAAGCCGATCAAACGCCTGTTGGTGTTTTTCTTCCCAGAGCTCAGCTATTTTAACCGTCTTCTTGTTAGACCCCTTACTGCCGAGGGTGACAAGATCATGAAGTGGTCCGGCTATTTCTGCAAATCCCTTTACAAATCGCCGGAAATAGCTGGCAAAGCCTACAAAACTGCGCAGCTCTGTTGTAGTAGTTGGGGTGGGCCAGTTTCTCACCGCCTCCACCTTAGAAACATCACAGCCAATTCCCTTGGCTGATATGGTATGGCCTAGATAGTTCACTTCACGCCGTAAAAACTGGCATTTGTCTGGGCGCAACTTTAAACCTGTCTCTATTATACGGCTCAGTAGTTTATCAAGGTGTTGCAAGTGTTCCTCGAACGTCTTGGAGTAGACTAGTAGGTCATCCAGATAGACCAATAAAAATTGGAAGAGGAAGTCGGACATGGTGCGTTGCATCAGTCGTTGAAAGGTTGCCGGAGCCGAAGTGAGCCCCATAGGCATACGGGTATATTCGAATAATCCCATGGGGGTGACAAAGGCGGTCTTGTGCTGGTCCCCCGGATGCATGGCTATTTGGTGGTAGCCGCTGGTTAAATCCAGAGTTGAAAAGAACTGGGCTCCCACCAAAGTGTCGAAGGTTTCTTGGATGCGTGGTAACGGGTAGGCGTCGCCCATAGTTTTAATATTTAGTTTCCGGTAGTCTACCGTGAGGCGCAAGCTGCCGTCCCGTTTACGCACGAGAACGATTGGGGCGGCATATGGGCTATAACTCTCTGTGATCACCTTCTTCTCAATCAGCCCTCGAATATGTTGCTGAACCTCCTGAAGTTGATTTGGGGGTATTCTACGATAAGGCTGAGTGACTGGCTTGTCATCATGAGTTCGGATGCGGTGAAACACCGCATCGGTGTAGCCTAAATCACTTTCATCTTGTGAAAAAGCGGCGGCTCGACGACAGAGAAGTTCCTGAAGCTGCCGACGTTGCTGGTTGGTGAGATTCTGACCTTGTATGTCTACTGGTGGAACCTCACCTGATCCAGCGGCTAACTTATGACACGAAACTATGATCTCGTCAGCAGTAACATTGAATTTCACAGTGTTATTGTTCTCTAATGTCTCCACCGGTTCCAATTGGGCGATTGGTGCTCGTTTAGCCAGGAACACACCTTCGACGGTCATGTTAGCTACACGCACGAAGGGACCAGCAGATGAGCCTACTAGGGTCGGGATGACTATTAGTCCAGGAGGAAGCGTTTCCTCACCCTGGGATGCCAGCAGTGGGTGAGAAGTCGTAATTTTTCCGACCCGGACGTTGGCTACGGACAGGGCTGGAATGAAGCTCCTTTCAGCCACCCGTGCAGTCTTTGGTTCATTTAGTGTCCCACTACGGATCTCTCGAACCGTGGATTCGAGAAATTGTGGTACCTGGTTTGCGTGTGGCAGCCACCTTTTCAATACATTCATTCCCAGCAGCACAGGAACCTCTTGTTTTCGTACTTGGGTCACCAGGCCGTTTGGGGTCTTGACAACGAGGAACGGGACATCTTGTAGATGCTGCCCTAGTAGTTGCACATCGACAGTCATGATTCCACGATATGGCACCTCAGCTCCGTTGACGGCCCGTAAAGTTATGAAGCCGGTTTCAAGGGTGAGGTGGCCAAGATGTTGGAATGCCCATGTTTCGGTGATGGTGCTTACTTCGCTCCCCGTGTCAATAAGTGCCGCCACCTGGTGACCATTTAGGGTTACCTCCAGGGTTGGACACGTGCCAATGAGTCCCGTTGACCTCCCCGTTGCGTGTCTGTTGACAGCAACGGGGTTTAGAAGTTTCCCTGGTTCACAGGTGGCCTTCTTTGGGTCATCTGTTGTCTGGGCTGCTGCTGCAGAGGATGTTGTTGGGGTGTATTATTTTGGTTAGCGACGTACCTCTTTTTGGCCTGGCACTCGTCTTCTATGTGACCTCTTCGATTGCACCACATGCAGGTCAGGATGCCCCGCGGAGGCTGTCCCTGGAGTTGATGGGACTGTCTGCGTGCGGGCTGCAGGTGTTGTTGTCCCATGATAGGCTGTCTGGGTGTTGGTGGACAGTGGACACCGTTGGCGTCCATGTCCCCTCGGTGCTGCTGGATTGACTGATTGAGCCTATCTGCCACGGCTTCTACCTGCTGGTCGATGTGGGCCATTAGTTGTTGTGTCATCTGTGCCCAGTCAGGGAGAGGTGCTGCTGAGAGCTGCGCTGTGGCGGCAACATCCGAGAAATCTTCTCTCATCCACCTCTGGGCCTCTTTGACGACGTCTTCGAAAGTGCTGTCAGTGTTTAACCTGGTGTAGGCTTTCACGTCGCGTCGCAAGGCTGCCGGCTGTAGACCCTGGACAAATGTATCCCGCAGTGTGTCATCTGCAAGGATGCCTGTCCGTGCTGTGTTGGCTAAGGCGAAAAGACTACGCATACTGGCCGCATAGTCCCCTACCGTCTCACCTAAGCCCTGATGCCGTTTGTAGAAAGCGGCGGCCAGGGTGGTGCCATCACGTGGGTCACCCCACTTCTCTACTAAGATACGCAACAGTTTGTCCGGGGTGTTGATCTCTTCAGGTGCCTGGTCCAACATTTCCTGGCGGGCACGTCCCTCTAAGGCGCTCAGGATCCATATGACTGCTGAGGCAGGGGGCATGGGCTGCAACTGCAGGAGCAATCGCACTTCTTTGACAAATTGCTCCGCTCCATTATCTCCCGTAAACCGTGGTAGTTTTGGAGGCCGGTTTATCTGGAGCTGCTCCACTTGTTCCATATTTTTCTGTGTCCTTTGGAAAATCTATCACAAATAACCTTAATTTAACAACTATCCTCACTTGTGAACCCTGCTCGCAGCGCCAAAACTGTAGCCGTGTGTGGGCTTCTAATATACAGCATGTCACAGTCAACAACAAGATGGAGAATTATATTTATCAAGGTTTATTTGTCTTTCTAATTTTACAACCAAACACTTTTCACGTTAGAACCGGAACAACCACAAACGCACCCACACGTCACCCAGTCACTTCTCTCCAGTGCATCTCGGTGCGGTGTACATGGTGCGGCGCTATGTGGGCACTATGTCGGTCTGCACATTGTGTACACTATTACATTACATACCAGGGGCAGTGTGTCACTGACCCACCGGCGTGTCCTGCAGTAAACCTACTCTAGCAGCATGCTACATATAGAGATAAACTGATAAACTAAAAATGCATTAATTTAATTACGGTACGTTCGATCGATCTGAACTTTTGAGACAATGCATTGTTAGGTGACACGGGTCCATCTGCTAAATTTCAGCTCGATGGCATCACGGGAAGTGGATCAATTTTTACTTTTGTTTTTCCGCCCGCCCAAGACAGAGAGACAAGATTTCGAAAGTAATATAAGGGATTTAAAATAAAACAACCCCGTAAAAACAAAGTTTTTGACTATAAATCTCTTATATGTGAAACAGAACTTAAAGTATTAATTATGTTCCAACGCGACAAAATTTACAGTATAGCCTAAAACTGAGTGAACTCCTCCTCCACCAGATGTGGTCATCGATGCCTGGCGTGAAGTCAAGTGACCCGTAAAATGTAATCAGTAGCGACTGCTACATATAGTTTATATAGATAAACTAAAAATGCATTAATTTAATTATTGTACTTTCGATCGATCTGAAATATTGATAGGATGCATTGTTAGGTGACACGAGACTATGTGCAAAATGTAAGCTCGATAGCAGCACCGGAAAGTGGGTCAATTTTAGCTTTTATTTTTCTGCCTGCCCGACCAAGACAGAGACGGCGGTGAAGTTAATATAAGGGATTTTAAGAAAGGGCGGGTAAACTTAGATAGTATTTTGAACTATGTGTGCAAATATTTGGATCTTATCAGTGTTGTATTTTATATATAAATATATTTTAAAATCTGACGTCAACCACGCTGAATACATGGGTTACTTCCAATATAAGATTGCATGGGGATAGCAGGAGTTACGTTTGTCACGTCTAGTTTACTCAGGGCTTCTTATCTCTGTCAATTTTTTTATATCACGAAGTTCACTTTAATAAGTCATGAAAGCATAAACCTGAATACCCGCGTTCCCGGGGTGTCATCAGGAAAATAAAACAACCCCGTAAAAACAAAGTTCTTGACTATAAATCCCTTATATATAAGACATAACTAAAAGTATTGATTATGTTAAAATGCGACAAATATTTACAGACTGATCTTACTTAACTCCCGTTTGCTTTTAACACGGGGGGTGGGGGGGGGGTGAGAGGGGAAAGGTACATGTCACCGATCGCTGGACCGAGCTCAGTATGACACGCAAAATGTAAAAAAAAGCACGCCGGTACACCTGGTTAAAACACGAGATGTGTTCACCTCTGACTGGCGTGAAGTCAAGTGACCCGTAAAATGTAAACGATAGCGACCGCTACATATAGTTTATATAGATAAACTAATAATGCATTAAATTAATTATGGTACGTTCGATCGGTCTGAATTTTTGATATGATGCATTGTTAGGTGAGTCGAGTCTATGTGCCAAATTTCAGCTCGATGGCATGACTGGAAGTGGGTCATTTTTTACTTTTGTTTTTCCGCCGACCGACGTACGAAGAGATGACGACAAGATTTTGAAGTTACTATAAGGGATTTAAAAATCCATAAAACTTTTAATTTAAGTATTATTATATTAAAAGGCCTGTAAACGAAAAGTCCACTCGCTATTTTACCTTAAATATCAACACAAAAAGACAATCTGCTTTTATTTTTTGAACTTGAACTATCCCTCAACCCGTCGTTGGGTCGTTGGGGCACCATCGTGAACTGCTCACTATCTCACGCCATTTGTCCCGGTCCTGTGCTGCCCTTTGAGAGTCGCTGAATGACATGCCGGTCCACTCATTGATATCATCCTCCCATCTCTTCTTTCGTCTGCCTCTTTTCCTTCCTCCCTGAACTGTGCCTTGCAATATAGTTTTTGCGAGACCTCTAGTTCTTGTCACGTGTCCGTACCATCGTAATTTCCTCTTCTTAATGGAGGTGAGAAGGTCCTCGTAGGGGCCAATGACAGTACTTATTGTGTTCTGGACCGCTTCGTTTGTGATGTGCGCTGTGTAGGAGATGTTCAATATCTTTCTGAAACATCTCATCTCTAGCGCATTGATTCTTCTTTGGAGGTCTGCAGTAAGCGTCCAAGCCTCACAACCATTTTTAGTAGACATTTATTCTTTCCCTGATTGCTTCCCTGTCACCTAGACGATCCCATAGTCCGCTGTGAGCATGTACCCCAAAATGTGATCCTGGTGATTAGCGGGATCCCGTTCTTGGTTGCATCCCATCTTGAACATGATCTCGTTTCCTATAGCTAAATATCTTTCCCTGGTGGGAAAACAATACTTGTTACATTTATTTTAACGGGATCCAATTCATGATGGGATTCCATTCTTCGTGATGTCCTGTTTTGTTCAGCTCTACATTTAATATCGAATTCCATGTCGAATTATGTATGAATAGAGCTAAAATTCATCAACACACAAAGAACTTTTACTGATTTACTACATCGTCATTCAAGTTGCGATGACTAACTTAAACTTTAGACAACAAATATTATATTGAAAATTTCAGTTTAAAATGAAAAGCAGTTACAACACCCTTTATAGAAACTCTAAACGATTTATTATTTCGCGTCATTATTTCTCGATTACAATAAACAATTATACCAAAGAAATTGAATCGCATAACAATTTCTCCGCTACAGACCCATTCAATCAGGTGAGATTTTTCCTTATTGAAAATCCTTCAGATCAAAATGGAATAAGACTTTAAAATTCGTCCAATGAAAATTGGTTTAACATTTATTTTTATTTTTTTAAAGAGAGTTTTAGATCATTTAATGTCAGCCTTAAAAAAAGTAAACAATAAGACTTATATTACATATATAGTCTAACTGGTCATGGGGTAAAACCTTTAAAAGTTGCATGATTAGAATCTATTTCAATAACGGGGAAAACAAATATTTTAGAATTTTCCAAAAGAACTTAAACTAAAGTAAATAATACGAATTATTTTAAAATAATTTTTACATTAATATGCCTGTATGCGCCACACAAAACATAGATACCAACTTAGACACGTGTAACCCAATTTGTTTTGGTTTATTAAATCCATTGTAATTTTACACAGCTTATATCATTCACATGATATGGGCCAAGCGACCTGTCCAAAAACGAGTGGAATCAGAAGTTCATTACCTTAAAGAATTTAGATGGGTAATCGAGGTTTTGTTTGCCACTTTTGGTCTATATATGTCTCTCCCCCTCTCGGTAGCCAATGTTTAAAAAAATATTTATGAAACTTATTTTAGAAAAAAACAGCCTTAAAGGACCCAAGTACCACCAAAAAAAATACATTTTGTAAAGCTCAAACAACTCTAGATTTTAATCTAGATCATAATGCATGTATGTGTCAAGTTTATTCGAGATTCATTATCCAACTGAATTAATATTACCTTTAGATATGACTGTTACACTGAATCACATAACATCTGAAGTGTTACCTTTAGATATGAATGTGAAAACTGACTTCTATAGCATCTGGTGTGTTACCTTAAGATATGACTGTGAAATAGACTCCTACATCATCTGAAGTGTTACCTTTAAATATGAATGTGAAATTGATTCATATAACATCTGGTGTGTTAACTTAAGATATGACTGTGAAAACTGACTTCTAGAACATCTGAAGTGTTACCTTAAGATATGACTGTGAAAACTGACTCCTGCAACATCTGATTTGTTACCTTAAGATATGACTGTGAAATTGACTTCTATAACATCTGAAGTGTTACCTTTAGATATGACTGTGAAATTGACTTCTATAACATCTGAAGTGTTACCTTTAGATATGACTGTTACACTGAATCCTATAACATCTGATGTGTTACCTTAAGATATGACTGTTACACTGACTCCTATAACATCTGAAGTTTTACATTTAGATATGACTGTTACACTGACTCCTATAACATCTGAAGTGTTACCTTAAGATATGACTGTTACACTGACTCCTATAACATCTGAAGTTTTACCTTTAGATATGACTGTGAAAACTGACTTCTAGAACATCTGAAGTGTTACCTTTAGATATTGCTGTGAAATTGACTCCTATAACATCTGAAGTGTTACCTTTAGTTATGACTGTTACACTGACTCCTATAACATCTGAAGTGTTACCTTTAGTCATGACTGTGAAAACTGACTTCTAGAACATCTGAAGTGTTACCTTTAGATATTGCTGTGAAATTGACTCCTATAACATCTGAAGTGTTACCTTTAGATATGAATGTGAAAACTGACTTCTATAACATCTGGTGTGTTACCTTAAGATATGACTGTGAAATAGACTCCTACATCATCTGAAGTGTTACCTTTAGTCATGACTGTGAAATTGACTCCTATAACATCTGAAGTGTTACCTTTAGATATGACTTTGAAATTGACTCCTATAACATCTGAAGTGTTACCTTTAGTTATGACTGGGAAACTCACTCCTATAACATCTGAAGTGTTACCTTTAAATATGAATGTGAAATTGATTCCTATAACATCTGGTGTGTTAACTTAAGATATGACTGTGAAAACTGACTTCTAGAACATCTGAAGTGTTACCTTAAGATATGACTGTGAAAACTGACTCCTGTAACATCTGATTTGTTACCTTAAGATATGACTGTGAAATTGACTCCTATAACATCTGAAGTGTTACCTTTAGATATGACTTTGAAATTGATTCCTATAACATCTGATGTGTTACCTTTAGTTATGACTGTGAAATTGACTTCTATAACATCTGAAGTGTTACCTTTAGATATGACTGTGAAATTTACTTCTATAACATCTGAAGTGTTACCTTTAGATATGACTGTTACACTGACTCCTATAACATCTGATGTGTTACCTTAAGATATGACTGTTACACTGACTCCTATAACATCTGAAGTTTTACCTTTAGATATGACTGTGAAAACTGACTTCTAGAACATCTGAAGTGTTACCTTAAGATATGACTGTTACACTGACTCCTATAACATCTGAAGTGTTACCTTAAGATATGACTGTTACACTGACTCCTATAACATCTGAAGTTTTACCTTTAGATATGACTGTGAAAACTGAATTCTAGAACATTTGAAGTGTTACCTTTAGATATTGCTGTGAAATTGACTCCTATAACATCTGAAGTGTTACCTTTAGTTATGACTGTGAAATTGACTCCCATAACATCTGAAGTGTTACCTTTAGTCATGACTGTGAAATTGACTCCTATAACATCTGAAGTGTTACCTTTAGTCATGACTGTGAAATTGACTCCTATAACATCTGAAGTGTTACCTTTAGTCATGACTGTGAAATTGACTCCTATAACATCTGAAGTGTTACCTTTAGATATGACTTTGAAATTGACTCCTATTACATCTGAAGTGTTACCTTTAGTTATGACTGGGAAACTCACTCCTATAACATCTGAAGTGTTACCTTTAAATATGACTGTGAAATTGACTCCTATAACATCTGAACTGTTACCTTTAGTCATGACTGTGAAATTGACTCCTATAACATCTGAAGTGTTACCTTTAGATATGACTTTGAAATTGACTCCTATAACATCTGAAGTGTTACCTTTAGTTATGACTGGGAAACTCACTCCTATAACATCTGAAGTGTTACCTTTAAATATGAATGTGAAATTGATTCCTATAACATCTGGTGTGTTAACTTAAGATATGACTGTGAAAACTGACTTCTAGAACATCTGAAGTGTTACCTTAAGATATGACTGTGAAAACTGACTCCTGTAACATCTGATTTGTTACCTTAAGATATGACTGTGAAATTGACTCCTATAACATCTGAAGTGTTACCTTTAGATATGACTTTGAAATTGATTCCTATAACATCTGATGTGTTACCTTTAGTTATGACTGTGAAATTGACTTCTATAACATCTGAAGTGTTACCTTTAGATATGACTGTGAAATTTACTTCTATAACATCTGAAGTGTTACCTTTAGATATGACTGTTACACTGACTCCTATAACATCTGATGTGTTACCTTAAGATATGACTGTTACACTGACTCCTATAACATCTGAAGTTTTACCTTTAGATATGACTGTGAAAACTGACTTCTAGAACATCTGAAGTGTTACCTTAAGATATGACTGTTACACTGACTCCTATAACATCTGAAGTGTTACCTTAAGATATGACTGTTACACTGACTCCTATAACATCTGAAGTTTTACCTTTAGATATGACTGTGAAAACTGAATTCTAGAACATTTGAAGTGTTACCTTTAGATATTGCTGTGAAATTGACTCCTATAACATCTGAAGTGTTACCTTTAGTTATGACTGTGAAATTGACTCCCATAACATCTGAAGTGTTACCTTTAGTCATGACTGTGAAATTGACTCCTATAACATCTGAAGTGTTACCTTTAGTCATGACTGTGAAATTGACTCCTATAACATCTGAAGTGTTACCTTTAGTCATGACTGTGAAATTGACTCCTATAACATCTGAAGTGTTACCTTTAGATATGACTTTGAAATTGACTCCTATTACATCTGAAGTGTTACCTTTAGTTATGACTGGGAAACTCACTCCTATAACATCTGAAGTGTTACCTTTAAATATGACTGTGAAATTGACTCCTATAACATCTGAACTGTTACCTTTAGTCATGACTGTGAAATTGACTCCTATAACATCTGAAGTGTTACCTTTAGATATGACTTTGAAATTGACTCCTATAACATCTGAAGTGTTACCTTTAGATATGACTTTGAAATTGACTCCTATAACATCTGAAGTGTTACCTTTAGTTATGACTTTGTAATTGACTCCTATAACATCTGAAGTGTTACCTTAAGATACGACTGTGAAATTGACTTCTATAACATCTGAAGTGTTACCTTAAGATATGACTTTGAAATTGACTCCTATAACATCTGAAGTGTTACCTTAAGATATGACTTTGAAATTGACTCCTATAACATCTGAAGTGTTACCTTTAGATATGACGTCCAAGACAAAATCCTCGTCGATCGCTGAGTAGGAAATGAAGACATCGTAGTTGAACTTGTCCGTCCTTGTTGCGGTGTATGAAGAGTTCAGTTTTATGTACGCAGCGTAGTAAAGATATCTGATCTTCCACCGGTATCTGGAAACAAAAAACATAGTATATGTTTAGAAAATTATAGATAATGTATGCGAACTTCCAAAGGTATCTCGGTTACAATAAACATGGTATAGATAACATAATATATGAACAGTGGCGTCACTAGGGGGTTCGGTGGGGGCAGGCCGCCACGGGTGACACCATCACAAGGGGCGACACCAAAATGTAAAATTCTGTATGTTCCTGTTACTTGACACTGGAAGACTCGGAGGAATTCTATGGGTTAAGTCGCGAGGGGGTGACACCATGAGTACCGCCCCGGGTGACACCAACGCTAGTGACGCCTCTGTATATAAACTTCCAACGGTATCTGATATACAATAAACATGGTATAAATAATGTTCATGAACTTCCAACGGTATCTGGGATAAAATAAGCATAGACTAGATAACACATCTGATCTTTCACCGGTGCCTGGGACGTGTATTCAGACTTTCTCAATTATGTCTGGAAATTTACATATCTCATTGACTCTCGTATTTCTACAGATCTGATTTTCCATAGATATCTATTTCAATGCGGATAGTAAACAAATATATCTGAACTTTCATAGATGCATATCGGACAACGTCGTATATCATATAAGTCCCTGTATCTTTGGACATACAGTTGTTTACGAAATATACTGCATGCTGTATGTGTGAATCTAAAACTTAAATACAAAATGTATTCCAATATATATATATATATATATATATATATATATATATATATATATATATAGATAGATAGATAGATAGATATCAGGGGGGGGTATTTTTCATAACATATCGCATATTTCCCTCTATATATGAGAAGAATATGGTATATATATATATACATATATATATATATATATATATATATATATATATATATATAAATATATATATACTTAATAACCTGAGCTGGTGCTAAAGCATTTTATGCTACAGAATAAATATTGTTCGTCTTGTAAACTAAACCAACCTGAATTAGTGATTTATAAATAGTGGATTGTTCGTATCATATAACAGTAAAGTGATTTTTAGAACAATAAACTAATACAGATACAATTTTAAAAGGGATTCCCCACAGTCTTAGCTTTTGTTGTATTATTTTATTTTCTCTCGTATAACCATAAAGGCCTGTAAGTGCACGTAGAATACAGGTTTAGAACCACTGCTGTGGTGGTTATCTCGTGTGGCTTGAAAGGTCCTCATGGAAACTGTGATGAATATTAATTCAGGTTATGTAATAAGGGGCCGTCCAGAAATGACGTCACGCACTTTGGGGGAGGGGTCACATATGTGTGGCAATATGTGTCGAGTGAGAGAGGGATGTATAAGAAATGTGACGTCACATCAAAACGCGCAACTTTAAATAAAAGTTCCACTTAAATATTTGATTGCTTGCAATTTGTTTAATGATTTCTTTACATGGCTTCCCTAGTGTTACGATATTAGAGAGCAGGTTTACACTAAATACATACTTAAATGACAAAAACAGTTATTTGAAACATGTGTCATTTATGGACGTCCTTTAAGGCTTTAAGGTTTGGGAGATGTCTTATTGCCCGAAGAAATAATTTGTTATTTAATTAGAGTAACAATAAATGTTTTATGGGAGCATCAAAATATGTTGTGGTTTTTATTGATTTTTTCCTTTCCTTTCAGCGTCTTTGTTAAAGTTAAGTTGTAATTTTCTTCAATCTGACCACATCTTATTCCTTGTATCCAAATAACAGAGTAATAATCAGATGGTATCAGAATCACGTGATCCACTCTACATACACACAACACTCTAGTAAACATATTTGTTGGTAGTTGTTAAGGGGCCACCCCTAAACTACGTCACGCTCCAGAGGCTGGGAGGGGTGTAAGAAAGTGTGACAGTTTGTAACAGGGGGGAGGAGGGGATCCGGCCATGTGTAACGTACCTCATTTATCTTTTACGCTGTGCTTATCTTTCTTTTGTCAACCCTTGCTTCATCTATTTTGGTGACATCTGTCAATATTTGGTTCATACCACGTCTCCCTAAATAGAGCAAAACACGAGTATGCTCTAAATACCCCTAAAACGACAAACGTCACCGACAAAACAGCTGCAAAAACAACTTCCCCAGTCGTGTGTGTGCAGCCAAGCAAACAACCGTGACACGCACACCCGTACACTTTAGACATAAGGAGAATGTCACATGCGGGGAATACCGGCGGAAATTAAATTTAAAAATTGTTTCAGTTAGAATATGATGCAAAGTAAACTGAAACCTTAAACGAAACAGCATCACGTGTGTTACCTGTAAATAACACATACTGTAACAATACAGCATCATAAATCTAACCTGTATATAGTGCCTTCTACAAATATACTGCGTTCACACTTAAGTAGTAGTTATTCTTGAAAGCATCGTGTTTTTCCCGTAAAGCATTATCGTTTTTTTTTCAAGCAAATCTCACATCTACACACAGTAATTTTACATTTAATTTGCTATCAAATTCACGGGAGCATTTAGAGAATGTGTACACAGTTATTTAGATATATCTATTAGCATTTTTACCTGTTTGTCACGGCAGCCACAACATATTAATTACCTATTGAATATGCCAGTCATAACTTATCCCTTCATACCAGAAGACTATGGCAGCTTTACACCTTATGTCTTACCTGTGGTCTATGCAAGCCATTACTTGTAACTTCTCACCTGTGAGCTTTGACGGGCATATGTTATCACTTTTTTACTAGATTATATTGTTTACCTGCTATAAATGATCACTCCTAGCCTGCGACCTATCGCAGTCATAAAACTTGTAGCTTATAGAAAAGCCATAACTTAAAACATCTCATCTGTAGACTATTCTAGCAATCACTTAAAACTTCTACCTGTAGACTATACAAGCCATAACTTAAAACTTCCCACCTGTAGACAATGCAAGCCATATTTCAAAACTTCTCATCTGCAGACTATATCAGCCATATTTTGAATCTTCTCACCTTTAGACTATACCAGCCATACCTTTATACTTCTCACCTGTAGACTATACCAGCCATGGGCGTCGCTAGGAATTTTTCCAGGGGGGGGGGCAAAAAAATCCCACTTTTTAAAAATTTTAACTGGCAATGCCATACAGGTACAATTTTCAATTAAATTCAAGTTCAGTATAAAAGAAGGGTTGAAAAAAGCCTTAGAAATTAATAAGACTTACAAATTAGTACTGTAATAGTTAAAATACAACATTTATTAATGCATTTAATAAATTTTTAAAAAATTTCTCACCTGTAGACCTTTCTCCCCCTTGCCCCCCTTCCCTACGCCCATGATACCAGCCATACTTTAAAACTTCTCACCTGTAGACTATACCAGACATACCTTAAAACGTCTCACCTGTTGACTATACCAGCCATACCTTAAAACGTCTCACCTGTTGACTATACCAGCCATACCTTAAAATGTCTCACCTGTAGACTATACCAGCAATACCTTAAGACTTCTCACCTGTTGACTATACCAGGCATATCTTTAAAATTCTTACCTGTAGACTATGCCGGCAAAAACGAAGCCAAGTGAGCAAAGCGTGGCGAACAGCACCCCTAAAAACACCGAGTAGTTCTTTGCGCAGCTTCGGTTCAGCACCGCCAGCGTCTCCGCATAAGAGTCGTCGATGATCTTAAACGATTCGTCGGGGTATTTACACAGGTAGTTGGTGAATGTTGCGTCGAACGCCCTGGAGCTGACCATCCACGTGAGGAACTCCAAATTGTTGCAGTCGCAGCGCAGAGGGTTGGACGACAGGTCCAACGTGATGTTGTGGGTGGCGTTGGCGCACAGGCGGTCGATGTGGCGGCACACGTGCGAGGGCAGGTAGCTGAGCTGGGAGTGGCTGAAGTTGATGAGTCTGAGGTTCTCCATGTGGCTGATGTCGATGTCGAAGTGCCACATGCTGTTGGAGCCCATGTACCAATACTCCAACTTTTCGAGGTGTTTGAATATCTCCCCCGGGACGAGGGTCAGGCTGTTGGAGGAAAGGTCGAGCGTCACCAAATTCCGCAGGTCGCGGAGTACGTCCGAATGGTTCTTGTACCTCGAGATGAAAGTCCCCAGGTTATTGCTCCCCAGCATGAGGTGCCTGAGGCCCACCAGGTCTTTGAAAAAGTCCCTGTGCAGCGTGGTGACGGAGCAGTGCCTCAGGTCGAGGTACTGAAGCTCATCAAGCCCCTGCACAGGGCCTATCAGGGCGGGGAAGTAGTTGCTGCTCAGCCTTAAACTCTCTAAGGCACGTGTCTCCACCTTCATTCCAGATAATACATACTTGAGGCCCCCGATGCTCATTTCGGTTGTTCTCAGTTTCGGAGGAAGCCTCAGGTGCAGCGTGTCATTCCTTTTCTTTTTACCGACATTCAAGCCATCTGCACAGTTAAGGCCGGAAGTCTCCTCAAGTAAAAACGACGGCAATTCCTCATTGTTGGGCAAATGGGGAACATTGTATCCGCCATTCAGCTTCAACACTCGGAGGTTTTTAAGATACTGCAAGTCGTTGATGTATCCCCCGTAGATGAATCGGTTGATACCCAAATCCACGTAGCTCAGGTTCTCGGGGGCGAGCTGCAAAATTCCGACGTCGAAGACCTCTAGGCTGTTTCCCATTGCTTCCAGGTGCTCCAACTTGATAGGCAGTCTTTGAATTACTTCTCTCGATACGTCCACGGACGGGGAATGATACGAGTTGATGTAGTTTATTTTCAGCGTGGTGATGTTGGAGTGTCTCAGACAAGCAATGCTCAGAGTTGCGTTGCGCACACCGAGAAGGTAGTTGTAGCTCAGATCCAGGTGCTGCAGGTTTTGAAGAGGGAGAAAGGTGCCGTTCTCAATTTGTCTGATGCTGCAGGTGCCTATGTTTAAGTACGTGAGCTGGGGTAAGTTCTCGAAGGTTTTATTCTTCAGGGAGTTAAAACTACAAAGACCCTGTCTATACCCTTCTAGGGTTAAGCGGCGAAGCGACGTCATATTTCGGAAACCCGTTCCAAAGCGGTTTCTTTTGTAGAATCCATCCATGTAAAGATCCTCCAGATGTTTCAACTGCCCTAGTAACTTTTCGGGCTTGTAAATTCTGAAAAGCTTTCTGTTTCTTCCCAATTGTAGACATTTTAACGAGGGAGTGTTTCTGAATAAGGCTGACGGATCCGGAAGCCCAAGGGGCAGAGTAATTGTGTTATTTTCTAAGCTCAAATTCAGCAGCTGAGACAAGTTCTTAAACGCGTCGATGGAGATTTCCGCAAGATAATTGTGAGATAAGTTCAGGTACTTTAACTGAGTGTAATTGCAGAAGGAGCAGTTTGGCAAGAATGTTATATTATTGTTGGACAGGTTTAGATTGTCTATCCATGTCGGTAAATTAGATGGAACGTGCTGCAACTGGCGGTTGGAGCAGTCGCAAGTTTTTTTCTTGCACTCACAGTCCGTGAAAACCTGTGAATTATCGTAGGTCTCCCTGTCGGACATCGAGTAGAGCTGTCTGCGAGTAGCAGCCGATAACTTAGTTCGTACATTAATCAGTTCATTATTGCCTTCATCGTCAAATTCGTCATCATAATCATCATCATCATCATCATCATCATCATAGTCATCGTTAAAATCTTTTTCTTCGATGGAAGCCCTCTCCACATCCTCGTAAGACGCCGATAGGTGAATGCCTTGCTTCGTTGAGGTTTGTTCAAGGTTATAAACTTTACCAGCTGCGGTGACGCCAACAACTGCAATGCATGCTGCTGCGAGCAAATAATAGTACGTGCACTTCCGCATCGTGTCTAGATGTTGGGTCACTCACAGGCGCATGTGTACTATGGTATCTGGCTGTTATTGGGTCACTCACAGGCGCATGCGTGCTATGGTATCTGGATGTTGTTGGGTCACTTACAGGAGCATGTGTGCTATGATATCTGGATGTTGTTGGGTCACTCACAGGTGCATGTGTGCTATGGTATCTGGCTGTTGTTGGGTCACTCACAGGCGCATGTGTGCTATGGTATCTGGATGTTGTTGGGTCACTCACAGGGGAATGTGTGCTATGATATCTGGATGTTGTTGGGTCACTCACTGGGACATGTGTGCTATGGTATCTGGCTGTTGTTGGGTCACTCACAGGCGCATGTGTGCTATGGTATCTGGATGTTGTTGGGTCACTCACAGGGGAATGTGTGCTATGATATCTGGATGTTGTTGGGTCACTCACTGGGACATGTGTGCTATGGTATCTGGCTGTTGTTGGGTCACTCACAGTCGCATGTTTGCTATGGTATCTGGGCCGCTGTAGGGTCACTCACAGTATTATGTAATCTATGGTATATCTGTTGTTGGGTCACTCACGGAAGAATTATTGCAATGGTATCTCCAAATTCCCTAGAAAAATAAATATTTATGTTTGATATTCTAATTCACTTTGCTTTAAACTAATTAAGAGTGGACATATACTTTTTTTCAATGATGTTAGATTACAGAAATGATTACATTTTGTATTGCACGTCAGTTAACATGTAAGAAAAGATGCATCGGCTGGAGCAATAATGGGGCTTAAACAGACAATGTGTCGTGGGGGGGGGGAGATTTACTGATTTTTAAAAAGGAATTTCTTCTATGCGAATATAAGCTTGTTCATAAACCAAGACAAAATTTCTCAATACATTGCAAATCTTCATCTCTTTCTAAACATGTTTGACAGGCTTCATGACAATCCCCAATATCTATAACAACTATTTACTTTTTAGCTTATCACCACCACAAACACACCGACTATGTGCAAACAAAAGTAACTAACTACCCAGATCTACCGACTTTGTTCTAACAAAAGTAACTGACTTCCCAGATCTACCGAATTTGCTCTTACAAAAGTAACTGACCAGACCTACTGAATTTTTTCTAACAAAAGTATGTTTATACCCAGATGTAAGTTAAATGATGAAAAGACAAAAGCAATTATGGGTGGCTCTGACGTCAATCTTCACAAAGTAGCCACATCATCGATAAACGTTAGCGATTCCGACATCCCCTTTTCCAACACCGTTAGAGATCTCGGTTTCTACACCGACAGTAAAATGACAATGAGTCCCTATATTAGTCTGATATCCAGGGCTTGTTTTCTTTTCAATTACCTGTTCTAGATCAGTTGGGTCCTCTGCTGAATAATAATAAGAAAAAAAACAAATGCCGTAGCTGTCTCTTTGATACAATCGAGACTGGATTACTGCTTCCGTTGTCTGTGGGGATTGCCTCAACCACACCAACTCCACAAGGTACGCAGCACTGCAGCGCACATACTGTAGCGGATAAAGAAGTCAGACCATTAACAAATTTGGCTCAAGGATCTCCACAGTCTTCCGGTAGCGGATAAAACACGAAACCTTTACTTATACCCGGGTAAAAAGATGGATCAGCACCACTTTATTTTAAAGAGTAAGTAATAAGTAAGTCCCATGACCGATGGTCGTAGGGGATCCCTTATGTTTCCATTAGAGCTTACTCGAGGCTTAATTATACCTGGTGGGTGCCCCAATTCCCTTCCAGGGGTCAGCGGAGGACTTTCTTAGCGTATCATTAATATTGTGGATTTGCGTGGGCTCCATCCCACGCCCCTCAGCTTTGTGAGACTTCACTATCCAGCCGCTAACTTCAAAACATGTATCTCTATATGAGATGTGATCCTCTGCATACTCCCATCTAAAATTCCCCAGCTTTGAAGGACACACAGCAGAAACCGCTTGAAGCAACTACACCAAAGGTATGAAACAAAGTTCATAAATCATTGTGAGCTAATGACGATGCAAAGAAAGATTTTAAAAAATCAAAGGACTTTTTTTTAAAACTTACGTTTTGAAGATCAAAGCGCGGTGAGCATACTGAGCTACCATTAACAGTGAGCTCTCCAAAACTAAACCATTCTCCTGTCAAGACCTACCGACTTTGATCTAACACAAGCATATCGCTACCAGTTCTACAAAATATAATTTAAAACGATAAATCAACCATCTGAGACTTGAAACGTTTTCTCCTTAGGACAAGGCCAACAAACAAAATGTCAGTACTACGGGGATCATCTATAACAGGGGTCGGGAAACCATGGCTCACGAGCCAGTTATGGTTCTATTGACGGCTGCATCTGGCTCTCAGACAAATGTTCGTTTATTTTTAAAAAAACCGTTAATTCAGACTCATTTGATCTACATTTTAATTGCATATAAAAACAGCATAACTATGTTATTAAAATTAAATCACAGACATAATTATTGTACTTTTAGTGTTGAAATTGCACAAAATTGCACGTACTTTAGGGACGGCTTCTCACATATTTGATGAAGTTGCATAAGAGTAACTGAGCTTACCTGTACCTAATGTCGACTTGACCTCTGCTAGAGACAGGTAACGCCTTTGTCCCACTGGTAATTAGCCTAAGTCACAACACAGTATCTCCGTCATGAATGAATGTTCCAGCCTTGAGCTAAGAGAACTGTCATTAGCGCAGGTCCTCCGTTGTAAAACTTAACCGACGCCTGTGTGTTTCGGACGTTGGCTTCAGAATTGTGTCACCTGTGTACAATCTGCGGTTTCCGGGGCCTGAGAGGGCGTCTAAGTGGGGGTGGGGGTGGACTTCTCGCTTTTAACTCGGAGCGTTTCTTGACTTATTTACTTCCGGGTCGAAAATGTTGCGAAGATAGATTGGAACCTTTCATCCCCAGCAATCTACTTGGCTGCTCTTTAAAAATTTAGTCAGAAAATATGGGTCCAAATAACGTTGGTATCCAAAAGTTTTTGTTGTTGTTTGTGTGGGGAGGTGGGGGAATGGGGGAGGGGGTAGTTATCAGCTCTATTGTATATAGAGTTAATGTGTGTTGCGAGTGCTCTATTTTATATTGAGTTAATATGTGTTGCGAGTGCTCTATTTTATATTGAGTTAATGTGTGTTGTGAGTGCTCTATTTTATATTGAGTTAATGTGTGTTGCGAGTGCTCTATTTTATATAGAGTTAATGTGTGTTGCGAGTGCTCTAGTTTATATTGAGTTAATGTGTGTTGTGAGTGCTCTAGTTTATATTTAGTTAATGTGTGTTGTGAGTGCTCTAGTTTATATTTAGTTAATGTGTGTTGTGAGTGCTCTATTTTATATTGAGTTAATGTGTGTTGTGAGTGCTCTAGTTTATATTGAGTTAATGTGTGTTGTGAGTGCTCTATTTTATATTGAGTTAATGTGTGTTGTGAGTGCTCTAGTTTATATTGAGTTAATGTGTGTTGTGAGTGCTCTATTTTATATTGAGTTAATGTGTGTTGTGAGTGCTCTATTTTATATTGAGTTAATGTGTGTTGTGAGTGCTCTAGTTTATATTGAGTTAATGTGTGTTGTGAGTGCTCTATTTGATATTGAGTTAATGTGTGTTGTGAGTGCTCTATTTGATATTGAGTTAATGTGTGTTGTGAGTGTTCTAGTTTATATTGAGTTAATGTGTGTTGTGAGTGTTCTACTTTATATTGAGTTAATGTGTGTTGTGAGTGCTCTATTTTATATAGAGTTAATGTGTGTTGTGAGTGTTCTAGTTTATATTGAGTTAATGTGTGTTGTGAGTGCTCTATTTGATATTGAGTTAATGTGTGTTGTGAGTGCTCTATTTGATATTGAGTTAATGTGTGTTGTGAGTGTTCTAGTTTATATTGAGTTAATGTGTGTTGTGAGTGTTCTAGTTTATATTGAGTTAATGTGTGTTGTGAGTGTTCTAGTTTATATTGAGTTAATGTGTGTTGTGAGTGCTCTATTTGATATTGAGTTAATGTGTGTTGTGAGTGCTCTATTTGATATTGAGTTAATGTGTGTTGTGAGTGTTCTAGTTTATATTGAGTTAATGTGTGTTGTGAGTGTTCTAGTTTAAAATGAGTTAATGTGTGTTGTGAGTGTTCTAGTTTATATTGAGTTAATGTGTGTTGTGAGTGCTCTATTTGATATTGAGTTAATGTGTGTTGTGAGTGTTCTAGTTTATATTGAGTTAATATGTGTTGTGAGTGTTCTAGTTTATATTGAGTTAATGTGTGTTGTGAGTGTTCTACTTTATATTGAGTTAATGTGTGTTGTGAGTGCTCTACTTTATATTGAGTTAATGTGTGTTGTGAGTGTTCTAGTTTATATTTAGTTAATGTGTGTTGTGAGTGTTCTACTTTATATTGAGTTAATGTGTGTTGCGAGTGCTCTATTTTATATTGAGTTAATGTGTGTTGTGAGTGTTCTAGTTTATATTGAGTTAATGTGTGTTGTGAGTGAAGGATTTAAGACCGACCTAAAAAGTCACAAGCTCTTGGCCGCCCTTCCCTATGAAACTTTAACTCTGAATCAGACGTAGTCAGACAATCCCCCAATTCCCCCCCCTCCCCCCAAAAAATGTGAATACTAAACAATTATTGCTCGGCTTATTTTTGTTTTTCTTCCCAGTTTCTAAACATTTTTGAAATTTTATTGAAATAATTCTTAAGTGTAAAAAAACAATTGCTCAATGTTCCTTTAAGAAAGAGGCAAGGGTACTTCGTGAGTCTCAACTGTCAGACTGTCAGAGTTTACATGAACAAAACTGCAAGTAAAACATGAATTTCTGAAAGCTTGTTAAAAATGATAAACTTTGATGTGCTCCGTTTGTGTGTATCATGTCAGGTTTTTTAGAAAACCTCAAAACTGTGTTTACAAAGTTTATGCTTATTTATATAAGAGAAGTATATATGAAAAGTATGCCATTTGGTGTGCCCGTCATTTGGCGAGAGCCATGTGTAATCATGTGACAGAATACTATTTTTGCATGCCGAATGTCTTTGGATTAACAAGAGGAGACGTATGAAAACATGAAACTGTTGCTTAGTTCTTTGAATTATGACCAGCACAAGCGGTTGATATGTAGGGACTTAAAGGTCATAGCCATCATTTTAGGGCTCCAAGGAGGGTATGACAAATTTCCATGTTTTTGTGTCTCTGTGATACAATTCTGAGCATTATGCCAAGAAAGTGTGGACACCAAGAGAATAATTCACCCCAGGAAGTTACAGTGTCAAGTTACAGCCTTCCACCACTCCATATAAAATTGGGGTAAATGAAAGCTTTTGTCAAGAGTATGGATTATACTGGCTCTGGATTTCTATATTTGTCAGAAAAATGTCTACATATAAGTGAAGCAAAGTTGAATGCAGTTATCTTTGTTGGACCGCAGATCCAAAAAGTAATTTCGGGCTTTGGGTTGCCGCTTGAGTGTCAAGTTGCACTTTTTGAACTCCCACGTTAACTACGTTCCTGAAAATCTTGGTGCATAGAGTGAAGAGCAAGGTGAAAGGTTCCATCAGGACATTTTTGCAATGGAGAGTCGATACCAAGGTCGATGAAATATGAATATGATGGCCGACTATTGCCGACTATTGCCGACTATTGCTGGTCATTGAAACGTCATAATCCTGGTGATGCTCATAAACGAAAATCACTGAAAAGAAAATTCACAGAGTGATCGATAATTAATAAATGTAAGTCTGCTTTTATATTGCGCTTTGGTTAACAATGTTGTAACTTCCAATAGTTTTCTGAATGATTGAAGGATTATTATCCATCTTATATTTTGTTGCGGGTTATTGACTTTTCTATATTATAATTTATAAATATTGTATATTTAATATATAATTACATATATTAAATGTCAAAATGCAAAAAATCTTGACGTGGTACAAAAATTTGGATTATTTGGAATCAGCATGAGAATGTGTGTATTAGTGATATATAATAAGTCTTTGCAGCCTGTACCGCACTCAACCTGTGTAACATTAGAAATTACAACCTGTACCGCACTGAGTATGTGTAACATTAGAACACCACCATATCTCATGACACGCTTCAAAGTGGACGTGTGTGTGTGTGTGGGGGGGGGGTGGATTAGAGAGATTAGAAAGTTTTGTGTTAGTCTCTAATAACAAAATGGGTTAGTGGAAAACATTACGACATACTTATCGTTGGTGATTGCGGTTTTCATGCTCGGCTACTTGAAAACACATTGGGCAAAATATTGAAATTATTGAGAGCTTTTTTTTCCAGAATGTAATATATGACTTGTTTTGTTGTTGCTTTTCCTTTAATAAGTCCTTCTCAACACTACAACTACTAGAAGTCCTTCTCAACACTACAACTACTAGAAGTCCTTCTCAACACTACAACTACTAGAAGTCCTTCTCAACTCTACAACTACAAGAAGTCCTTCTCAACTCTACAACTACTAGAAGTCCTTCTCAACACTACAACTACTAGAATTCCTTCTCAACACTACAACTACTAGAAGTCCTTCTCAACACTACAACTACTAGAAGTCCTTCTCAACTCTACAACTACAAGAAGTCCTTCTCAACTCTACAACTACTAGGAGTCCTTCTCAACACTACAACTACTAGAAGTCCTTCTCAACACTACAGCTATTAGAAGTCCTTCTCAACACTACAACTACTAGAAGTCCTTCTCAACACTACAACTACTAGAAGTCCTTCTCAACACTACAACTACTAGAAGTCCTTCTCAACACTACAACTACTAGAAGTCCTTCTCAACACTACAACTACTAGAAGTCCTTCTCAACACTACAACTACTAGAAGTCCTTCTCAACACTACAACTACTAGAAGTCCTTCTCAACACTACAACTACTAGAAGTCCTTCTCAACACTACAACTACTAGAAGTCCTTCTCAACACTACAACTACTAGAAGTCCTTCTCAACACTACAACTACTAGAAGTCCTTCTCAACACTACAACTACTAGAAGTCCTTCTCAACACTACAACTATCAGAAGTCCTTCTCAACACTACAACTACTAGAACTCCTTCTCAACACTACAACTATTAGAAGTCCTTCTCAACACTACAACTACTAGAAGTCCTTCTCAACTCTACAACTATTAGAAGTCCTTCTCAATTAACACTACAACTATTAGAAGTCCTTCTCAACACTACAACTACTAGAAGTCCTTCTCAACACTACAACTACTAGAAGTCCTTCTCAACACTACAACTATTAGAAGTCCTTCTCAACACTACAACTACTAGAAGTCCTTCTCAACACTACAACTATTAGAAGTCCTTCTCAACACTACAACTACTAGAAGTCCTTATAAGAATCTTAAAATAGATGAATAAAACTTTTTTTTTAAAAAAACATTCAGTCAGCAAATTTATTTTAGCACGGGTCGTTCCACGTAACAAAAATCATCTGGCTAGCAGGGTGCTAGATAAACAAAATGATTTATCCTACTCCGATTATGTAGCGTTAATGGCCGAAAAAGCCTTATAATTATGAATTAAAAAGCCTTACAAAATTAGCGCTATAATAACTAAAATATAACATATATAAATGCATATAATAAATTTAAAAAAGCTCTCAAGAGAAAATTAAAATTCGCAGTGAAAAAATGCTAAAAGTGCTAAAACTTCATGATCACCCTTAAAAATCATCAGATTTTAACTAAACTAATATCTAGTTAATTTAAACAATTAATTTAAGCTTACGGCTTACCTTTCTGCTAGTAGAAGTTCGTTGAGCCACAATTGAGTAATAATAAATCGCCTATTTACGACAAGCTTAACGATAACTTAAATTAATTAATTAATCTTTATTTTAATTAGCATTTTATAAAATAAGATTGTAAGAAAAAGATAACTTGCAAGAACTGTATCAATGATTATTTAGGTTTAAAAAAAACGTACAAATAACTCATTTTTGTCACACTTCCGGTGGAATTTTTTAATTCTAAAAATGCAATCCATCTTAAAACGGAACGCAATGAAACTCAAGAAAACAAAAACATTACGTTACGGCGGCTCGATCATTTTTCGCCGGATTTTCGGCGAACTAAAATTTTGCGGGGGTATTCGATGCGCGGCGTCGGCTGAGGAGTTTACCACATCCCCGTGTTTTACAGCAAGGAATGTTCAGTCACGTTCAGTCTGTAAATGTTTTGTCGTGCGGTGCGTATTATATTGAACATAATCAACTCTTTTAGTTCTGTCTCATATATAAGGGATTTATAGTCCAAACACTTTTGTTTTTACGGGGTTGTTTAATGGCTATGATCTGATCATCCACGGCTCCTGTTTGTGTACTTATATTTAATTATTCCATTTTAATGCTTATTTCGTTACTATTTTTTGAAATTTTTTAATAGGAATCATGGGTGTACCGGATTTCGAAATCCGGACATTTTTTTAAAATCCAGCCCCGGCTTCAGCGGGATTTCACTTCATAAATCCGGTCCAATCCAACCGGAGCCGGTTTTCAAAATTTTGAATCCTGTACATCCCTTATAGGAATAATTTTTTAAAATATTGTTTGTTCGTTTTTTTTAAATAAAATTAGCAATTTAACATAGGTTGACAATCATTACATCTTCAGGAATGTATAAAATATTTTTTTTAAAACTAAGCTTGTCACAGAATGGATAGGATGCCATGATTGCAGTAACCCGATGTTCAAGGGAAATAGGGCATTGACGATGGTGACAGGACAGTCTTGTCCTCATTCGCCATCAAGAGATGTGCAATGGTTGAGACACGCAGCCAGTCAGTGGTTCTCAACCTATGGTCCGCGGACCACTAGTGGTCCGCGTATATGACCCATGTGGTCCGCGACCAAAGGATGTAATATGTATATATATTTTAATTTTTTTATTTGGAATAAAAACGTGAAAAGATATAAAAGTTGTCACTTTTTAAACTTATTGATTAATTTTAATCACTCGACGGCGAAAGCTTTGCACCGAAAATAATATGTTTTGAGTCTATGTTTACTTTAAGCTTTACCGGAAATTAAATGACGTCGCACTATATTCTAGAAGATTATTATGATTACTTTGACATTCCGAAATAATTTTTTGAAATCTTGAGTAAATTAGCCCTAAATTAATATTACAAATATTGTAATAAATTAATGAAATTAAATTTACACATGAATAAAACTATAATCAAGAAAACAAACGAACATTGAGACAACAAGGATTATTCAGACTCATCACCACAATCTATGTGTGAGTCCAGTGCAGTTCCGGAGAAAAAATACGAATTGCGATACAAAGGTTTGATAAAGAAAGCTCACGCTTTGGGTTTATATGCGTCATTGAAAATGATTAATATCCAGAGTGTGTAATATGCCCACACATTCTTGAAATAAAACGATGAAACCTGCAAAACTAAAAAAAATATCTTAAAACTAATCATGTCTGCTCTGAGATTCCATTGGAATACTTTCTGCGCAAAGAGACATTCACTTGAAAGTCAGAAGACCTGCATTCGACAAGCAACCAAAGTCAATAAAAATCTAGGGGGGGGGAGGTTTTGAACAGACTGTCTGAATGAAGTGATGCTGTGAGCAAGCTTCTTGTACCAAAAACTATCAAAGCTGGTGGAACATTTGAACGATAGCTTATGGGTTGCTGTTCTGGCTTACTTGGCTGAAATTTTTGAAGAACTGAATACGCCTAATTAATCTCTGCAAGGAAAGCAGATACATTAAAATTATGTCAAATTACTCTCAGCGACAAAGTGTCTGCTTTTACGAAAATGTTTGATGTTTGGACTACAAGATTATTTAAGGATAACTTTGAAATGTTTGATCAATTGTACGAATTTAAAGATAAACCAGAAAATGGTGGGAAAAAAACTGTTGACAAATTTGATTTCTGACCATATTCAATCACTGTGGGATCTATTTAACTTCTACTTTGTTGATTTGAACATTCAGTGTTTTTCGTGTTTCCAGTCCGTTTCCTGGACACATTAACTCATTAAATTTAACATCACCTTTTAACAAATTCATTGAACTGACCAGCGATACTACTTTGAATATGTTGCATCAAAAAGTTAGCATGATGAAATTTTGGAACTGTCTCAGAAAGCTTTTAAAATACTTTAATCCTTTGGAACAGCATATCTTTGTGAATGTGGATTTTCTGCATTAGTTACAACCAAACCTGAGCATCTCTCTCGACTTGGACATGAACTACTATGGAGTCTTTCAGTTTCAAGTATAACACCTCGTTTGGATGTGCTGTGCTCAAATGTGCAAACTCAAGGCTCGCACAAAATAAACAAAAATAAAAGTCTTACTAATACTAACTACTGTTTATGACTTAGTTTTTTTTTATAATAAGCAAAACGAATTGAATAATACTTATAAGTATAAGATTATTATAAGAGTATAAGTGAAATGTTCGTAAAAAAAACCATTACAATCTGATTCCATTCAATATTCTTTTTGAAGCACTTAAAACGTAGTTTCACTAACTAACATGTACACTAGTAGCTATTTATATACAAAGTATAACAATATATAAATTTCCAGCTCGGCAGTAGCACAATTGTCAGTAGTGGTTCGCGGCTAAGTGGCCGTCCATAAATGACGTCACGCTATTTTGGCCGATTTTTCACCCCTCCATCCCCCTCATCACGCGTCGTCAGAAAAAGTTAGACCCCCTTCCAAATATACGTCACAAAGCTTTAACCCCCCCCCCAAAAAAAAAGACAAAAACAAAAATAACAATAAAAACCCACCTTATTTTCTATCCACTAGATATATTAAAATACGTCATGTGTACCGTATTTTGTACGTGTACGCTTCGAACATATGCCCAATATTGAACCTGTTCCTTCCAGAAAATGCATCTTTTAAATTTGACTACTATGTAGATTTCTTACCTACGTACTATAAGAAGACACCTAAATCCACCCTACTTTCATTTATATTGACACGAGTGACAATAATCATAATCCACATTACTTCACTGTATCAAGTATCCTTTCTGTGATATTGAAAATTAATGCCTTAAAAACTGAGCTAAGAAGAAAAGTTGTTTTGTGTAAGGTGACCAGACGTCCCGATTTAGACGGGACGGTCTCGATTTGAGACCTCATGTCTCGCTGACCCTCGCTTGTCCCGGCGGGACGCCCGTTTGTACCGCTTTTTTCAATACATGTACTTTAAATACAATTAGTTTTATTTTGATTTTGGGTACGAATGACTTTATATGTTCTTAAATTTAATGAAATATCCAAAACGGTGATATTTTTTATAAATTTAAATTGCTTTATTATTAGCTAATTAAAGCCAGTTGGTGCGTCGATTTCTGTGGTTATTTACATTGTTCTCCTTGATACGGCCTTCCCGTGACTTGTCGGTGAACCCGACGCGTAAGGTGACCAGACGTCCAGATTTCAGACTTCATGTCCCGCTCAAGTGACCAGACGTCCCAATTTTTTGCTACAGAAACCTGGGACCCCCCCCCCACGTCCGAGGGGCCCCGTCCCGCTTTGCCCCCTGGAAAATCTGGTCACCTCATTTTGTGCTACTCTCGAATTGCGATGTCAAGGATTTGATGCATTCAATAAAGTTAATGAATAATATTATATCTAGAATGGCCAGGGACGTTAGACCCAAAACCAATCGAACAATTACATCAAGCTTAAAACGTTTATAATTGTATCATATAGATCCCACCCCCTCCCCCCCCCACAAAAAAATAATAAAAAAATATAATAAAATATAAATAAATAAAGAAAAAATAAAAATTGATATTCCGTGTCGTTTTGACGTAAAATATCTACACATAACCCTTTTCATATCACTTTTTAGACACTTATCATGTTTGTAAAACACACCCGGGGGGGGGGCTAACGACGCTCCCCCAAATCCCCGCCCGAGTCATGTGGGCAGGACCTTGAGTCTGGGGGACGGGACGCACACATAAACTTGTATTTTGGGGTAACGGGCAAAAAAGTTCAGCGACTCCTACCGTAAGAAGACCAAACGGAGCTGCGGCTTCATCACAAATGCTTTGATTTCAACATCAAACGACGCTTTTATACGTTCTTTTATGAGTTCTCAAACTTAAGGATTATAATTAGCTTTAATTTTCATTTCTAGATAACTTACGCCTACCGGCGTTTGATGGCCGACAGATATTGCATTTCTTTGGCACTTTGAGAAGCACTGATGATTAAAATAAAAAAAAGTCATTAAATAAATCTTAAGCGACCAAATATTACAGTGGAAGTTTTATTTAAAGTTACCCTTTTGATGTGACGTCACATTTCTTCAACCCCCCTCCCTCCCCCTCGTCACTCATCGTCACAAAAGTGTGACCCCCTCCCCCACCTAGGTGCGTGACGTCATTTATGGACGGCCCCTAAGACACACATTTTTCAAGTGGTCCTTAGACCTCAAAAGGTTGAGAACCACTGAGCTAGATAATGTAGACTCAAAATGACGTTAGTAAGGTTTACAAGAGTTCTGAACCTGCACTTTATTAAAATAGATCATAGCTTATATTTATTTTTTAATCATAGGCTCCCCGTGGTGCTAAATTTAGCCTTCTATACATTCAAAGTGCGTAAAGATTTCCCATGGGGATCTCCCTTTTCAAAAAAAAACAGAAGATATATATAACTATTTTTTGGGAAATTCCCACAATCGTACCTGCACTTGCGGTGCCTGAAGCAACCAACCGTAAGTTGAAAGATTTAATAACATTAATAGTTATTTATTAACATAGCCCGAAAGGAGTATATGACTGTCGAGGTGTATAAAAAATTAAATTGTGTTCCAAAGAGATCACCGGCGTTCGTGCTTCTAATTCAAAGCAACTGGTGACCTGAAATATTTGTGCAGTTTTGTTTTCAAGATTTTAATATTTGTAAATCCCTTATATTAACTTCTAAATCTTGTCTTTCTGTCTCTCTCTCTGTCTGTCGTCATCTCTTCGTACGTCGGTCGGGCGGAAAAACAAAAGTAGGCTAAATAAAACAAACCCCTAAAAACAAAGTTTTTGATTATAAATCCCTTACATATGAGACATAACTTACAGTATTGATTATGTTCAAACGCGACAAACATTTACAGACTGAATCTGTCTTAACTCCCATTTGCTTTATAACCCAGGGGGGATGGGTGGGAGAGGGGAAAGGTCTGGTCACCGATCGCTGGACCGAGCTCAGCGTGACACGTAAAATGTAAACAAAAGCACGCCGGTACAACGACCATGTGGCGTCAACGCGCGAACTGAGCTGTCACCTGAAAAAAAAACCAATAACAAACTGTGAAATTGAATTACATACGTCGTATACAGATACACTAAAAATGCTTAAATTTAATTACGGTACGTTCGATCGATCTGAAATTTAGATACGATGCATTGTTAGGTGACACGGGTCCGTGTGCCAACTTTCAGTTCGATGGCTTTAAGGGAAGTGGGTAATTTTTTAATTTTGTTTTTCCGCCCGCCCAATACAGAGATACAGAGACGGCGGTGAAGTTAATATAAGGGATTAATAAAACAACCCCGTAAAAAACAAACCCGTAAAAACAAAGTTTTTGACTATAAATCCCTTATATATGAGTCATAACTAACAGTATTGATTATTTTCAAACGCGACAAGCATTTACAGACTGACACCGAGTGATGTCCCCTGTCTTTTAACGTGGGATGGGACGTGAGGGGGTGTCGGCACGACGGTCGACGTCTAAGCGTCAACTCAAACTTTCAAGTGGGAAAAAAACAATAACAAACCGTGAATTTGAATTACATACCTCATATAAGTATAAACTAAAAATGCATTTACTTAATAACGGTACGTTCGATCGATCTGAAATTTTGATACGATGCATTGTTAGGTCAGAATCACGGGAAGTGGGTCATTTTCGACTTTTGTTTTTCCGCCCGCCCAAGTCAGAGAGAGACGCCGGTGAAGTTAATATAAGGGATTTAATAATAGTGAGAGCTCTTGTGATGAATTCATGAAGGGACCCGGGCCATAAATAGTGTGGTGCGGGGTGACACAGGAAGGAGGGCAGATCAGATTATGAAGTGAGAGGAGGGACTTGGTCGTCATGTACTTTGGGTTGCCAGATGTCCGGTTTCATACTGGATTGTCCGGTATTATCGTTATTTGTCCAGTGGAAAAATGGAAGCAATACCGGACATTTTACATTTAAATATTGTGCCATCGACAAAATTCGACACAAGTGTCCGGTGTTTTTGAGACAGCCACCTTGCAACCCTAGTGTACTTTGAACCATGTGAAAATTATTTTAAAGTTGTAAACCTTCTGGCCATTGATATGTCAAGATGAGGTGATTTAACTCGTTTGAAATGATGGATATGTCGAGATGAGGTGATTAAACTCGTTTGAAATGATGGATATGTCGAGATGAGGTGATTAAACTCGTTTGAAATGATGGATATGTCGAGATGAGGTGGTTAACCTCGTTTGAAATGATGTATATGTCGAGAGGAGGTGATTTAACTCGTTTGAAATGATGGATATGTCGAGATGAGGTGATTAAACTCGTTTGAAATGATGGATATGTCGAGATGAGGTGATTAAACTCGTTTGAAATGATGGATATGTCGAGATGAGGTGATTAAATTCGTTTCAAATTATGGATATGTCGAGATGAGGTGATTTAACTCGTTGGAAATGAATCAAGTGTTGATGAATACTGCCAACTTCTAGTATTGTACTTCGTGTTTTCATTAACTACATGAGACGCTGTCGGAGTTGACGATGCTGGTTGACATCTGTGGCAAAAGGAGGATCTAGATCCCACTGGACAACGAATCCGCCACACAGTTTATGCAATTTTTTTGGTCATCGTTGTTTCGGTTTTTTAATGTTAAATTATTATTTTACATTTCTATATGGGCCGTCCATTAATGACTGACGCGTCACACTTTGTCACAAAAAACTTAGACTCCAATATGACGTCACAAAGCTTTAATCCCCCCCCCCGAAAAAAAGCCGTGATTTCTTATTGAAAATTAGCATGTTGCAAATTACTTTTTTGTTATTTAAGTATGTATTTAGTGTTAGAATGCACTCTAATATCGTAACAAGTGTGAAGCCATTGAAAACGTCATTAAATAAATTGAAAGTATTGAAAGCAATCAAACATTTAAGTGGAACATTTATTTAAAGTTGCACGTTTTGATGTGAAGTCACATTTCTTAAACATCCCCCTCCCCCTAGTCACACATCGTCATAAATGCGTGACCCCCTACCCCCACCCCCTAGGCACGTGACGTCGTTTATGGACGGCCCTATAGTCGCATTGGTATTATTTTAAATTGTAAATTATTTGAAAGAAAAGAAATAATGATCCTACATGTGGAAGAAAATCAGCAGCCCCAAGCCTAATGCTTTTCATGGTTCTTCCCGGAAACCCTTTTCAGCTCTCTCGCCGTCTAAGGCAGTGCTTCTCAAACTTTTTATTATTGCGGACCGGCAGGAATTTTTTCTATTGCACCAGGGACCGGTGAACTATTTTCCTTGTACTGACGTGGTAGCGAAATGTCCTTTCTTGGTAACTTCTACGGACCGGCGTTGGATGGCCCACGGACCGGCACCGGTCCACGGACCACCAATTTGAGAAGCACTGCTCTAAGGGACCTAACAGCTGAAAGACCCCCTGGAACGGTTGCTTCTGAATCGGCCGCCTCGGCATCCAAGACATAAAGTCCAAAATGCCTCCCACTAAAAGTGACCTCACAAAAAGGGGTGGAATTTTCCTACTTCGACTCACTACCACTTCGGCGCCACCCCTGCCAAGCACACGAGTCTCAATAGTTAGGTCTGCCGAAAAGAACTAAATATTTGTATTAATATTATTATTATGTGTACAATAATTAAATCTCTAATGATCGTATGAAGAGTTGTTTTCTATTTGACCTTTCTGGTCAAGGTGTGTATTTGTGTATAGCTTGTCAAGGTAAGTATTTGTGTGTATAGCTTGTTCTGGTCAAGGTGTGTATTTGTGGATGTATAGCTTGTTCTGGTCAAGGTGTGTATTTGTGGATGTATAGCTTGTTCTGGTTAGGTGTGTATTTGTCTGTGTGCAGCGTGTTCTGGTCAAGGTGTGTATTTGTGTGTGTATAGCTTGGTCTGGTCAAGGTGTGTATTTGTGTGTGTATAGCTTGTTCTGATCATGGTGTGTATTTGTGTGTATAGCTTGTTCTGGTTAAGGTGTGTATTTGTGTGTGTATAGCTTGGAACAGTTTAATCACGAGGAACAGATGTGAAGTTATGATATTTTGACCCTCTTTCTCTGCTGTAACAGGCCAGATTGGACCCCTGTCCAGAATATACTCGGTGTAACAGGCCAGATTTAACCCCTATCCAGAATATACACGGTGTAACAGGCCAGATGACGTTTTATCATTAAGGTACGTAATTATTGATTACAAAAAAAGATATATAAATAAATAAAACTTTTTAAAAAAATAATTAAGAAAGAAAAACAAAAATCAATAAAATTAAGTATTGTAATGTATACGAATTTCAGTGACATCCGATAGTAAATATCAGAGCAGTAATATTGTTGTTTTTTTGTTGTTTTTTTTTGAAAAATTTTTATTTCGAAAAGGAAATAAATGTGGCATCGGTATACTTAAAATTTAAAGACAGTTTACACATCACACTTTTTACCACATTTTCGTATCTAGTTACATTTCAACACGTTCAATTTTTTTTGGTAAGATATACATTTTTCTTCTAATTTCAAAAGAATTGCAAAATATCACTATTACCAATAGCAACTATTCACGCACGCACGCACACAAGTGAGCATGGACATACACACTTACAAACGCACGTACACGCGCGCACATACAAACTATAATTGAAAATCCCGTAACTCAGTCTTTCAGTATGTAATTTTTGTTTATTATCTTAATATAGTCCCCACCTATTTTTTTCATCGAATACGCCCCACTTATCAAAAAGTTTGTACACCATTTGTTTAGACATTCTATTGGTGTTTTAGCTTTTAGCTCTGTCAGATGAACTATACTCTGTCCTGAAGTCACAAAGCTTATTTATTAAAATATAAAAAAACTAATAGAGGAATCATAGTTGCTAAACAAATTGCTAAACAAATTGTATTGATCAATATATAAATTGATTAACATATAATCTTGACAAACATATGGAGTTGACCAAAATATTAATTCTTCAACTTCAACGACATATAGCTTAACATGTAAGATGAGTTTGTTTTTACGGTTTTTTTTAATGAGTGTTTGACATAGAAATAAACGATTTAACTACATGATTTTTACAGTAGTTACAGTTAACGTGTTAATTTTTAAAAACACACATAAAAACAACAACATAGCAATTAATGTAAAATCAGACATAAAAGCGAATCAAAGAATTGACAGGCCCGTGCTGCAGCTTCTTAGGGAGATTTCCCACAGGGGTCAGTGCAGTGGCAGTGGTGGTCGTTGTGGCAGCAGGCGTTGTTCGGTTTGGGACAAGCTTCTTGGCAAAACAAGTGGTTGTTGTTGCTGCAAGTGATCTCTCCGTGGTCTGTAGGATGAAAACGTGGAGTTATAGGTGGGTAAGTTTGTGGGAGGGGTGGTTGGGTTAAGACAGTGCTTCTCAAACTTTTTAGTATGGCGGACCGGCAGGATTTTTTTCATTGCTCCAGGCATCAGTGCACTATTTTACCTGTACTGAAGTGATAGCGAAATGTAATTTATTTTATTTCTTTCATTGTATGTGCTTATTGAAGAAAAAATGACACATGCTTAAAGTTTAGTATTAATGGTTTCAAATGAAGGATTATAATCATATTTTCTATCCTTTCTTGAAAACTTCTGCAGACCGGCGGTGGATGGCCCACGGACCGGCACTGGTCCACTGACCACTACTTTGAGAAGCACTGGGTTAAGAGATGTCACCATGGTCTGTAGGCTGACAACGTAAAGTTAAAGGTTGGTGTGTGGGAGGGCTGGTTGCAAGGGATCTATCCATGGTGTGTAGGATGACGACGTAAAGTTAAAGGTCAGTGTGTGTGGGAGGGGTTGACTGAAGCTTATTATCTTATTTGTTACAGACGCTCCTTCTATACAAAAGATTAATGAGTCCAACGCTAATCCACCAGACACCTAAAAAAGAGAGGGCACATGCACCTGTGGACAGTTGGAGAGACTAGAACAGGTCCGGGATGTCTGGAGATCCTGATTGTAGCCTATGCCCGAGATGAGACAATAGGCGATAATGATGATGACGTCAATCCATAGTTTATGTCTAGTCTTGCATGTTTAGTTCACGTTTTAAATGTTGATAGAATGTTGGTTTTTCTGGTTTCCTCATGCAACCGATTCTAAGTGCGATTTCCGGACCGGAATAGCGAGAATTTGTATGTGTTTGTTCTTGCATACGAAATATGAAAAGTGTTTTTATTACAATGTGTATCTGAGGCTTTATTCTATTATCTTTTCGATGTATTTCAAATTTAATAATTTAATTGCCGTATGTATTACTACTACTTCGCCATTCGTGCTGCTATCCTCCAGATATATTATCGTATCTTAATGAAACGCTACATGAAATAAAACATGTTAAATATTCTTTCAGGATCAAGACTTTCTTAATTTTTCAATAAATGTGTAGCGTGTGATAAACCTTCCGTATAACCTCGCATATTATAATAATAACTAGGGGCAAGTACCCGGCTGTTCCCGGGTTTAACAACAACAGCAACAACAACAAAAACAACAACAGCAACAAAACAACAAAATCAAACAACAAAAACAAAACAACAACAAACAACAACTACAACAACAACAGCAACAACAACAAAGCAACAACAACAAAACAACAACTACAACAACAACAGCAACAACAACAGCAACAACGACAAAAACAACAACAGAAACAGCAACAGCAACAAAACAACAAAAACAAAACAACAACAAAAACAACAAAATTAACAACAAAACAACAACAAAACAACTACAACAACAACAGCAACAACAACAAAGCAACAACAACAAAACAACAACTACAACAGCAACAACAACAAAGCAACAACAACATGAAGGGCATTGTCGTCGCAGGGCAAGGGATGTGGACAACAACAACAACAGCAAAAACAACACAAAAGCAACAACAGCAAAAGCAACAACAACAGAAACAACAACAGCAACAACAACAAAAACAACCACAAAAACAAAACAACAGCAAAAACAACAAAAACAAAACAACAACAAAAACATCAACAACAAAACAACAACAAAACAACAACAACAACAGCAACAACAACAAAGAACAACAACAACAAAACAACAACTACAACAACAAAAGCAACAACAAAAGCAACAACAACAAATCAACAACAATAGCAAAACAATTATTTTATGGCGATAGTTGCCTTCTTGTTAATCTTGACACCAAAATGTTTATTATTTTGCGTCATTATTTTACGTCTTAATTTTCAATAATTTTTATTTTATATAGCTCATATAAGGAAAAACTACATTTTGGGCCCCCGGCCCCCAGTATCTTATATATATGGAACGAAACCTGTTTAATAACCCTTCCGGTATAATTTTGTGTACGTGTACCAAATTTCACGTTATTTGGTTGTCTGGATCTTGAGTTATTAGGGAACAGACAGACAGACAGACAACAAATGCGTCTTATATATATACTAGGGGCAAGTACCCGGCTCCCGCCCGGGTTTAACAACAACAGCAACAAAACAAAAACAACAAAAACAACAACAAAACAACAAAAACAAAACAACAACAAAAACAACAAAAACAACAAAACAACAAAAACAAAACAACAACAAAAACAACAAAAACAACAACAAAACAACAAAAACAAAACAACAACAAAAACAACAACAAAACAAAAACAAAACAACAACAAAACAACAACTACAACAACAACAACAAAACAACAACTACAACAACAACAGCAACAACAACAAAGCAACAACAACAAAACAACAAATACAACAGCAACAACAACAAAGCAACAACAACATGAAGGACATTGTCGTCGCAGGGCAAGGGATGTGGACAACAACAACAACAGCAAAAACAACACAAAAGCAACAACAGCAACAACAACAGCAACAACAACAAAAACAACAACAGCAACAACAACAAAAACAAAACAACAACAAAAACATCAACAACAAAACAACAACAAAACAACAACTACAACAACAACAGCAACAAGAACAGCAACAACAACAAAGCAACAACAACAAAACAACAACTACAACAACAAAAGCAACAACAACAAAGCAACAACAACAACAAAAATTATTTTATGGCGATAATCGCCTTCTTGTTAATCTCGACACCAAAATGTTTATTAATTTGCGTCATTATTTTACGTCTTAATTTTCAATAATTTTTATTTTATATAGCTCATATAGGGAAAAACTACATTTTGGGCCCCCGGGCCCCAGTATCTTATATATATGGAACGAAACCTGTTTAATAACCTTTCCGGTATAATTTTGTGTACGTGTACCAAATTTCACGTTATTTGGTTGTCTGGATCTTGAGTTATTAGGTAACAGACAGGCAACAAATGCGGCTTATATATATAGAGATAGAGATATAGAGATAATAATAAATTGATTATTTATATAGCGCTGTATCCCAGTAAGGAACTGGGCTCACAGCGCTTTACATGAAAGAATAACATACTTATAAGTATTAAATTAACTTTCATATCACAACAAACACACAAAATTACAATACATTATACATAAACTACGTTAATCATTTACAAGAAATGTTGTTTCATCAATTTTAAAAATAAATTTTGAAAAGATGTGTCTTAAGTGCAGTCTTGAAGGACTTGGTTGTTTGAATACTACGTATGTGTAATGGTAGAGAATTCCATTAGCCGAATTTAGAAATTATAAAATACAATGCTGAAATCAGGGGGTCTGCCTGTATGCGATGTAGGCTTATACGCGAGGGTGTACGGTAGCTGAGCCGGACTAGGTTGCTTCCCTTCACACAACCAACTTATATCGGCAGAAAGGGAGTGCGATCTGACGTCTAAAGTAGATCATGAAATGGCACGTGGCATTGTCGTCGACTATAATTAATTATAGATTTAAAAATGAATGACTTCTTTTCTAAAGCTTCTTACCCAAAATCTGAACATTCGACATACTGCGAAAGGTTGTGTCCCTTGCGCGACGCATGAAATATTGTTCACCTCTTATTTTATTGTTCAAAAAGATCGCGATGAATAAGAAATCGGGAATATTGTTTATATTTGTACGTATTAAGTCGAGGCATTAAAATCATGACAATTAAAAACCGTTAAGCTCAACAAAGTCAATTTATGTTATACACAAAGTTTAAACGCAACGTGTCTCTATATAAATAGAGATACACAAAGTGTGTGAACAGGCCATTATCTTGTGTGGGCAATAATTGACTAGTACAAAGTAGACGTTTCGGGTAATGCCTTCCTTAGTACAAATAACTTACATAAGTATTACAATTATATTTACATTATAGCAGACATTTTATATCACGGAAAAATGATTACGTAACGTTCAAAAAAAAAGATGGCACAGGAATAATGAAAAGATAGTAAGTATTACATCCTTAAATTTATTGCTTTGATTACACTACTCGTTTCTGTATCTTATATTTTATTTTCAAGCTTTATCGCAGTCATATTCATATTCTATGTGATATATTGTCTTTATATACATTAAATTTTTTAAAAATTTTTTTTAAATATGTCTAAGATTTAACGAGATAGTTAAAAGCTGGTATTAAATTATTATTTTTTAATGTTATTTAAAAGGTATAATAAAGACTGGCCAATAAAATGTTAGGAGTGTCGGGGGGGAGGAGTGTTCATGGAGAAAGAGATAGAGGAGGTGAAGGGGAACTTACCATGGCAGTGGCAGTGACCGGATGGGACGTCACACACGGCATGGGCAATGTCCAGGCACTCACTGTGGCAGTCGGTGTTTAGCGTGCAGTGTACGTGGGCAGTTGAATGGGCGACCAGGCCTGTAACCAATAGGAATAATTCAAATGTTAAAGGTTAGGTATATGAAATTAATAAAAGCAAAAGGTTTGATTGTGGGGTTGTGCAGCTGTCCCGTCCAGACAGCAGTGACAACTGACTGTCACAAGACTCTCCTTCTAGAGTTTGAGTTTCTCATACTAGATGAATGAATTCTTTCTTCTATAACGCGAACATTATCCATGCTAGACTAGCATTCTTGTAGCGCTCTGTTCAAATACGCCATCAAATAGGCCTGAATTGTTTTAAATTGTTCTTCTTTTATTTACACTCTTTAAAAAAAATTTGGAACACTGTTCCACAATTTTGGTGCCGCCGATTCAAAGGAGCACATGCCAAGGGACTTTCTCCTGTGTCCATGCACTCTCTGAACTTTCATATAGCATCGCAACACCTCTAGAGATACATGGTCGTGGTCTACAACAACTTGTACCGGTATACTCACAGCACAAATGTCTATACCGGTATACTCTCAGCACAAATATCTATACCGGTGTAACAGGCCAGATTAAACCCCCGACCAGAATAAACCCGGGTATAAACTGGCCTAGGCCAGAATATACCCGGGTATAAACTGGCCTAGGCCAGAATATACCCCGGGGGTTAAATTGGCCTAGGCCAGATTATACCCCTCCAGGCCAGAATATACCCCTTTGACAACATGAAGATATATAGTAAAAAATGACTGAATGACTATTTAGACATTCTATTGGAGTTTTAGCTTTGTCCGAGAGGTTAAACTTATTTCTTAAGCAGGAAAGATGTTTTATTAACAATAAAATAACAATAATAAAATAATTTCTTTTATTACGATGTCTAAAGTTGAATAATTCAAACAATACATGATTTTTTTATTTTTTAAAAAGTAATTTAAGCGCGATAGGGACTATAGTTGTAGCTTTTCAAACACTTGCGAATATTTTTTTCGTGTACCTCGCTTATTAATCCAATCATTTTTGTTTAATTATTTTGAGTTTGGCAATAAAGATTTTTTTTAAAGTATTGAATTAAATTATGCATGAATGTTTTTTTCATGGCATACATTTTAAATGTTACTGGCAACCACGGTTTAGAGCTATCTTCATTTTAATTTTGAAATAAACATATCATGACACTTTTCCTTTTAAAAAAAAATCTATCTGAATATACACTGATCTGCAAAATAATTAAAAGAATGGGCCGAATAAAGTGTGGGAAACATCGTTTGACTTCACACCATGTTGCTTGTCTTTATTTCCCCGAACCTTTATCTGTAGCTCGGTTGCCTTTGCGGCGTCTTAAGACATTCAAAAGAAACCTTTGTTCCAGTAGCGCAAATTATTGTTATTTTTTAAATCAGCGAAATTCATTTTTACCCGTGTTACCCTTAAAACAATACGGCCATCCTTATTGGATTTCGCCAATGTTGGATTGTCCGCTTTCTATGCATTTATCTATTGTTATGAAGCACGGATTGCATTCCGTTTAATCTGTATTCAAAAGAACCTCTGATCTCGTCGCGCCCTATTATTTTATTTTAAACCAGCCTAATTTATTTTGAAAGCCGTAAATATAAATCATTGAACCCTGATGGATTGGTCCCTACCTCGTGGTAGAAGCATTAAACAAGAGAAGAGTGTAGCTAAAAAATATATCGACTGACAAAATACTAGGAAACACCGACAATGTCAGTAACGTAAAAGTTAACAGCAATTAACAGGTTTCTTCACCCAATCAGTTCCCCGATGACTCTGTTAAAGGTAATGTCAATTGGAGCATACAACAAAAGGAACAAGAAAGCACAGGTGAATAAACAGATATCATCGTCATACAACCTGTCTCAAAGCAAAAGCAGATCAGGACTTTTAATCCACTAACAATTTCAAGAAGAAAGCGTCTTAGCCTAACTCTTGGCCGTACTTTTGACAAGTTTTCATATTATGGCCGCACTCGAGATCTTACACAACCAAGGTGTACATATTTAAATGGGTAGGGAAGGTAACTTCAGGGCCATAAGCTACATTCTAACAGAAACAGAAGACAACTATATCCTCCTAGAGATAAAGTAATTCAACACATGAACACTGGCAATACATAACAACTACATACCAACTACATAACAACCACATAACAACTACATAACTATATATATATCCATAACTACATAACAACTACATAACTACATAACAACTACATAACTACTACATAACAAGTTCATAACTACATAACAACTACATAACTACATAACAACTACATAACTACACAACAACTACATAACTACATAACAACTACATCACTACATAACAACTACATAACTACATAACAACTACATAACTACATAACAACTACATAACTACATAACAACTACATAACTACATACATAACAACTACATAACTACACAACAACTACATAACAACATAACAACTACATAACTACATAACAACTACATAACACTACATAACTACTAACATATAACTACATAACAACTACATAACAACATAACAACTACATAACAACTACATAACTACATAACAACTACATAACAACATAACAACTACATAACAACATAACAACTACATAACTACATAACAACTACATAACTACATAACAACTACATAACAAGTTCATAACTACATAACAACTACATAACTACATAACAACTACATAACAACTACATAACTACATAACAACTACATAACAAATATATAACTACATAAACAACTACATAACAACATAACAACTACATAACAACTACATAACAACATAACAACTACATAACAACATAACAACTACATAACAACATAACAACTACATAACTACATAACAACTACATAACTACATAACAACTACATAACTACATAACAACTACATAACAACATACAACTACATAACTACATAACAACTACATAACATACATAACAACATACAAACTACATAACAACATAACAACTACATAACAACTACATAACAACTACATAACTACAAAACTACATAACAACTACATAACTACATAACAACTACATAACTACTACATAACTACATAACTACATAACAATACATAACAACTACATAACAACTACATAACTACATAACAACTACATAACTAAATAACTACATAACAACTACATAACAACTATATAACTACATAACAACTACGTAACTACATAACAACTACATAACAACTACATAACAACTACATAAATACATAACTACATAACTACATAACTACTACATAGCTACATAACTACTACATAACTACTAAATAACTACAAAACTACTACATAACAACTAGATAACAACTACATAACAACCAGGAAAACCAAAACTATCAACATTTAAAACAAAACTATCAACATTTAAAACCAACCTTATCAACATTTAAAACCAACTATATCAACAATTATCAACATTTAAAACCAACACTATAAACATTTAAAACCAAAACAATCAACATTAAAAACTAACACTATCAACATTTAAAACTAAAACTATCAACATTTAAAACCAACACTATCAACATTTAAAAACCAACACTATCAACATTTAAAACCAACACTATCAACATTTAAAACTAGCACTATCAACATTTGAAACTAACACTATCAAAATTTGAAACGTAAAATGTTTTATAATTATTATTTTATTTTAATTAAAACACTTTACTACTTAAGAAAAGAGTTTAATTTCTTTGACAGAGCTAAAACATCAAGAGAAAGTCTAAAAAGTCATTTATCCATTTTTTACTATATATCCCCATGTTGTCAAAGGGGTATATTCTGGCCTGAGGGGGTATATTCTGGCCTAGGCCAGTTTAACCCCGGGGGTATATTCTGGCCTAGGCCAGATTATACCCGGGTATATTCTGGTCAGGGGTTTAATCTGGCCTGTTACACCGGTACACAAAATAAAGATACTGTGAGCAATGTTCCCTTTAAGCTGCTCGGCACACATATTTTATAGACGCCGCGCAGCAGTTTTCAATTTTTGCAAAGCAAATTTTGAAAATTATTGCACAAATAATGTATGCTGTGTAACTTTGCACACGAGTTCTTTTACTTTGCACACGGAACAAAGAACCATAGAGGGAACATTGACTGTGAGTACTATTACTGGTACAGATACAAAAGAGCAATTATAGTTATACCTTTACAAACGGGCACATGTAGTTGTACAGATACAAACTAGCTCTTGTGCTGGCACAGATACAAACGGGCATTTGTACTGGTACAGATACAAACGGGCATTTGTACTGGTACAGATACAAACGGGCATTTGTTCTGGTACAGATACAAACGGGCATTTGTACTGGTACAGATACAAACTAGCATTTGTGCTGGTACAGACACAAACGGGCACTTGTACTGGTACAGACACAAACGGGCACTTGTACTGGTACAGACACAAACGGGCATTTGTACTGGTACAGACACAAACGGGCACTTGTACTGGTACAGATACAAACGGGCATTTGTACTGGTACAGATACAAACGGGCATTTGTACTGGTACAGATACAAACTAGCACTTGTGCTGGTACAGACACAAACGGGCACTTGTACTGGTACAAACGCTGAGAGCACATGTACATGAAATCCTCATGCTAAAAAAAGTGATACTCACAAGCAATAGCCACGGCCAGCATCAGGAAACACAGGTTAGACATTGTGAACGGTGGATTTCTGCTGCTTCAGTCGTGTGGATGCGCTTGGATATCTTGTGGATGAACTCTGGCTCTCGGCCCGTAGGACTTATATACTCTTGTACATCCGCAAGGTTTGACCTTGAACTGCGCAAGCCCTTTCGTGTAGCGTTGTGGTCATGATTTTTCAAAATGACCTTTCTTACACCTGGACAGGTGTCCTAAAACCTTGGCCATTGATACAACCTTAAAATATTTTCTTATATATATATTTATTTATTTATTTATTCAATTATATATATATATATTTATATATTTATTTTGATTCGTGCTTATTGGACCAAGAAAGAACTTTCGGCTATACTTGTTGTACTCTAGGAAAAGTATAATATCATGTTTCGTAAAAAAAAATGTCATTACTTTTGTTATAGATGTGATAAGTAAGTTGAAACTCTTCACTTTCTTTTTACAACTAGTGCCGGTCAAAAGGTTACCATAAGTCGGACTCCTTCATCAGATCCCACCGAAATATTTTTATCCCTGCGAACATTGAGTTGATAGCCTGTTTTGGTGACAGGGATGATCAACTTCAACTTAGTTTGAGACGCCCTGCTTGTATGTTATGGAACATTTTGTCCACTTTACTTGCCGTACAGTATCCGCTATTTACCTGCTTCTACGGGTCCGGTTACAACGTGGAAGTCACGGATATTGGTGCAAACGAGCGGAGATTTTTATATATTTTTTTTAATCATCATAAAATGTGTTTACCCTGATTTAGCTCAACAGACGCAAATCTTTGCTGTCCTCAGAATTAGACCTCAATTGTTTAACTTTAAGCACTTTTGGTTGAGATTATAGGGACAAACAACGAAGTATGTTTATATGCAGCGACAAACTACAGAGCGACCATTATAAATTAGTCAAATATACGGTGTGAAATAGTCAAATAGATGTTCCCATTACGAGCCCTGTGCAAATTTACGGAAATTTTAGTGCCGTAGTTACATGTTTACATGTGTGAACAACTTATGATCTGTTATTTACAGACACATTATAGGCCCTGGCCACATATACAGACCCACCACAAACATTTTAAAGACACAAAAAATGTCTAGTTGGGGGGCAGAGATTGCTACAACTGGTATATTCTTGAAAACACTGAAAGTGTGCTACACCTGCTGTATGTCTTCACTACGTATATCTTGAAGATACAAAGAGTGTTTCAAAGGTAGGCAGAGGCGTCACTAGGGTTGGTGTCACCCAGTCCGGTAGCTTATGGTGTCATCCCCTCGCGACTTACCCCATAGATCACCTTTTACTCTGCTAGTGCCAAATAACGGGAACATATAGAATTTTACGTCAAGGTGTTCACCCCTTGTGATGGTGTCATGCGGTGCGCTCTGCACCAACCACATCCCCCTAGTGACGCCACTGAGGGTAGGCATTGTCACACCTGATGCCCTCTAAAATAAAAAGACTGCGTTTACGCTCAGCTCACTGTAAATCAGTGTTGGACTTTCTCTTGTCTACAGAATCACTTATTTTAAAGACTTGTTCGCATTCTCTGAAGTAAAGACGTGTTAACTCTTTTATTTTACCACGTTTTTATTAACTCGCTTTCGTTGGGCATTGTTTGTTTGTCCAAGATTTTTTCAAATTTGCCAAAGTAAAATTGAACCACTTTAGATGGTCCTAGAGATCTGAAAATTTTACCACAGATAGATTTTGGATGACAATGCATTGTATCAAAATTTCAGATCGATCAAATGTACCGTTATTAAATTATTGAACTTTTAAGTTTATCTATACTATAGTCTATATAAAAGCATCTGTACCGTCGGCTTTTGTTGACATCCGTGAGTTCGCCCCGTGACCACATCACAATGTTTTTAAAACGTTGGGCGGGCGCTTGTGAGGTGTTTGTTAAAATAAGTAGAGGTAAAAAAATATTTTTAAAAAACCAGGTTGTTATAAGTAGACTAAAAAGAATAAAATAAATAGAAGTAAAAAAAAGATTTTTTAAAAACCACGTTTTTAGTAGTGGACTAAAAAGAAGAAAATAATTTTAAAACTTATTAGTTCAAGTACTTCGATTTAATATGACTAAAAACGTGGGGTGGGTGTTTGGTATACAAATTAAAGATTTCTAATTTAGAAGGCAAAATAGAGATCTATAAGTGAGAGAATGAATGAATGTTAAACCTCGTAAGCGCCCGCCCCACGTTTTTAGTCATATTAAATCGAAGTACTTGAACTAATAAGTTTTTAAATTATTTTCTTCTTTTTAGTCCAATACTAAAAACGTCGTTTTTAAAAATCTTTTTTTTTACTTCTATTTATTCCAATGAACTTCCATTCATATAAGATATATCGCCCCCATTCAACCCCAACTCAGAAGTGTTTTAAAATGATGGCCTGCTTAGAATAACAATAAGCTGATGCCAATAATAATGTATTGTTCTTTTTTATAACATTTTAAAAAAGAATTGAAGTTTACTCGCATTTTCATCTTGTTGTTCCACTTTTATAATATTTAGATTGGATTTGTTTGTAAAAAAAATATGTTAATAAATTACAAGTGTATTTATAATTCAACTTTTGAATCTCGTCTCTGATTGAAGTTAGAACAAGTCTTTGTAAATATTTAAATAGTCTTTAAAATGTTATATTTATTTGAGATATGTGCATAATGTAAATGTGTAATGTGTATACATTTTGTAAACCCTATAATCTCTTTTCTCTTCAGAGTAAGCCTTTGTAGTTATAAATTTGAAATATGTTCATGAGTTAAAAGTTTAATTAAAGTTTTTTTTTCTAAGCATTTTAATTTTGTTCACTTTTGTGGTGTAGTTGTAAATAAACTAGTTTATTTTTTTTTAAAATTTCGTTTCATTATTATTATTTATTTTTTTGCTGTAATCAAATGTTGACGTAATTTTATGGGACGATTCACAAGTTGTTGACAAGGGGGAGGGAGGAGGTAAAAATCGCCAAAAATTTGTCGACGTATTTCATGAACAGCACCTTAGTGAAGGAATGCACAATAATATTGTAACAAGTGTGAAGCCATTGGAAACGTCATCAAATATATTGAAAGCAATCAAATATTAAATTGGAACTTTTATTTGAAGTTGAGCGTTTGGATCTGACGTCTCATTTCTTAAACACCCCAGCCCCCTTCCCCTCGTCACACATCGTCATATATGCTTGACTTCATTACGGACGGACTTATAGTCGCATTGTTATTATTGTAAATAGTAAATTGTGATTTGAAAGAAATGAAACTAAATAATTGTATTAATATTATTATTATGCATAAAATAATTAATGATCGTATAAAAAGGGATTATCCATTTGAGCATTTCTGTTCAAGGTGTGTATTTGTGTGTGTATAGCTTGTTCTGGTCAAGGTGTGCATTTGTGTGTATAGCTTGTTCTTGTTAGGTGTGTATTTGTGTGTATAGCTTGTTCTGACCAAGGTGTGTATTTGTGTGTGTATAGCTTGTTCTGTTCAAGGTGTGTATTTGTGTGTATAGCTTGTTCTGGTCAAGGTGTGTATTTGTGTGTATGTATAGCTTGTTCTGGTCAAGGTGTGTATTTGTAATGTATAGCTTGTTCTGGTCAAGGTATGTATTTGTTTGTGTATAGCTTGTTCTGGTCAAGATGAGTATTTGTGTGTGTAGCTTGTTCTGGTCAAGGTTTGTATTTGTGTGTGTGTCTTGTTCTGGCCAATGGTGTGTATTTGTGTAGTGTATAGCTTGTTCTGGTCAAGGTGTGTATTTGTGTGTATAGCTTGTTCTGGTCAAAGTGTGTATTTGTGAGTGTATAGGTTGTTCTGGTCAAGGTGTGTATTTGTGTGTGTGTCTTGTTCTGGTCGAGGTGTGTATTTGTGTGTATAGCGTGTTCTGGTCAAAGTGTCTTTTTGTGTGTATAGCTTGTTCTGATCAAGGTGTGTATTTGTGTGTGTATAGCTTGCTCTGGTCAAGGTGTGTATTTGTGTGTATAGCTTGTTCTGGTTAGGTGTGTATTTTTCTATGTATAGCTTGTTCTGATAGCTCGGCCAGATTATACGCGACCAGGCAAGGATATACCCCTTTGAGTATATAATAAGAAACTAAAGAACGACTAACTATTACGATCAGGTATATACGAGCATTGACCTCATCTTAAATAATTAATTTTCTAGAGACTTCACATAAACTGAAAGTGATGTTTTGAGCACAAAATACGATGGCGTCGAATAATATCATAACTAGATGACGTTTAATTTTTATAAGCTACGTTATTATTGAGCTCAATATATAATAATAATAATAAATTGATTACTTATATAGCGCTGTATCCCAGTAAGGAACTGGGCTCACAGCGCTTTACATGAAAGAAATAACATATCTATAAATATTAAATTAACTTTCATATCATAACAAACACAAAAATTACAGTACATTATACATAAGCTACGTTAATCATTTACAAGAAATGTTGTTTCATTAATTTTGAAAATAAATGTTGAAAAGATGTGTCTTAAGTGCAGTCTTGAAGGACTTGGTTGTTTGAATACTACGTATGTGTAATGGTAGAGAATTCCATTGTTTGGCTGCACAAAAAGAGAAGGACCTTTCACCAAATGTTTTGGTGCGTGTCGTAGGAACAGAGAGAACGCGTGTGTCTGCAGAAGATCGTAGCTGGCGAGTGGGTGAGTAGACCGACAAAAGTTCAGTAAGATACGATGGGCATGAGTCAGAAAAGAAGTTGTGACAGAGAACGGGCAGTTTCTAATCAATACGGGCTTGTATAGGCAGCCAATGAAGTGAGTGAAGAAGTGGAGTAACATGGTCATGTGTTTTTTTTTGCCTTGAGCACCAGTCTGGCAGCTGAATTTTGAACTTTCTGTAGTTTTTCAATGCATTGTTTTGGCGCACCTGACAGAAGAGAATTGCAGTAATCCATACGAGCTAGTACAAGAGCACAGACTAGAGTTTTTGTTGCACTAACTGTTAAGTAATGACGGATTGAGCTGATCTGACGACTGGCAGTGTAGGCAGAGCGACAGATGTGATTTATAAAGTTGTTAATAGACATGTTGTCAGAAATAATGTAGCCAAAATTCCTAGTCGATGTTGTGAACAGAATATCCGAACTGGCTACGTCAATTGACTTCGGAAGAGACAAAGTACTGTGTGATTTATTGTTGCAAAATAGAAGTGCTTCAGTCTTGTCATCATTCAGCTTGAGTTTGCTGAACGTCATCCAAGACTTTACCTCATCAATGCACTCTTGCATCAATTGGACAGCGGAGTCCAAATTAGAGGGATCTGTGTGAGTATATAGCTGAGTATCATCTGCAAATGATTGGCTTTTAACTGAATGCTTTTCGAGCAGTAGAAGTAGTGGTCTTGTATACAGCACAAAAAGTACCGGACCCAAACACAGAGCCCTGAGGCACACCATAAAGCAAGCCAGCTTTGTGAGAGATCCAGCCATCTACTGATACTACCTGTGATCTGTTAGATAAGTATGATTGAAACCAAGCCAGAACTGAGCCAGAAATTCCAAAATAATTTTGCAGGGTTTTCAGCAGTGTTTGATGGTCGACAGTGTCAAAGGCTGCACTAAGATCTAAGAGGACCAATATAGAAATTTTCCCACTGTCCAGTGCGAGTAGGAGGTCATTTGTTACCTTTAACAGGGTGGTCTCTGTGCTGTGAGAAGGTCTGTAGGCCGACTGATTGGGACTTAGAAGAGTGTGGTCATTTAGATAAGCAAAAAGTTGTTTTAAGACTAGTTTTTCAATGACTTTCGACAAAAATGAAATATTAGACACAGGTCGATAGTTGTTTAAATTGTTTTGGTCTAACCCTTGTTTTTTCAGCAAGGGTTTTATAATAGCAGATTTACATAATGAAGGAAAGGTGCCAGATTTTAGACTTTCATTAACTATATTTGTTACTGTTCGGAGTAAGAGATCTAATGACTCAACCAATAGTGGAGTGGGGATGGGATCAAGAGAGCAGGACGTTGGCTTAGATTTTAGAATAATACTTTTGACCTCATTTTCCGTAACAGGCTGGAACATGTCAAAGCTTGACCTCACAGCAAAAGAAGGAGATAAATCATGTGGTGGCAACAACGTTCTGTCAAGTTCCTCACGAATTTTAGCAATTTTGTTGATAAAAAAGTTACAAAATATATCTGGCTGCTGATGCAGGGGATACACAGAGGGAAGGACCATAGCTTTACCACTCCCTCTGAGGTTATTACATACATTAAATAGCTGCCTACTAGTACTACTTGTGATTACTTTATTATTAAAATATGATGTTCTTCCTTGATGTACAATATTAGTAACACATCGCTTGGCAGCGGAATAAATTTGCTTATTGACGACAAATCTCGATTTCAACCAAGTCTTTTCTGCTATATATATTTACATATAATATTTTTTAACATAATTAAAAGAGAAAAACAAAAAACGGTAACTTTCAATATTGTAATTTATTCGAATGTCACTGACGTCCGATTGCAAATATCAATGCATTAATATTGTTTATTTTTGACAATTTTTATTTCGAAAAGGAAATAAAAATGGCATAGATGTACTTAAAATTTTAAGATAGTTTTCACATCACAATTTTTAACACATTTTAGTTTCTAGTTACATTTGAACATGTTTTATATTAATTTTTTTTTGTGTAAGGTATGCATTTTATTTCTAATTTCTAAAGAATTCCAAATTGTTCTTACCAATTACAATTATACACGCACACACGCATACACGTGACCACTCACACACACACATTAAAAACGCACGCACGCGCGCGCACATGCACACTATAATTGAAAATCCCGTAACTCAGTCTTTCAGTATGTAATTTTTTTTTATTATTTTAATACAGTCCCCACCTATTTTTTTTCATCGAATACGCCCCAATTTTCAAAAAATTTGACACCATTTATTTAGACATTCTATTGGTGTTTTAGCTTTTAGCTTTGTCAGATAAGTTAGATTCTTTCCTCAAGTAATAAAGTTTATTTATTAAAATTTAAAAAAATAAATAATAGAGGAATCATAGTTGCTAAACAAATTGTATTGATGAATATATAGAGTTGATTAACATATAATCTTGAATAACATAAGAAGTTTACCAAAATATTCATTCTTCAACAGCATATAGCTAAACATGTAAGATCATTTTGTTTTTTCTGGGGGGTTTTTTTATGAGCGTTTGACATGGAAATAAATGATTTAACTACATGATTTTTAAAGTGGTTACAGTTAACGTGTTCATTTTTAAAAATCACACACAAAAAACAACAACATAGCATTAATGTAAGATGCCTACATAAAAGTGAATCAAAGAATTGACAGGTCCATGCTGCAGCTTTTTATGGAAATTTCCCACAGGGGTCAGTGCAGTGGCAGTGGTGGTCGTTGTGGCAGCAGGCGTTGTTCGGTTTGGGACAAGCTTCTTGGCAAAACAAGTGGTTGTTGTTGCTGCAAGTGATCTCACCATGGTCTGTAGGATGAAAACGTGGAGTTATAGGTGGGTGTGTGCGTGGGGGAGGGGTGGGTTAAGACAGTGCTTCTCAAACTTTTTAGTATGGCGGACCGGCAGGAATGTTTTCATTGCTCCAGGCACCAGTGCACTATTTTACCTGTACTGAAGTGATAGCGAAATGTAATTTATTTTATTTCTTTCATTTTATGTGCTTATTGAAAAAAATGACATGTTCTAACAGTTTAGTGTTAATGGTTTCAAATGAAGGATTATAATCATATTTTCTATCCTTTCTTGAAAACTTCTGCGGACCGGAGGTGGATGGTCCTCGGACCGGCACCGGTCCACTGACCACTACTTTGAGAAGCACTGGTTTAAGAGATATCACCATGGTCTGTAGGATGACGACATAAAGTTAAAGATAGGTGTGTGTGGGAGGGGAGGGGTAAAGGTTATTATCTTATCTTATTTGTTACAGACGCTCCTTCTATACAAAAGATTAATGAGTCCTGCGCTAATCCACCAGACACCAAAAAGAGAGGGCACAAGCATCTGATGCTAGTTGGAGAGACTGGCACAGGACCAGGATACCTGGAAACCCTTGTTTTGTGGCCTATCCCCAGATGGGACAACAGGCGATGATAATAATGACGCTAATCCATAATGTATATCTAGTCTTGCATGTTCATTAGACTTTTTAAATATTGATTGAATGTTAGTTTTTCTGGTTTCCTCTGGCAACAAATTCTACGTGCGATTTCCGGGCCGGAATAGCGAGCATTTGTATGTGTTTGTTCTTGCATACAAAATAAGAAAAGTTTCTTTTATTACAATGTGTATCTGAGGCTTGTATTAGATTATCTTTGTGCTGTATTATCAAGTTGATAATTAATTGCCTAATGTATTTTTATGTATTACTACTTTCAGGGCCGTCTTAACTCATAGGCCCGCTGGGCATTTGCCCGGGGGCCCACTAACATAGGGGCCCCATGTGAATATGTTTATTTATATATATTATGTATATTAATTTTTTTATTCCTGCGGGGGGTTGGGGTGCATTCTTTCTTTGTCCAGGGGCCCAAAATGGAGTAAAGACGGCTCTGACTATTTTGCACTTTGTTCTTCTATCCTTTAGAGTTATTATCTTATCGTGATGTAAAGCTTAATGAAATAAAACACGTTAAGAATACTTTCATTGCCGTTTCCATGTTCATTGTACAATAAATGCGTAACAAGGAATCAACCTAATTGACGCGGACTAGGTTGCTTCCCTTCACACAACTAATTTAATCGGCAGAAAGAGTGTGTGATCCGATGTCCGAAATAGACCAATAAATGGCATGTGACATTGTCGAAAACGTGTTATAGGCTATTATTATGAAGTTAAAAATCAATGACTTCCTTTCTAAAGCTTCTTACCCTATTTTACGAGGGTAAACTATTGCTTAATCTGAACATTCAACATACTGCGACGGGTTGTTTCCCTTGCGCGACGCATGAAATGTTGTTCTCGTCTTATATACTTGTTCAAACATGTCGCGATGGATAAGAAATCGGGAACATTGTTTATAGTTGTACGTATTACGTCAAGGAATTAACATGGTGACAATTAAAGAGAAATAATGCCGTTAAGCTCTACAAAGAGAAATAATGCCGTTAAGCTCTACAAAGAGAAATAATGCCGTTAAGCTCTACAAAGAGAAATAATGCCGTTAAGCTCTACAAAGAGAAATAATGCCGTTAAGCTCTACAAAGAGAAATAATGCCGTTAAGCTCTACAAAGAGAAATAATGCCGTTAAGCTCTACAAAGAGAAATAATGCCGTTAAGCTCTACAAAGAGAAATAATGCCGTTAAGCTCTACAAAGAGAAATAATGCCGTTAAGCTCTACAAAGAGAAATAATGCCGTTAAGCTCTACAAAGAGAAATAATGCCGTTAAGCTCTACAAAGAGAAATAATGCCGTTAAGCTCTACAAAGTCATTCTAAGTTATAAACAAAGTTTAAACGCCACTTGTCGCTATATTATAATTAAAGATACACAAAGTGTGTAATCAAAATTATATGTTATAGCTGTATTAGTATTAATTGGGGGCGGGGGCGTTCATGGAGAAAGAGATAGAGAAGGTGAGGGGGAACTTACCATGGCAATGGCAGTGACCGGATGGGACGTCACACACGGCATGGGCAATGTCCAGGCACTCACTGTGGCAGTCGGTGTTTTGCGTGCAGTGTACGTGGGCAGTGGAATGGGCGACCAGGCCTGTAACCAATATGAATAGTTCAAATTTTAAATGGTAGACATTAGAAATTAAGGGAAGCTAAAAGATGAATGGGCGAGCGACCAGGCTTAAAACAAAATATAGGAATATTTCAAAGGTTAAAGGTTAGGTATATGAAATTAATGAAAGCCAAAAGTTCGATGGAGCGCGTGCGCAGCTGTCACGTCCAGACAGCAGTGACAACTGACTGTCACAAGACTCTCTTTCTAGACTTTGAGTTTCTTATACTAGATGAATTAATCCTGTGCACATATACTCTGTGAACGTTTATATAGGACTGCGTAGAAGATCGCAACACCTCTAGAGATACATGGTTGGCCTCTAAAACAACTTGTACCGGTATACTCTCAGCACAAATATCTATACCGGTACACAAAACACATATACTGTGAGCAATGTTACCTTTAAGCTGCTCGGCGTCTATTTTATAGACGCCGCGCAGCAGTTTTGAATTACCGCTCAGCAAATTTTAAAAAATATTGCACAAAAAATGGATGCTGTGCAACTTTGCACGCGAGTTGTTTTTTTTACTTTGCACACGGACCAAAGAACAATAGAGGGAACATTGACTGCGGGTACTATTAATGATACAGATACAAACGAGCATTTGTACTGGTACAAACGCTGAGAACACATGTACATGAAATCCTCATGCTTAAAAAAGTGATACTCACAAGCAATAGCCACGGCCAGCATCAGGAAACACAGGTTAGACATTTTGAACGGTGGATTTCTGCTGCTTCAGTCGTGTGGATGCGCTTGGATATCTTGTGGATGAACTCTGGCTCCCGATCCCGAAGGACTTATATACTCTTGTACATCCGCAAAGGGTGACCTTGACCTATGGGAGCCCTTTCGTGTAGCGAGGAGGTCGGGATATTTCTAGATGACCTTTCTTACACCTGGAGAGGTGTCCTCAAACCTTGGCCATTAAATTTAAAAATAAATAAATTTGTAAATCAAATTAATTAATACAAAATTAAAATAGCATCTTTTATTAAATATATAAATATATATATATATATATATATATATATATATATATATATATATATATATATATATATATATATATATACATATACATACATACATACATATTATGTATATAAATTATATTTATTTATTTTTACGCTTGTTTATTGGATCAAGTAAGAACTTTCTGCTATACCTGTTGTACGCTTGCAAAAGTATAATATCGAGTATTTGTAAAAAAAAACACATTTTTTATTAATTTTTATTATAGATGTGATAAGTAATTTGAAACTCTTCACTTTCTTTTCACCACTAGGGCCGGGCAAAAGATTGCCACAAGTTGGACGCCTTCATCAGATCGCACTGAAATATTCCCATCCCTTTGAACATTGAGTTGATATCCTGTTTTGGTGACCGGGATGATCAACTTCAATTTAGTTTGAGACGCCCTGCATGTATGTTATGGAACATTTTGTCCACTTTACTTGCCGTACAGTATCCGCTATTTACCTGCTTCTACAGGTCCGGTTACAACGTAGAAGTCACGGATATTGGTGCAAACGAGCGGAGATTTTTATATATTTTTTTATCAACATAAAATGTGTTTACGCTTTTTTAGCCCAACAGACGCAAATCTTTTCTGTTCTCAGATTTAGACTTCCATTGTTTAATATTAAGCACTTTGGGTTGAGATCATATGGACAAACAACGACGTCTGTTCATATGCAGAGACAAACTACAGATAATTGTTACAGAACGACCATTATAAATTAGTCAAATATACGGCGGGAAATAGTCAAATAGATGTTCACAATACGGAACCTGGTCAAATTTAAAGAAATTTTAGTACCGTAGTTACATGTTTAAACAAATTTTACGATCTGTTTTTTACAGACACATTATAGGCCCTGGCCACATTTACAGACCCATCCCAAACATTTTGAAGACAATAAAAAATGTCTGGGGAGGGGCAGAGATTGCTAAACCCGCTAGATTCTTGAAAAATCTGAAATTGTGCTACACATACTGTTTGTCTTCACTGCATATATCTTGAAGAGAAGATACTGAAAGTGTCTCTAGGGTAGGCAAAGACATTTTTTAAAAAGAATTTAAGTTTATCGCATTCTCATCTTGTCGTTCCACTTTTATAATATTTATATTTTTTCCGACACGATCGACTCTATCGCTGATGTGATCGTATTTACAATAGGAAGAGTTCATTTGGGGAGGGGCGAAGGGGCATAAATATATATTCAGCCAGAACCTATGTTAATAAGAACAATTGATGAACATTTGACATCTCCATCGGAAGATAAAGCGGCTAGGATAGAAGATTTCGATTTGTTTGTAAAAAAAATATGTTAATAAATTAAAAGTGTATTTAAAGTTTAACTTTTTAATCTCGTTTCTGATTGAAGTTAGAAAAGGTCTTTGTAAATATTTAAATAGTCTTTAAAATGTTATATTTATTTGAAATATGTGCATAATTTAAATGTGTAATGTGTATTCATTTTTGTAAACCCCACAATCTCTTTTCTGTTCAGTGTAAGCCTTTGTAGTTATAAATTTAAAATATGTTCATGAGTTAAAAGTTTATTAAAGTTTGTTTTTCTAAGCATTTTAATTTTGTTCACTTTTGTGATGTAGTTGTAAATAAACTAATCAATTTTTTTTTAAATTTCGTTTCATTATTATTATTTATTTTTGTTGTGTGGGGCGTGGGGTCGGGTGTAATCAAATGTTGAAGTAATTTTATTGGAAGATTCACAAGTTTTTGACAAGGGGAAGGGAGGAGGTAAAAATCGCCAAAAATTTGTTAACGTAATTCATGAACAGCACCTTAGTGAAGGAATGCACTCTAATATTTTAACAACAGCACCTTATTGAAGGAGTGATCTCTAATATTTTAACAACAGCACCCTAGTGAAGGAATGGACTCTAATATTCTAACAACAGCACCTTAGTGAAGGAATGGACTACAATACTGTAGGCTGTCACAAGACCACCAGAACTTGATGAGAAAGTCACATTTAAAAGATATAAAAAGTATTTACTATCGGGTCCGAATAGCGATCATATTAATGCATAAGATTTTATTAATTTATTTAATTTATCATATTTTTAGGGATTCATGCAAATATTTATCCACCTTTATTATAAAATATACTAAATTTGGGGGCCCTAAATCATCGGGGGCCCCCGGCTTTAGCCCGTTCAGCCCCCCTCTTAATCCGCCATGTGGTAAAGGTGTGTATTTTTGTGCGCATAGCTTCTTCTGGTCAAGGTGTGTATTTGTGTGTATGTATAGCTTCTTCTGGTCAAGGAGTGTATTTGTGTATGTATAGCTTGTTCTGGTCAAGATGTTTTTATTTGTGTGTATAGCTTGTTCTAGTCAAGGTGTGTATTTGTGTTTATAGCTTGTTCTGATCAAGGTGTGTATTTGTGTGTATAGCTTGTTCTGGTTAGGTGTATAATTGTGTGTGTATAGCATGTTCTGGTCAAGGCGTGTATTTGTGTGTGTATAGCTTGTTCTGGTTAGGTGTGTAATTGTGTGTGTTTAGCTTTTTCTGGTTAAGGTGTGTATTTATGTGTATAGCTTGTTCTAGTCAAGGTGTGTATTTTTGTGTGTATAGATTGGAACAGTTCAATGATGAGGTACAGACGTGTCTCTATGAAATGTTTACCCACTTCCTCCGGTGTAACCGGAAAGTTTGAACCCCTGTCCTGAATATACACGGTGTAACCGGCCAGATTGATGCCCTGTCCAGAATATACCCGGTGTAACAGTTTAGATTGATGCCATGTCCAGAATATACCCGGTGTAACAGTCCAGATTGATGCCATGTCCAGAATATACCCGGAATAACAGGCCAGATCATACCCATGTCCAGAATATACCCGGAATAATAGGCCAGATTATACCCATGTCCAGAATATACCCGGTGTAACAGGCCAGATTGATGCCATGTCCAGAATATACCCGGAATAACAGGCCAGATCATACCCATGTCCAGAATATACCCGGAATAATAGGCCAGATTATACCCATGTCCAGAATATACCCGGTGTAACAGGCCAGATTTTACCCAACCAGGCAAGGATAAACCCCTTCGAGTATATAATAAGAAACTGAAGAACTACTAACTATTTCGACCAGGGGTCTCCGAGGCCGCCCGCGAGACACATGCGGCACGTGTTTAAATTTAACTGGCGTGGCCTCATCTTAAATAATTAATTTTCTAGAGACGTAACTTAAACTGAAAGTGATGTTTTTATCACAAAATACGATGGCGTCAAATGATACCAAAACTAGATGACGTTTCATTATTTAAGCTACGTAATTATTGATTACAAAATATTACGGCTGTTAACGATTAATTTAAATTTAATCGTTAAATTTTTAAAAATTAACGATTAATTAATCGATAATTTCAATTAAAGTAAAAAATAAAATTTATGATGTCATAAGTAAGACTTATTAAACGTTCTTCTTGAAAATCTAAATAACACTGGAATGTCTCCTATGTGTCATCTTTTAACCAACTATGCAAAAAGACAAGTGTGTTGACATTATTTGGTTCAAGTGATGAGCGGGTCTAATTGACAATATAACCAGCCGAGCTGAACAATCATTCAAATGGAACTGAGGTAACTGGTATGCACAAAACGGTCTTGGCAAGGAATGACATTATCGGATATCGGTGTTCATTAAGTTTCCACCATTGTAGATGGTGAATGGATTCAGGAACTTCCATGTCCATTTTGTAACGCAGTAATTCATGAGGAGAGCTGTCGTCATTTTCTGTCTCCGAGTCAGACTTCATTACAGCCATTAGTTTAATAGGCTTTTCATTTGATTTGATAAGTAGGCGAAGTGTTATACCCCATGGTAGGCAAACTTTATCAACATTTTGAACATTCCTGTCAGTCAATAGTTTAAAACCAAAATGTTCGTGTCATCGACAGGATATTCAATATTTATCGGCCGCTATTTTTTAATATTTTTTTTTACCTTTTGACTTCCAATAATTTGTAAGTGGTGGGTCGATTAATCGTTAAAAAATAATTTAATCGTTAAAAAATGTACGATTAATCAAGAATTAATCGTTAATTTCCGCAGCCCTACAACAAGGGTGCGCAAGCTTTGGGCTATTGACGGCCGCATTATAAAAAAAAACTTTTGCCACGCCAAAAAGTTTTCACTGAAAAACGAAACGGTAACTATCAAAACTTTACCTCTCGTAAAAGTGAATGCGAGATAATAATGACATAATCATAATGTATTGTAGGCAAACACAATGCTTAATTACAAACAAAAACATTTCCATCGATATTCATTTATATTTCTACTTTATTGAACATTGTCATGTAAACCTAACATCATGTCACACACGTACAGCATGAGTATATTTTTAAGTGGCATGAGGACACTGAGAGCACAATAATTGAATAAGTGATAAACTGCTTCACTAACACTGTCCATGTTACTCAGCTGTCCAGAGTCCAGAAATTAGCGGCTGCCTTGCTCTTGGATGTTTGCCGAGAGTCGCGCAAAGTCGGGCACTCGCTGGAGATCATCAGTCGTATTCCTGACGCCAGATTGGTGTCAACCAGTCTGGTCCAATATTTGCTCTTCATATATTTCATTCGTGAAAATGACGCTTCGCACCTGTAAGTGCTTCCAAACAGCACTAGAGTGTTTCTTGCTATTTCGCGAAGCTGGGATACTCCACAGCTACTTTCCATGTCTCCAGTACATCGTTTTTGTCCTCGAATTTCTTCACAAGCTGAGCGTTATTTTTTAGCTCAATCAGTTCCATTTGGACATCCAACGGCGCACTCTCAGTCTCAAACAAATGTTGAGAAGCAACGAGTCTCAAATTGTATGAGATCTTGTCGAAATCCTGAAAACGTTCTGCGAACAACAGCGCTTCGAGGACGCCTGAAAAGGACGTAGCCGGAATTTCAACTTTTCTTACTTCATGACTCTCGATTAGAGCGGTGAGTTGCGGGAAATGATAGAGATTGAGCTGTTGGATATGAATTTGTAGCAGACGACATTTGTCACAGAAATCCTGTGCTCTTCTGTGCATGGGGCAAACTGTTGTTCCTTTGCCTTGCAGAGACTCGTTGAGGCAGTTGATATAAATTAACAAATCTACAAGGAAGGCTAGAGATGTTAAGAAGGCCTGGTTCTGCAGTGGGCAGTCTTTGTTTTTCGTGGCATAAAATTCCAGTATTTCTTTTCGTAGCAGCAGAACACGGCGAGATGTTTCTCCCTGAGACAACTAACGAACGCTGGTGGGGTACAGAATATCTTCAGCCGACGAATCATTTGCGTGAAGAATTTGTATGAATTGGCTGTGGTAAGAGCATTCGCGTGAATGAAAAGGATAATACGATTCACATCCATCAGAATGTTATCCAAATCAACAGATTTAGAACACAGCGCCTCCTGGTGAATAATGCAGTGCAGATTTATGAGCTGGTCATTACCGTGATCCTTCAACACATAATAGGAAAATCTAGCCACGAAGCCATTTTGCTTACCAACCATGGCAGGCGTACCGAGGCAGGTTCTTCAGATCAACGTGCGATTCGATGCAAGCTTTTTAACTGCTAAAAATATGTCTTCTCCTCGAGTTTGAGTACCGATTGTCTCCATGGAGAGCAGATCCTCGCACAATTCAAATGTTGGGGATAGGGAGCGAATGAATATGAGTAGCTGTGCTGAATCTGAAATGTCCGTAGATTCATCAACAGCCAGTGTAAACAGACTGCCCTCCTTGTTAATCTTTGCCTGCACGGAATCCTTCAGCTGCTCGGCAATAATACCCTTCACGACGTTGGAAGGTATCGCGCGACAGAGGAATCAAAGAATAATACGTTTCCTTACCCGGATGAATGCACTTAACAACATCCATGATACAACTTTTCACGAGTTCCCATTCGGAATCAGGCTTTCCAGCTACACCGAGACGATAGGCCACTCGATAGGAAGCATCAATGCGCTTATGCGTAGTCTCAACAAAAGCAGACATGACCGAGGTCTGTTGTCGAACATTCCTCTTTAGATTTTCCACGCAGATCTTCCTTGAATCACCTTGTAACTGTGCATAGTTGTGTGATGCGTGTCGGCGAAAATGTTGTTTGGCATTGTCCCATTTGACAGTTTTCACAACATCGCCGGAGATTAGACACTGCATGAAATGGTTCTATGTCTCTGCCATAAAGAAATCTATCTCCCATTTTACATTAAAGCTCCGCTTCTCTTCTTCCAATGATCTTTTCCTTTTTATCGACATGATGAGTACTAAGGCGGCACGGATAATATTATACGTTAACTAAGCGTACAAGCTGTATAACTATGATTCAAATTATCGTTTTCATTAAACGCTTTTTCACTGTTATGTTTATTCACTGCTATGTCGAGAATCTGTCTGAATTTCTGGTGCAGCTGTCAGCTAACAGTGATAATTGTACACAGGCCTCTGGGTATTTTCGTGTACTGTAGCAGCTACTGAAGTTGACCGACGGGTTACACGGTTGCACAGAGCATTATTTAAAAACGTTATCGCAGTCCCATTCTATATGATACACAGAGCAAGCACGACACAGCGAATGTTAGCATCATATGGTTTTGGCGCGCTACAATATTAGGCGGCTGAACTTCATAGCCTGCCCTCATTAGCTACAGCTGCAGCCTAACACCAGCGTGGCTAGAGCTATTTCAATGTCTGAGTGCTAAACACTGCATCTAACGCTACAGCTGCCGGAGTCGTCATTTGTTTCGCAATAACAAGTGCTTAAAAGAGTGTAAATGAATATTCGATATTTCGTTTACAACGTTAAATAATATATTGCCAAATTGCAAGTATTTGACGGCCGCAGGTTATTATAATTTAAACATATTTCCACGGCCACACATTTTCGTGCCCACGGCCGCAGGTTGCGCACACCTGCCCTACAATATATATATATATATATATATACAGGGGCGGATTAAGACTGCACGGGCCCCTGGCTGCAATTCAAACTGGGGCCCTATCCAGCCAGATAAAATGATTGCTAGCAGCTAATATAAGACTGTAACTTGTAAATATTCATCCAAAATGATTATTCATGAAAAAACCGATTTCGAAGAAATAACTTTTTGCCGGTATCCTAAAATTGAGTGTAAAAGACAATTTATAAAATTAAAAAACACATGAAAAAAAAAGTCACACTCCACCCGGGGATCGAACCCGCCACCGCTCGCACCATAAGCCTTAGTACATAACATTCGGCCACGAGAACTCATTTGGGATTGTTAATTTAAAAAATATATATAATATTCTTTAATAATTTCTGTTATTGAGCCTATCAAATCAGGTTTTTTGACTGCTAAGACTATTGTGTGGGAAAATAGATCATTTTAAATTATTAATAGATGAGATTTTATTAATTTATCATATTTTCAGCAATTCATGTATACATTTGTCCACATTTATTTTAAAATATGCTAAGTTTGGGGCCCTAAATCATCGGGGGCCCCTGGCTTTAGCCCGTTCAGCCCCCCCCCCTTAATCCGCCATAGTATATATATATAATATTCTTTTAACATAATTAAAAGAGAAAAACAAAAAACGATAATTTTCAATGTTGTAATTTATTCGAATGTCACTGACGTCCGATTGTAAATATCAATGCAGTAATATTGTTTATTTTTGCCAACTTTTATTTCGAAAATGAAATGAATGTGGCATAGGTGTACTTAAAAATTTTAAGACAGTTTTCACATCACAATTTTTACCACATTTTAGTTTCTAGTTACATTTGAACATATTTTATTTAATTTATTTTTTTGTAAGGTATGCATGTTATTTCTAATTTCTAATGAATTTAAAAATATCACTCTTACTAATTACAATTATACACGTACACACGCAAACACGTGACCACTCACGCACGCACGCGTACATGCACACAGTATAATTGAAAATAACGTAAATCAGTCTTTTAGTTTGTAATTTTTGTTAATCATCTTAATACAGTCCTAACATATTTTTTTTCCATCTAATACGGCCGACTTTTCAAAAAGTTTGGACACCCTCGATTTAGACATTCTATTGGTGTTTTAGCTTTGTCTGATAAGTTGAACTTTCCTAAAGTAATAAAGTTGCTTTATTAAAATAAAATAATAATAGGGGAATCTTAGTTGATAAACAAATTTTATTGAACATCATACAGAGTTGATGAACATATAGTCTGGTCCATTGCAATATATAGCATTTACCCAAATATTCATTCCTGAAAAGCTTATAGTTAAACATATAAGATAATTTTATTATAACGTGTTGTTTTGGTGTTTGTTTTAGTGAGCCTGCAACATTGAAATACATTTTAAACTACATGGGTTTTTAAAGTGGTTACACTTGTTCATTTTAAAAAAAAACATCATAGCAATTAATATAAGATGTCTACACGAAAGTGAATCAAATAATTGACGGGTCAATGCTTCAGCTTTTTAGGGAGATTTCCCACAGGGGTCAGTGCAGTGGCAGTGGTGGTCGTTGTGACAACAGGCGTTGTTCGGTTTGGGACAAGCTTCTTGGCAAAACGAGTGGTTGTTTGTGCTGCAAGTGATCTCACCGTAGTCTGTAGGATGAAAACGTGCAGTTATAGGTGGGTATGTGTGTGGGAGGGGTGGTTGGGTTAAGAGATATCACCGTGATCTTGAGGATGATAGCATAAAATTAAAGTTGGCTGTGTGTGTGGGAGGGGTGGTTGGGTTAAAAGATATCTCCGTGATCTATCTGGAGGATGCTGACATAAAATTAAAGGTGGCTGTGTGTGGGGGGGTGGGTTAAGAGATATCATCGTGATCTGGAGGATGACGACATAAAATTAAAGGTGGCTGTGTGTGGGGTAGAGGTGGGCTGGAGGTTATTATCTCATCTTATTTACTACAGACGATACTTCTATACAAAAGATTAATTAGTCCCACGCTAATCCACTAGACAGCAAAAAGATAGGGCGCATGCACCTGGGGACATTTGGAGAGACTGGCACGGGACCGGGATTCCTGTAGATCCTTCGTGTGTGGCCTATGCCCCAGATGTGACAACTGGCGATGATGTGTTGACGTTAATCCATAGTTTTTGTCCAGTCTTGCATGTTTGTTAGAGTTTTGTAAATGTTTATTAAATGTTTGTTTTTTCCCTAGGTTTGATCAGGCAACCCATTTCACTTCCGAACGGGAATAACGAGATTCCTCCCCATGTCTATTTGAGGGTTGTATTAAATTATCTTATTGCAGTATTTCTAGTGACTTGGACTATTATATTATTTATAGTCCAAGTCACTGGCTGGCTGGATGTGGAACGCTGAGGAACGATGTACAATAGTCTATAGCAGTTTTAAAAAAATCGTGTGGTGATTAGCACTGTAAAAAAAAATATTATATGACGTCATTGTTTGATCTTATATTTAATACAAGGTGTGCATCAAAAAGTGTGCAAATTATTACAAAGTAAAGACGCGCTGTAAAAAAATATTATATGACGTTAATTGTTTTAGCTCATATCTTAATTTGGAAAAAGGGAACGATGTAAAAATAGGATTTGAGGATTTATAATTATAAAATGCTCTGTGTACATTTCAGGAATTTTAATATTTCGTATTTATCAAACAAGGATAAGTTACTTGGGATTTTGACAAAAAAAGTGGACGCCGTAGGCGCCCTAAAGCCAGCGTGGGCACCATAGGCACCCTACAACCCCTAGTTTAGAATTAATCGCTTTATGTATTATAAAAACTGTACTCATGGTTCCTCTATCATTTAGTGTTTCAATTTCAAGGTTTAATTAGCGTAGCTAGGGGGGAGGGGGCGGAGGGAGCGTTCCGGCCAGGGCGGCACACATGTAGGGGCGGCATTGTGGTCATTTGAAAAGTACAGTCATTTCCCACAACCACACTTTGAAGGGGGAAAATCCGAGTGAAACAATAATGATCGTACTTTTAAGTCTTAAATAAGGGATTTGCACATTTATTTGATTACAGGGTGGATTTTATTGCTAACTTAAAATTTTTAAAACCATTCAAAAAATTTTAATCGCTTAAAAAAGGAAACGATTTGTTTGGAAAATTAAGTGATATGCGTCACAGATGACGCTTTTATAAGAAAAATACCACAAAAACACATCACCGCTGGGCCGAATAATATGTGCTATTAATATTGCAACGACGGCTTTTGCATGGAATTTCGACATTCATAGAATGATGCGCGAACAAGTACCTACAAGGCATGGTGGTTCAAATACCGTTTTTAACTTGCAAATAGTAATTTATATTACTGTTTCAGTTTTGAGACCATTATTTTAAGTTAAGTTATTAAAAATTATTATTTTATTTTCTTCATTTAAAGTAGCACAAATAATTTGTGTTTTTCATTAAAATACCGTTATGCATTAGAATATTAAGCCTATCCAAGTAAAGTAATGTGTAAATAATTTGAATTCGTCTATTTTATGGAAAATTATTTAGATTTATGACAAGAGCATGAAAATATTCAAATTTCTCCGTTAATAAACACCACATTAGGCATAAATTATTTTTAAAAAGAAATACATTTCAAGGGTCTTGGAACAATTGACATATGAAGAAGTAACTATTAAAAGGAGATCAGATGCTAGAATTTTACTCAATTCAATGCAATCTTTTTCTTTTCTATGCTATCTCATGACATTGCATGGAACAAAGAGATGTGCTAATAGAAAAAGCTGTTATATCAGCCAAACAATTTGTGAAGAGTTGAAGATATCAACTAAACGCGGAGTTAGAAGGAATAAAAAATTTGAGTATGGAAAATTAAGAAGACGTAAATGTTTTTATCCATGGATGTAATTATAAAAGAACGCTTTGATCAGTTGCATGTCCTTGCAAGAAAATATTTGTATATAATAACATGTAATCTACTAAATGAAGCATCTGAACATCAAATAAATTACTTTATTGACATTGATAAAGAGCAATTCCATATTGAAAGAAAAAGGATCCAGGTTTTTATGGCCGTACATACACTACAAGAAGAGGCATTATGTTAGAAAAGCGGGGGAAAAGGCCCTCTTGATCTATTAAAATTTACTTAACAGTATAGATTGGAAAATTCTGTACCCAACATTGTAATTTTGCTATGATTTTTTTCAAGAATTACTATCAGTGTCGCTAATTTTGAAAGGAGCTTCTCCAAACTGAAGTTGATAAAAAATTATCTTTTTTGAACAATGAGTGATTTAAGACAACAAAGTCTTGCAATATTGTCCATAGAACAAGATATTACAAATAATTTGAAATTTTGATAGCATAATACACAATTGTTCTACTATGAAATTAAATGTATAAGTATGCTTACATACTAACTAAAGTATACAATTTCTTTGTTTGGTAACGGTTTTTGGTTGTAAATTTGGAATATATTTTGGACCTGCGACCTCATCAACTTTCGTGATGCCTTTAAAAAGGATATCGTGTAATTTTATAAATGTGTATTTATATGTATATCATCTTATTAGGCCTCTTTTATCACTGCTTTCCCCACCTTTACTTCGTTTCAGTTACAATTATTTGTTCATGTTTATTAATTTATAAAACCATCATATAATCGACTAAGTGGCCGTCCTTAAATGACGTCCCGCAATTTTGACTGAATCTCCCTCCCCCCTCCGCCTTTTCTCCCTTCGTCACACGTAATCAAAAACATTTAGACCATTTCTTTAATATGATGTCACAAACCTTTGACAGCCCCCCCTCACACCTTAAAAGCCGTAATTCCTATTTGAACGTGAAAATGAGAATGTTTCAAATCCACATTTTGTCATTTAAGTTTGTTTTATTGTAAGGCTGCACTCTAATATCGTAAAACGCGTTTTACATAAAAGTGGAAATTTTATTTAAAGTTACGCGATTTCTTAAACACACCACCTCCGTCACAAATTTTAATGTATGACCCCACTCCCCCCAGGTGCATGACGTCATTTATGTACGGCAAGTAAAAAGGGAGGTAAAGGGAGGGACCACCCCGGGCGGAAAAAGTTATAGCTACGCCACTGCAAGGTTTAATGATTTAACTCATGGTGTTATTCTTGTATTTTTTCACGGACATATCCTTGTTCATTTGGCGTTTCATAAATGATGTCACGCAATTTTGGACAACTTTTACCCACCACCCCCCGCCCCAACCCCAACGGAGGTCACAATTCGTCCAAAAAACTTCGACCCCCCCCCCTATTCCAGAATGACGTCACAAAGCTTTATTCCCCCCCCCCAATAAAAACTATTTTCTATTTGAAAAAGATAATGTTTCAAGTCAATTAAGTATGTATTTAGTGTGAGGTTAACTCTAATATCGTAATACGCATGAAGACATTTAAAACGTTGTTAACTAAATTGTAAGCAATGAAATATTTAAGTAGAACTTTTTTTTTAAAGTTGCCTGTTTTGATGTGACGTCACATTTCTCAAACAACCCCCTCCCCTTCGTGACACATCGTCCTAAATGTGTGGATCACCTCTCTCCCCTAGGTGTGTGACGTCATGTATGGACGGCCTCATTTACAATAAATGTGTAACTTATAGACTCGTCATTTTCAAAAGACTAGGTTGCTTGGCTTCAAACAAATAGTTCACATCGACAGAAAGAGTGTGTGGTCCGTTGACTAAAACACTATGTAACACAATTTTTGTTCCTGGCTTCTAAGTGCTATATTTCAAATGCTTAAGTCTAAAGTATGTGAAAAAATGACTTCATTGAGCACAAACTTTGCTTACACGACAACATCACGAAGAAAACTCGTTTTTAAATCCTTTATATGAACTCGTGGTGTCTGCTTGCTTGCTTGCGCCCTTGCTTGTCGCCAAAACTTTGGATCGATTTTTAACCCACTTCCTCGTAAGATAGCAAGCTGAAATTTTGAAGGCAGTTTTGTACCGATAATAAAAACAATGTTTCAAAATTTCAGATCAATCGCATGTATTGTATTTAAATTATTGATTTTTTAGATTATTTTATTTATTCCTATGTATCATGTTATTTTAACACGTTTTTATTAACTCGCTTTCGTTGGGCATTGTTTGTTTGTCCAAGATTTTTTCAAATCTGCCAACGTAAAATTGAACCACTTCTGATGGTCCTAGAGATCTGAAAATTTTACCACAGATAGATCTTGGAAGACAATGCATTGTATCAAAATTTCAGATCGATCAAATGTACCGTTATTAAATTATTGAACTTTTAAAATTATCTATAGTCTATATAAAAGCATCTGTACCGTCGGCTTTTGTTGACATCCGTGAGTTCGCCCCGTGACCACATCACAATGTTTTTAAATTGTTGGGCGGGCGCTTGTGAGGTGTTTGGTAAAATAAATAGCAGTAAAAAAATATTTTTAAAAACCAGGTTGTTAGAAGTGGACTAAAAAGAATAAAATAAATAGAAGTAAAAAAAAAGGATTTTTAAAAATCACATTTTTATAAGCGGACTAAAAACGTGGGGTGGGTGTTTGGTATAAAAATTAAAGATTTCTAATTTAGAAAGCAAAAGAGAGATCTATAAGTGAGAGAATGAGTGAACCGCATATGTTAAACCTCATAAGCGCCTCCCCACGTTTTTAGTCATATTAAATCGAAGTACTTGAACTAATAAGTTTTAAATAATTTCCTTCTTTTTAGTCCGCTTATAAAAACGTGGTTTTTAAAAATCCTTTTTTTTTACTTCTATTTATTTTGAGATAGTGTCGCGGTGCGTATTATATTGAACAACTTTTCTGTCGCGCAATAAGGTGCGTATTTTATTGGCAACACTTTTTATAAACATATTCCTGATCGGTGCGCATTATATTAAACATGTTTTACGACACAACTGCAATTTTGTATTTTTGGATGGTCTTGCGCTGCGTATTATAATGAACATTCTTTTAGTTATGTCTCGTACATAAAGGATTTATAGTCAAAAACGTGTTTTTTAAGGGTTTTTTTGTATTTGTTGGGGAATATTTATTTTTTTCATTTTCGTTATTATGATCAGGTAGAATCAAAAATTGCACATGGAATAGACAAACACAGTCGGAAACGACTCAACAAGATTAAAAAATGTGTAGATTTCTAGATTTACGATTGTACTGTGAATCACTCTCTCGAAGTAGCCTCCAAATGTTGTCCCCTATCATGTTTTCGTTATACTGTCCTTGGTAACGACGCTTAAAGTCCAATATATCTTGATGAAAGTGCTATGAGTTCTATCAGTGACTCCCACTTCACATTGCTCTTCCCTACAAAAACTCGGTCCGTTGTGGCCAGTCCTTTGTGCGATAATGCGCCTTAGTGTCACGGCTGTCCCAGAGACAGAGGAAACAAGGAAATTTTGTAAAACCTCCTTGAAGACCCATGAGGAATGATACTATTTTGATGTCACCAATGACCTCCCATCCGTATTCGTCATACTTTAATGAACTCAGCAACATTTTGACACTGGTGTATTTCTCTTTGAGATGCACTGAGTGGGCCATCGGGAGAGACGGGTAGTTGTTTCCATTGTGAAGCAACACGGATTTCGGGCTCCGGGATGAACTGTCTATGAATATAGAATTACATGCGATACCTATAGCCTGGAATAAACCGGCATCATCGTTGCAGAAGCACAGCCCATCACGCTGACTGAAGAAGTTGGAGAATCTTTGATGCCGCTTTCTCTGGTCCGTGATTTGTACGCTATCACCAACCCTGTTCCACTGTTTGAGCCTGGATATCAGAAGCTCGGCATTCGATTTCGTAATCCCGAGGTCCCTAATTAAATCGTTCACGTCTTTCTGGATAGGGAAGTACGGCTTTCTATCTCCAAATTCATTTGTGGAATCGTAGTCCATATCTCCAGTATCTGCCTTGCAATCTGACTTGCTGTTGTCTCCTGAAGATGACCGATGCGCCTAGGAGTAGTCGGAACTGGTAGATCGGGGCTGTGTGGTACTGGGGCGATGGAAGAAGGTATGGCCGGATAAACGATCGGAGGGGCATTTTTGCTTGTGTGACGATTTTTTTGGGTTTACCATGCAGAAGTAGCAGTTGCTTGAGTGGTCCGTCGGCTCTCATCAAATTCGCGGGATAGCAAACTTCATTTGAATCTTGGTTCGAGAAACCTGTGCTTTTGTACTTGTACAGCTACTTTTGGAACGTTCAAGAACGTTCTAGAAAGTTTTGAGAGTTTCTCGAAAGTTCTGGAAGTTTCTTGAAAGTTCTAGAGTGTTCAGGAGAATTGTAGAAACAGCTGGGACAAATCTACCAGTTCTGGGAGGAGGCTAAGTATTGAAAACAAATCGAGATTTTTCTCGAAAACACGCGATTTTCCAAATTTCTTTGTCCCGGTCACAGAAGCAAAATTTTCTGGAATAACAGCGATTTAATTCCTGTTCTAGACCAAACGGGTTAGAAAAAAACACACTTTCAACCCAAGAACAGAACAAATGTGGAAATTTGTTACATAGTGAAATAGAACGACAAATGACATGAGACATTACAGGAAACTTGATATAAGCTATATTTAATTATAGAGCTAAAAATGAATGACTTCTTTTCTAAAGCTTCTTACCCAATTTTACAAGGGTAAACTATTGCTTAATCTGAACATTCAACATACTGCAAAAGGTTGTGTCCCTTGCGCGACGCATGAAATATTGTTCACCTCTTATTTAATTTTCAATAAATAGAAGTAAAAAAAGATTTTTAAAAACCACGTTTTTATAAGTGGACTAAAAAGAAGAAAATAAAAAAATAATTCACAAAATTGTGAAGAAGGAATCTTTTTCTGGATTGATAAAAATTTCAAACGTATATGCTCAAGTACTATGATGTAATATGACTAAAACGTGGGTGGGCGCTTCTCAGGCTTAGCTAACTAAATTCACTCATTTTCTTACTTGTCATTTGTAAACCCTAATTAATCATTTTAGCCAAACGCCTAAAAAGCCTAAAAAGGGAGAGAGAGGAGTCATACATTTGACGTCACATCAAAATGCGCAACTTAATTAATATTTCATGTTAAACATATGATTACCGACACTTTACTTATTGACTTTTTACATGGCTTCACATGTGTTATGATATTAGAGTGCAGACTTACACTACAAACAAATGATACAAAAAATTGATTTTGAAACATGCTCATTTTTAAATAGAAAATATGGCTTACATGGTGGGGGGAGAAGCTTCGTGACTTCATATTGAAGAATGGGTCTAAATTTTTTTGACCCCTTCTGACGAATGAGGGAGGGGTGAAAAATAAGCCAAAATCACGTGACGTCATTTATGGACGGCCACTTAAGTCAATCATATGATTTTTTAAATATAAATTAATAAACATGAAGAAATAATTGTTATTGAAACGAAGTAAAGGTGGGGAACATTTTTACCATTGCATGGCCTATTTATGTAAGCAGTAATAAAAGAGGCCGCATAAGATGATATACCTATAAATACACATTTATAAAAGTGCAAGATACTTTTTTAAACGCCACAACAAAAGTTACTGAGTTCGCAGTCTCAATGAGACAAAACATATTCCAAATTTACACCCAAAAACATTACCAATTAATGTGCTTTTAGTTTTTATATGATTTTTTTATAAACAAGAATTTTTATACATTAGAATGTAAACATATTTTTGAGTTTACTTACGTAACTTCCATAGTATATAAATCATGTATAATGCTATCAAAATTTAAATTATTTGTATTATCTTTATCTATGGACAATATTGCAAGATATTTTGTAGTCTTAAATCACTCATTGTGGAACGAAGATAATTTTTTATCAGCTTCAGTTTGGAGAAGCTCCTTTCAAAACTAGATACACTCAAAGCAACAGTTGAAAAAATTTCCTAGCAAATTTATAATGTTGGGTACAGAAATGTCCAATCTATACAGTTGAATATATTTTAATAGATCAAGGGGGCCTTTTCCCCGGTTTTTCTAGCATAATGCCTCTTCTTGTAGTGTAGGTACAGCCAGGGCTGGTCTTAGGCTACTGAAACCTAGGCGGCTGCAGTGGGCCCCGCACTTATATAAGCCCCGCCTATCTTAATTTTCACTTATTATCCTAATTAGTACCTTATTCCTACCCAAACGTGGCGCCGAGCAATCCTTTTCGCATACTAAGCAGCATAGGGCCCCGCAATTGCTAAGACCCGCCCTGTGTACAGCCATAAAAACCTGGATCCTTTTTCTTTCAATATTGAACTGTTCTTGTAAATAAAGAAATGTATTTGATGTTCAAATTCTTCATTTAGTAGGTTACGTGGTATTATACACGAATATTTTCTTGCAAGGACATGCAACTCATCAACGCAATCTTTTATTTTCTTTTATAATTCCATCCATGGATAAAAGCATTTCTCGTTGTACCTCTTGCTCTAAAGATAGAAACACGTCTTCTGAGTTTTCCTCACTCATATTTTGTCTCCTTCTAACTAAGCGCTCAGTTGATATCTCAAACTCTCTATAACAGCGTTCTGCATTAACACATCTCTTTGTTCAATGGAATGGTTTTGCATTATTAAAAAAAAAGACGGGTTCCCATAAATTGAGATAGCATAGAAAAGAAAACGATTGCATTGAACTGAGTAAAATGTCAGCATTCGATCTCGCTTTACTAGCTACTTCTTCAGATGTCAAATTTGTGTAGACACTTGAAATTTTAAAGTATGATTTTTGAAATTATTTATGCTATTGTGGTGTTTATAAACTGAGAAATTTGAATTAATTTTCAGGTTTTTGCCATAAATCTTAATAATTTTCCATAAAATAGACGAATTCAAACTATTTACACATTAATTTAATTGGATAGGCTTAAAAAATGTTAATGAATAAAAGTAATTTAATGGAAAAAATCAATTATTTGTGCTACTTAAATGCAATAAAAACAAAATAAATTTAATTTTTAGTAAGTTACTTTAAAATAATTTTCTGAAAACTGAAAGAGTAATATAAATTGCTACTTGCAAGTTAAACACAATATTTGAACCACTATGTTCTTGCCATGTAGGTACTTGTTAGCGCAACATTCTGCACGTGTCAATATTCCACACAAAAACTGTCGCGGCGATATTAATAGCACATATTATTCTGCCCAGCGGTGATGTGTTGTTTTTGTATGTGCAGTTTTACTTATAAAAGCGCCATCTGACAAGTATACCGCTTAACTATCTAAGCACATCGATACCTTTATGGAGCGAATTTAAACTTGTGAACGGTTTTGCGTTAGTTATAACAACAACTAAGTCCACGATGTAATAAAAAAAATGTTGCTCGAATCCGTTAATTCAAACCCAAAATTTAAGAATATTTTTGGATTTCCCTCCCTTCAAATCTAAAATGCGAATTTGTCGAAAATAGCTTTACTTTTCAAATGCCCACAAATGCCGCCCTCTAAATGTGTGCCGCCAGGTGCAGACTGCCCCCACCGCAACCCCCCTGTCACGTGTGATTAACATGATTTGTGATGTAAGGTCACGTGAATGGTGGACGCGGGAAGAAAGGAGCCTGCCTATTGGTTGAAAGTGTTGGGCGAGGAGTTGTTAGAAGACTTCCGTCAAGGAAGGACGGAATGTGTGTGTGCCTCAAGATTTCCACGATTGTATAACCTCAAATGATATTTCTGTGTACAAATTATACATATTAAAGTTGTTTTGTAGAAAACAAGTTCTTCAGAGGATAGTAGTGCCCTAAGATTATCATTGTGACATATTTAAGAGTTACATTGGTGCAGAAGTAAAAGTGATTTGCCATTAGGCATAAGTTCTAAGTGAACACAGTACAAGAGATTTTAGAAAGGAGGTTTCGTGGACATAACAAGTATTGGATATTTCAAAAAGGAAAGTATTCATTAAAAGAAGAAATATTAGCAGCTATCGTATTTTTTGAATATTCAAGTTCGTAAGAAGCTGTGAATAAACTTTTGTGGTTCAATGAAAATACAAGAATATTTCAAGATGGCGGCATACAAGCACATGGTCACGGCGTGCGGTGTATACAACTACGTCGCCTAGTTTGTTCTACGTCACAGTCGACGACAGTACAAGTATACTACACAGTGCTGGAATCTGCATCGTGTAGGCTTACTGAATGGTGACACACGGTGAACATATATAGGTCGTGACGTCAACAAGCTCAATGCTAGTTGATTCCAGGAAATATTTGTAAACATAACCTGGAACTTGGAAGGCTATGGACTATTAATTATGAAGCGTGAATTATAAATAAAGGAACGGAATTTTTATCCATTCATTGTGTGAAGAGTTTGATAATTGCAATTTTGGATTAATGCAGAGAAACTAAATTGTTAAAAACACTCCTCGAAAATTGAAATTTTAACCAAGTGACTTTTATTTAAAACGATTGGACCATTTAATATATTTTGTCAATCTAAGGGAGCGTATACATCAAAGTATGCTAAAGATCCCGTGTGAGGATTCTTTGTTGTCTCACCTTGTCAAAACGAGATTGCATGGTTTAGACGTGTCACTTATTTGAACTTAACATTTTGAATTCAAGATTTTTCATTTGGAAGATTTATAACTTTATCAATATATACCTAAATTCCTTACCAAATTGCTTAACTCATATTATTCAATCAAACAAAACTTGGATTACTACAAAGCATTCACTGCCATAGCAAAAGAAATTGGACAAGGAAAATCAGAAAAGGGAAAAGAAATGAGAGATTTAATTGAAGAAAAAGTAAGCATTGCTGAAGAAAAAGAAAAGCTAAGAATAGCTGAAGAAAAAGAAAATCAGAGAATTGCTGAAGAAAAGCAAAGAATTGCTAAAGCAGAAGAAAAGCTAAGAATAGCTGAAGAAAAAGAAAATCAACGAATTGCTGAAGAAAAAGAAAAACTAAGAAAAGCTGAAGAAAAAGAAAATCAAAAGAGGCTGAAGAAAAAGAGAGGCAAAGACTCATAATTGAAAGAGAACTTGAACAACTTAAAATTGATAAGTTAAAACTACAACTTGATTTAGATAGTAGAGGCCAAAATCCTGGTAATGAAACAAATAGAAGGTCAGCACCAAGGGATACTATCAAAGTAAGAAAATATGATAGCCAAAAAGAAAAAAATGGATGTTTATCTGGATTATTTCGAATTCATAATGGCTATGAAAGGCTATAATGAAGAAGATTGGCCAGCACAACTGATGACTCAATTAACTGGAGAAGCATTTGAAGCTTATAACAGTATAGCCAAAGAAGACAAAAGCATATATAAGAATGTCCAAAAGGCACTTCTATGTCATTTTGGAAAGTCAGAAAATGATTATAGAAGAGAATTTCATGAAATGAGAATCAAGATGGACAACGATCCACAGATCATAGTGCATGAAGCACAAGTCAAACTAACAAAATGGCTGGAACTGACAGCAATAGATACGAGCAATCCAAAGGCCATCCTAGACATGGTGTTAATTGACAAGTTTTTAGAAAATGCAACACCAACTCTATTCACATATTTAACTGACAAGAAAGTTCGTACTCAAGCAGAGCTAACAAATGCATTACGAACATTCAAAGACTCTCATCCGAATGTGGAAATGGATAAGAGACAAGACATATTTGCAGCAATACAAATTAAAAGTCAAGAAAAAAGGCAAGGTATCAGAAATCAGAGTCTGCCAAACCAAGGCAACAGACAGTCTATTTGCTGGTACTGTAACAAGCCAGGACATATGGTGAAGCAGTGTTACCACAATAAAGGACAACCAAATATGGTGTCACCTAATGGCAGCCCTATAGGAAAGAAAACAGAAGAAAGGCCAAGACAAAGTCATTTTGAAAGCAAAGGTAGAAGATCATGGAGAGGCAGATATAATCATGACTCCAGATACAGAAATCATGATCAGCCCTGGAGAAGGAATGACTACCAAGAGGGAATAAAGGAAAAATGAAACAAGAAGAATCACAATCTAGTAATACTGTGGCCACTATAAAGGATGAGGGAACATTGAAATTTTATCGAAAGTGTATGTGTCTTCGTGACACTGGATGCACAACAATTGTGGTCCATGATAAGATGGCGAAAGAAGAAGTGTATGATGGGGAAAAAGACACATTGATAATGGCTGATGGCACAAAGAGAGAGTGTCCAACTGCAATTTTCACCATCAACTCACCCTGGCTTCATGGTGAAGTTAGAGCCAGAGTCTTACAAGTTAAAAGACGCCATTTGTGATCTTATTATAGGGAACATTGAAGGTGTGGTGGACAATACTGATGAAGTATTCAAGGCCTGGCATGACAATAACCATCAATTATGTGCTACAGTACAAACAAGAGCCACCACAAAAAGAAAAGAGAACATAGACATTGAAGTTGATGAGAAACTTGAAATAGGAAGCCAACTGATGTCCAAACAAGAGTTCAAACAACTACAAGAAGAAGATAACACAATCAGGGAAATAAAAATGAAACTTATCAAAGAAAATGAAACAGGCCACAACAAAAATTACAAACTAGATAAAGGCATATTAATAAACATTGCACAGGAAGGTACGTGCAAAAGAGTGGTTCTTCCCAAAAAGTTACAGGAAACCATTATTAAAATGACACATGACAGTCCTTTAGGTGGACATATGGGCGCCAAGAAAAAAATTGCTACAATAGCAGAAAACTTTTACTGGCCTAAAATGGCAAGGCAGATAAAAGAATACATCAAGGCATATACAGTGTGTCTACGACTTAATCCCAAAGATGGGAGGCACACAGCACCCATACAATCATCTGACAAGGCAAACTTCTTATTCGAGAAAATTGCCATAGACCTGATAGGACCATTCAAAAAGATGTCAAAGAAGAAACATATGTATGCTCTAACCATAGTGGACATAGCCACCAGATGGGGTGAAGCTATCCCACTGAAGCGAATAGATGCAGAAAGTATATGCAATGCATTACTAAATATTTTTAGCAGATATGGTTTCCCTCAAACTTTCTGTCGGATAATGGCAGCCAATTCAAGGGTCAGATGACACAAGCCATTATGAAAATGTTAAACATTACACAAGTACACAGCACAGTTTACCATCCACAGTCAAATGGAGTGATTGAAAGACTAAAAAAAAACATCAAGAATATGCTATTAAAGGTAACAGTGGACCATGAGGACAGATGGCATGAATATTTACCCTTAGTACTATTTGCATACAACAGCAGCAAACATGAAAGCACTGGCTTTAGTCCTTTTGAATTATTGTTTAGCCAAAACCCTGCAAGTCCCTTAAAGAATTTCAAACAAAGGCTTATACGTAAACAAGATGCCATTCAGGACAGATATCAGCTGATGTCAGACACTAGAGATAAAATACTTTACAGTATTGAAGCAGCAAAACAAAGACTAATCAAGCAAAGTACAAGACATAGAGAAATCAAAAATAAACACAGACATTTAAGAACATTCGAGCCTGAACAACAAGTCTTAGTATGGTTACCAAACACAAAGAATGAAATCACATGGGAAGGTCCATACAATATTGAAGAGAAACTTAGTGATGTCACATATAGTGTCAATATCAAAGGACATGTAAAAAAATTACATATTGACAAACTAAGAGCATATGATGACAATAAACAAGGAAAGCAAACTGTTATTATCATCATCAAAGTAAATGATGAAAATGACAATTCAATGAAAATGAACAGTCTTGACAGTGAAAAACTATCATCTGACATACCAGATAATATGAAACACAGAGTGATAAAAAAAATTCAAAAATATAAAGGTGCCTATATAAAGAAACAGGAAACACAAAAACTGTGACTCACAAGATACAAGTATTGGAACATGAACCTTTCAAGACCAAAGTATATCCTATTCCAATTGCATATAGAGACACAGTAAGGCAAGAAATTGACTACCTACTTAAAGAAAACAAAATAAGAAAAGCAGTTGAAGCTAACTATACCTCACCAACTGTCATAGTAAAAAAGAAGAATGGAAAGATTCGACTATGCTGTGACTACAGACAGTTGAATAATGTTACAAAATTGGACCATGAACCTATTGGAGACCCAAGAGACATTATAGACATAATTGGTACTTCCAGAATATTCACTACATTTGACTTAAACAGAGGTTTTTGGCAGATCAACATGGATCCTGACTCTGTAAAATACACTGCATTCATAGCCATGGATGAGGTGTATGAATGGTTAGTAATGCCATTTGGACGGGCAACAGTACAGCCACTTTTAGCAGATTTATGAAAGTGATGCTAAAAGGAATTCCAAATGTGGTACATTATGTACTAAAGATTGGGAATCACATATCCATACACTTGAAGCTGTACTGGATAGACTCAAGAAACATAATGTGACAATCTCACCAGAAAAGATCAACATTGGAAAGAAGTATATAGATATTTTGGGATACAGAATAGGAGGTGGTGCAGTCACTCCTACTGCAGAAAATGAAAACAAGATATTTAATCTGTCAGTCCCAAAATCTAAGAAACAAGTGCAAGCCCTGCTGGGACTATGTAACTTTTACAGACCTTTTATTGCAAATTATGCAGAAATTGTTCACCCACTAACAGAAGTTACAAAAACCAAAGATATTAGAAAATTTCAGTTTCCAGGAGATTGCCTCAACGCATTAGAGAACATTCAGGAAGCATTTAGGAAGAAACCCATCTTAGTTACACCTCAATGGGACAAACCTTTCAATGTTTCTACTGATGCATCGTCCATTGCATTAGGAGCGTGCCTCATGCAAGAACATGATGGTATCCTACATCCAATACAGTATCTTAGCAGAAATTTGACCAAAACAGAGTGTAACTACAGCACTATAGAGAGAGAATGTCTAGCCATAGTGTGGGCTCTACAAAAACTTCAAAAGTACCTTCTAGGTAGAACATTCACTCTTCTAACAGACAACAAACCACTTGTGGCATTCAACAAGAAGAAGATCAGCAACGCAAAAGTGAATCGCTGGGCTATGCTATTAGCCGATTACAAATTTGACATTAAACCTGTGAAGGGAAAGGACAATGTGGTTGCAGACATATTAAGTAGAATGACAATAAATAAAGACACTCTGTGAATTCCTCAATGATAAAACCAGAGACTGTATTAAAAAGACATTCTGTGAATCACTAAATGATAAAACCAGAGACTGTATTAATATTAGTCTATGAATTCCTAAATGATACAACCAGAGACTGTAATTATAGTAATATTTTTATTCTTTGAACAATGGACAAGGAACAGTGTTTGAATTCCACTGGATTATTAGTTAATTTTAATAATATTGATTGTTAAAAATATTTTAATTACACAAAATTACAGATGTGTTAAAAAATTTCAGTGTCAATTTTTTCATAACAGGTAGACTGTTGCAGTCCTACAGATTTTTTCTTATTGATTTTATGTCCAGATGTTGTATGTAAGAAAATGAATGTTCATTGATGATAAATATTTGAATATAGATATAGATTAATTTGATTTTATGAAGACCAAAAATGTTGTATTTCCTAAACAATTTTTGTTTTAAGGATGTGGGTGAATGTCACATGTGATTAACATGATTTGTGATGTAAGGTCACGTGAATGGTGGACGCGGGAAGAAAGGAGCCTGCCTATTGGTTGAAAGTGTTGGGCGAGGAGCTGTTAGAAGACTTCCGTCAAGGAAGGATGGAATGTGTGTGTGCCTCAAGATTTCCACGATTGTATAACCTCAAATGATATTTCTGTGTACAAAATATACATATTAAAGTTGTTTTGTAGAAACAAGTTCTTCAGAGGATAATAGTGCCTTAAGTTTATCATGTGACATATTTAAGAGTTACACCGAACACCCGCTAAGCAATAGAGCCTTTAATTTATTGATTTGATTACACAATGTGTTTCTGTATCTTAAACTTTGTTTTCAAGCTTGATCGCAGTCATAATCTATGTGATATATTGTCTTTATATACATCAAATAGGATTGGAAAAAAATATATATAACAATTTAACAATATAGTTAGAAACTGGTATTAGATTATTTTTTAAAGCTATTTATAAGGTATAATAAAAACTGACAAAACAAAATGTTAGTAGCGTGGGGAGGGTGTTCATAGAGAAGGAAATAGAGAAGGTGAAAAGGAACTTACCATGGCAGTGGCAGTCACCGGATGGGACGTCACACACTGCATCGGCAATGTCCAGGCACTCACTGTGGCAGTCATTGTTTTTCTTGCATCGTACGTCGGCAGTGGAATGGGCGACCAGGCCTGTAACCAATAGGAATAATTCAAATGTTAAAGGTTAGGAATATGAAATTAATGAAAGCAAAAAGTTTGATTGTGGGGTGCGCAGTTGTCAAGTCCAGACAGCAGTGACAACTGACTGTCACAAGACTCTCCTTCCAGAGTTTGAGTTTATCATACTAGATGAATGAATTCTTTCTTCTATAACGCGAACATTATCCATGCTAGACAAGCATTCTTGTAGTGCTCTATTCAAATACGCCATCGCATAATTAGGTCTGAATTGCTCTAAATTGTTCTTCTTTTATTTGCTCTCTTTAAAAAAAATTTGGAAAACTGTTCCACAATTTTGGTGGCACCGATTCAAAGGATCGCATGCCAAGGGACTTTCTCCTGTGTCCATCCTCTTCGGGAACTGTCAGAGGAGACTGCGAAAAATATTGCAACACCTCTAGAGATACATGTTCGCTGTCTACAACAAAATGCACCGGTATACTCTCAGCACGAATATCTTTACCGGTATACTCACAGCACATATATATATACCGGTATACTCTCAGTACAAATATATATACCGGTACACAAAATACTGATACTGTGAGCAATGTTCCCTTTAAGCTGCTCGGCTGCGCACCCGTGCAGATATATATATATATATATATATATATATATATATATATATATATATATATATATATATATAATTATATAGACACAACGCAGTAGTTTAGAATTACCACGCAGAAAATTTTGAAAAATATTGCAAAAAAAATATATGCTGTGCAACTTTGCTCATGAGTTCTTTTACTTTCGAAACGAACCAAAGAACCATATAGGGAACATTTGTCTGTGAGTACTACTAATGGTACAGATAAAAACGAGCATTTGTACTGATACAAACGCCGAGAGCACATGTACATGAAATCAGCAGGCTAAAAAAGTGATACTCACATGACATAGCCACGGCCAGCATCAAGAAACACAGGTTAGACATTGCTAAACGTGGATTTCTGCTGCTTCAGTCGTGTGGATACACTTAGATATCTTGTGGATGAGTTCCAGCGCCTGATCCGTAGGACTTATATACTCTTGTACAACCGCGAAAGGTGACATTGACATATGGGAGCCCTTTCAGGTATTGAGGTCATCGTGATATCACTAGATGACCTGTCTTACACCTTGAGAGTTGTCCTCAAACCTTGGCCATTGATACAATTTTAAAACAGTTTCTTTTATATATATATATATATATATATATATATATATATATATATATATATATATATATATATATATATAAATATATATATATATTTATATATATATATATATATTTATATATATATATTAGGGGTGGGGAATTTAACGATTAATTTCTCGCAAAATCGTTAAAATTTTTTAAAAATTTAACGATTAAATTATTTTTAATGATTAATCGCACCATCACTTAAAAATAATTGGAAGTCAAAAAGCAAAAGAAAATATTAAAAAATAGGAGCCTATAAATAATACATTTCTTGACGATTACACGATCAATTTGGTTTTGATCTATTAAATAACGGGAACGTTCAAAATGCTGATAAAGTTTGCCTACCATGTTTCTAGCACTTCGCTTACTTATCAAACCAAATGAAAAGCGTATTAAGCTAATGGCAGAAATTGAGTCTGACAAAGAGACAGAAAATGACGACAGCTCTTCTGATGAATTACTGCGTTACAAAATTGAGATGAAAGTTCCTGAAACAATGGTGGAAACTTAATGAACACCAATATCCGATGATGTCATTCCATGCCAAGACCTTTTTGTGCATACCAGTTGCCTCAGTTCCATGTGAATGATTGTTCAGCTCGGCTGGTTATGTTGTCAATTAGACCCTCTCATCACTTGAACCAAATAATGTCAACACACTTGTCTTTTTGCGTAGTTGGTTAAAAGAGGACATTTAAAGGAGACATTCCAGTGTTATTTAGATTTTCAACAAGATCGTTTAATGAGTGTTACTTATGAAATCATTAATTTTAATTTTTGGCTTTAATCGAAATTAACGAATAATTAATTAAATTTACATTATTCGTTAACAGCCCTAATAAATATATATTAATATATTTATTTATTTATTTTGACGCTTGCTTATTGGACCAAGTAAGAACTTTCGGCTATACCAATTGTAATATATGAAAAGTATACCATCAATTCTTTTTAAAAACTTTTTTTCATTACTTTTTTGTTATAGATGTGATAAGTAATTTGAAACTCTTCACTTTCTTTTCACTACTAGGGGCCGGGGAAAAGGTTAGCACAAGTCGGACGCCTTCATCAGATCGCACCGAAATATTTTCATCCCTGCGCACATTGAGTCGATATCCTGTTTTGATGACCAGGATGATCAACTTCAACTTAGTTTGAGTCGCCCTGCTCCAGTGTCGTAGCTAGATTTTTTCCCGTCCAGGGCGGTCTCCGATTCGCTGCCTTTTTAGGGACCGTCCATAAATGACGTCACGCACCTGTCGCGGTGGATGCACACATTTGTGACGATATGTGACTAGGGGGGGGGTGTTTTTAAATAAATGTGACGTCACATCAAAACATGTAACTTTAAATAAAATTTCTACTTAACTATTTGATTACTGACACTTTATTTAATGAATTTTTACATGGCTTCACGCATGCTACCATATTATAGTGAAGCCTTTAATGAAAAACAATTGATTTTAAACATGCATCAGATGGAAAATACAGCTTTGTGAAGTCATATTGAAAAAGGGTTCTCAGCTTTTATGACGACGTGTGACAAGGGGAGAGGGGGTAGCCAATCAGCTAAAATAACATGACGTCATTTATGGATGGCCCCTGAAGTCAATCATATGATCGATTTTATAAATGAATAAACATGAATAAATTATTGTAATTGAAGTGAAGTAAAGGTTTAAAACATTTTTAGCAATGCATGGCATATTATGTAAACAGTAATAAAAGAAGCCGCATAAAATGATAATCCTATAAATACCCACTTATAAAAATACAAGATACTTTTTTTAAGACAAGTAAATTACTGAGGTCACAGGCCCCCCCCCCGCCCCCTCAAATAAGACAAAACATATTCCAAATTTACACTAAAAAAAATACCAATTAATATGCTTATATTTTATAATTATAGATCAACGATTTTTTTATATTTTTTTACAAACAAAGAAATTGTATACATTGGTATGTAAAAATAGTTATACATTTACTTGACTAAATTTCATAGTAGAAATATCGTGTATTATGCTATCAAAATTTCAAATTATTTGTAATATCTTGTCATATGGACAATACTGCAAGACTTTGTAGTCTTAAATCACTCATTGTGGAACGAAGATAATTTTTTTTATCAACTTCAGTTTGGAGAAACTCCTTTCAGAACTAGCAACACTGATAGCAATTGTTGATAAAATTCTAAGCAAAACTACAATGTTGGGTAGTACAGAATGTTCCAAAATTTACTGTTGAATAAGTTTTCATAGATCAAGGGGTCTTTCCCCCCGTTTTTCTAATGTAATACCTCTTCTTGTAGTGTGGATGCATACAGCCATAAAAACATGGATACTTTTTCTTTCAATATTGAAAAAAAATTTATCAACGTCAAAACAGAAATTTATTTGATGTTCAAATTCTTCACTTAGTATGTTACATGGTATTATATGGTATTATACATGATGAATATTTTCTTTTAAGGCTAAGCACCTGAATCAAAGCGTTTTATTATTTTCTTTTATAATTCTAACCATGGATAAAAACAATTGTCGTTACACTTCTTGTTCTAAAGATAGAACCTCGTCTTTTGAATTTTTCCCACTCATATATTTTCTCCTTCTAACTCAGTGTTTAGTTGATATCTCCAACTCTCTATAACAGCGTTCTGTAATGTGTTCTTTGTTCCGTGAAATGCGTTATCATTAATTTTAATTTTAAAAAAGACGCTTTCGCATAAATTGAGATAACATAGAAAAGAAAATGATTGCATAGAATAGAGTAAAATTCAGATCTCGTCTTCAGATTTTGATTTTTCCAAGACGCTTGAAATTTTAATGCAAGCTTTTTCTTTCGAAATTATTTATGCCTATTGTGGTGTTTATTAACGAAGAAATTTGAATATTTTCATTTTCTTGTCATAAATCAAATAAGTATTTACACATTATTTTATTTGGATAGGCGTAACATTTTCAATGATAAACGTATTTTAATAATTAAAAACCCGTAAAAAAGAAAGTTTTTGACTGTAAATCCTGCATTTGCGACACATAACATTCGCATGACAATCCAAAAATCCAAAATTGAAGTTATGTCTCAAATGTATAAAGGATTTATAGTAAAGAAAACTACTACAGTCTGCCTGCAAAAATTCATCTCAATTGGATCACGTGAAAAGGGTTATAAAAACATGTTTAATATAGTGCGCACCGCGAGACACATTAGCAATTAATAGCATGTACATTTACAGATCAGGAATATATCTTAAAAATGTATCGTCAATATAATACGTACCACACCATGGGACAGAAAAGTATTAAAAAGGATGTTCAATATAATACGCACCACAACACTCTAGCACAGAAATTAATATGCAACATAGAGATAAATATAGATAATCTAAAAATTAATTAATTTAATTACAGTACATTCGATCGATCTGAAATTTTGATAGATCATTTTAATCATCGGAACAAGTCTGCATGCCACCAAAAGAAGAACTTTCAGGACCCTGTGGGACAATGGCATCGAATTACGATGCGGAGCTTGAGGCTATATACAGGGCCCTGGACAGTGTGTACCAGACACGTCAAGGGTCGGAAATTTTCGGTTTCGACACGGTATTGTTTGCGACTCGAGATCAGCCCTCAAAGTCCTACTTAGTGAGAAGCGTGGCACCCACTTGCTTGACGCCATCTTGGAAGACGTGGGTAAGCTCGAGAGACTTGGGGGTAAGGTGACAGTGCAGTCGATCCCGAGTCACGTGAATGTTGATGGCAATGAAAATACAGACTCCCTGGCAAAAGCAGGAGCAGACCTGCCCCAACCAGGTGCCAGATACTTATCTCGGGGCTAAAACCTGGCTAAAGGACCACTTTAGGAACAAGTGGTACCAGGAGTGGGCTGGACAACACGACAGCCAGGGGGGTTTTCGCTAACATGCCCAGGCTAAGCCATGCAGACCAATGGTGGAACCTGAGTCGCAAACACCAGAGTTTAGTGACTCAGATGAGAACAGAGCACTGCCCAACCAACTCGTACTTTCACAGGCTAGACCACAACAGGGACTCGCACTGCCGTCATTGCAGCCAAGCCTCTGAGACGGTCGTACACCTGGTGACGTCTTGTCCTGCGCTAGACATAGCCGGGGAGGTTACGGAGGCATAAGAGTCCCACGCAAAGACAATGTTGTAAGGCACTGCTCTGCAGGTGGAGCAGGTTGCCCAGGTATTAGCCAAGGCTTTAAGAGACTAGTCTTAGGCCTACAGAATAAGTTTTTAGTTTAGTCTGCATGCAAAATTTCAGCTCGCTGGCATACGAGGAAGTTGGTTAAAATCGATCAAAACATTTTTCTGCTAACAATCAAGCAAGGCATCAAGCAATGAAGCAGACGCCACAAGTTAATATAAAGATATTTTTTAAAGCTAAACTTGCGTTTACAAACGAGAAAAATAGTGAAATTTTTAAAAAATGTAATTTTTCTTAAAATAATTTAAATTAATCTAGAGATTTGTACGCTTAGTTGACCACTGGTTTGGTGAACTTAATTTTGTCTTCACTTCTGCGCAGTCTTTCAAAGTTAAAAAAGATTGACTTGCAAGATATCAGAGATGTCATCTTTCAATATTGGTTTTGCACATTTTTGATGATTTCATATCGTTACTTTCACTTCGTTTGTTGATTGTTTAGTTGAAGTGTGTGAAATATATTCCTTTAGTTTGTAGTCTCGTGATTCGTGAATTTATAGCCCTTTGTTCAGATCGGTAAATGTGTTTTAAGGGGATGGTTAATTGTTTTGATCAACGAGCGAGATTACAAATTAAAATTGTGTTCCGATCATTGAAATAAGCATTTGCAAGAATACTAAACTTAATGTGAAGTTGGTTTGGAGTTAGCTGTAGTTCTCAAAAGTTATAGTTTATATTTATGCATTTATTATGTCACAGTTACTTTGATGGCACTGTCGCCTGTTTACTGAATAAGAGAGGAAAAAAATAGAGAGATTAAAGCAAATGTACATCGTTTTAACTTGAGTTCAATTTATATCCCTTTTTCATTTGTAGATTTAATTAAATACCACCCATTTTTAGTTTCGTTTCTTTTTATCTACGCGATAGTAAGCTACGTGTATCTTCTATAATTTGTATCTTTTCGGTTATTCAAAATAATTCGCTTTTCCAGTGAGGATATAGTCATCCAACTTAGGAATGAATGTTAAAAATGGGAGGTGTAAATATGTTACTGTTGCATCCTGTGAGTTTTGCTGACTGATGATGCTGAATTTAATATTTATTAAATAAATGCTATTATACCAAATAAAAATTAGTTTTGTAAACAAATATATCCCGTTCCAGCGAATTTTAAGTTTATGATAAGTTGAACAGATCATTAAGATTAATGTTTTCATAACTGATTAAGTAATATTTATTTTCCCAAATAGGTAGCTCTACACGATGTGTTCTTTTTCCTTTTTAATTGTATGTACAATTGTGAAAATATGATGCTGAGCCTCTTTTCGTAAAATTGTAATCTAATTATCCTCTCTCTGTAAAATTAGCCTACGAAACAAAAAATGAAATTTGAACTTTGATCGTTAGAGTTGCTCCCCTGTTGGCCATTGACTGACATGGACTAAATTAATGAGTGGCCCAGGCCAGTAATTAATGCAGCAGCTGCGGTAAGTTGTTACAAACAACGCATTGGCCTGATGTCTCATCTTAGAGGAACACTTCTAAGGTAATGTCTTGAGTCTCCACAGACTAGTTATGTGACATTGCAGACAATCTAAATGTTACATGTCAAAAATTCTGATACACCACAATCCAAGTCTACTGAATCCATTATTCTACCATTTTTATTACGACCATCAATTTTTCAGTTACTCTATCACGCCTCCGCCCAAATCCACATCCAAAATATTTTCGTTTCTCTTTTACCAAGCAATAGAATCCTATATCGTCTTTACATCTTATGTCTCATGGAAACCCCTTACCGTCAATGCTAATTGATATTAGTGCATATTTTGAATGCAGACTAAACTAAACACCTATTCTGTAGGCCTAAGATTAATCTCTTAAGGCCTTGGTTAATACCTGGGCAACCTACTCCTTCTTTCAGAGCAGTGCCGTAGGACATTGTCTTTGCGTGGGACTCTTTTGCATCCCTAATTTCATTTAGCACCCATTCTCTCTCATTTTCTCCCTTTTTCCAACCATCCTCTCTTATCTCCCATTATCATCTATCCTATCTAATCATCTCCCTTTATCATCCACCCGATCTAATAATCTCACCCTACTCTCCATTCCATCCCGTTCAATCCTCTCTTATCCAATCCGCTTCCATTTAATTCTCATCTACCAAAACCCTTATCTATCTCAACCTCACACTATCCACTTCCATTCAAATGCCACCACCATTCACATCACCGTATGATGGTATCCACTATCCACCAAATCTTACCATTGTAATTTCAAATCTTCTACAGTCGGTTAATTAAATAATGATTTTGGTTCAACTGCTTAAGTGATTTAGGCGGCTCTGCCTGTTGGTTATCTGTCAGAATCCTGGCCGCATACACCATCAGCTTGAACGTGGTCGATGATAGTGAAATATTTAGATACTAGCCACTTAAAACATAATAAGATCTTCAGCTTCTTTAAAAAGAGGAACAAAAATAACACGATAATATAATACTCACACTTAAATATCATACTGCCATTACTATAACAATTAGAGTATCATCATACTCCATATACCACCTTGTTATACTTATAACTCATTCATCAGGTTCTTGAAGACTGGTCAATTATTTTAATTTTTTTTTAAAGTCTAGGTGATAAATGTTAAAACGTTCATTGAAATTATAATGCTTAGTATTAAATAAACTGAAGAAATAAAGGTTTGGGACATTTTCTAGAAAATAATTCTTATGTCATAGAATATTTTTCACAAAGAGACGTGGAGATGAGAACAGCAGTGGCCAAATATTTGAATTGAAAGTGCAAAACAACAAAAGTAATATATTATTTTTTAAAAGCGTAAAAAACAAAGTTTTTGACTAAAAATCTTTATTTATGACACATAACATTCGCATGACAATCCAAAAATCCAAAATTGTAGTTATGTCTCAAATATATAAAGGATTTATAGTAAAGAAAACTACTACAGTCTGCCTGCAAAAATTCATCTCAATTGGATCACGTGAAAAGGGTTATAAAAACATGTTTAATATAGTGCGCACCGCGAGACAAATTAGCAATTAATAGCATTTACATTTACAGATCGGGAATATATCTTTAAAATGTATCGTCAATATAATACGCACCGCACTGCGCGACAGGAAAATATTAATTAAACAACCACGTAATAACACAGTTTTTGACTATAAATCCCTTATATATGAAATAGAACTTAAAGTATTGATTATGTTCCAACGCCCCAGACATTTACAGCCTGAAACTGAGAGAACTCCTCCTGGTGTTAAACACAAGATGTGGTCATCGATGGCTGGCGTGAAGTCAAGTGACCCGTAAAATGGAAACAATAGTGACCGCTACATATAGCTCATAGAGATAAACTAAAAATGCCTTAATTTAATAACATTGATTTAAGAAAGTGTTATCTCCCCTGGCTTGGTCGCAGGGAGTGGAAAAAGTCGAAGCGAATTGGACTGTAAAGGGTCAAAAGAATTTTGTTCCCTTAGCCAATTACTATTATGGGCGCACCCATTCCTGATTGTAATCTATACCATCACCTGCACCCACTACTTTATTCTAATTAAATCCGCCAACAACACCTTTCCAGCGGGGTACCCCAAATAAAACATATCGCCAAACAACATGAAACGCATAAAAAGCGTGATTAGAACCCTTAAATTCTAGCATTCTACAAATAAAATAAATAAACATGTAGTTAATAATATTATACATTGAGAACCACTAAATGCAAAATAAATAAAAATAAAATTTGACACTCATCTTTAAGAAAGGGAAACAACTGAACTCATTTAAACACTTAGTCAATTACAGCCCATTAACCTTAAAACTAAAAATAAAAAATATATCACACTCTTTTTTAAAAAAGGGGGAAGTAACTAAAATCATTTAAATACTTTGTCAATTGCACGCTTATAGCCCTTCATAAACAAGTATACAATATGACAAGTCATTATCCCGTGACCTCATGCACATAATTTGTTCGAAAAACACCACCTGACCCGGTCACCATCTTGGCCCACACCCACCGGAAACGGAAGTACGCCATCTGGCCCCCACCCACCGGAGATTAAAGTAGGCGGAACCAAAGGTGGAGGTGAAGTGACATCATCCGCCTCCGGAAAGTAGGTGAAATGTCACTCGCCTCTGGGGCGTTGGTCGTTGATAATCAAAAACGCTCTCCGATACTAATAGCGGGGCCGTTTTGACCAGGGCCGATTTGTATGGGGCTGTTTTGACCGGGGCCATTTTGACCAGGGCCGTTATGTTTTGGCCGTTTTGACGGGTCACCGTTAGTGCAAAATGGTAACTTGCCCCCAGCTATGAGTTTTCCTATTTTCCAAATTTTAAGAGGATTGTTTTGTTGTTTTTTTTCCCTTCGCCTTTTACTGTTATGACAAAATATGACATTTGCTTTCCTTTAAATAAGTTAAAACCAAGCAGTTCCACTAAGTCATAAAACTTGACTGTTGGAGCTCTCAGATTCTGGACATCAGTATGCCGTCGATTGAGCGCAGACGTAAAGCTTTGCCGCCCCGCACCCCCCCCCCATAAAGGCCGTATTTCCTATTGATAATGAGCATGTTTCAAATCATTCGTTTGTTGTTGTTGTGTTTTTTCTTGGTCATTTATTAAGTATACACTTAGTGTAAGACTGCACTCTAGTATCGTAACACGCGTAAGTAAAGTCATGTAAAACGTATTTAAATAAAGTGTTAGCAAACAAATATTTAAGTGGAATTTTTATTTAAAGTTGCGTGTTTTCATGTGACGTCACAGTTCTTGAACACCCCACTCCCCCCTCGTCACAAATATGTGACACGCCAATCCTCTAAAGTGCGTGACGTCATTTATGGATGGTGCATTAGGCAAGAATTATTTTTTAAATCCCTTATATTAACATCACCATCTTGTCGTCCCCCACACCCCCCCCCCGCCCGTCCGCGGAAAAACAAAAGTAAAAAATTACCCACTTCCCATGATCCTATGGAGCTGAAATTTTGCACATAGACTTGTGTCCCTAATAGGGCTGTCAATATTGTTGAAAAATTATGCCAGGGTACCGTCCAAATTTTGAACGGGTACCCGGGTTACCCGTTGAAAAAACCTCAATTTTTCGTGGTCATGCCCGCAATTAACATAATATTTGTACTTCTTTGTTTATTATGAGAATATAATGCAATGCAAATTTAGATGCAATGAATCAGCGATGTAAACATGATGACATTCAAATACTACATAAGTACAGTGGTGTAAAAACAATGAGTATAGGGGTGCCGAAGTGATTTATTTAGGGGGAGGGCTAAACAAAGTCTTTTTAAAAACTTTCCGAGACTTCTACTACTCAGTTGACCCATTCCCTAGCATTTAATTTTAATGGTGATTTTTTAAAAATGGTGTGGATAGGAGTGGAGAAAAGTGTAAGGGGGGGGGGATTAGATAAGCAACATCAGCTTGTCTCAATAATGTCGTCGTATTTGAATGTCAAAGCCAGGATCATTTCTATCGTTTCCTTCTTCTTCTATCTATACAGACACTCCTATGCAGATGATAATTGCGTCCACAGACAATGACGGATGACCTGTTGGCAAGTGATGCAGCGTTCACAGGCCTAGGGTATGAGGGTTCCACGCATTACCCAGCCGCCTAACTAGTGTTTGGTACGGTACCCATTTAGAGCTGGGTGGACTCAGGGACACACTAGGCCTTCGCATGGATTCGAACCCGTGACCATCGGTACGCCAGTTGATCGCGCTGCCACTCGACCACCGTGCCCCTGCCCTTCCTAAATCTCGAGTTGCGGTCTGTTTTCTTTTCCTGATTTGAATAATTCAAAGAACCAAACCCTTTGTTTTTTGTGTTTGATGATTTTTTTTGTATGTTCCCAGAAAAAAGGTGTATCAAAATACATATAAGTTTGTCGGCAGCTTGTTTTATTTCCGGTTGACAGTGATTTATTTTTAAGCGTTTTCGTGTTAAATGTATTTCACAGCATATATTTTAAAAGAAACTTTTAATTTTATAAATTGTTTTCAAGCCGAAATGTGAACACAGAAGGGCCGCAGTCTGACCACCGTTGGTATGGACATTGCAGCAACATTTTCACGGGTAACCGGGCGCAATTTTACCACCCGGGTAATTGATCAGCAACGGGTCCGTTGACAGGCCTAGTCCCTAACAATGCATTGTATCAATATTTTAGATCGATCGAATGTATCCTAATTAAATTAATGAATTTTTAGTTATCTCCATGTATATAATGTATCTCTATGCAGCATGTGTAGCGTCTGCTATAGTTGAGCACCACGGGTCACTGGAATTTCACTCCAGCAAGATGCCACAGGGGTCTGTCTCGATGTGCGTGTTATAGTTATATCAGAGCCGTCTTTACACCAGTTTGTCCCCCGGGCAAAGAAATAGTGTTGGGCCCCTCCCCCGCAGGAATAGAAAATAAATATACATAATATATATAAATAAACATATTCCCATGGGGCCCCTATGCTCGTGGGCCCCCGGGAAAATGCCCAATGGGCCTATGCGTTAAGACGGGCCTGAGTTATATTGAACATAATCAATACTTTTAGTTATGTTTCATATATAACGGATTTATAAAACGGTGCTTTTACGGGGTTTTTTTTTATTTTACGTAATTTATATATTTTTTTATATATTATATGCAATTTAACTGAAAGTGAAAGACCGGTTTCATTTAATTTTTAATGAGACAAAAAGTGTTTTTGTTGAAAGGATTAATTATCTACATCCGGCTTAAGGAGCATTTATATCATTTGATCCCTCCCTATTTCTGTTGCGACGCGATTTTATAGACCATTATACATGACAGGTACACCTTTATTTCAAGAATCGCTTCATTACTCAAAGCCACATTTCACAGTGCCGAACTGCATTTCATAATTTATGTGTAGTGGCAGTGGGCAGCAAACTGTGTGCATACATCTCATAGTGTCGAAATCTATGGCCCGTGTGCCGTTTCGGAATAGTGGGGATGAAACAATTTTGCATGGGCCATCATCGACACGACCCTATCTTTCACCATATCAGGCCTACTTGACATGCAGCAATAGCAATCGACACGACCCTATCGTTCACCATATCAGGCCTACTTGACATGCAGCAATAGCAATCGACACGACCCTATCGTTCACCATATCAGGCCTACTTGACATGCAGCAATAGCAATCGACACGACCCTATAGTTCACCATATCAGGCCTACTTGACATGCAGCAATAGCAATCGACACGACCCTATCGTTCACCATATCAGGCCTACTTGACATGCAGCAATAGCAATCGACACGACCCTATCGTTCACCATATCAGGCCTACTTGACATGCAGCAATAGCAATCGACACGACCCTATCGTTCACCATATCAGGCCTACTTGACATGCAGCAATAGCAATCGACACGACCCTATCATTCACCATATCAGGCCTACTTGACATGCAGCAATAGCAAATTTTAAGAAATGAAAAATAAAGGCATGCAGACTAATTAAGGTTCGCCACCCATGCCCTTGTGCGTTTGCCATTATTTTTTTTTAAAAAGGAGCAAATATAAAGATATTTCTATTTAAAATTTAAATTGTAGAGAACGTTTTATCCGAATTTATCCCCATGTCTATCTATATTGGATTAATGTGTTTATAATTAATAATTTTATTTATGTTTATGTTTTACTCTTTACTAATCTAAGCGATTCATTGGTGTTATTCTTGTCAATTTAGAATATTTTACAGTATTGAATCTGGCAGCTCTTTTTTAATTATTTATTGTTCCAGCTTATATGTTGTTGTTTTTTTTTGGGTAGATCAGTCCCATTCAGAAGATACATATTCTAGTATAGGCGTGACTATTGTAAGGTGTCTTATAGAATTTCCCCTCCCACAACTCAACCTATGAATCCAATCAGCACCGTTAAATGTAAAATTAGGCTTAAGCGTTTTACAAGGAACTATTCTTTGCTTACTTCTCTTCCTAATTTACTTATAACATTGTATTATCTACCCAACAGTATCTAATCAGGAACAAAATTAGATTATTTGCTGATAATTGTATAATCTATATACGTACATGTATTTTAACACATTAATTAAACAGTTTGTTCTTTGCCTATTACTATTATAATTATAAAATCTTGAATCCTCTAATGTAAAAAACCAGATTTGCCAAAGAAATTATTATTTTTTTATTCTATTTTTTTGAAAATGCATCAGAATTTTTAACTTGATCAAATGCTTTAACTTTAACATGATCCTAAATTGTGAAAATAACTAGTGGGTGAAATGAATTTGTTACATAACATTTTCATTTGATTTATTGACATTTGAATTTGGTGTGCATAATGAGAGGGCGTGAATATTAAAATATAAATATTATTTACGGGCATAAACAAAAGTACATGCAATTAATTATTTTATAATAGTTTGGCCTGTGGTTTTGTTTAAGATTTTTAAAAATTGGGAGAAATGCTCGCTAAAATGCAAATGTTAAGTATCTGAAACTAATATATTTCCTCTTAATACCAATCTTTTTTGTATGTGCAAATGGTTTAATTATTTGGCTTATTTTTAAGAATTAGAACAGTATAGATAATAATTTTCCATAATTGACAAGACTCTTGCCCCCTTCAGAATTGGCTAGGCATATGAATATGGCACATTTATTCCATCTGTCAGTTAATAATGTGCTCATTCTCAAGTTGAACTGCTAATGCAAAACATTAGCTCTCAAATCTCCCTGCGAGCTGTAATAAAAGTAACAACAAAAATACTGTTAGAGCTGTAGGCATTGGCTAGATATATTACAATAACATCATATAGCCACTTCTTTTTGGGTGCGCCAAATGAATGGTTCTTAGTTTCTGGGCTTGGGAATTTTTCTGAAAAATATTTGTGTATTTATTCCATAAATAAGTTTTTATTTATTGTTGTGATAACACAATTCGTTTCTGTTTCTGGTATTTTAAGTTTTATGAAGATTTTCAATACTGAATTCGTTTTATTTTTAAATATTGAAACTTACAAACATTGGAAAAAAAATTTATGTTACAATTTAAAATTCTGATATATGTATTAGTATTACTCTATTACTGTCATCTGAGTACACATTCAATCAAATTAGGCCAAAGGATCCAAAAACTGGAGGTATGGATGTCATTACTAATAGAAAATGAACAGACAACTGTGTCCATATGTTGACAGTATCTAATAAATTTCGGACCAGCAGGAATTTTTTCCATTGCACCAGGGACCGGTGCACTATTTTCCCTGCACTGACAATTTTTTCTGTCCTTTTTTTGAGAACATCTGTGGACCGGCAGCGGATGGCACACGGACCGGCACCGGTCCGCGGACCACAATTTTGAGAAGCACTGATCTAGAAGACCAGGGGCGTTTGACCAAAAACCAATCGAACAATTATATCAAACTTAAAACGTTTTTTAATTCTATCAAATAGATTTCCTCTTCCCTCCCCTTTTAAAGAAAACAGATATTCCGTGTCGTTTTGACTTACAATATCTACACATAATCCTATTCAGATCATTTTTAGATACCTGTCATGCTTGTAAAACTCACCAGTAGTATTTGGGGGGGGGGCTAACGACGCTCATCCAAATCCCCGAGTCATGTGAGCAGTACCTAGAGTCTGGCGGATTGTAACGCACACATAAACTTGTATATTTTGGGGTAACGGGCAAAAATGTTCGACTCCTGCCATGAGAGAACCAAACGCAGCTGCGGTTACATCACAAATGCTTTGATGTCAACATCAAACGACGCAGTGGAACAATTTCATACATTATCATGTGGATTCTCAAACTAAAGGATTATAATTAGATTTAATTTTCGTGTCTTGATAGCTTACGCCAACCAGCGTCTGATGACCTACCGACCGGCATAATGAGAAGCACTGATTTAAAATATAAAAAAAAGAAACAAAAAGTCATTAAATAAATTGTAAGCGACCAAATATTTCAGTGGAAGTTTTATTTAAAGTACCCTTTTGATGTGACGTCACATTTCTTCAACCCCCCTCCGTCCCCCTCGTCACGCATCATCACAAAAGTGTGACCCCCTCCCCCCCTAGGTGCGTGACGTCATTTATGGACGGCCCCTCAGCAATATACATGATCATTTCATAATTATAGTTTATTTTATAATGCTGTATTTACTATTTACTACCTTACAGACCAAACCACAGTTTTTGGTAACGAATACAAAGGAGTTTCTTATACTTATAATTATAAAGTCATTAATATAAATATAATAAATTAACTATTCAATTTCGCGAAATTAATTAAGAAATAATCCAAAATACAGCAATAAAAATAATGAACAAAAAAAAGAAACACAAAAGCTACTCTCAAATATAGGACACTTTTATTAAATGGCTGCTTTTCCCAACATTTGTGTGTTAAACTGGGTCAGAATATTTTAGAAACTGAACAAATAATTCCCAGTTCTAGCTTTTCATAGTGTGTACAGTAACTGGGGGTAAAGTAAAAGTATACCGTGCCTCTTTTACTTTTAATAAAACCCTTCTTACTTTCTTTTTTGTTCCACTTGGGGGCCGTCCATAAAGTACGTCACGCTATTTTTGACCATTTTTAACTCCCCCCTGTCACAAATCTTGGACCCCCCCCCCTAAAGTACGTCACACTTTCGAAAAAAATGTTGTTTTTTAATTAACAAAATAATAAAAATTTAATATAAAACACCGTGACGTCAGACTTGGCCGGACCCCCCTACCCCTGTCACAAAGTGTCACACTTTCTTACACCCCTCCCCCCTCTGGAGCGTGACGTACTTTATGGTCGGCCCTTTGGACGAATAAAACAACTAGTCAAAGTTTGAACTGCACCTTTAACTGTATAAATATCAATGATATATATTATACAGCCAATCATTCAAATGATTAGTGGTCAATAATTAGATTTTTTTTTCAACGGAAAATGTTTTTGTGAATAAAATGAACAAATAAAACAATGAGGTTTAGTTCGCTTAATAACAATTGGCATCCTAATAGGTGATTGGAAATGAAAGGAAACTATGTAATGAAATATTTAAAGCTGATAATCACTGCATGAAGTATTATCTTGGTGTCTGCTCCACCATGTTTCAGTCTCTTATCAATGTGAGGCAAGTCATTTGTTACTAATCATTGACTTGAGAGTGTTTTTGTAACAGTAGTAACAGCTCTTCAAAAGAAGCAGAAATGATTTAATCCTCAATTTAGCACAATGAGGTTACGTCTAATAATAATAATAAAATGCAATCCATTTCACATTTTAATTGTTTTTTCTTCTAAATGCTTATTTAATCTATTGCTAGTTTTCCATAATAAGAATACAATTTCCCGCAGAAATCACATTTAAAAGATTTTACTCATGAATGTATCCTTTTGTGTTTAGCTAAGTCAACAGATTGTGTAAAATCTTTCCCATAGACATCAAATTGGTAAGGTTTTTCTTCTGTGTGTATCCTCTTGTTTTCAGCAAGGTTTTAGTTTTGTATAAAAACTTTTCCACGGAAATCACTTTTAATAAGTTTTTTCACCTTAATGTATCTAGCCTACTGTTTATGTTAGGTCACCGAATTGTGTAAAATCCTTCCCACAGAATCACATTTAAAAGGTTTTCTACTAAATGTGTCCTTTTTAAATCCCTTATATTAACTTCACCGCCGTCTCTCTCTGTCTCTCTGTCGTCATCTCTCTCTGTCTTGGGCGGGCGAAAAAAACAAAAGTCAAAAATGACCCACTTTCCGTGTTTTGATCGAGCTGAAATTTGGCACACTGACCCGTCTAACCTAACAATGCATCGTATCAAAATTTCAGATCGATCGAACGTATCGAAATTAAATTAATGCATTTTTAGTTTATCCTTATATAACGTATGTAAATGTAATTCAAATTCACTGTTTTTTTATTGTTTTTTCCCACATGAGAGTTTGAGTTGACGCTTTGACGTCGACCCATCGAAGTACTGGCGTGCTTTTGTTTACATTTTACGTGTCATGCTGAACTCGGTCCCCCCCCCCTAGGGTTATGAAGCAAAGTTGAATTAAGACAGATTCAGTCTGTAAATGCTTGTCGCGTTTGAAAATAATCAATACTGTTAGTTATGACTCATATATAAGGGATTTATAGTCAAAAACTTTGTTTTTACGGATTTTTTGTTTTATATTCAATCCCTTATGTTAAGTTTAACGCCGTCTCTGTCGTTCGTCGTCGGGCAGGCGGGTGGGCGAAAAACACTTCCCGTGATGCTATCGAGTTGAGATTTTGCAGTTAGACTCGTGTCACCTAACAATGCATCGTATCAAAAATTTCAGATCGATAGAAGGTACCGTAATTAAATTAATGCATTTTTAGTTTATCTCTATACAACATATGAAATTCAATTTCACAGTTTGTTATTGTTTGTCTTCCACGTGCCAGTTGAGTTCACGCGTTGGTGCCACCCATCGATGTCCACACCCCCTCCCGTCCCTTCCCCGGTTTTAAAGCCAGGGGATATTAGTCGATGTCAGACTGTAAATGCATGTCGCGTTTGAACATAGTCATAATCAATACTTTTAGTTATGTCTCATATATAAGGGATTTATAGTCAAAAACTTTGTTTTTACGGGGGTTGTTTAATGTCTAGTTAGCTTGCCAAAACAAGAACAACATTTCACTCAGACATCACATCTGAAAGGTTTTCTCCTGAATGTGTCCCTTTGTTTATAGTTAGGTCATAAGATTGAGTACAAACTTTGGCACAGACATCATATTTAAAATGCTTTAATCCTGAATTTATCCTTGTGTGTACCTTTGGGACACTACAACTACAACGTTTAAAACCTTTCCCTCAAACATCACATTTGAACAATTTTTTTTCAAAACCTTTACTTTCACTTTCATGTCTAGTTAGGTTGCCAGAACAAGAAAAACATTTCCCACAGATATCACATCTGAAAGGTGTTTCTCCTGAATCTAACGTGTCCTTTTGTGGCTAGTTAGGTCACCGGACAGCAGAAAACCTTTCGCGCAGACATCACATTTCAAATACTTTTTTTCTAAATGTGTCCTTATGTGTACTGTTAGTGTGTTAAAACATATAACACTTGTGCAACAAACATCATATTTGAAATGATTTTCAATGAAATGTGTCTTTTTGTGTACTGCTAGTGTGCTAGATCGTTTAAAATTTTTCCCACAAACTTCACATTTTAAAGGGTTTTCTTTACGAATGTGTCCTTTTGCGTCTAGTTAGGTAACCAGACTGTATAAAACCTTTCGCACAGACATCATATTTGAAATGCTTTTCACCTGAATGTGTCTTTTGTTGTACAGTTACGTGGCCAGAAACAAGAAAAACATTTCCCACAGACATAACATAAGATCTGAAAGTTTTTTTTCATAAATCTGTCTTTTTGTGGACTGTTAGTAAAAAAGAACGAGAAAAAACATCTCCAACGGACATCACATCTGAAAATTTTTCTCCTGAATGTGTCCTTTTGTGTCTAGTTAGGTCACCAGACAGCGTAAAACCTTTCACGCAGACATCACCTTTGAAATACTTTTTTATAAATGTGTCCTTATGTGTACTTTTAGTGTGCTAAAATATTTAAAACTTCTCCCACAGACATCACATTTGAAATGATTTTCTCCTGAATGTGTCCTTTTGTGTACAGTTAGGTGGGCAGAACTATAGAAACATGTCCCACAGACATAACATCTGAAAGGTTTTTCTCCTGAATGTGCCCTTTTGTGTACAGTTAGGTGGCCAGATTGTGCATAACCTTTTCCACAGACATCCCATATGAAATGCTTTTCTCCTGAATGTGTCCTTTTGTGTACAGTTAGGTGCCCAGAACAAGATAAACATTTCCCACAGGAATCACATTTGCAAGGTTTTTCTCCTGAATGTGTTCTTTTGTGTACTGTTAGTTCGCAAGAACGAGAAAAATATTTCCCACAGACGTCACATTTGAAAGGTTTGTCTCCTGAATGAATCTTTTTGTGTCTAGTTAGGTGACCATTTGTGTAAAACTTTTTCCACAGACATCACATTTGAAGTGCTTTTCTCCTGAATGTGTCCTTTTGTGTACAGTTAGGTGGCCAGATTGTGTAAAACTTTTTCCACATACATAACATCTGAAGGGTTTTTCTCCTGAATGTGTCTTTTGTGACTTGTTAGTTCGCAAGAACGAGAAAAACATTTCCCACAGACAACACACCTGAAAGGTTTTTCTCCTGAGTGTGTCCTATTGTGTCTAGTTAGGTGTCCAGAACAAGAATAACATTTCCCACAGACATCACATTTGAAATACATTTCTTCCAAATGTGTCCTATTGTGTACTGTAAATACGCTAAAACGTTTAAAACTTTTCCCACATACATCGCATTTGAAATGATTTCCTCCTGAATGTACCATTTTTATTTAGTAAGCTCAGAAAATTGTGTACAATCTTTACCAAGAATATAAAATTTGAACATTTTTTCTTCTTAATGTATTCTTTTCACAAATATCACATTTCAAAGGGTTTTCTTCTGAATTTGTCCTTTTTTGAACTATCAGTGTGTCAAAACAATTAATACCTTTCCTGTAAAAATCACATATGGAATATTTTTCTCATCAAATGTATTCTTTTAGTTTGCCAGATTCTGTAAAACATTCCAACAGACATCACACTGGAAAGGTTTTTCTACTGAATGATAATGCCTACTTTTGTGCAGCTAGATGAATATTTTGCATAAAATTGTTCTTGCATAAAAGAGGTTTTTTCTCCTGCAAACGTCTCTGTATCAACTATAGAAATAAGTTTCTTAATTTTTTGTAAGAGATATATTTTAGCCTTTTCTTTACATACTTCCGCTTGCTTTATCTGACAATAGGGATCATTGTGTTTTTGTCTCATGTGAGTCTCAGGGTAGATTTGATGTGAAATGTAATTTTACAAAATTTGCTCTTGAAGATATGTGTAAATACATGCCAAATGATAAAGCTGAATAGTTATTTTATTGAAAATAGCAACAAATCATTAAAATAAGATAATTAATACTTAAAATTAAAAAAAATTGAATTTAAATTTCATTATATGATTTAATTTCTATAAGGACATTATGATAAATGGCACATAATTTTAAATAATTTGTCCCTTAATAGTTATCTATCTAATTTTTATAATGGACGCAAACAATCATATATTTAAATGGCTGAAGGGTATTTGACTTTTAAAATAAAATTGATTGCAAGTTACTACAAATTATTTGTTAAAATATATCACATCGATGTAGTCTGATTACTAAACCATCACATTAAAATTAAATTTAACAAGTATTTGAATATTTCAGTATCTCATTAAAAGATAATAAGAACATGTTTCCTGAGTAAATAACTTGTATGCAAATTTCGCAATATGTAATTCATAAGCTTTGTCATTGGTTTCATCAACTATTTGGCAGTTGAAGAAATTCTAAGTTATGCAATGGACTATAATTATCAGTGGCGTAGCCACAGGAGGGAAAGGGGGGAAAATGCCACGGGCGGCACTTTGTTAGGGGCGGCAAATTCCTGGTTGTAAATTAGCTTCAAAAAATGATTTTATTTTAAATTGAAAATTTTTATCAAAATATAATAAATTCTAAATACAAAATTGATAAAAGAAATAAAGGATAAGGAACTATCCTAAAATATGTAAATGTTTCTACTGCCAATAATACACACTCTATAATGGATATAAAATATTCCGATACGTATGCTACTGAAAAGAAAATCTTAGATGCTTAAATAGTATAGAAAGTGAAACTGATCTGCTGAAAGCTTAACTGATTTCCAATATGAGCCAAATGCCCTTGGCGGCACTTTGTTGGGGCGGAAAATTCCTCGTTGTTAATTAGCTTATCAACATGAAAAATTATAAAATAAATTTAATAAAATAAAGGAAAATCCGTGGTAAAATTTTTAAAAAATTTTAATGAAAAAACTATTTTAAAGTAAGTGAACGTTTCTAATGCAAAAAACTTAAAATTCCATGATGAATCTTAAGTCTTCTGATATTAATGCTATTGAACTGAAAAACCAAAAACACAACACTGATGTGCTGGTTATTATAACTGATAAAAAATTTTAAGCTCCTCATCTTGTAGGAAAAAAAATACTGTATCCGTTAATTAACAATAGGGGTCTACCGATATGCGTTTTTCCCAATATTGCCGATACCGATATTACCGATATTTTTTTTTCGATATGAGTATTTGTCAGGACAAAAACCAGCGGTCATATTTGATGACGTCATTCTGAAAATTTATTACTCATAACTATTTATCTTTTATTTTATATTAGGGGACTACCGATATCCATTTTTGTCGATATTACCGATATTTTTTTTTCCAATATGAGTGCCGATATGAGTAATTGTTAGGAAAAAAACCAGCGGTCATATCTGATGACGTCATTCTAAAATTTATCACTCGTAATTATTTATATTTTATAATTTTGGGGTCTACCGATATGCAGTTTTGCCGATATTACTGATTTTTTTTTGCCGTTGTTTGCCAAAACGTAGTTTCTGATGTGTTTACAAGTTCCAGATCATATGACAAAACGAACCGTCCTTTATAAAAATGTACAAGCAAAATTAGTATCTCCTTTTAAAACTTCAACTTTGACTCATAATTATTAATTTTAACAAATAGTTTAAGTTTAATTGCTTTCGCACACGGCTACCGTTTATGAATGACACAATGAGAACAAAGTAATATTAATAGAGGGAAAATGAGGTTGAAGGATGAATGGTTGCCAATGACAACAAATCTGCACACGGTACATTTTGTTATTCCATACGAAACGAAATATTTTAGACATCTGCGATTCTGCGTGCAGCTTTGCTATTAGAGCAATTAAGTGAACATAATGTTAACATATTATTCATTTATTATAGCAATTACGGTATACTTGGCATCGGCACTATTTACAAAGTATTTCCGAGTATACGAAAATCGGCCGATACCTAAACAATATCATAGCACATGGCACACTGTATCGTAGCTGTACATATTAATACTAGGACTCTTTTGGCTATTTCAATACCGGTATCACGGTTGATATATTAATTTGTCGACATATTGTAAATCTACATGATAGTTTTTTTTTCTTTTTTTGGGGGGGGTCAAAATGTCACTTATGAAATATCGGTGACGTCAATATCAAGACCTTTACATGCTACCGATACCGATATTGCCGATATCCAGATATCGGTGCCGATACATCGGTAGACCCCTAAATAAAAACCAATACCAGTTCAACAACACACATGGAAGTACAGTCGAACTCACTTATCTCGAGCTCGGTTAGCTCGACCACCCTACTAACTCGACTTTTTTGGAACCGCTAAATTCTCTCTTTATCTTAGCATTTTCTCATCGGCTAATTCGATTTTTCTAAGTCGCCGAAACCTAATACCTCGAGCACAAAAGAGGGCCAAATTTGCAACTTAACGTTGGTTAGCTCGATCCTCGTCGGTTCGTCCAAGAAATGCATTTTTAGTTCAAAACAGTGTTGACATCTCGCTTTCTTCGAGACTTCCGGCTATTGTATGATTCTACGAGATTACCGGATGCTTTGCGTGTGTCAATTATTAGTTCGACGTGTATCCATGGAGTATGTATTCACCAAAGGTACTGGAAAATCACGTTAGAGGTTAATCTTCAATATTTCGCAGTGCATGTTATATTATTATTAAACTTAATTCATTTTCTGATGCATTAATCATTTTATTTTTTTAAGATAAACGAATATCTTTAGAAAAGAAAAGAAAGGTTTGTATCGAGAATCGACTGTGGTTTTTATTTAATTAAATAAAAAAAAGTATTATTCTTTTAAAAGTTTGTTGTTGCTTTGTTACAAGTAAGATACGTGACTGTGGCTAACACGCGCTTAACGATGAAATCAAATCATTTTCTTAATATCCCAGTACATGTATATATATATATATAATATACACGTCATCACTCTTGTAGGTCGAATTCTGATAAGGAATGATTTTTTTTTAAAATTCGCTTAGACTTAGTTGCCGGCCGAGGTCTAACACACAGCCCACAGCGTGCTGTGATCAACGTTCAAGGCCGCAATAGTTTTATTTATATTACAAGTTTGATTGACTGAGAAAACTCGAGAGCATTCTGATAGTAACAGATATCCTGCACGTCAAAAGCATTAAACTTAAAATTACCATATTGATTTTAAATTTGTTGATTCGACGGCAAACGCGAACGGCTGTGACATGCCATGCCTTGGGACGAGGCGAGGCGGAAAATTTGACCTTTTAACGCATGCGCAAACAATTATAAACTGGTAATATTTTTTTTATTAAATGGAACCGAAACATGACCAGAGACGTAATCAAAGTCATTTACTTCGGCATATATATATATATATATATATATATATATATATATATATATATATATATATATATATATATATATATATATAAATTGTAAATTCCCGATTAGTCATAATTTTTCCCGACTTTCAAGGCCGAGAAAAAAATTTAAGAATTCCTGACTTTTTTCCGTTTTCCTTAGTGGGAACTATGGTTATATTTAAATTTTAAACGGTCCTTAAAAACGAACGGTCACTTCAACCCTTAGGAAAGAGTGAAGAAATATTAGGGTTCCGATACGATTCCGATTAATCGTCCCATTACTAATTAACGCTAACTAATTAATCACGTACATAAAAAAATTTCAAGCACATGTTAATATTTTGCCGCCATATTGGTTATCGTTTTAACTCGATCATCGGTTATCTCGACGCCATTTTTCATAGGGGTCATCCATATAGTACGTACGCAAGGAGGGTGGAGGGGGGTCTTAAATTTATGGCATTTTGCGTATGCATGCGTACGGAGGGGGGTCTCGACTGAATGTGTACGTACGCACAACAAATTTAATTTGCATAATACTAAGCATAGTAACGTAAACCGCTCTGGCTGCAAATGGCATTTCGAGACCAACTGAGTCAAGACTGATATGCAATAATGTTATATAATTTATTGCAAACGAAATTGTGAACATTTTAATTGCTTGGAAGTAATTAACATTTGATTCAGACCAAACGTTTACACATCATTAAAATATATCCGTCGGGTTTATATTTACATTTCTTGAAATTAGATGAAGTTTCTCTTTCGCCCACCGGTGCCTTAGCCGTTATAAACACACAACGGGACGGCGATTTCACGCACCTAGTGGAAAGCGGGGGGGGGGTGTCTACATATTTGTGACGATGTGTGACTTGTGGGGGGGGGGTGTTAGAGAAATGTGAAGTCACATCAAAACGAGCAACTTTAAATAAAAGTTCCACTTAAATATTTTATTTGTTACATGGTGTCTTACATGACTTCACACGTGTTACGATATTAGAATGCAGGCCTACACTAAATAAATACTTAAATGACAAAAAATTGATTTTAAACATGCTCTTTTTCAAATAAAATACAGCTTTTATGGGAAAAGCTTTGTGACGTCATCTTGGAGGGGGTGGTCTAAGATTTTGTGACGACGCTTTACGAGGGGGGAGGGGGAATGAACAATCTGCCAAAATCGCGTGACGTCATTTATGGACAGCCCCTTCTCGGGGCTGTCCGTAAATAACATTTCCCACCAAGAGGGGGGAGGGGATCGACCATTTGTGACGAAGGGGAGGGGTAGTATAAGAAATGTCACGTCACATCAAAACGCGTAACTTAAAATAAAAGTTGTACTTAAAAATTTGTCTGTTTACAATTTATTTAATGACGTTTTACATGGGCTTCGCGCGTCTTACGATATTAAAGTGCAGCCTTACACTAAATGCTAACTTAAACTTAAATGACAAAAGTGATTTGAAACATGCTAATTTTCAATTTAAAAAATGTTTTTTGGGGGAATGGGCATTTTTGTGACGTAATATTGGAAAAGAGGGGGGTGTCTAACTTTTAGTGAAGACGCGTGTCGTGGGGGGGGGGTGTGAAAATCGGCCATAATCGCGGGACGTCATTAATGGACTGTCCCAAAGCTTTGACCCCCCCCCCTTCCGAAAAAAAATCCGCATTTTGAAATATTTTAGTGCGCAATTTAATGTTCGTCACATTTCTTAAACATTTATGACGAGGGGGGGCCTCGTCATAAATGCGCGACCCCCTCCCCCACCCCCTTTTTAGGCGTGTGACGTCCTTTATGGGCGGCTTCAAAGAGTAAAACTAAAACCAATATCTTCTGACTCCGGCTTAATTTATTTTTTTTCAAATGGTGGGGGAGGGGGTGTGTGAGCGAATTTGTACGTACGCATGGGGGTCCCAAAAATGTACGGGATACAACGGGGGGAGGGGGGTACAAAAATACCAATTTTTTGCATATAAAATATGGATGGCCCCATACCCCAACGCCGTCGACTTAACAAAATTGCGAGATTGAGATTGTCCAACATGATAACATTAACTTTATCAAGGACAATGTCGGTATTGAGAGGGAGGGGGAAACAGCCATACCAGCTAGAAGGCTTGACAGGAAAGTCTCGGAAAGAGAGGCGGTACTTTGACATACCACCACAAGCCCTTGGGAAAGGACGCCTTCCCTCCCCTTCTCCGCTTTGCTCCTTCCACAATGGGATGGAGAAAGTAAGATTTTTCTTTTTTTAAAAAGTCACAGCATGCAGCAAAGGGATGCGAATTAGCTCACTCCTTTTTCTTGTCTTGGTCATTTTTGGTACTTGTAAGAGTCGCTTAATCCCTTGTGAAATGCACTAGTGATAGGTACTTCGATATGAGGCTATTTTTGACACAATCAGCGCCATAGGGTCTTTGAGTCATTTTTTTTTCAAGTACGGGACGTTAAGGTTCACTAAAAAATTAATTTTGCAAACTAGAAACTTCGGATCTACAAACGAATTACTGTTCTAATTGCGTAAATGAATGGGCTTTAGTGACATCTATTTTGTTTTTCATTAATTTTAGTATGTCGTAAAAAAACATTTGAATCAAAGAGATAGGACTAATTTAACATTTTCTTAAAAACTGTTCGTTGTGCAATTTTAAATCTCACTGGTATATCTGTAAAAATGTATCTCAGATGAACATGGAAAATTTAAAGTCTCTAAGTGCTCCATAACAGAGTTAAAATCGGCCAGAACGGAGACCTATCATTCTGTCATTTAAAAAATTGCAGAAATTGAAAGTAAATATAAATCGGAAACAGTATTATTTATCACTAATTGACTGGTAAGAAAAGCCTAATAAAATAAAAAATACTTAAAGCAATCAAGAGTCCTCTCAATAAATAGATTGTTTTATTGTCATATATTTAATTATAATAATATTAATTATATGAGCCATTTTATCAGATACTGCTATTTTCAAAGTAAAATCATGACTGTTCATCATGAAATTGTCTCTTCAATATTTGAATATTTAACAAATTATGTTTGGTCTTAATTTTTAAAAAAAAAGTGATTAATAATTATCAAAGTATTTATAACTTATTTTATATTTTACAAATTTAAAGATAAATTTGATATTCGCTTTTATTTAAAAAGTACTTAATTACATTTTTTTTCTTTTTATTAAAAAAAATTGATTTGTATTATAGTTTTATTTTTATAACATATTTATTTAATGTTAAAAAGACTTCGTAACATTTAATTTTACTTTAAATTTAAAGTTTAAATTTAGTTAGTTCTCAAAAGCATTTGACAGTTTTAAAGACCAAAAAAGGCTTAGACAAAAATGATCAAATAGATACAATATTACTAGACTTCTCAAAAGCATTTGACAAAGTTCACCACCTTAGTTTACTTAAAAAACTTAACTACTTTGGAATCTCAGGTTCCTTACATCACTGGATCCAAGACTTCCTTTTGGGCAGGGAGCAAACTGTTATAATTAATGGATCTAAATCTGCACCAATAAAGGTTAATTCAGGAGTTCCACAAGGAACTGTGCTAGGTCCCTTACTCTTTTTAATATATATAAATGATTTACCCAACAACATCTCAAATGGAACAAAAGTTAGGTTATTTGCTGATGATTGTATAATCTATAGAACAATTAAATCAGAACAAGATAGCAAAATTTTACAAAAAGACCTAGATGAATTGAGAGCAGCAGGTTGTCCTACTGCGGTCAGATTTTTTTATCTCCTGCAAAATCTTTATACCCGACTTGTTGCATCTACTCATCGTTGACAGGTACTTCAAAAACATATGAAATTGATACATGCTAACAAAGCCTTGTCTGACACAAGATGGTCAGCCTGACATTATGCTGTAAGGCAGAGGCGTCACTAGGGTTGGTGTCACCCGGGGCGCTAGCTCATGGTGTCACCCCCTCACGACTTAACCCACAGAACTCCTCCGAGTTTTCCAGTGCAAAATAACGGGAACATATAGAATTTTACATTTTGGTGTCACCCCCCTGATGGTGTCACCCGGGGCGGCCCGCCCCCACCGCACCCCCCTAGTGACGCCACTGCTGTAAGGTCTGTTAATAGCTCATACCATGAGAATATCGCAGCACTGGAAGAATTAGCAACGAATGAAAATCAGCCACGTGACTGCCGACTTGAAGAAGAAGGATTTCTAAAGGAAATTGAACAACTGGAAGTCGCTATTTTACTTGAAATTTGGGAAACAATTTTAGAAAGGAAGTATCTCATTGAGTTTGTTAAAAAAATAGCATTCTTAATTTTATTCCTATGAAGACAAAAGAAAGGAAAAGTCCGTGGTAAAAACAGTGTAAACAATCTTCAATACTATCAAACAAAAAAGAAAGCGTCAGTTTGATAAATGACATCAACAAAACAGTATTCTCCTGGAGAAAAAATTCAAGATTGAGGTATTTCTGGTAATCATTGACAAACTTTCTTAAGCCCTACAACATTGGTTAGGTGCATATAAATACATCCATGAGAAATTTGGCTTTCTTACAAACCTAACTGAGCTCAGCACTTTCGCCACCCGATGGGCAGCAGCCAAGTTAATGGAAGAACATTCAAGTGATTTCGAAGAAGGGGTCGGGTAAATCCGAAGCAACCGTTTCGTCCCCTCAATTTACTAGCAACGCCATCGAGCGGTGCCGGTTTAGGGCCAGGAGCGCCAGTACGGATTAGCAAAAAGTGCCGCGAAGAACGCATTGGACGCCAGCTCTGAGGAAACCTTCCAGTGGGGGTTGCACCCTAGGTAGGTCTTTGATGATCCCCCGGTCTGCGGCGGTCCTAACCATGGAGACCCGTGTGCTTTGCCGGGATGGCGCCAAAGTGGTAGCGGGTCGTAGTAGGAAATTCCACCACCTCCTTGTGAGGGCAACTTAGTGGGAGGCATCTTCGACTGTATGTCCTGGATGCCCAGGTGGCCGCTTCAGAAGCGACCGCTTTTTTTGGGAGGGGGGGGGTTCCTCAGCTGTTACATCCCTTTGGTGGCCAGATGGCTAAGGGGGTCTTCCGGGAAGAAGCATAAAGAGCACTAGGCTCGGGGCTTCTGATTTTCTTCCACATGTAGGTTCATGAGTGATTTCGAAGACTGTTTACCTTCAGAATTAGTCCAATTTTCAGAACTCTTAAAAAAGTTATTGTCCAGCCCCAGGCTCATGGTAAGGAAAAGGAATTAGCACAAAGCGAAACTCAAAAAACTTGCACATAGCTAAAAATTGTGCTGCTTTTGAATGAGCTATATTTCACACAGTCTTTTACAAATGTACACATCGCACTTCGCATCTATCTTTCAATGATGACATCAAACTGCAACTGAGAGCGATCCTTTTCAAAGTTGAAAAGAATATATAATGAGTTAGAATTTGCATGGGACGAAAAATGCTGAATATGCTCTCTCTAATGAGCATTGAAAAGTAACTTGTAAGCTTACTCAGCTTTATTGACTTGATTGAAAACTTCGCCATTTGAAAAATTCGCAAACGAAAGTTGTAGGTTGAAATAATAATCATACATATTTTTCAATAATTTTTGTTATTTCAAATAGAGAAAAGAATTCGTTACCTCATGATTTATTTTTTTTTAAATACGGAGTTTCGCGTAATACTATTCTTTACGGGGGCGCGTTCGAAGCACTAAACAGCGTAAGTCGGAATGGGACCGTCGTAACCGGAGGACTACCTGTATATAAACATGCATATCTATGCTTTCACGCCTTTAATAAATATATATATAAAAAATATTACACTCAAAGACATTGAAATCATAATTTTCCTCAAGAAAAATATCGACAAAGAAAACCCATCTTTTGATTTTTTTCTTTGGGAAGGGGGGGGGTGATAAAATCGTATTCCCCCCCACCCCACTGTGGGTGGGAGGGAGTCGTGAGGTGGGATTCGTTCATGCTGTCGGTGTGTCCAAGCCCAAATGGCTTTATATCTTTTAAAACAGAAGACACTGCCCCTTTCATTCCAGCCTTTTTTAAAGATCTCTCTGCTGCGACTATTTCTTTTCTTTTTTTCCTAATTTGTTTTAATGTTGTTCCTGTGTTGGGACTGTTTTATTATTGCAAGTTAACTGATATTTTTTAATAAGAATTTTCGCGTTTAACGTATTTCATTGTATTTCTTAATTTCTTTCTAGATTAAAAAAATTGTCATCTTTTTTTTTCTGACATAAAATCGTACACAGTAAAATTTTAGGCTCGGGTGTCACCCCCTGACGGGTGTCACCCGGGGCGGCCCGCCCCCCCCCGCCCCCCCAAGTGACGCCACTGGAACCCATTGAACCCAGTTGAAAAAGGCAACAACAAAAAGTAACCCAAAAAAAGTAATTTACATATGAAGGAGAAGATAAAGGATTTGTAGATGCACAAGAAAACATTTAGCACATATTTTTCAAACCAGATTGTTTACATTCAATCATGTCGATGGACAGTCACCTTGAACAATTACTATGGCATCATGACTCGTTTTGGATTTCTTTACAAATTTCATCAATTACAAAAAAAAATGATCTACAACATTGTTGTATGAATCTCGAGAAAAGCTCACAGCCTGCTAAAGTAAGGATCGTGAGGGTTTCATGCTTGCTGAAGAGTTGCAATAAAGGGCGGATTAATACTGAACGGGGCCCCTGGATGCAATTCAAACTGGGGCCCTATTCACCCATCGTCCCTTTAAATAAAATTATTTCTAGCAGCTAATATAAGACTGTAACTTGTAACTAAATAGTCCATTGGGTCCTTGCTCATGCTTTGTACTACGGGATCGGCCTTCCCATAAAAAAAAAGATTATTCATGAAGAAATATAACACCAAGATATAACTGTATGCTGGTATCCTAAAATTAAATGTAATAAATAATTAAATATTTAAAAAATCTTTTTTTAAAAAGGACACGCCTTTAACAAAATCACTACTTTTAGTTATGTCTCATATATAAGGGATTTATAGTCAAAAACTTTGTTTTTACAGCTATTTTTTAAAACTTATAATAAAAACTCTTTAAAATTCACGTATGAAGCCCACAGATCTTTTTAAATCCCTTATATTAACTTCACCGCCGTCTCTGTCTCTCTCTCTGTCTTGGGCTCGGCGGGCGGGCGGAAAAACAGAAGTCGAAAATGACCCACTTCCCATGATCCGATCGAACTGAAATTTGGCACACGGACCCGTCTAACCTAACAATGCATTGTATCAAAATTTCAGATCGATCGCACGTACCGTATTTAAATTAATGCATTTTTAGTTTATCCTTATATGAGGTATGTAATTTAAATTCACATTTGTTATTGTTTTTTTGCCACGTGAAATTTTGAGCTGACGCATTGAGGCGACCCAACGAAACGACGGGCGCTTTTGTTTACATTTTACGTGTCACTCTGAGCTCGGTCAAGCGAATCGGTGACCAGACTTTTCCCCTCTCCCCCCCACCCACCCCTCCCCCACCCACCCCCCCCACTAGGGTTATGATGCAAAGTTGAGTTAAGACAGATTCAGTCTGTAAATGTTTGAAAATGATCAATACTGTTAGTTATGTCTCATATATAAGGGATTTATAGTCAAAAACTTTGTTTTTACGGGTTTGTTTTATTAAATCCCTTATATTAACTTCGCGGCCGTCTCTGTCTCTCTCTCTCTGTCTTGGGCTCGGCGGGCGGAAAAACAGAAGTCAAAAATGACCCACTTCCCATGATCCGATCGAACTGAAATTTGGCACACGGACCCGTCTGACCTAACAATGCATCGTATCAAAATTTCAGATCGATCGAACGTACCGTAATTAAATTAATGCATTTTTAGTTTATCCTTATATGAGGTATGTAATTTAAATTCACGGTTTGTTATTGTTTTTTTTGCCACGTGAAAGTTTGAGTGACGCATTGAGGCGACCCAACGAAGCGACGGGCGCTTTTGTTTACATTTTACGTGTCACTCTGAGCTCGGTCAAGCGAATCGGTGACCAGACTTTTCCCCTCTCACCACCCCACCCCCCCCACTAGGGTTATGATGCAAAGTTGAGTTAAGACAGATTCAGTCTGTAAATGTTTGAAAATAATCAATACTGTTAGTTATGTCTCATATATAAGGGATTTATAGTCAAAAACTTTGTTTTTACGGGTTTGTTTTATTAAATCCCTTATATTAACTTCGCGGCCGTCTCTGTCTCTCTCTCTCGTCTCTGGGCTCGGCGGGCGGAAAAACAAAAGTCGAAAATGACCCACTTCCCGTGATCCGATCGAGCTGAAATTTGGCACACGGACCCGTCTGACCTAACAATGCATCGTATCAAAATTTCAGATCGATCGAACGTACCGTAATTAAATTAATGCATTTTTAGTTTATCCTTATATGAGGTATGTAATTCAAATTCACGGTTTGTTATTGTTTTTTTCCCACGTGAAAGTTTGAGTTGACGCGTTGAGGCGACCCATCGAAGCGCCGGGGCACTTTTGTTTACATTTTACGTGTCACGCTGAGCTCGGTCAAGCGAATCGGTGACCAGACTTTTCCCCTCTCACCCCCCCCACCCCCAGGGTTATGAAGCAAACTTGAGTTAAGACAGATTCAGTCTGTAAATGTTTGAAAATAATCAATACTGTTAGTTATGTCTCATATATAAGGGATTTATAGTCAAAAACTTTGTTTTTACGGGTTTGTTTTTTTAATCCCTTATATTAACTTCACCGCCGTCTCTCTCTGTCTGTCTGTCTGTCGTCATCTCATCATGTCATGGGCGGGCGGGCGGAAAAACAAAAGTCGAAAATGACCCACTTCCAGTGATTCGATCAAGCTGAAATTTGGCACACGGACCCGTCTCACCTAACAATGCATCGTATCAAAATTTCAGATCGATCGAACGTACCGTAATTAAATTAATGCATTTTTAGTTTATCCTTATATGAGGTATGTAATTCAAATTCACGGTTTGTTATTGTTTTTTTCCACGTGAGTTTGAGTTGACGCTTAGACGTCGACCGTCGTGCCGACACCCCCTCACGACCCATCCCCCGTTAAAAGACAGGGGACATCACTCGGTGTCAGTCCGTAAATATTTGTGGCTTTGAAACATAATCAATACTTGTTAGTTATGACTAAAATATAAGGGATTTATAGTAGAAAACTTTGTTTTTACGGGTTTGTTTTATTTACCATTTTTTTTATACCAAACACCTCATTAAGCGCCCGCCCAACGTTTTAAACGACGGTGTTATGTTCACGTGGTGAACTCATGGATGTCAACAAAGCAGACGGGTACCGATGCTTATATATAGACTAGAGATAAACTAAAAATACAATAATTTAAATACGTTGCATTCGATCGATCTGAAATTTTGATACAATGCATTGTCATCCAAGATCTATCTGTGGTAAAATGTTTAGATCTCTAGGACCATCAGAAGTGGTATACATTTACGTTTCAAGTTTCGAAGGAAGGATGGATGGATGGATGGATGGATACAACATACAAACATTGTGACTTAAATATAAGTTATAAATGTAAAAAAAAACTTTTTTTAAAAAGGACACGCTTTTATTTACATATAGAAATTGCACTAAATATATATAATACAAAAAAAAACATTTTCCCCTAACTGAAAATTGAACCTCGTACCCCCATGTCGGCAATCGATCACGCTTTATTTCGGCCAGCAAGACTTGATGTTGATAGTACTTTTTAAAGTTATAATAATTGTATCCCTCTAGGGCGAATTGAGGCATGGTTCATTGACGCAAGTGATAATATTTTATATAGACAATAAGTAAAATGTAAAAAAATCTTTTTTTAAAAAGGACACGCTTTTATTTACAAACATTTACAGACTGAAACGCGCTGATCTCCCCTGCCCTTGATGTAAACACGGGAATTCGTTAAACCAGGGCTGGAGTGAAACCAGTGAGCCGTGGAGGTCAACTCTACCAGACTACTACTATACATTCGAAATAGTGATAAATAGAGATAAACTAAAAATTGATTAATTTAATTACGGTACATTCGATCGATCTGAAATTTTGATACAACGCATTGTCATCCAAGATCTATCTGTGGTAAAATTTTTAGATCTCTAGGACCATCAGAAGTGGTATAATTTTACGTTTCAAGTTTTGAAGGAAGGACGGAAGGAAGGGTGGATGGATACAACATACAAACATTGTGACTTAAATAAAAGCGTGTAAAAAGACAAATGAAAATTTAATTTAATTTTAATTATCTACATCTTTTTTTTAGTTTTAGGATTGTCAATTGTATAAATAAAACTAATTATTGATGGTCCAATGTTGTTATAGAGCAAACATTTAATTTTTAAATTCCTTTTATTTTAATATATGCAGAATTGCAAATTTTTGCATGGGTCTCAGCCCCTCATTTGCTGCCTTGGGCCGGGGCCCCGCATATCGCATGCTGCCTTGGGCCCCGCATACCCTAGGGCCGGCCCTGCAGACATTATAGGATTCAAGTTGCATGCCACTTGGTTTCGACCCTAAACTATGGATAAAATGTAATGACAACTGAGTATTCTACTACCAAGGATAGGATAGTATAGCAATACTAAATAGTTCTCGGCAAGAATTGTGTGAAAGACGATGACTTAAAAACTTATTTTAGTTAACAAGGCAATTAGCTGTTTTATTGACCGATTCGTACTTTGGTCCTATGGGTTTTAAGAAGGATAAAACCAACACGTTATCACCATTAAAAAATTTGATAAGGAGAATCATATATATAAACACCCTCAATTATGACTGACTGGCTCATGCCGTCACGCTAAGGGACATCACTCTGCTTTTTTAAAAATTGAAAATATAGATGTAAAAAGCATAATCATTTTGGTTTCCAGATTAATATTAACAATTACGTCATTGTTTTATAAGGATTGTTAATTATAAAATACTTTGTGTACATTTCAGGAATATTTCGTATTTATCATACCAGGATAACTTACTTTGGCTTTTGACAAAAACAAAAGAAGGGGCGTTACAACCCCTATTCTAAAACTAGGTTGTGCTTCGGCGCCCACAATTTCCAAAAACCCAAGTAACTTATCTATGGTTTTGTTCTACCTCCCATTTTCCACAGCGGTGATAATTATATGGTTTTGTTCTACCTCTCACTTTCCCCCAGCTGGCGCTAATTCTATGGTTTTGTTTTACCTGCCACTTTCCCCAGCCTGCGCTAATTCTATGGTTTTCTTTTACCTCCCACTTTCATCAGCCGGTGCTAATTCTATGGTTTTGTTCTACATCCCTCTTTCCCCAGCCTGCGCTAATTCTATGGTTTTGTTCTACCTGCCAATTTCCCCAGCCGGCGCTAATTCTATGGTTTTGTTCTACCTCCCAATTTCCCCAGCCAGTGCTAATTCTATGGTTTTGTTCTACCTCCCACTTCCCCCAGCCAGCGATAAATCTATGGTTTTGTTCTACCTCACACTTTCCACAGCCGGCGCTAATTATATGGTTTTATTCCGCCTCCCACTTTTCCCTAGCCGCCGATAATTCTATGGTTTTGTTCTAACTTCCACTTTCCCCAGCAGGCGCTAATTCTATGGTTTTGTTCTACCTTCAAATTTTGCAAGTAAGCGCTGATTTTATGGTTTTGTTCTGCCTCCCACTTTCCCTAGCCGCCGATAATTCTATGGTTTTGTTCTACCTGCAACTTTCCCCAGCCGGAACTAATTTTATAGTTTTGTTCTACATCTCACTTCCCCCAGCAGGCGCTAATTCTATGGTTTTGTTCTACCTCCAAATTTCGCCAGCCAGCGCTAATTCTATGGTTTTGATCTACCTCCCACTTTCCCCAGCCGGCGCTAATTCTATGGTTTTATTCTACCTGCCCCTCTCCCCAGCCGGCGCTAATTCTATGATTTTGTTCTACCTCCCACTTCCACCAGTAAGCGCTAGTTCTATGGTTTTGTTCTACCTCCAACTTTCCCCAGCCAGCGCTAATTCTATGGTTTTGTTATGCCTCCCACTTTTAAAAGCCGGAGATAATTCTATGGTTTTGTTCTACATCCCACTTTTACAAGTCGGCGCTAATTCTATGGTTTAGTTCTACCTCCCACTTTCCCCAGCCAGCGTTAATTCTATGGTTTTGTTATACCTCCCACTTTCCCTAGCCAGCGTTAATTCTATGGTTTTGTTATAACTCCAACTTTCCTCAGGCAGTGTAAATTCTATGAATTTCTTCTACCTCCCACTTTCCCCAGCCGGCGCTAATTTTATGATTTTGTTCTACCTCTCACTTCCCCCAGCAGGCGCTAATTCTATGTTTTTGTTCTACCTCCCACTTTCCCCAGCCAGCGCTAATTCTATGGTTTTGTTCTACCTCTCACTTTCCCCAGCCAGCGTTAATTCTATGGTTTTGTTCTACCTCTCACTTTCCCCAGCCAGCGCTAATTCTATGGTTTAGTTCTACCACCCACATTCCCCAGCCAGCGCTAATTCTATGGTTTGTTCTACCTTCCCACTTTCCCCAGCCAGAACTAATTCTATGGTTTTGTTCTACCTCCCACTTTCCCCAGCCAGCGCTAAGTCTATGGTTTTGTTCTACCTCCCACTTTCCCCAGCCAGCGCTAATTCTATGGTTTTGTTCTACCTCCCACTTTCCCCAGCCAGCACTAATTCTATGGTTTGTTCTACCTCCCACTTTCCCCAGCCAGAACTAATTCTATGGTTTTGTTCTACCTCCCACTTTCCCCAGCCAGCGCTAAGTCTATGTTTTTGTTCTACCTCCCACTTTCCCCAGCCAGCGCTAATTCTATGGTTTTGTTCTACCTCCCACTTTCCCCAGCCAGCGTTAATTCTATGGTTTTGTTCTACCTCCCACTTTCCCCAGCCAGCGCTAATTCTATGGTTTAGTTCTACCACCCACATTCCCCAGCCAGCGCTAATTCTATGGTTTGTTCTACCTCCCACTTTCCCCAGCCAGCACTAATTCTATGGTTTAGTTCTACCTCCCACTTTCCTTGGGAAAGTTGTTGCTTTTTGTTGGGTTTTTTTTGGGGGGGTGGGTGGGGGTTGGGGGTGGGGACGGGTTCCCGTAATCACTATTGTGTATCTTAACCTCGGTGTACTACTGACTAGTTCTTCACACAAAAAATATCTTTACTTTTTATTCCCTAAAAGTAGGTGAGACTGCAAAGCCAGATTGGCTTTTTAAGCCAAATCTGATTATTTTGGCTTTTTTCAAACGTGTTGGCGGCAAAAAATTTTTTTTTGCTTTTTGGCTCTTTCTTGGATTTTTTTTTAATTTAAAAAAGTATTATTATTATTATTTAATGTAGCTCAGTCTTGGCTGTTTTAAAGTAAAATTTTATTTTTAATTTTTAAAAATTAATATAATTTTAATCGTGAAAATGAACAAATGGAGCAACTGTATTATTTTTGCGTGTCACAATGCCCAGGCGCCAAAGGTAAAATCACAGGAAACAACAACCTTTCAATAGGTGTGTGGTATGTGACATTTAAGTTTAATGGTTATTTATGTGTGAACAGGAATGTTGAAAAAAAGGAAACCTTGTACATCAGGTGGTTACCAAGGCACATTATCCTTGAAGAGGGTATTAATGGTAACAAGTTTTGTTGCTAACTGGTGAATGTAGACGTTACATGCAGGCACTGCAGTGTTAGTTTAATTCAGTGTAGATATAATTTCCTAACAGCTTTTAAAGGCAGCAGTGTAGCATGGGTTTCGGTCGCTTGGGGCAGATGCCGTATTCGCGCCCCACCCCAATTAAAAAATAAAATGCTGAAAAAAGAGCTCTCCTTTCTTAATGGAATATTGCAATCCACCATCATTTACCCAAATCGACAACAAGGAATGTACCGCCCCGTAACAAAGGTCTGTCTGGGCATTTGCCCTCCTTTCACCCCTTTTTTAATGACACCTTGACTTTTTTCTTCTATTTTCCCCTGGCAACCCTGCTCACAATGTCAATCTCCCGTTTCTTGGTTTAAAAAAAGAGAGAGAACATTTTATTTAGAAGTGCTGTAATTATTTTTAATTAGTATTATATATTTTTAATTATATTCCTTCTCTTCAACAGTCAAAGCAAATTTTATTGGTATTCAAAAAAAAACTAATAAATATAATATCTAAAACTGGAGCCTTTTTCACTAAGTTTGTCATTGGAACTTGATTTAATCCTGGCATATAAATAACAGGTAATCAAGAATCCATCTAATTTTTGTTCTTATTAATGTATGAAGATAGATTGATAGAGCTACAAATAAAGAAACCAGAACATACTTTTTTTTGGTTTGATGATTCTGTAACACTGCACATAACAAAAACATAAGAAATTGTTTAGAAACACTGACCAGTAACAAAAGAATTTTATAAAACAAAAAATATTCATTAAACTCTGGAAAGTTTACTCTCACACTATTCACATTTCCAACGATAACATAAATACTCTTATGTTTGCTGGATTGTAAATAACTAACATCTTTGTTGGTTTTTTGGAAATTCTTCTTTACAGAATAATCAAATTCTTTCAAGTCTACACCAAATAAAATTCATTTTTACTAAAATAAACTAGAGAGTGGTGAGACCCGTGTGAATAAAACGGTCAAGGAATGGATTTTATCATAAAGTGAATTATAATTTTAAAGAATGAGGAACAATTTAATTTAAAATAGCATCTTTATTTTAATTTCCTAAATTATTTTATATCATCATTTGTTTCAAGCAGAGATTTTAGTACAATTTGTTATTTTTAATGTTCCATTTACTTTTATCCCTAGTAAGGTCTCTCCAAATCTTTTATTTAGAAATCATTCAATTTATAATCATTTTTTTTTAAAATTTAGATTAACTTCAAAATTATAATATTAAATTTAATGATTTTCAGTATTCCCACTAGCAACATTTTATGTCTGTGTGCTATGTATCGTAATTACAGATGGCAGTTTCAATGAAGTGGCACACCAATATTTTACAGTAAAAGAAAATTAACAATTTGATTTCATTCTTTCTTATGTCAAACTTGTTTCTTTATTCTGATCAAATAAACTGAAATAATTTACTCTCGACACCAAATGACATTGTTATTCATTACTTCTTTTATTTAACATATCATGGGATCTCACCAGCTCATACACTTAAATTGGAAAGGGCTCACTGTAAAATATTTTATTTTACCAAACAAGAAACTAAAAATAAATTGTTGACAATCAAAATCAAGTTGTTTCTCTTTTCATTGATGGTAAAAGAAAACTCCAAAACCTTGGGAGAAATTTTATTTTAATCTCTAAAAAATTACAAGTAAGATTCACTGATCAAGTCCTCCACAGTTTGTCTTGATAATCAAGTGCTAAGGGGAGAATATGTCAGCCAAAACACTTTTTCTACAAATTTTTTCACTTGATTTTATGACAAAACTAGAAAAAATTAAGAAAGACTGTAATCATCAACTTTTCTTTGCTTATTGCACAAACAAACACAGCTTGAATACCATACAGTACCTTTAGTATTAAAACATGAATTTGTTGATTGACTTAAGTTAAAACTCAATAATCTTGAATGGAGCCAGTATTGTATACCAAATCTGTACAGATATAAAAGATTTAAGAGCAAATCTTCAAGTTCGAGAATTGCATACAGATATGTTCAGATCTTAGATCCCACCACTTTATTAGGAGTGTCATAGTCATACACCATCCCATAGTTAAACATAGTCACGTTATTGTATTTAACTACAAATTTTCTAGTAAACAGTGACGATCTATTGCTTTTAAAGAAGAATAAGACACACATTGTTGCCTGGGAACAAAATGGGGACAGTAACATAGCTTAAAAGCAGTCAATAAAAAAGATCACAAATTATTTTCCTCATTAGTAAAAATAAAAATTTATTAATACAGTTGGTGTTTTCAGATTTTTAATGAAAAACTGAATTAAAATCCTCCCAAGATTTTAAGATGCATCAATTACATAATTTTAGATTATTTATTTTTTTTCAATAAAATGATTGTTGCTTTTTTAAAACCCTTTATTCTCTTTAGAAAGTCTTACAAAATAGACAGGTGTTCAAGCTTCTAAACAGTTACTTTGTTTTCTTTAATAAAAAAAAATTATAGTTACATTATTGAGCGGCAAAACACATAAGATTGCACATTTCACTAGATGAACTCTCTTTAAAAACATTGAATTACAGGTGGTGTTTTTTTCCCCCTTCAAACAAATGTTCTCTTTTTTTCTTAGTATTGTACACAAACCAATGATTTTTGACCACCTAAGGCACAAGTGGGTGATGGCCTGGACAAGTAATACAAGTAGCTGGTAGAGATAGACATCATTCTTTTGTACACAAAAAAAAAGCATTGTAGGGAACATAAAAAGAAGCACCAGACACGCACAGATTTACATCACGCATGTGCATCCCAACACAGAACAAGATTAATAAATGAAGTAAGCTATATGTATAATATACATTGGACAGAGTTAAGTGCTTTGTGTTAACTGAAAAGTTCATCAAAATAGTTTGATATTTTTATGATTTTTTTTTCCTTTTTAATTAATTTTTAAAATAAATGCTTAAATATATGACAGGTATAAATAAAATCTTGCGATAAAAAATTGCATAGTTATAAAATAGCACCAGTTTTAATCCATTTTAATCCGCGGGTGAAAATCAAAGTATGCGTGTAATGGATCAGCAGAAGTATTCATTTACTTAAATGACAATGAGATTTTTCTTAAATGACAACCATTTTATTTAACTGAAAATAAAAAAAAGTAATGATATCATTAATAGTCTAAATTAATTAAAATGCATAATTGGATACCCACTATAACACTCTCTTAATACAGACACTGCATCTACTGACGCGGTTTCGCAAATTGCCTGACTTGAGGGTCTGGCTGACTGGCTGTGTGAATTGCTGGTTCACTTCTATAGTGGAAAGCCAGAAGCTGTATTTATTGGCAAAGTAGTGGCAGGTGCCACGGGCTCCATTACATTCTATGAAAGGCGTGGCGCGGAAGTCCTCCAGGCAGCTACCAGGGCTGGAGAGAGACTGACCACCTCCGCCAGGGCCAGCTGCTGTATGCTGTTGAAGAGAAAATTTGGTTTATTGTTAAGTAATCTGTAGTTTAAGAGTTTTTTTCCACACTTTATTTTCCTCTAGTTAAATTTTTTATTTTCAAACACATTTTTTTTATGTTCACTGTCTTTTTCAAATGATATTATAGATTGGGCCATCCATATATTAGCGTAATCAAAAGTTGTATTTTCGACCCCCCCCTCCCCCCTGTTGCATCCCATACATTTTCAGGACCCCCTCCCCAATGCCTACGTACACATTCGCTCACCCCCCCCCTTGAAAAAATTAATTTTAAGCCAGGATCAAAAGATATTGGTCTTTACACTTTGAAGCCGTCCATAAATGACTTCATGCGGTTTTAAAAAAAAAGGGGGGGGGGTCACGCATTATTGATGATGTGTGATGAGGGGGAGGAGTGTTTAAGAAATGTGACGTCACATCAAAATGCTCAACTTTAAATAAATGTTCCACTTAAATATTTGATTTCTTGAAATTTATTTAATGAAGTTTTCAATGGATTCACACGTGTTACGATATTAGAGAGCAGCCTTACACTAAATACATACTTAAACTTTAATGACAAAAAAATTGATTTGCAACATGCTAATTTTCAATTAGAAAATATGGCTACTAGGGTGGGGGGGGGGTCACAGCTTTAGGGCGTCCATAAATGACGCCACGCGATTTTGGCCAATTTTCACCCCTCCCCCCCCTGGACACGCATCGTCACAAAAAAGTTAGACCCCCTCCAATATCACGTCACAAAATGTCCCCCCCCATCCCCTGTAAAAGCAATTTTTTAATTTGAAAATAAGCATCTTTCAAAACTATTTTTTGTCATTTAAGTTTAAATATGTATTTAGTGTAAGGCTGCACTCTAATATTGTAACACGCGTGAAGCCCATGTAAAACGTCATTAAATAAATTGTAAATAAATTGATATTGGGTATTGAAGTGCCATATGTAATTAATATTTCCTAATAATTTCTTGGGAATAATTTCTAGTTTTTTAAAATAAAAATTCATAGATAATATCTTTCAAACATTATTGACTACAGTTCCCTGCACCCAAAAATGAGACTTGAGTCACCATTTGGTTTAGCAATCACCCCTTAGGAATGACTTAGGAAAGGTTGCTCATTTCAGGCAGTGTGTGATAATGGACAATATTTGCAACTTGTTTTTAAGAATATAATGAAAATTACCATAGCGAAGGAGTAACCGATCCATAATGTTGACCACCCTTCAGGACAATCAGGCACAGAAACTGTCTGGCTGTGAATGGCAATGACATTGGATGGCACATCGCACACAACACATCGACTGATATATTGCTGGATCTCACTCTCAGCAACAGGCATCATGGGAATAGGGGCGTTGGTCGACAGCCAGTAAGAGCGGTCATTACGGGAGGCGTAGTTGCAAACGTTGTTTATATTGCAGAACAGGAAAGGCATAGTGCTGAATCGTTGTAGACAGGAGCCTGCCCAACCTGAAATTTCAAGAAACAGTTTCGCGTTACAAAGTTTCACTGTTATGAGCTTACATTGTTCTATTGTCATTTCCTTTTTATTTGTATATATCATGTATAATAGGACTGTGATAAAGCTTTTAAATAAAATACAAAATATACAAACAAAGTACATTATATAGTATGTTTTAATAATTTAAATATAATTTTAATACTTATGTAAGTAATGTATGTTAATTGTACTGATGAAGACATTAGCCAAAATGTTTACTTTATTATTAGTTAAATAATAAAGTTTGAATTTATTGTTTTCATTTCACAATTTGTTTGTGTATTTTGTATTTTATTTGGTATAGAAGTATTAGCTTGATCATTAAGTTAGCAGCATCAAGTCCCTCGTTTAATGCATAGGAATGATGTCCCTACTAAGAAATAAAAACATTAACTTTGGGAGCCTGTCATTTTTTAAATCCCTTATATTAACTTCACCGTCTTGTATCTCTGTCGGTCTGTCATGGTCCCGCCCGCCAAAAAACAAAAGTAAAAAATGACCCTTTTCCCGTGATCCTATTGAGCTGAAATTTTGCACATAGACTTTTGTCACCTGACAATGCATTGTATCAAAATTGATACATTGATCAAATGTATCCTAATTAATTTAATGAATTTTTAGATTATCTCTATATAGCATGTAAATGTTTTTGATAGGCTGTATTATATTGAACAAACTTTTATAATATTTTCCCGATCTGTAAATGTTTATCTTATCTTATCTTATCTTATCTATTACAGCAGCTCCTTCTTTACAGAAGACTATTGTGTCCTACGCTTATCTATGGTTTGTGCCTAGTCCTGCATTCTTATTAGAGTTTTAAAAGTTGATAAAGCGTTGGTTTTCCTGGTTTCTTAAGCCAAGACAGGCAAATGTTACCTTTCTTCTTAGAGTTTTAAAAGTTGATAAAGTGTTGCTTTCCTGGTTTCTAAAGCCAAGACAGGCAAATTTTACCTAAGTCCTGGTGATGAGATTTCTCATTTCCTTCAATGTACAGTAAGCTGTAACCGTCCCAGAGCTTGGTGTGTTCAGGAGCACATGAGGGAACGTCCTTCGACTGGCTATGGTGAACCAATAAGTAGCCTGTTGGTGCAGTGATACCCGGGGGTCCTGGCTGACCTGGATTGCCCTTGGGTCCATCACGTCCTGTTAGATCATGTCAACACAGTTGCAAAAGTCAATCCTAATATTCTTCATGACATAATTAAAATCAAGCAATGAGTACAGTGTAGAATAATAGGCACCTCAGAACCAACACTTGATTTTAAAAAATGATTTCGATGCAAATTAGGAGAGCAGACCTCAGATTAGGAGGGGAGAAATCCTTGAAATGTAGCGCTTTTAAAAAAAATTGTAACAAAGCATAGTTTAAATTTTAAAAAAAAGAAACAATTTTTTATTACCTGGACCACCACTAACACCTGGAACACCATTAAGACCTCGAGGACCTGGCTCACCCTTTTCACCAGGGATTCCATCTATACCCATGTCACCCTTAGGTCCATCTAAGCCAGGAAATCCTAAAATAAAAAGATTCATAATTTTTAAAGCACAAGTATTGTATTTCTTTTATAAACCTGTAATGAATATAAATTGTTTAATTCCTGCAGTTTCTCTGCTTAGCTCCATAAAATAGAATGCACTACTATACGGTTCCACTCATGTAAATTCACCTAAGAAGTCCCATCTATACATAACTTACTGTATAGTTCCACCTACGTAGATTCACCATGAATTTCCTTATCGAGATTCACCTACATGGAATCAAATATGAAGTTCCATTTATGTAGACCTCTATAGTTACATCTTTGTTGACTCAGAGCGTTGTTCCAGGGTAATGTAAGAAGTTTGGTGTAATACAGCTTGCATGTCAAATCCTTTGCAAGCTAAACAGCACTGGAAAAGCTGGGTAGAATCCCAATCCAAATTTGCTGAACCAAATCAGCCCATCATATGTTTGATGCTTCCCAACATATGTTTGGTGCTGCCCATCATATGTTTGATGCTGCCCATCATATGTTTGATGCTTCCCAACATATGTTTGGTGCTGCCCAACATATGTTTGATGCTTCCCAACATATGTTTGGTGCTGCCCAACATATGTTTGATGCTGCCCATCATATGTTTGATGCTTCCCAACATATGTTTGATGCTTCCCAACATATGTTTGGTGCTGCCCAACATATGTTTGATGCTGCCCATCATATGTTTGATGCTGCGCATCATATGTTTGATGCTGCCCATCATATGTTTGATGCTTCCCAACATATGTTTGGTGCTGCCCAACATATGTTTGGTGCTGCCCATCATATGTTTGATGCTGCCCATCATATGTTTGATGCTGCCCATTATATGTTTGGTGCTGCCCATCATATGTTTGACACTGCCCATCATATGTTTGATGCTGCCCATCATATGTTTGATGCTGCCCAACATATGTTTGATGCTGTCCAACACGTACAGGATCATGAACAGAAGCTGGCTTACCTAGAGTCAATGGCGGGGTTTGCAGAAGGAACTATATTCAAGAAGGAGAATATTCAAGGTCAGATCTGCAAACTTTCATTTTTTTTGGGGGGGGGGAGGGGATATTGCATAGAATATCAATGCACAGCAAGAAGTTATAAAGACGTCTCCAGAAAGTGTTCACCGTGCACTGAAGAGGTGTAAACTTGTGGGGGCATGATGTGGAAGTATTCTCCTTATGTCAATCTCAAGTAAAGAAGAAAGTTATATCCCCCTGATGGATGCCATCTTGGATGGAATCAGCAAAATGAAACAGATCAGATGTAAGAAAACAATGCAGTCAATTCATTTTCACATTAAGGTAAGAGGCAACAAAAGAGCAGACTCTCTGGCAAAAGAAAAAAAATCTGCAGCTCAACCAAAACCTAATTTTCCCAAAGACTTTTATAGGAGACCACTTTAGGAAAAAATTATACTAGGTGTGGGCCAACAACATGATTGTCAGAAGGTTGCAAGCAAGCAAACACGCACCAGCCTAGCTGAACAGACCAATGGTGAAAACTGATTTATCAACACCAGAGGCATGATGACACAAATGAGAAAGGAGCATCGTGTCAACTTGTACTATAACAGGCAAGGCCACAACCAAAGGCTTTAACTGCAAGAACAGCAGGTAAGCCCCTGAAACATGTTACCTCCCTGGCCCAAATAAGGGAAGAGACTCCTTTGTTCAGATGATATGACAGATACAGCACTGTTGAGCAGACCTCACAGGTCTACATGGTTCAAACCAAGGCTTTTAGTGAGTACTAGACGCCCCGCGGCGTAGCATACGCTGCAACCTTGCTCATGGAGAGTGCAAAGAAAGTGGAGAAAGAACGGACACAAACTACAGCACGAAGAAATCAAAACAACACGAGTGAAGTGGTTGGGAACTGCGGACTCATTGTTTGTTTCGAGACATTAGCATTGTGGTTATCTACATGCCCACCACCCTTTATCACATTAGCTTGCCAACAATAAACTGTGATTTGCCGACCCATAGCGAGGGTCAGCCATGTTGGCAATAAAGGGGTAAAAAAACGGGCACAAACACACAACATACATAAATTATTTTTTTTTGCTGGGGCTTGAACCCAGGACCTTCCCCGTATAAGGCGGACGTGATAACCAGTACACTACGAATCTCATGTTATTCTGTGAAGGAACAATGCAAGTGAACGCAAGGACCATTGTTGGTCTCTAAACATTGGTCGAAACCCAGCAAGGGTCATTCATCATGCTCGTTTGTACATACTTGCGAGGTGTCTCACATGGTCACGTAAAGAGAATTATATATGTAGATTAAGTATTTAGAATATGTATCTCAGTCAGGTTCAGTTATACTGAAACAAAAATGATGACCACACTAATGTGGTCCCCTCAACTTGAATCCACCTCTGTAGACCCACGTAATATTCCCCATTATTCTTTTGAAGATCTATATTTTCCTACTTATATTTACTGCTTATATATATTTAAATCTAGTAAATTAAGTTAAGTCATCAAAACTATCTGGCCACACACATCCGTAACTGAACCAAATCAAACTTTATGTTGGCTAAAACTATTTGGTCATACATCCATAACTGAACCAAATCAAACTTTATGTTGGCTAAAACTATCTGGCCACACACATCCATAACTGAACCAAATCAAACTTTATGGTATGTTGGCTAAAACTATTTGGTCACACACATCCATAACTGAACCAAATCAAACTTTATGTTGGCTAAAACTATCTGGCGCCACACACATCCGTAACTGAACCAAATCAAACTTTATGGTATGTTGGCTAAAACTATCTGGTCACACACATCCGTAACTGAACCAAATCAAACTTTATGTTGGCTAAAACTATCTGGTCACACACATCCGTAACTGAACCAAATCAAACTTTATGTTGGCTAAAACTATCTGGCCACACACATCCGTAACTGAACCAAATCAAACTTTATGTTGGCTAAACCTATCTGGCCACACACATCCGTAACTGAACCAAATCAAACTTTATGTTGGCTAAAACTATTTGGTCACACACATACGTAACTGAACCAAATCAAACTTTATGTTGGCTAAAACTATCTGGCCACACACATCCGTAACTGAACCAAATCAAACTTTATGTTGGCTAAAACTATCTGGCCACACACATCCGTAACTGAACCAAATCAAATTTTATGTTGGCTAAAACTATCTGGCCACACACATCCGTAACTGAACCAAATCAAACTTAATGGTATGTTGGCTAAAACTATTTGGTCACACACATCTGTAACTGAACCAAATCAAACTTTATGTTGGCTAAAACTATCTGGCCACACACATCCGTAACTGAACCAAATCAAACTTTATGTTGGCTAAAACTATCTGGCCACACACATCCGTAACTGAACCAAATCAAACTTTATGGTATGTTGGCTAAAATGATGTGTCCTTTACCCTCCATCCCTTTTTGTCCTGGTGGGCCTCTTGGTCCTGGTAATCCACGTTCTCCCTTCTCTCCGGGGAGACCTTGTGGGCCTGGTGGTAACTGAAAGTAGTCACAAATTCCACTGGCGCCTGTATCACCTATCTCTCCTTGTTCACCTTTGGCGCCTGTTAAAACACAAATATTCTGAGGCTTTACGAGACAAGATGTCATTAGATGAGAATGAATGCCATTTACAGATAAAGAATAATCATAGACATTGAATTCCCTTTATAAATAATGAATGCTATTGATAGATAATGAATAATGTTTGTAGATTATGGAGATACAATATGGAGATAATGGATGCCTTTATGGATAATGAATGATATGTATTGATAATGTATTCCCTTTATGGATAAAGAATGTGATTTGCAGCTAGCAGATGCCAGGGGTAGATAATGGATGCTATTTATAGACAATGAATATTTGTAAATATTTGATCTCATTTAAAATAATTAATGCTATTAGCGGACACTGAAAGCCAATTATAGATAATGAGAGCTTTTTTGTAGATAACAGCTGCCCTTTGCAGGCAATGAAGAAAACCAACGGACAAACTTGATGCATTTTCTCTTATTTTAAATCATTTTATATTCAGCTATGAGATTCTGGACAGATTTCTACTGGCTCGTTTTCCCCCTTCTTTTCTTTTTTTTTCTTTAAATTTATTGGTTTTGGGTCTCTAATTAGAGTTACTTATTTACAAACAAAAATAAAGCATTAAACTGTTGTTTTTGGATGTGAATATGAGAGTAAATCCAGCTTTACAAAAAAGGAAGAAGAAGAAAAGGTAATATTTCATTAATTTTAAAAGATCATGAAAATATGAACAACAAATCATGGAAAGAAAGTGGAGATGGATGGGACACACCCTCAGGAAAGATAACAGCAGGGCTAGGCAGGCCTTAGATTGGAACCCCCAGGGCAAACAACAACGAGGAAGACCCAAGCGTACATGGAGACGGAACATGTTGGACGAGGCTGGAAGGACTGGGAAGAGCTGGGAAGAATTGAAGCGACTGGCAAGGGACCGTGTAGAGTGGCGAGCTTTGACAGAGGCCCTTTGTTCCACTAGGAACTCAAAGGACAAATGATGATGATGAAAATATTGCTAAGCCATTCATTCATTATAAGGACAGGTCATCATGATCATGACATAAAGGTAGACTTACCTGGTAGACCTCTTTCACCTTGGTAACCATCATTACCGCGATCACCTTTAATTCCCTGCTCTCCAGGTATACCAGACAATCCATCCAAACCCTTAGGTCCAGGAAGACCTGGGCTGCCAGGTGGGCCATCATTACCTATAGGAAGGGAACATTTGGGGTTGTAAGGAACAGCATTTATATCATAATATCAGGAACAATGATGGAGCAATGTGATTCCTGCAACAATCCGGATGGTGGAACAATAAGGATGATGAAGCAGTGGGGATGGTGGAATTAAGGTTGTTAATGGTTACCCAGTTAGCCGGTTAACCGTTCCTCAGATCAGGACGTGTCCTGTTTAAACAGGACCGGTTAACCGTAACTTCGGTATAAGCTTATTATGCAGAGTTAATATACAGCAGAATACCAGAACCAATACGCAAGCGACCGTGACATCAAAGCGAGCAACCGTGACATATTATTATTACTATCCGGTCTATAAATAATATACACGTCATCACTATTAGTTTAGCTCTCCTACGGCTGACGAAAGATTTTTTGTTTAAATTTACTTTGCTTAGTTGTCAAGGCACTATACGAGAGCTAACGCACAGTGGGCGTATGATATGAACAACGGTCAAAGTCAAGGCCGCGACTGTTACTGTTACTATTTATATTAGGAGAGTCATTTGAAAGACGTAGCAAAAATACCCGGCGATTAATTGGTCCTCATATTTGAGTTCCGTCTTTTAGTGACAGTTTTCCTGCAAGCCAAAGGCATTTGACCTAAGATTACCACATTAATATCAAAACTGATACTTTCTTTTAACAATGCGTTGGAATGAGAGTACGGCTAGTGAACGATTTTAAAAAAAAACTCTCTTAAATTAGAGAACTAACACACGGTGCGGCGATGTTAAAATGTGAACGACGTTCAAGGCCGTGAGTGTTACTATTCAGCGCAAGAGAGCTGAAAAACGAGCAGGCTGTGACGTCACATGTTCTTTGAAGTCACCGTCAGACGTCGCGAGGCAAAGATTTGATAATTGATACACACTCTCTTTGTTGGTTCTATAAAAAAATAAGGAAAAATATGGTGCGGACGGTAAAACTGCCTTTTTTTAACTGTTAACAAGTCCTCAAAACGAAATGACTTGACAACATTGATAACATGCCATTTTAATAATTTTAATACATAACATTAAAAATTGAATATTTATCATTACAGTTTACATCTTTGTTCAGATGATTTGTTTATATAATTTTTTTTATTAATTTTTTTTTGAATTTGCTATTTTGATGCCAGCACCACAGAAAGCTAAACACTAGGGGCGGCACATGTCAGGCGCTTTGATATCAAATCAGACGATGCAAAGCAAAAATAATATGCATTCTCTTGTTGGTTCACAAGACATAGTAAAAATACAATTAACCGGTTAACCGGTCCTCAAAAATGAGTGGTCTTAACAATCTTAGGTGGATTTATTGTAAAGATGAATCAGTAAGGATGGTGGAATTATGGTCAAGATAAATCAGTAGGGATTGTGGAATTATGGTGAAGATGAATCAGTAAGGATGGTGGAATTATGGTGAAGATGAATCAGTAAGGATGGTGGAATTATGGTGAAGATAAATCAGTAGGGATGGTGGAATTATGGGAAAGGAGAATCAGTAGGGATGGTTGAATTATGGGAAAGGTGAATCAGTAGGTATGGTGGAATTATGGGAAAGGTGAATCAGTAGGGGATGTGGAATTATGGGCAAGGTGAATCAGTAGGTATGGTGGAATTTTGGGAAAGGTGAATCAGTAGGTATGGTGGAGTTATGGGAAAGGTGAATCAGTAGGGATGGTGGAGTTATGGGAAAGGTGAATCAGTAGGTATGGTGGAATTATGGGAAAGGTGAATCAGTAGGGATGGTGGAATTATGGGAAAGGTGAATCAGTAGGGATGGTGGAATTATGGGAAAGGTGAATCAGTAGGTATGGTGGAATTATGGGAAAGGTGAATCAGTAGGGATGGTGGAATTTTGGGAAAGGTGAATCAGTAGGGGTGTGGGAACAGTGGCTATAATAGTCTTGTATTATTAATATGTCTCTCATGACTTTATAGAAATTTGCATGAAAGTCTTCGGTTTGAATAAAATTTCAATTCCTGTGTCAAGTTGGCAATCAAAGGTCAGAGCTTTTTATATAAAATAAGAGGGCATATACTGAACAAAACATTAGGGTGTAGGGAGATAGGCTGAATTCATGGTAGGACATTAAATCTGAATATGAAATGTGGATGTTACCTTTCAATCCGTCAACACCTGGCAACCCATCCCTACCAGGTGCACCTGGTTCTCCATCCAGACCTCTGTCACCTTTAGTTCCTGGCAGGCCAGTTATACCTAGTTCCCCTATTTCGCCTTTAGGGCCATCCAAACCTGCCAGAGAATTAAGCTTAATTATTGGAAACGTTATCAGGCGCACTATTGACTTCGCTATCCAGCCGCTATCCAGTTTGATCAGTGGTAAAAATATAAAGTAGAGTACAGTTGGTTCATTTTTTTATTATTTTTTTTTAAAACAGGTGTTATGTGGAACTTAGAGTTCCATGAATGACTAACATATGTTCCACTGGTGACCAGTAAAAGTCAAAAAAATAATGTGCCAAGTAACCTGTGAGCTATTCCAGTAGTATTGTCAGTCATGCACATTTTTTGCTATAAAGTATATTCATTAGTCATAGTACACTGTGTAAGTAGGGACAATGGACAGGTCAAAGCTAATATAATGAGGGTCATGGCCAGACAAAGTCAAAAATGACTTCATCAAAGTAGATGAGTATTCTATGATGTGCAGTACTGTACCGAGTATTGAGTCACACTTTTTGTCCTATCAGTAAGTATTAAAATAAGAGAATGGCTTTTAATCTAGATTTGGTTGGGGGGGTTAAAATATCTTTTACAATTAGAATTTAAAAATCTAATATATAAGTTTTCAAATTATTATTATGATAATCAGGAGTGCCCCCATTTTCTAAAATAGCAGTCCATACTTTTAAAATTCCAATAATCTAGTCTCATTACTGCTTGCACAGACAGAAAGATTTAGCATTGAATTAGAGCGTGGGATTCATTGAAAAGGTTTCCAAATTTGGTAAGCAAGGACTCCATGTCATAAAAATTGCTTGCAGCAATAATAATAATACAAAATTACAGGTTCACGAGGAAAGGCAGCAGTTGTATTGATTGGAGTTTAAAATACCAATGCTCTATGTATATACCTAAATGTGTTTCTTTTGAAATTTTGATAACAGCCAAGTGTTAGAAAAGCCAGATTTTAATTAGATACTCTCTGAAATCTGTTTAAGGTGGATTTTTTTGAAGGGATCTCTGGAATAAAAACTATTTACCTGGTCTGCCAGAAGGTCCAGGCTCTCCCTTTGCTCCTCTCTGTCCAGGTTGGGCAAGCTCGCCCGGGTCACCTTTTTCTCCTGGGAAGCCGGCCAGGCCATTTAAACCTGATATACAAAAAACACCATGGTTACCATAACTATTCAAGAAAATAAAATAAATGATAATAGTTTCTGCCTTACATTTTGTACTTATGTTTGTTATTTCTTCAAAGCAGAATCAGAGCCACCAACTTCTCAACACTGTTACATAGTATCCATGTTCTAATAAGTTACTAATCTTTACCACCAAAAAATTGTTTGCAAATAAAAGTTTATATATGAAATATTATCTAAGATGATGATGACGATGATGGCTTTCCTCTATAGTGCTAACACTATCCATGCTGGCCTGTCATGCTTTAGCGCTCTATAGCTAATACTAATAGCTATTATAGCTACTTTATCATCCAAGCTATCTTCATCACAAATGTCACCCTAACAGCTATTACAAACACAACTTTCACCATCAAAACCATTCATATTTTTTAACATGAAAAAAATCTTAATGAAACTAAAACAAAACACAGGGTTTCTCCCAATGAATTAAGTTTATTCCATAGCAGCTTTCTAATCTGGAATATACCAGTTCTTTAAATTTAAATCTGACCTTATTGTTTTAAAAAACTGCTTTTTTTTAATGGTGACAATCAAAGTTTGTGTGAATGAGATGTTGAAAGAACACTGCCATAGACACTAGGCACCAAACAGGAAAGTTTGGGAAAGGGGGGGGGGACTTTTTTTATTTATTTTTAAAAAGCAAAAGTGGTGGGTTTTTTTAAGTTAGAGTTTAAACAACTGCTATATCAGTTGGAAGAAATTAAAAATGTTTGAAAAATTCATATGTGCACTAACAATTGGGTTTATCAACAAACAGATTGTATTTTCAGTCCTTCCTTAATTTTTTTAAAATTTCTTTGATGCTGTTTAAAAAAAAATTATAATTCCTACACATTATCATACCTCGTTCTCCTTTAGGACCTGGATTACCATCTCGGCCAGGTAGTCCGTCTCTGCCGGGCTCTCCCTTCAATCCCTGTGATGAAACTCCAGGTAGGCCAGGTGCACCAGCAGGACCAGAAGGACCTGAATGATAAACACAACTCTTAAACCTGGGTCACACTTAATATTTATAATGTGTTAATTGTTTTTCTTGTCTATGCAAGAACTCCTTCACCCCACTCAACACCACTATAAAAACTGTAAACATTTTAAATGCTGTCATCCATGACATAACAAAACAATGTTAATATATCCAATGGATGTCATTCATCTTATTTTATTTTTTTAAATTTTGTAATAGTATTTCAAAGTGCTTCCTACAAAAAATTTCATTCTGAGCTACTTCACGATATCTTTCTTTCTATTTATAATTATATGTAAATTATATACGATCATTTAAATATGTGGCCCTAAGCTTTCATACTAGATGGTAGGTTGTTCTTTATCCCTGTTTTTGTGCTCAGACAAATTTTAATTAAAAACTGATAGTGAACTGATCTTCCCATAACATGGCTCTTTTATAACAAAAACAAGAGTGCTGTAAATCAATAGGCTCTCCTGCACATGTAAAATGACTGGACTGACTATGAGCCTACAAAATGTGGAGGCGACTTTGATTCTTGTTCTTGTGAGTCAAATTATGGCTATTATCTGTCAGTAATTGTCCAACGTCTCTAACATCCTCCATTGATGAAAAGGTGAACAATGGAATCTTTTTTAAAAAATGGTTGTTGAATAACCAAGAACATAGCTTTACCAAAGCACAAATCACATGTGCCAAGTAAATGTACTTTTGCAAGTGAATCAAGGTTAACCTGTTCCAGTCAGAGTAGGAATGCAATAAAAACCTCTTTAGTTGTCTCAATCAGGCAAGATTTGATGGCAGCTTTTTAGCTGTAAACCCATTAGTTTTGGAAAATGCTGAAATAAGCTGAAGCATAAGCTCCAATCTAGTGTTGATCACCTTTGGTAGTAGGCCATGGCATTTAACTTCTTCATAATCTGATCCAGACTCACCTCTTTCTCCCTTAGGTCCAGGCAGTCCATTCGGACCAGGTTCACCATCAATACCAGGTTGACCAGGTTCACCTGCAGACAAGTTTAAAGGTAAAGTTTTACATATTCAAATAAATGATTAATTATTCTTAATTCACTATATCAAATGATATGTGATTATGAAGAGCTGTCATCATTCAAGGAAGTAAAATGTTCCAACTTAAAACTTCTGTTTTTTTATATGGCATATACATTAAATAGGCGGCGGGATAGCGAAGTCAGTAGTGCGCTCGCCTCACAAAGCTGAGGGGCGTGGGATCGAGCCCACGCAAAGCCACAATATAAATGATACACTAAGAAAGTCCTCCGCTGACCCCTGGAAGGGAATTGGGGCACCCACCAGGTATAAACAAGCCCCGAGTAAGCTATAATTGAAACATTAGGGATTCCCTACGACCTTCGGTTTATGTGACTTACTACTTACTATACATAAAATGAGGAGTTTACACATCTGGGACGTTATTAAGATTAATAGGTGGGTTTTTTTTCCTCATAGAATAAAACCTCCTGACTGTGTTTATTTTGTCTGAAATCACTGCCATTTTCAAATCAGGATCTTTCTTTTGAAAATCAAGGTTACACTTAGTGGGGGGTAGGGACAAAAATTTGATTAGCCAAATCAAATCGAACTAATTGTCTGTACCTGGCTCTTGTTTATCAACATTAAAAAGAAAAATTACACTCTGAGCAGTTTTCTTAAAAAAGATTGACTGTCAGGATTTTTTTCTCCACTCGTATTGCAACTTATAAAATCAAACCCGGCCTCACAGGCCTTTGGGAAAAAAATGATCTTTCATTTCAGTATATTTCTGTGTGTTTTCAACTCTCAGTTATGTCTTGTAATGAACACCAATCATATTAAATAAAATTAACTCCTTGAGTCCGATGAATAAACAGGCTTAAAGGATCTCCTCATGTAGTATCTGACAATGAGCTGTTCAAGATTAAATTATATATGTATTGTCACCGCAATATATATTATCACTATACAAAAAAGTTTTTCCCTGGGTTTTTTCTGTGGTGGTGGTGGTGGTGGTGTGTGTCAATGTTGATGGGGATGTGTGATAGGGGCACAGTTCTTACTTATCATGGGTAACTTTAAGATGACTTTAGAATATTAATAATTGTTTCATTTTGTTTATCTTAATACATTTTTACTAAACTGACTCTAGTGAGTGAATGAACTCATATTGCATATTAGTTGCAAACTTGAAAGAGAGACATCTTTAAATACTTATTTTCTTACTTATATTTCAAGATTAAGAAAAATAGTTTTCCCTGTATAAAAAAACAAACATGAACATTCTTATTGATAAATGTTAGAATGTTTTTTAAATTTTAGATATTCACCAACTATGCCAGGTTTTCCAGGAAATCCAGTGTCTCCCTTAAGACCATCTATGCCATCTATACCCTGGCGGCCGGGAAGACCAGTATCACCTTTTGGACCATCAAAGCCTTTAAAAAGAAATGTTTTACCTCGTGACTTGTTTTATCTTTATTAACAAAAGTCTTGGCATAATTTATTTTTTTTAAAATATAAATTAAAATTGTTTGTCACATTTAAAAATATGCAGAGTCACACTCAACAAGCTGAATGAAAATATAGCTCGTTAATTAGATGATTTTATAAAAATGATACAATTTGCTTTTATTGAACTTAGTTTTTTTTTACTGACAAGCTTTAGACAGTTTTTTTGTTTAAATTTTCGAGTAAATGTTTTTAATTGCTTTTTGGTTTCTTAAAAATACAGTTTATTAAATTTTTTTGTTAACTTTACACATCTTATTGGATGGTTCTCATCTTCTTAACTTATCTATTACAGATTCTTTTTTTAAACAGATGGTTGTGAGATTAAATGACTTCTTTTGAAAAATTACTTTAGTAAGTCATAAACAGAAAAGAAATCAGTAATTCATTAGAGTAAATGATTAAAAGGATACAATGTCTTTTACCTCTTAGACCTTCGATTCCAGGAAATCCCTTCTCTCCTTTAGGACCATTAAAACCTGGAGTTCCTGGGTCACCTTTCGGTCCAGGTAAGCCAGGTTGACCTGGATTACCATCTAAACCATTCAGTCCACGTTCACCTTTGGGACCAGGAGGGCCAGTTTCTCCAGGTGACCCGCGTGCACCTAAATAAAGTGACAAAGTCTTAAAATCCTTCACTTAAGAAATTCTTTATTAAAACACTTTGGTGATGAATGAAATATGAGTTTTCTTGTGGTGGGTGGGACGGTATATTGGGGAGTGGGGATTGGAAAAAGGGGGGGGGGTGTTGAGCAATAACAAAAGTTACTACGTTTATGAAAAAAAAATTGAGCTAAATAAGTTTGAATAGTTGTATAATTTAATAGGGTGAAAAAGTATTTTTGTTGGAAAAGTATCAATTCTCCTTTGCCAGGAGGATTTTTAAAAATTATTAGATCTAAGCATTTTTAAAACTCATTGTGTCAGAAGCTTTTTATAAATAGAGCAAAACTAAATAATTTTTTTATAAACTATTATTATAGAATGATATGAATAAATTTTGATAATTTATTATATATTTTTGGTGAGGACAAACAAAAGATGTAAGTTAATTGATTTTATTCAGTTTCTTTAAGAGTACTCACCCTTTTCCCCAGGATCTCCATCAAGGCCTGGCACACCAGGTTGGCCAGGTAATCCATCTTTCCCCTGAAACATTTCATTTTAAAAAAATTATAAATTAATAATAATACTTCAAAAGTTCTGAATAGAACATTTGTGTTCAATGAAAAATTTAATATTTTAAATAAAACTTATTTTATTTTTAATTTAATTTGAATTAACAACTCTCTGCAGTCTAATAATGTCCCTTAAATAAGCTTTGATTATGTTCATTCCACAAACAGTTTTACATATTAACTTATTTTGATCAATAATATAATATTAATCAACCTTATCTTTGATATTATCTTTTATGTTTTAAGAGCTCCTTAAAGTATAACTCCTTAAACTTTTCAATTCAGATTGATGAAACGCCTTTAAAAAAACTGGTAGGCGCTTTTTGATAAGTATTGTTAATTATAGTAAAAGTTCAACTAGTAAACATTCTTAGTTTTCTTATTCATTTGTCTTAAAAAGTCCACAGTGATTAAGTTTCTATTACTGTTAATATTATATAAAACAAACCTTTTCTCCAGTGAAACCTGGTGGCCCAGTTGCTCCTTTATCTCCTGTTGGGCCTGGTAAACCTGGCCTTCCCTTCTCCCCCTCTCTCCCTATCTCCCCATCATTGCCAGGGAATCCAGGTAAACCAAGGCCTGGCTCACCAGGCTCTCCTTTTGGCCCATCAAGGCCATCACGGCCTATATAAACATAAAATTAAAGTTCATAGTAAATGCTCTCAAATTTAAACTTTATCAGAAAAATATGAATAAGAATATTTTAGAGTGGGATTCCCTATTTTTAAATTGATTTTATACAAATTCTAACTAAATATATAGAAAAACAAATGAAAATAGGCAAGTATAGCATCGAGCTCCTTTAAGAAAGCTGTTTTAAGTGTTTAGTTGTTTCTGTGCCTGGATGTCCACCATAGATGGCGCTTCTGTCAAGCAAACAGAGCTGTAAAAAGGGAAAGGGGAATGTATGTCTGTCCCCACCAGCTTTTTGTTAGGGATGGCAAATTTCCTCGTCGTGCAACTGATGTTTGTACCTTTAACTGATTATTCATGTTTGTAGTAGACGTGAAAATTACTGTACCTGATCAAATTCCTCTCAAAATCTAATAAAAAATTTAACAACACACAGGGACTAGGTTGAAATATGGAAATGACCCAAATGTATAGATGATAGTTAGCTATTAGTCTTAGTGCAGTGACGTTGGGAAAGGCTCCAACACATGAACATTAACTTCACCAAATCAGAAACAGACCTTACATTAAAAGGAGGGTTGAGACAGCTAACATGAGAATGAATTTAACATAGGTGAACCAAAGAAAAAAAGAAATTTTGAATAAATAAATAATCTTTCCCAAACATTATTTTGATTTCAGTGTCATTTTTCGCTGTAGCATAAACACACTGAATGAGCCACGGCTCATCTGATTGATTTTAATAACTGGCAGATACAAAATCACAAAGGAGAAAATTATTTATCCAAGTGCTCATTACAATCAAAGTTGTTTTTGGAAAATGGAAAGAATCTACATGCGATTGTCAATTGTCGATAAGCGCTAAATGTATGCAAATGACCTCTGACTTTGTGTAGATTGAAAGAGCTTTTCATTGGGCCATGCGCTTTCTCAAATGCATTACTGCCATGGGTGAAGAGAAAATATAGAGACTGACATCTTAATGTAGCTACTAAAGTTCAGTCACTTTGCCCTTATGAGAGATGTACTGCTATTTGTGAATAATTAAAAGATGGGCAGATTAACATTTTTTTTTGTCTAGGAGACCTGGCTTTGGCAGACAGGCCATGAAGGGAAGTGCAATGACAAAACTCCACCTGGTTAAACGTCCATGGCTTGACCTGTTTACGAAATTATGTACATTTTTTATTTTAGATTGAGAGTTTAAAGTTATTTTTTGTCTGGTTGTAATCGCGAACGTTTGTTTGTAAAGTGTGGTAAGCTCAGCCAAAGGCAGGGGGAGCATGCTATGAAGTGCACATTATAATTATAATAATAATGCTAATATTTTTTTTTAAACTGACATATTTGTTTTTACAACAATATGATAACAATAATATTAATAGCACTAAGATTTTTAAAACTGACATATTTTAAGTGTCATTAGTTTTCCTGTCCTAAATTAATTATAATTTATTTTTTTATCTCATCTATACAGACGCTCCTTCTATGCAGAAGATAAATGCATCCACAGACCATGACAGATGATCTGTTGGCAAGTGCAATGTTCCCTTTAAGCTGCGCGCCTGCGCGGCCGCGCAGATATCTCAGCAACGCCGCGCAGTAGTCTAGAAGAAACGCGCAGCAAATTTTATAAAAAAATATTGCACAAATATGTATGCTGCACAACTTTGCACATGAATATTTTTACTTTGCACACGGGCCAACGAACCTTAGAGGGAACATTGGGCAAGTAATGCAGCGTTCACAAGCCTCGGCATTGTGGGTCCCACGCATTACCCAGCCGCCTAACTAGAGTTAGGTACCCATTCGGAGCTGGGTGACTCAGGGACGCCCTAGGCCCCGGGAACAAATCCTTGCCTTCACATGGATCCGAACCTGTGACCATCGGTACGCCAGTCAAGCGCGCTGCCACTCGACCACCGCGCCCCCATTTTTAAAATAATTTAATGGACCAAAGTTATATTGCCTTCCGACTTTCCTGGTTAGCTTTTCATTAGAGGGTGCATATTGGTAATTTGGCATGTGAAATGCAGTTAATATGAGAGAAGCAAATGTGTTGTTGAGAATTTTTTTTTAAATAGGTGGGTTGATAAGGGTATTATTCAAGTAAATTTAAAATGTAATAAAAAAAAATAATTGGACGTGTAAGAGAGGCTGCCAGTTTTAGCTTCTTGGTGGTTCTACACAAATTATATGATACACCAATTCTAGTAGTGGGGAAAACACAAAATTTATAAAATTTTACCTCTGTCCTTTTTAATTGCATGCCTAACTTTACTTTCAATACCAAACTGTAAAAATCTAACTTTGAACTCCTAACTTTCACAAACTTACTTTGAAAATCTAACTGTTAAAATCTAATAGTTTGACTTCCAACTTTGAATGCTTAAAACATTACATTCTAAAACAAACAATGCACAGCACAGCAGCTTCTATGGTTCAGTGGTTAAGTTTTTGTTTCATTTCATTTTCTTTTTAGTTTTCTCTATTATTTTTTTTAAAGGGTATGAGACACAGCTAGTCTTATGAGAAACAAGCATTTGCCTGAAAACATTGTAACCAGATGCTCAAAATATAAAACTTAAAAGTAGATATCTTAATCTGCATTTAAGGAACAGAAAATAATTTGTTTAAATGTTTTTAATTAATGAAAAAGAAATATACCATTTTTTCCATCTGGGCCAGGTAGTCCAGGTAAACCTCTTTCACCCTCTAGTCCAGGAGCACCAGCTGGACCAGGTTCCCCTTTGCTTCCCTCTGCACCAGGAAATCCAGTAATGCCAGGTTCTCCTTTAGGGCCTGTCAGTAATAAATTCTCATTAGTGGCTTTATCTACAGAATGCAAATATATCACAAGTCCCCATTTCCCAGTGTTTGATAATCTAATATATAAATCTCATTGTTGGTATTTCAGTGCACGGGTAAAGCAATAACAAGCAAGCAAATAAAATTAATCTCCAAAAAATTTCTCAGAGTCATTAATGGATAGTAATAAGCGATATATGCCTTTTCCAAATAACCTAACGTTAACTAACTATTGTAATGTATATTTTACAGGGTTTTAAAATGATTGTTTTCATATTCTATTTCAAGGCATAATCAAGTCAAGTTATTTTCTGATGTATGCATTTTTAAAAAAGCATTTATTTAGAAATCTAAAAATCTATTAAAATCAAAGAATCTAATGAGCGTTTGGGGCTGCACAGATTTTAAATAAATCTGTGAACATTATTTACTACTTTTTACTTTTAAAAGATAGTGAATTACTCTGATCACACAGTAGAAAATACTTTTTCTTAATTATTTTTAATATAGATGATGTTTATGTGAAAGGAAGAATATTAGTGTAAGACAGGCATACTATCTGGCTCTAGTACTGGGGAATCTTTAAAAAAAATCTAAATAACTTATTTAATCTATACGCGTTTGTTAATATAGCTTCCCCCCCCCCAATAATGAAATTTGATTTTGCTTCTTGTAGTTTCCAAAAACATTACAATGACATTTTCACATTGTTCAGATTTGATTTATGTATAAAGGTTAATTTTTGCACACAAAAAAAAACCAAGAGCTACACAGTCCTGGTGGTTCTTTTTAAAAAAATTTAATAGACAGATGCACAAACTTTTCAAACATGACAAAACTATAACAAAATCTTCTGTTACATAAATTGCATAAACCAAAAGTTATGTTGGCAGGCAATCTATGCTATTTCTTACCATCAACCCCAGGCCTTCCAGACTCTCCAGGGTATCCTGTAGAACCCTTTGCACCTTTGAGACCAGGTACCCCATCTGCGCCTGGCATTCCAGGTAATCCATCCAGCCCTCGAATTCCATCTATTCCAGGCTCACCTTTAGGACCTGAAAAGCAAAGACATTTCACACTGAGAACTTGTATAATTAACGTCAAAAGTTGCTATTGGTTCAAATGTGTTTGTTTTTTGACATTCTTGTATTTTATCTTGTCAAATTTTTGGATTCCTTGAAATAATAATGGTTGACAATAAGTGCTTTATTTTTTTCAAAAAAGAAGACCAAAAAGTTTATTTATATTTTTAAGCATTTATTTTCTACAAGTGAACCTATTTTTATTATTACACGGTTTTTTACACGCTTTTATTTAACTTGCTATTCTGTGTCTGTCTGTATGTTAGAATCACATCTTGGAACTTCACTTTGACGCATTTTACAATGCTCGATTGAGCTGAAATTTGGCAGACACCTGTATCTCCAGTGATAATATAATATTCCTAAAGTTCATTTAATGTGTACATTTGGCTGTCAAGTTATTTGCTTTAACAATTTGTCTTCAAAGGTAAATAATACATTTTTTTAAAAAAAGTATTTTTCTTCAAAGAGTGAGCTCTTAATTACAAACTTAAATTGTTACAATCCAGCAAAGACAGACATAACAATTACAATAAAAAATTGTAAAATGACAAAATGGGTAAATAAAAATTGGTAAAAAAAAGTATTTTTAAAAAGCCACTTTTACTCCAATGCACTAAAAAGGACAAAATAAATTTTCTCATGTCTAAAAAAATAAAAGCGTGGGTGCCAAGCATATCATATTCACTTATTAATATCCTGCCTGTTTTCAGGATTGTTCAGTGGAATTTCATCTCCCTGAAGATTTGTCGTACAAGTAACATTTTCTTGTGTACTCTTAATCATTGCGCTTTGGGGACACACTGTATAACCTTGACGCATGGTTGTATGTTGACAGAGATTGACACATAATTCTTCATAATTGTAGCCGACTGGTTGTTGGTTATGTTGTTAGTTGGCTGTTGGTTGTTGTTAACTACTTCACAATTAACAAAAACAAGTAAATGAAATGCAGGTAGGTTGTGAGGACTATAGCCCGTATAATGTTTATTTGAATATTTTCTAAGGTTGACACAGTAACTGACGTCTAAGAATTTGAACACAGGAAACACAGCATAGAGTTTTACTACAGCTTATCTTCTTATCTTATCTGTTTACAGACGCTCCTTCTATACAGAAGATTATTGCGTCCTACGCTTATCTATGGTTTGTGTTTAGTCCTGCTTATGCTCTACTACTGTCCCTGCAAATGCTAGCTAAGCACTGATCTCCGATATCGTTCTCCGATGTTGTTCTCCCCAAATACTCTAAACTCTCACCTTATATCCTCGGTTTCCCTCGAGGTGTCAAAGTTTAATCTGTTAATTTTCTACCCTTAATTTTCACTCCACGAATTCTTTCCCGGGTTTATCCGTGACTTTCTTTACACATCACAATGATAAATGACCACTGTCTTCCTTACAACCAATGCCCATTAATACCTGACCCATCAACCAGACGTGAGGTTTTAGGTGTGTTCCCCACATTACGTGGGCAATTCAGAGTTCATTGATACACCGATGTGGCCGTCGGGCGTTAGCGCATAGGCGTTTTCCCACTTCCTTTGTCCAACTCAGAATTCATTGATAAGATTTATGTGCATCTGACCACCAACATCGCTGTGGCCGCAACTGAGCGTTAAGTTGAGCACGTGACTTTCCTTACAAGCAACAATGATATATATACGCCAATTAATAGCTCACCCCTTGACCAGACGTGCGGTTTAAGCACGTTCTGTGGTCCATTCAGATTCCATTGATACAAGGTCATGGCCGCAAGGCATGTCCTACGTCGGCATTGATAGATTCATGAGTCTCTGACCACCCAGCATCGGCGTGGGCTTACTGTAACATGCTAAATTATGGTGCATCTTATTTACCATAGGCACTGTCATGTGTGAATCACATGATTAGTGACGGAGAGGTCATGTGAGAGGAAGAGCAGGAAAGGAGTTGGGGGAGTCAGAGTCCTGGGTGTCATGGCAGATGGTGTGTGTTGAAGAATCCACATTGTATAACCTCAATTAGATGTCATGTATATAGTATACATATTAAAGTTGTTTTTATTGAAACCAATTCTTTAGAGGATTATTGGATGCAAGGTTATGTATTGAGAGAACGCCTACGAGATATATTAATAAGTAAAACATAACAGAAGAGGTTACAGGCACCCTAAAATTCTGAACACACTGCCACATTGATTTTCCATGCTTAGTGCCCACGCTTTTATTTTTGTAGACTTAAATACAATTATTTTGTCCTTTTAAGTGCATTGGAATAATAGAATGCTTTTAAAAATCCTTTTTTAACCCATTTTTTTTTAGTTAAGAAGTCCAGGAAATAACACTTTAAATAAAGGTTCTAGGTAAATTTTCGCCCATGTAGCTTAAAATGTTTCTGCCGATTGCAGTTTCAATTCCCTTAAAAGAAATAAACCTTGACAAAAATTTAAAAGTTATTTGTTAATAATCATTTTGTTATTTTAGTCATTGGTCTTAGGTCACCCCAAAGTCATGAAGACATGATCAAATATTTAAGTAATGATTTAGTCTATAGAAAGATAAAGTAAACTTACAGTTACACGTCATAGGATCGTTCCTTTTTTTTTATAATTTTTTTTTAAACTTTTTTTTTGCTATAAGAATTCTTTTATCTTTTATGTTTTACTTTATTTGAAATATTTCTTCAATCCAGCACTCCATCTAATACCCACAAAAGTGAATTACACAACTAAAAACTGTAGCTTCCTTTGATTAGACAGCAGTCTGATCTCATTCAACTTATACAATTATAAAGGTCAAGTGAAGTCATGGTTTTTATTTTTATTGGCTGGTTGTTGTTTTTTTATTAGCTATTTGTTTAATGTGTCATTATATGTTCTTATTTTTTTTTATTAGCTATTTGTTTAATGTGTCATTATATGTTCTTATTTTTTTTTAATTAGCTATTAGTTTAATGTGTCATTATATGTTCTTATTTTTTTTATTAGCAATTTGTTTAATGTGTCATTATATGTTCTTTTTTTTTAAAGCAAATATGTGAAAACTAGAATATCCTTCAATTGTAATTTCTGAAATTTTTTCATCCACTGGAAATTCAGAATTTCTGTCAAGAATAGAAATGTATCTCTTGGTTAGGATAAATAGTGATAATGAAAAAACCTTACCAGGAAGTCCAGGCTCCCCGTCTTGGCCAGTTGGGCCCAATGGTCCTGGTGATCCATCAAATCCTGGTAAACCTGGAGGGCCTAATTCTCCTGGAAGCCCAGTGTCACCTTTTGCACCATTAAACCCTGCCACACCTGTGAGTCCTTGGTTACCTTTAGGCCCCGGAGTTCCTTTGGAAGTATTAAATTGTGAGAAAAATTTGATTTTCAAATTAATAAGAATTTTTTTTTAATCAGAATGAAGCATATATAATGTACAACAGGTCAGGATGGAGCATAATTTTATATTTTGCATGTCAGAGGTAATAATATTCCAAAGTCATGCAGTGGATGTGTTTTATAGATAGCTTTTAAGCATATACAAAAACTATTTTTTCAAACTGACTCTCTAATGGTTTAAATATTATCTTTTGATGTGTGCGTGTAAAAAGGAGTAGCTATTTTAAGTTCTATTCTTTCACCAAATACCAAATTTTAATAATATAATGAATATGAAACATTTTGGCCTTTAAATTTGGCTGATTCATTTGAGTGAAATTATTCCACTTCCCTCATTAATGAATATAAATGTCTGTCAACTACAACAATTTGAGTGCAGTAAATAAAGAATGTGGATATCTCAATGGGCCAAACAAGACGTGTAAAAAGCTAATGCTAAAGGTATTTAAATAAAATAAGCCTTATTTTTTAAAAATAACTTCTATATAATTTATCTGAGTTAAATCTCACTTACCAGGTAATCCTGTTATGCCATCATTACCCTTTTCACCCGCAGGACCTGGTGGGCCAATCGGTCCAGGTTCACCTGGTAATCCAACATCTCCTGGTATGCCCTCTATTCCTTCTTCACCTTGATCCCCTTTATCTCCAGGATCACCAGGCAAACCGGGGAGACCTTATGGATAAATATTCAACATAAATTTTGATAATTTTATCATATCTGTTATAGACGCCCCTTCTATAAAGAAGATTATTGTGTCCTATGCTTATCCATGGTTTATGTCTAGTCTTGCATTTTTATTAGAGTTTTAAATATTGATAACAAACTAGAAAAGAGGATGGCTACCTTAATTAAATAATTATTACCAACATATATATAGAAGAATAGACCTAGATATTTTAAATAATTAATTGATTTGTTAACTTCAAAACTCAGCCTGTTGGTCTTTTTATCATGGTAAAATCCTATAATTGAAATTTAAGCCACTTCCCATCAATCAATCAGTTTGATATATTGCACCCTTTCAGATTTTTTGTAGCAATAGATGTTAAAGTAAGTACACTGATACCCTGCTTAACAAATGGTTCGCGCAATGAACAACCCATGCAAACATCCTCGCGACTCTCAGAGAGAATGTTGCTCCGTACAACGAACACGCGTTGCGTGGCCATATGCGTTCCTGCGCTCGGCAAGCTGGTCGTTTGTTTCGGGATTTTGCCCGGAGCAAGCAAACGCGGTCGCTCATAATATGGCCGACAACGCGGCCAGTCAGTTATGGTTATTCTAATGAACAGTCGCAGCAAGTTCGTTGTCTTTTTTTTAAGTTTCTTGTCTTTTTTTGGGTTATTTTTCAAACAATTTATTGCTTTTTTAGAGAAAGAGGGGAGGGGGAGAGGGGGAGGGGGAGAGAGAGAGAGAGAAAGAGAGAGAGAGAGAGTGTGTGTGTGTGTGTGTGAAAACTGTAAATAAGTGTGTGTGTCCTCATCCCACCTCACAACATCCAACAACACCTAACCCTGCTTAGTGAGTGTCTAATAACACTTTACTTGCCTCTGAACACTGCATGTCCTCTTTTTTTCATATTTTTGTTGAAATTTGTGCTGGCCCTGAACCAATTAATTCATTTCCCATAGAGGTCTATGGGAAATATCGTTTCGCTTAGCAAACTCCTCGCTTAACGAAGGCACCGCTGGAACGGATTGTGTTCGTAAAGCGAGGTACCAGTGCATTTTTATTTAAAATGAAAATTTTGTTTCAATGTTGACTTTGAAAAAGTGTACCTACTGTTCCATTTCATTCTTAATCAGATCTCACCCTAACTAGATAAACAAATTTAAATAACAACTAAAAATGAGGTATGATATTTATGAGTTCAACTGTGTACTTAGATTTGTGACTACCAGAAACATTGCAAGCTGAATTTATTTTAAAAATTAAAATTTTTGTTAATGACTTTGACAAGGATAGTTTCATAGCGTTGAAATAATATAAATCTTATTACAAACCAATGGTCATTTTTTCAAGCTTTTGATAAAAAATAATCATAATGAAGTATGAAGCAAAGAACATAAGTATATATTCAGAACTGTTTTCGTTAGTTACATTATAAACTTTTTTTGGACTCTGTTAAAGAATCAACCTTTCTTTTTTTAAGAATTTAACTATTACCAAATGTTCTAATAACTTAAAAGAAATAATTTAAGACTTCAGGTTTAAGTATCATTTTATAATTAATTCTATTTAATAATATTAATAACTTAAAAGCAGATTTTGGCAGTTTTTTGCATTGAAACATCAAATTATTAGAAAGAGAAAAATAATTAAAGTTTTGTGAGAATTCTGCTCAATTTTCAGCCATTAAAAAAAACTATTAATACTACTGAAAACTGAAAAAATCAAATTATTAATTTTTAAAAAATACTTTTAAAGCCTTTCATTTTATTTTAAAAGGGACTAAAAAATTAAAAATAAAATTGTTTGCTTAGCAGTTTTTAACATTTCAAATTTAATTTTTTTAAATTAAAACCGAGGGCTATTTAGTTTCAGATAACATTAATTACATTTGAACCATTATCAAATTGTATACCACAAATAAAAGTATAACCATGTAGTGCTGCAATTCTTTGTTCTCTTTTCAAATTTAAAATTGTTAAAATATTGATTTAAAAAAACTTAACTTCTATTAGTGCACTTCTAAAATAAAATTAATGACTTTAAAAAGAAGTTTCTAATTAGTTATTTTTTACGTGTTTCTTTAATTTACAGCTATATCTTACAACCTTTTAGTAATGCCTAATCTATACTTACTAATCGATGACTAAATATACATTTTCAAATATCTTGAACACTAGTGTATAACCCATTAAAAAAAATTGAAGTAAGAACTCAAAATTAATAGATTTCAGCTGAAATCTATTAATTTTTTTAGAATAGATATCAGAATAAAAAAATAATGTAATACAGAACTTTAATTTATTTTTATTTTATTCATTTATTTCCTTTCTTCTCCAATATTGGATGCCCAGTTGTTGTAGATCTTTCTCCATGTCATCCATCCACCTAAGCCTAGGTCTTCCCTTGAGCCGTTTTCCTCTGGGGTTTTGGTGGTGTACCCTCTTTACTCCTCTATCATTTGACATTCTTTCTAGGTGTCCTGCCCAGCGCAGTCTGCCCTTTTTTATTTCTGCAACTATTGTGGTATCCTGATATAGATTGTATATTTCATGGTTGATTCTTATTCTCCATCCGAACTCATCCTTTGTTGGTCCATATATTTTCCTGAGAACTTTCCTCTCCCATGTATTTAACAGGTTTTCTGCAGTTTTTGTCAAGGTCCAAGTTTCACTTGCATATGTTACAGCTGGTCTGATGACAGTTTTATAAAGAGTTTTCTTTGTTTCCCTTGTAATATTTTTGTTTTTGAGGATATTCTGGCTACTAAAGTATGCTCTATTACCGGCTGATATTCTTTCTTTAATTTCTATCATTAATTCATTCCTTTCATTTAGTATTGATCCTAGGTATTTGAATTGATTTACTTTTTCAAAAGTCTGGTTCCTAATTTTAATGTCTTCACCTGTCCTTTCTTCTCTTTCTAGGGTCATGTATTTTGTTTTTTTGGTTGTTGACTTCCAGCCCTGCTTGCAGTGATGCGTCTTCTAATTCAATGTATGACTTTGATATGTCTTTAGTACTTTTAGCAAGCAGGGCTATGTCATCAGCATATGCAAGGTACTGGATGGGCTGGCTAAAGAAAGTGCCAATAGCTTTTGGTTCTTGAGTTTCCCTCAGGAAGTATCCATTTATTGTTCCTCGAGTGTCAATATTTATGTTTCTAATAACTCTTTCTAACGTTAAGTTAAAGAGCATACAAGACAGTGAGTCTCCCTGCCTTAGTCCTTGTCTAATCCTAAATTCCCTTGAGTATTCTCCTTGAACCTTAACTTTGCTTCTTGAGTTGTTCAGCGTGACATATATCATTCTTGTCAGTTTGTTGGGTATGCCAAACTCCTGCAGCGTTTCATATAGATATTTCCTTTTGATGCTGTCATAGGCCATTTTATAATCTACATATAGTTGATGCACTGGGATGTTGTATTCATAGCATTTCTCTAATATGCATCTGATGGTGAAAATTTGATCAGTCGTTGATCTGTTTTGTCTGAATCCACATTGGTAGTCTCCTAATATTTCTTCAGCATATGGATGTAGTCTTTTGGCTATAAGTTTTGTCAGTATTTTGTAGGAAACGTTTAATATGGAGATTCCTCTGTAATTTTTGCACTGAAGTTTGGATCCTTTCTTGTGTATTGGGGTTAATAATGCCGTTTCCCATTCTGTTGGTATTTAAGGCGTTGATAAGGACTGAGTGGAAGGAGGTCGTGAGGCAGGCCCAAGCCCTACATGGGCTGTAGCGCCACAGGGATGGATGGATCATTTTTTCCATATTGAACAATTTTATGCGTACATTAGAAAAGAGTTATTTTTGGTGCAGTAATTTATTTTTCAAGGCTTTTTTTTTAGCGGTGCGCTGCTTTCTAAAATTAGTAGCGTTACGAACGGATGCCCGTGACGGACATACATAGCAAATTATGTATATTGATTATTTAAGATCATTTAGTAATATTTAAAATTACTCTGTCATATGAAATTTTAAAAAAATAAAACAGGAAAGTCTGCGCTTCATACCTGGCATTCCGCTGGGTCCTGGTAAGCCATCCAATCCAGCTGGCCCAGGGTCTCCTCTATCTCCTTTTTGTCCCATAATAGATTGTCCTGGGTAACCTGGATCTCCTGTTGCACCTAAATAGCAAAATAATAATAATATTAAATAAAAAGTATTGTGATCATCTTCATCTCTGATAAAAAAACTTCTGCCCTACTATGAACCACCCATGCATCTTATCAATATTTGGCATAGGTGTCAAAATTATTTTCAGATAGAGTGTTTTTAATGGCAATAGAATGACAAGTGTATCCCAAAATTTTGACACATCTGCCTCAGTTGGCACATTTTAAAATATTGTAGTGAGTGCCCTTTTTCAGGCTCTATCTTGACCCAGACCACATATTCTTCTCATCACCAATCAGGGGATAGTAAGTAATTTCTTTTCAACTACCAATATAAGCAGCATTATAAAAATACCTTTCTGTTATTAATAGAAGCATTCCAAACATATATGTCTTATTTAATTTTTTTGTTGTTGTTAAATTGCCGATTGAAAGAAGAAAAATTATTTGAAATTTATCTTCAAATCTTAATCTCCAATAAATAAAATGTTTAAAATTATGCCATTTAAAGTGGCTGTATTTTAAAAAAATATGATTCTCAATGAATTATGAGTGTGTAGTAGGAAGAAGTTTTGCTGTTTTTAAGGCTAATAAGTCTGAGTGCTTTTAATATTTAAAAAAAAATTCTAAGAAGAAAAGATGACAACACAAAGGTATTGTAGATCATTTGAGACTGACAAGTTCAAGTAAGTGGGAAAATGTTAATAAAAGTGGATAAATGGCAAGATATTTCAATGTTATCATATTTCATTATTAATTTTAAAATGGGTGTATTTCCTTTTAAGTCATAAGGTAGGTTTGTGTGGTGTGGAAAAAAAATTTTGTAAAGGTATTGTTTTTTTAAATCATGCATTTTAATTGAATAGATGATTATTTTAATTTCTTTCATGTCATAAAACAAAATGTTATATAATTCTTATGACGCAAGTGAGACTTAACCCCCAAGTACTAAATAATTATCAGAGCTTACCTTTGTCTCCAGGAAAGCCAGGGATACCTGGATCACCTTTCTCACCAGAAAGACCAGGGTCTCCCTTAAAGCCTTGTAATCCCTTTTCTCCTCGTGGTCCAGGGAAACCTGTTGAAAAAATATGAACTTGGTAAACTCATGTCTGCACCAGCAAACTTGAAATTGAATTCTGAGCTATCTTTTTGAATCATCTACAAGTGATTGCCTTTTAAGTTGCAACAAGGCAATCATAATATGAAACTACAAGGTGCTTTTTAAAAAATGTGAATATTTTAATGCCACAAAATTTAAAATAAATATTTTATCAGGTCTATGTTTTATGGCATTTTAATTTTGGACCAAGAAATAGCCAACTTTTGATAAAACCATTTACCTTTTGATCCATCTTGTCCAGCCAGACCATATTGACCCTGTTCACCCTTAGGACCTTCAGGCCCAGGTTGGCCAGGTAATCCTCTGTCACCTGAAAAAAGTATCATTACACCTTTTGCCCTTTGTTACTTGTTTGTTATTTAACTTATAACCAAGGAGAATTAACTCATTTATAGACTGCAGATTTTAAGTTCTGTATTATTTACAGAGGTAAAACAATATCATACTCAATGTGAGGTTTTAATGTCTTAAATGTTTTATTTTAACTTTAATTTTTTTTTAATGTAATTCAATGGAGAAGAAACTTTAAAAAATTAAATTTTCAAAATTGTGAAAAGGCATATTTTTCAATCAGGTTTCCTCATATTAACAGTGATATTACTTATGCTTTTTAATCAGCAGCGCAGTAACAAATGTCATTGCTTCTTTTTTCAACCTCTAGCATTTTGCTAAAGAAAAACCACTGAGAGATCCTATTATATATTTAAGAACAATAGTTTGAGAGTTTTCTTTTTTTTTCTAATAAATAATAATCTTTTTGTATAACCATTTCTGATCTAGGCTGTCGAACATGCAAACCAAAAATTGGGCAATGTTGACACAAAATTGGCAAAGTGGCTATTTAAATATTAAAATTTTTAAAAGTTTTAACAATGAAAAGTGAAAGAAACAAAATAATTTTAATGGGATATGTGTTGTTTAGTTGTTTTTGTTCTCCACCCATGATATTCTTATCTTATCTTATACATTGCAGATGGTCCTTCTATACATAAGATTATTGTGTGTTTTGCTTATGGATGTTTTAAGTCTTGTTTTGAAGTTTTATTCAAGTTCTGAATTTTGTGTGTATATTGCCATTCCCGGCTTGTCTAGGGAACCCATGTGTGTATATTGGCATTCCTGGCTTGTTCAGGGAACTCATTCCAAGTGCCAGACTAGAAAAGGGAGGATTTGTATGTGTTTGCTCTTGCAAATGGTGCCAGAAAAGTGTTTTTATCCCTTGGTCAAGTTTTAAATAGCCAACCAGCAGTGAACATCATTTTAAGAACTTAAAACAAAATACAAAATTTTTTTTTAAGGCCATAAAAAAAGGGACCTATTTTCAAAACAATGATGAACTTGAGAAACCATATTAAACAAGCAAATTTGCTGTGCTAAACATTGGAGAGGTTGTTTTTTTTAATTATTTCAAAGTACCTGAAAAATGTATATCATGTAAGTGTTTTATTGGACACACCAATTTGCAACAGCACACTGTTTTCAGAGCTCTGGAACAGATTTGATAACTGCCAGATTTTTTGGTGAAAGAAAATTTTTTAAAATCTTTTTCAGCAATTACTAACCTTTAGCTCCAGGAAGTCCGGGGTCACCTGGAAGTCCCTGTCGTCCAGGGATACCAGCAAATCCTTTGTCACCTTTATCTCCTCTCAATCCATAAGCAGGCGGGCCTTAAAATCAATAAAATAGAGTTTGAATAACTTTATCAATTTCTCTCATCATCATTGGCTTTCAACAAAACAAAAAACAAACAAAAAACTTGTAGGACATTTTTGAGAAATCAAACTAATCAGAAAAGTAAACCCAAAAAAAACAAGTAGTGTTATAAAAGCCTTGGGAAATAAAGCCATATCATTTTACTGGTACTTGATCAAACCTTTATGGAATTACATGTACTCCTAGAGCTGCTTCATCCATACCATGCACCCACTACTGTTGGACCTGACCAGCCATACAGATTCAACCAAAAAATTATTTAAGATATTTAAAACTCATGTCAGCAATCACTTTCTGATAAACTATTTTTATTATGGAATAGCTCCTCATTTTTAAGCTTGTCCATTAAAACTAGCGAAGGTAATTAGGCATTTGTACTCACCAGGAGATCCTTTCTCACCAGGGGGACCTGGCAGACCCGGCGCTCCATTGGTCCCTGGTTCACCACGATTACCTTGATCACCTGGAACACCAATACCAGGATCACCTTTTTCCCCTTTCAAACCAGGTTCTCCAGGAACACCATCACGGCCATTAATTCCAGAAATACCTTGGAATCCCTGGATTAATATTCAAATCTCAACTTAGAACAGTGTTTCTCAATTATTTTATGTCATGCCACCCCCCCCCTCACCCCCCAGGAAGAAAGAAAACATTTCACGCCCCCCCCCGTGGGACTGTAAATAGTATCATTTGTCTATAAAATTGTTATAAGTACACCTGGGCATAATGGTCAAACAAGCCCCCCTTTACAGAGCCTCGCGCCCCACTATTTGAGAAACACTGCCATAAAAGTTTTTTATTACAGTCGAACCCACTTAACTCGAGCTCGGTTAACTCGCCCACCCTATTATGTCGACGTTTTTTATTGGAACCGCCAACTTCTCTCTTTGTCTAAGCATTTTCTCGTCCTTTAATTCGATTTTTTTAAGTCGCCGAAACCTCATAACACGAGCACAAAAAAGGGTCAAATTTGCCATTTAATGTTGGTTATCTCGATCCCCATGACCAATTGCCAGCTTTTGAAAATGTTAGATGTCCTTTTTTATAACCAAGTGAAGGCATAAAATTTCTGCCTCGCTGGTGACGTCACAGCCCGCTTGCTCACAGCGCTGTGTTACTAACTTAAATCACCAGCTTTTGAAAATGTTCTTATCGATAGGGCTGAACCGATCGGTTCGCCTACTTGGCATCGGCCGATTTTTTTATACTCTGAGATACTCGGCAATCGGCCGCGTACGTGATGCCGAGTATTACGTAATTGCTCCAATAGCAAAGATGCACGCAGAATCGCATGTCTAAAACATTTCGTTGCGTATGGAATGACTTGTTGTCATTGGCAACCATTCATCCTTCAACCTCATTTTGACTCTAATAATTACTATTACTACTGCTTTGTTCTAATTGTTTCATTCATAAGAAGTGGCCGTGTGCAAAAGCCATTTAACTATTGGTTAGAATTAATTAAAATCTATTTAAAGTTGAAGGTTCAAAAGGAAATCCTAATTTATTTTCGTACACTTTTACAGAGAAGAGTTCGCTTTGTTATGAGTCGTATATAGGTCATGATAAACAAATAACGGCAACGCCTTTGTGTAAAAAAAAACTCAAAAATCATGTGCATGTACATTCTTATTTATTAACGCTAGTGATGGGACGAAAAATCATAGGGTGCTTACTGTAAACAAGGCTCCCCAGATTTTAAAAATATATAATATAACAGACTACAGACAGTTTACCCACCCCCACTCTCAATCTCCCACACCATTGTTGTTGGTTAGTCCGATTAGCATCAAGTTACCGAAGGAATTCTAAGTCCATTGTAAGCTGAGGGGACGGACCCAAAGAAGATTATTAGGAAGAGAATGGTTCGGGGACAATGAGGGGATGTGTAGTTTACTTATTTGTGTAGCTTGTAAGGAAAGTCAAAGGCACAGTATCGCTCAATCTGGGAATCACCGCAAGACGGCGCGCGCGCTGCGGCGTGGCGGGCAGGAGTATATGACTTCGTTATAGTTATGTACTAGGGAAAAAAAACTCCGCTAAAGCAACAAAGGGTTATATTTAAACTTAAACGGTCCTTAAAAACGAACGGTCTTAACAACCTTAGGAAAGAGTGAAGAAATAGGGTCCCGTTATTCCGATACGATTCTGATAAATCGTCCCATCACTAATTAACGCACAACACGTACATAAAGAAATTTCAAGCGCATATTAATATTTTGCCGCCATATTGGTTTTCGTTTTAACTCGATCATCGGTTATCTCGATGCCATTTCTCATACCCCAACGCCATCGACTTAACCGGTTTCGACTGTATTTTGATTTTTTTTTAAACTTATCTTCTTTATTTTGTTTAAATACTTGGGAAAAAAGGTGGAAAATTGTTTGTTTCAAAGACGAGATACTTATCTAGAATTCAGTTTCACATCTATAATTATATGGTAATTAATTATAATGGGGAAAATAATTCTGTTTAAAATAATTTATCAAAAACAAAATGATCAATCAACAGGCTTATTAAGATGAATTATTAAATGCCAAAATATGGAGAGTGTTGCTAAGTGGCTTACAGCAATGTAATCTAAGTAGAATGAATCATGGATTACAGCAATGTAATCTAAGTAGAATGAATCATGGATTACAGCAATGTAATCTAAGTAGAATGTATCTTTTAAGAATTCTGAAAAAGGTTGCCTTCTTCGTGGAGGAGAACATGAATATAGAGTGTGGAACTTGCCACCTTCTGAAACTAACTATAAACTGGCAGGCAATGCCAAAGACCTAAGATCACGAGAACCCTCATGGAGTACCAGAGAGAATGGCTCAACCATAGCAAGAGGCTTGGTGTAAATTGTAAGGAAGGAGCAGGCCACCTGAGCCTATCAGAGCCATGCTAGAAAGGCGATTGACCAAAAGACGATCTGGGCTAGGGGCAATGTGCAAATATGACATTGGGATAGTGTTTCCCCGAGTCCCTAAATGGTCCCTCTAAACCCCTCTTTGGCGGTTGGTGTTACATTGATCAAGCACCCAAACACTCCTCCAGATGGTGTTACATTGATCCAGTACCCAACCACTCCTCCAGATGGTGTTTCATTGATCCAGTACCCAACCACTCCTCCAGATGGTGTTACATTGATCCAGTACCCAACCACTCCTCCAGATGGTGTTTCATTGATCCAGTACCCAACCACTCCTCCAGATGGTGTTACATTGATCCAGTACCCAACCACTCCTCCAGATGGTGTTACATTGATCCAGTACCCAACCACTCCTCCAGATGTTGTTACATTGATCCAGTACCCAACCACTCCTCCAGATGGTGTTACATTGATCCAGTACCCAACCACTCCTCCAGATGAGGTGACAAGTGAAAGGCCCAGTATTGGAGGTAACCCCATTGGCCGCCCATTTATAGGTGAGAGGGGTGACCTACCAAAATCCTTGTTTTTGTCTGCAGAATACGTGAAATGTGGAGGAGATGGTTGAACACCTGTAGGCTGAGCCAGGGGATTCAGACAGGTCAGTTCCAAAAAAGATGGAAAATATCTGTTTGGGGATTTCCGTTTGATTAGGCTGGCCAGTAAAATCTTCTCTTATCTGTTATAGATTCTCTTTCTATACAGAAGATTATTACATCCTAAGCTTATCCATGGTTTATGTCTGGTCTTGCATTTTTATTAGTTTTAAATGTTTATAGATTGTTGGTTTTCAACGTTTCCTCCAAAATGCGAATGAAAAGAATAATAATTGGTATGTGTTTGTTCTTGCATAGGGAATAAGAAAAAAGTTGTTTTTTTATCCATATGTCTGAGGGTTGTAATAAATTATCTTTTTGTTGTTTTTCCAAGTTAAAATTAATCGCCTTATGTGTTATTACTACTATTATTACTATATCATGAGCCAGATCATAAGAGAGGTTGAACTAACTAAACCCACAGAAGAAACTGTAACTTCTCTTAAGACTAAAATTACCAAGAAGTTTATTTTATCTTACCACAGCTTGATATTCCTAGCAGTCAGTACAACAAGAATCAACACCAATGTTCTTTAAAAATTAATATGTTTAAAAACAATTTTTAAACATCCTTTTATTTCAAGACAGTAATTTTTACAAACTTCCTGAATTACTCTTCATTTATCAGTGGGACGTTATGGCGGATTAAAGCTGAACGGGCTAAAGCCAGGGGCTCCCGATGATTTAGGGGCCCCCAAATTTAGTATAATTTATAATAAAGGTGGACAAATGTTTGCATGAATCCCTAAAAATATCATAAATTAAATAAATTAATAAAATCTTATCTATTAATCTGATCGCTATTCGGACCCGGTAGCCTCAGTATCAAAAAACTTGATTTGATTGGCTCAATAAGAGAAAATATTAATGAATACTATTTATATCTTTTAAATTTTGTACAATCATCAGGATCTCATGGTCTTGAGGCAATGTGTTGTCTTGTGGCGCAAGCGATAGCGGGTTCGATTCCCGGCGGGAGCATGTGTATTTTTTCATGTGTCTTATTTTGTTTTTAATTATTCTTTTACACTCAATTTTAGTTTCCAGGCAAACAGTTATTTCTTTGTGTTCATTTTTTTTTATGAATCCGATCCCGGAGTACAGACACATTATGAACAAGGAACCAATGGACTATCTAGTTACAAGTTACAGTCTTATATTAGCTGCTATCAATCATTTTATTTAAAGGGACGCTAGCTGGATAGGGCCCCAGTTTGAATTGCAGCCAGGGGCCCCGTGCAGTCTTAATCCACCCCTGGTGGGACATGAACAACTTACACGCTCTCCTCTTGGTCCTGGAACTCCAGGTGGTCCTGGGGGACCTTGAGGTCCATCTCTGCCTTTTCGGCCGTCTTCACCTTGAAGACCAGTGGGGCCAATATCACCTTTAACACCTGGCATCATAGATTTTTAAAAAATGCATGTATTATTAAACTTAATCAAAATATTAGACCTTTAATTGAATTAAAAGGAGTAAAAAAATCTTTAAAATCCCGCCAACAATATAGTTAGTCTATCTTGTAAACATATTTCTTGAACATATAATTTTTAATTTAACTCCTTCATGGAGAAATCTTATTGTGACAAAATCCAATATACTGAGATTAACAAGCAACGTGCACTATACCTTTAATTCCAAAGATAACTTCAGCTATAGCAGCATCTCCTTTGGGTCCATCGCGTCCTCTAGGACCAGGCACACCATCCTCACCCTGAAAAGGACAGATAAGGACACTTCAGAACACAAGACCCATAAGGACACACCATTTTGCATATGGAGAAGTAAATAAATTTCAATACACATAAAAACACATCAAGACCAGTAGGCATCAAGAAATGCTCTCAGTAGGCATCAAGAAATACTCTCAGTAGGCATCAAGAAATGCTCTCAGTAGGCATCAAGAAATGCTCTCAGTAGGCATCAAGAAATGCTCTCAGTAGGCATCAAGAAATGCTCTCAGTAGGCATCAAGAAATGCTCTCAGTAGGCATCAAGAAATGCTCTCAGTAGGCATCAAGAAATGCTCTCCGTAGGCATCAAGAAATGCTCTCCGTAGGCATCAAGAAATGCTCTCCGTAGGCATCAAGAAATGCTCTCAGTAGGCATCAAGAGCAGCACAGATATGATGCCACACTGCTCTAGTCAACAACTAGAAGACCACCAGCAAAGAACCCTGACTGAATACCCCAAAATTCCACAATAAATACGGACAAGACTTGTAAAACAGAAGCTGTGTGTCTTTTAGCGAGCTCATTGTACTAATGACACGGGGTATGTCATGTACACATGAGGTTGCCAAGAAAATGTAGATGATTATGGTAGCAAGCTATGGTGGATTAAGGGGGGGTGCTGATTGGGCTAAAGCCAGGGGCACCCAATGATTTAAGGTCATAAACTTATTATATTGTATAATAAAGGTGGCTGGACCGGGCCCCAAGTGGGATTACAGCCAGGGGGCCCCGTGCAATCTTGATCTGCCCCTGGTGGCAAGTAGTTTTCAAAAAAAGTCACGGTCACTCTGTTTCCCCATGAATTCTCAATATTGTTTTCAAAGTGGCTTTAAATACTTATCAAAATCTTTCAGTATTGTTTCAGCTATCAATTTCTAGCTTGGTCTCTATTGACCACCCTTTATGTATTATTGACACCAAAGATGAAATTTTCCTATGTCATAATTTTTTTTTGTTGAAATGCTAAGAATTTGAGGTGGCTGAAAAAAACATCATGTTGACAAACCCTTTTAATTACCTAAGATGCAGAATATTCAAAAACCAGTTCTGTTTAATTTGGGTGCATGCTCTTGTCAAATATACTTAATTCTTGGCTGAATGACTTTGGAAAAAAATAAACAAGAATTTAAAATGAAATAAAATACAGAAACATTTAAAATGCTATTAAAATGGAGGATAAACAACATAATTTTCCTTACACGTTGACCAGGTAAACCTGTCGGACCCGGTGGTCCGTCTTCTCCTGGCTCGCCTTGTAGTCCTCTTTGCCCTGGTTCACCTCGATCTCCTGCATTACCTGGGATCCCATCGTTGCCAGGTGTTCCTTTCTCTCCCTTTGTACCAGATAGGCAGATATTACAGACTCCTCCCAAATCACCTAGAGTGGATATTGATTGACAGAATTTCAGTTAAGATCTACTGCTGTGTGTTACTAAACCTATGAACTGTGATTTTAGGGGTTTTGAATATGGGTTTCACATAATCATATTAAATACCGTATATACTCATTCTAAAGCTGACTTTTTTTTTACAAAACCTAGGGGAAAAGGTTGGGGGGTCGGCTTACGCACGGGTCATAGGTGATTTCTGCGTGTACATTGAATATCGGTGCTGTTATTGTAAATCATGAAGGTCCTTGTCTACAAGATTCAACTGCTCTACGAGAAGCTATAAAATATTATTAAACATCTGCACTTAACTTATTTTTTTCATTTTATTTATTTTGTGAATGTTTTAATAATTTTTTTTACAAATTTTGTTTTCAACACCGAATTTTAATGTACACGCTTTTGCAGATGTTTGCCAAAGAAACAAAAACAAAACAAAAATACTGGTAACTCTTGCCTAAGTAGTAGGAAGTAAAAATAAAATTAAAAAAGATTGGCTTGTACCTATATATAGTCACTAATTTAGCCTACACAAAAGTAAACAATCATAATGGCCGATTTAGTTTGTAGTTTTTAAAAAATGTGTTCCATATTGTTTACGCTGTCCTATTATTTTTTTGGGTCGGCTTATGAGCGGGTTACAAACTTTTTATACTATTCTCGTCCAAAAGAGGGGTGTTGGCTTATGAACAAACGGTTCATGGAAAATACTTTTTCTCCACCTACTTTTCCAATTAGAATTTTTTCCACTCAATAAATGAGATTAAAAAACACTAATTCCCCACACATTTTTAATATCAATTAACATAAACATCAAATTATGTGTTCCCCAATAAAAGTCAACATTAAAACATTTGTTATTCACCTTTAGGCCCAGGTAAACCTGCAGCTCCATCACGCCCAGATGGTCCGTTAAAACCTGGCGGGCCGGTGTTTCCCTTGTCACCTGGTTGCCCTGGAGACCCAGTCTTGGAGTCACCTGAGACACCAGGTAAACCTTGTGGACCGGGTTCACCTTTAGCACCATTGAAACCATCAAAGCCTCTTTGGCCCATTGGGCCTGGGGGGCCTTGAATACTAAGTCCGGGTTCTCCTTTGAGGCCAGGGTCCCCTTTCTGACCTGGTCTTCCAGGTGTGCCGGGTCGCCCATCTACACCAGGGAAACCTGAAAATTATTTTTCATTGCTGTTAAAATAATACTCCAATAGACACACAACAGCAAAAGTATAAATTCTACATTTAAAAACAGGATTATTGTCCTGGGCATAACTGACGTAGACCCCACGAAGAGAGACAGATCTATTAGTAAAAACCCTTTGACTCATACTCTCATAATAAATGCACAACTGAAAATTGATGTCCATTATAATAACTTACAATAATTAATATTAGAAGACTAGTTGAAATAGCCTTGTCTTTTCTTATTTATACAGACGTTCCTTCTATGCAGAAAACTATTGCGTCCACAGACCATGCCGGTCTGTTGGCAGGCCACAGCTATGAGGGTTCCACGCATCACCCAGCCGCCTTTATTTCCCAAACAAGTGTTATGAACCCATTTGTAGACTCAAATGGGTGGACTCAGGGACACCCTTTCCCCCGGGAACTAATCCCTGCCTTCACATGGATTCGAACCCAAGACCATCGGTACGCCAACCGAGTGCGCATGCCACTCCACCAATGTGCCATTTTCATTTTTAGGTTTATGTGATTAACATGAATTGAACTTTCAAACTTAACCTTGTAAGTTATTGCTAGCATATTTAACAGCCATTTAGTAATATTACTTTTAGACAGGATATTTGAATTGTCATTTCTGGGGTGGTTCTATTTCTTAGGCGCTTTTCTTAGGCTCTTCTGGAGACATACTTTCTGCATTCAAAATTTGAGGAAACACTTAAAAATTATAGTCCTAAGAAAACAAACTATTTTATTCCTATCATTCGTATAAACAAGGCTAAGAAGAGCTAATTTAAAACACATTCACCAATGAAACATATTTTATCACCCCTTGAGATACATTTTTAGCAAGCACAGATTTGTCTTGTATTGCATGCTATTTAGCTCATCCCGTTGCCAGTGGCGTAGCGAGGGGTGAGGCAGGGGGGCAAAAGCCCCGGGCGGCCCTTTGCCATGGGTGGCAAATTCCTAGTCGTTAATTAGTTTCTTAAAATTAAAATTTTAAAAGAAAGAGGAGTTTTTTAAAATCGAAATTAAAGAAAAGCCTAATAAGAAATTAATAAAAGAAATCAAATGAACTATTCAAAAGCATGTGAACGTTTTAACTGCCAAAACATCAAACTCCTTATTGGATATCAATTCTTCTGATTCTAATACTACTGTAATAAAAAAAGATGCTAAATTAGTATGAGAACGTGACACTGATGTGGTGATGAATTCTTAAAATTTGACAGCAGCCCCTGGCAAATAGAGGAGCGGGGGGCGGCAAATTCATCGTTGTTAATTAGCTAATTGTTAAACGTGAAAAAAATGTTAATAAAAGAAAAGCCAAGATTAAAAAAATTAAACGAAATGAAGAACTATATTAAAATATGAGAGCCTTTCTAATGCCAAAACTTCAAACTCCATTATAAATTTAAAGTCTTCTGATACTAATGTTACTGAGCTGGAAAACATAGGGGCTGACAGAACGACAATAATGTGCTAGTATATATAATTGATTCAAGTTTGATTTTAACGTAAGTGTAAGTAAACTACTGGAAAAAATTGTTGGCATATTTTTATGGCTTATTAATATTAAGATATTCAGACTCGAAGTTACCCTGCCTAAAATAATTTAATAAATTCCAACATTGATTACAACTGTAAGGTGTTAAAGTAGCTTCTCTAAAAATAATTTACTGAAAAATTAATTTCGATCAATAATGATTGACTAATCTATAGCTATTTTGGCTATTGAGCAGGGCAAGGTTGACAACATTGATACATGAAAGATTGTTCCATGAGGAAAAAACGAAAACTTCAATTTTATTCAAGAAATGAAAGCTTTTCTTTTTATTAAGAACATAAAAATAAATAGTCTCCTTATTATTAATTTCTAATACAAACTATACATGTATCTTCTTTATAGCTTTTTACATGTTTTTTGTTTTGAGTTGTTTTTTGTTTTTTTGTTTTTTTTTGGGGGGGGAGGCAAATTTGGGTTCTGCCCCAGGTGGCATATACCCATGCTACGCCGCTGCCCGTTGCAAAGGTCAAGAGATTTTCATAATCTTGCAATGACATACCAGTAGCTCCTTTGTCTCCTTTGTCTCCCTTAGGGCCATCTTGACCCTCAGCACCAGGGAATCCAGGATTCCCTAAGCCACCTTTGAGTCCAATATCACCTCTTTCACCTTTAGGGCCTGGTGCTCCTATAGGTCCATCTTCACCAGGTAGACCAGGTTGACCTTTAAAACCCCTTGGTCCTGGCTCACCACTTCCACCTTTACCCTAACATCATGCATGAATTTTATAGATAAGAAACTTTTAAAGATTATTTTCATTTTGAGCGGAAAAAAATCCATAATAATTATTTAATTACAATTTTTTTTTGGTATTAAATAAAGCCCATTAGTTTAGTCAACTCTTAAGTTTGCAAGACATGTTTTTAAAAAGTAGAAGAAAAAAAAACGTTATTAATTCAAACTTAAACACTTTCTTCATTTTAGTGGCATTGCAATGCATGCTGGGCACAGCTAGATTATAGATAAAAATAATTTCATAAATAATTATAAATTAATTGAATGTTCATTTATTTATTTTTTTTACAGATTGTGTGTAATTTTATTTTTTTTATAAAGTATGTACTTTTATTTTTTAGACTCATCTGTAAAAGAACACATGAATATGTGTTTTCCACTGACAAGGACTTTAAATATTCAGCTTACCCCAGGAAGACCTGGAGGTCCTAAAGGACCACGGTCACCATTTAAGCCAGGAACGCCACGTTCTCCTTTCATGCCAACAAGACCGTTAATGCCAGGAGTTCCTTCCATACCACGGTCCCCCTGTCAAATGGTTTTATTATTTGCAAGTTATTATGGAGGAGTAAAAGCTTGATCTTCTAAGTAATTAATTCCATTAAAATAAATTTGCTGTTCCTAGAATAAAATTTAGAAAAAAGAATATTAATACTTTGCGTATGAATCTTTTGCATGATGAGACCTATTTGTGAGCAATTCTTTAAATTTTTCATTGAAATCTTTCAAATTCATTGCCAGCAAAGACCGCAAAGATTCCTTTTTTAAAAGTAAGTAAAATATACATACCTTGGCACCTGGAGAGCCTGGAAGGCCACCATAACCTTGTTTTCCCTGTAATTGAGCAGATTTTTTTTTAGGTTTTAAAATTTACATTAAAATACAAGAAACCTTATTGCAATTGTTGACATGATGGGTTACACATAACTGAATTTTCTAATGTTAACTTACACGAGGTCCGGCGATCCCAGGCACACCCTTCTCTCCAACCATGCCAGGGAGTCCAGGAAAACCCTGGAAAAATAAAGGTAAAATTTTAAAAGAAATCACCTGCAAGCTTTACCAATAAATATTTATTAATGTGACATTCATGTTATTTTGCCATGTATTTTTAGTGCTCACAAGAAGTAATTTTTAATTCATGTGAGCTAATGCAGTTTTTTAAATTTTGCTGGCGTATTGCATTTTGCGAGTTTGAGTTATCTACCATATATACTCGTTCTATAGCCCGTTCGTTCATAAGCCGACCCCCCCCCCACACACACACACTTTTGGAAGAGAAAAGTATTAAAAGTGTATAGCCCGCAAGGCGACCCGCCAAAAATAATAAGACAGCTTAAAGAAAATGGTACACATTTTTTTTAAACTACAAGCTAAATCGGTCGTTATTATTGTTTACTTTGTACTGCCAATCTTTGTCTTTGTGCTTTATAAGGCAAGAGTTACCAGTATTTAAAAAAAAACATCTTTGATTAACAGTTACTAAAGGGCATATATTAAAATTCGTTGTTGAAAACAAAATCAATAAAACAATTCATTAAAACGTTCACAAAAATATATAAAATGATTAAATAAGGTAAGTGCAGATGCTTAATAATATATTAGGGCTTCTGATAGAGCAGTCGAATCTTGTAGAATGTAGAAAAGGACCTTGATGATCTACAATAACAACACCCATATTCAATATCCATGCAGAAATATGTTAATGACCCGCTCGTAAGCCAACCCACCCAACTTTTCCCCCTAGATTTAGTCAAAAAATGGTTGGCTTGCGAACGAGTATATATGGTAGTTCCAAAAAACAAAAAAAAGTCAGGAGTTTAACGCAATGAGCAAAATACAAAAGCCTAAATTGAAGTACACAATTTATTTATTTATGTTTTCATTTAATTAAACTTATTTATTGCTTTATAATAAAGGTAATCTTATGTCTTTTAATAGGTAATATTGCCTGTCTTTCATATAGGTAATCTTACCTGTCTTCCCTCTTCTCCGTTATATCCTTGAGCACCTTTGTCTCCCTTATCACCCTGTTGCACAAGAAAGAGAAAAAAAGTTATTATAAAAAGATTAATAAAAAACATATATTTATAATCTGTATATAAAAAGATCTATTTACAGCAGGAATCGGCGAACAGGAGTAAATTACCCCATTTGGGGTAAAAAGGGAATTCTTGGGGGTAATACAGATTAATTTGGGACATATAAAATTCGCTAGATATATATATTTAATCCGTCATGTGTACTTGTACGCTTGGAATATAAGCCCAACGTTGAACCGGTTTTTTAAATTCTATATATGTACATTTCTTATCTACGTACTACACAAAGACACCACAATGCTCTCCACTTTTGTTTATATTGACATGAATGGCAATAATCTTAATCCACGTGACTTAATGTATTCAAAATCCTCTCCATGACATTTAAAATTAATGCCTTAAAACTTATCTAACATGCTTACGCCTGTTAACAACAAGGCAGTTAAATAGTATACTATTTTAATTAAGTGTGGACAGATAGTGATACTTCATTTTAATACAAAGGTTTTCAGTTTGAAACAACGAGGATATGTTTTATTTAGAAGTCTGTATTAGCTTTGTCTTTTGATGGAGCACCAGCTATGTTGGTTCATGTACGTGGTTTTTTTTTGGATTTCGCAAGAAACAGAAATCCCAAAATCGAAGTTAACCATGATCCATCATCAAGCTCTATACTTGTGAAACATTGGGAACTTGAATTGGAGGTCGTCATGCATGATGTTATCCAGATTGTCAATTTCTTAGAAGAAAATGCAACTGTTTTGTTATTTATGTAAAGATGGTGAGGCTGAATATACAGAACTACTTTATCACACCGAGGTTTGTATCACACCGAGGTTCGGTGGCTTTCAGGTGATTGAACAGAATGAGGACTCTGAACTTCAAAAATTTCTGGCTGGTCAAAAGCTCTGGCAGAGAAGTTTACCGAATTTTCCTTGAGATATGGATCCACCGTATCATTTCTATATAAAATATCTACCCCTAATCCTTTTCAGATTAATTTTTGGACACTTGTCAGATTTCTAAAACTCACAATATGCATTTTTGGCTGGGGTTTGACTCCAGACCTGTTGGGTGGGTTGGGGGTGGGGGGTGGAGGTTTACTCTCCCAAACCCTCAAGTAGTGTGGGCAGGACCTCGCGCCCTCAGTAACGTCAACATAAAATTTTATATTTTGGGGTAATGGGCAAAATAGTTCGCTGAGCCCTGATTTACAGAGAGATTATTAAAGCATCATTATTGACAAACATTATAAATACTTTTTTTTTCTGAGTGGGGGAGCGGGAGCGTTTTTATGTTTCAGAAAAATTTAGTATTGACATTTGTTACCTCGATATGAAAAAAATTATGTTTATAAAATGTTTAGCGCATCATGATTTATAAAAAAAATTAGATGTATAATAAATGAAAATACTAGTGATAACAGTCAGTAATGAGAAGGATATATGATTGAAAGGATTTTGTTTTCTCAGGTAATGGTAAGATTAATAGATTGATACTTACAATCATTCCCTTCTCTCCCTTTGGTCCGGGTGGTCCCTGTCCTCCAATTACAATTTGTGCCGGCTCCTCTGAGAAAGGGGCAGCTGGTCCAGTTGAACCTTTTTCACCTTTATCTCCCTTGGTACCCTTCGGACCAATTTTGCTTATACCCATTTCACCCTTGTCACCTTTCTCTCCTGGCTCTCCAATTTGGCCCTTTGGGGAAACAATAAAAATTTATCATATGAAACAAATTGATTTTTCTTTTTATAGTTCTGACTCCACAATCAATGAAGAGTCCATTTTTTTGTATTTTCAAATTAATGATGTCGCACTGTTTTGGCCAATTTTTCATCCATCACAAATTCAAAACTACAACAGAATTTTGAATTCTTAAAAATACATCATTGCATATTCGTAAATAATCCTAGATCCCTTGATGTTGATTATAAATGGCCCTACCAATAGCCTCAAGCCTTAGTGACTCAGCTGTAAGTCTGCATTTGAAGAGCTCAAGGGAAGAAACAGCTATGTGACATTTTTGAAATTTATTAGTTATCTCCTGTATTTGATAGAGGATAAAAAATAGAATGTTCTAAAGGAAATTTTATGAAAAAATTTAGTACCTGACCCTATTAAAAATTCAAATCTATTTAGTTAATTCATAAGAAATCTGTACACAATGTAATTTTTGAAAATTAAAACTTGAATATCTCAAACTACAAAAATGTGACATAGCTGTTTCTTCCCTTGAGCTCTTCATTTGGTAAACTGAAGATCCCATAACACTTTAGAGTTTAAGATAAAGTTTGAGACTAGGTGGTTAAAAATAACGTTTAAGATCTTGAGAATTATCTTAAATATATCCAACAAATTTGTTCAGGCATGTTGACAGAAATGAACAATGATTTTTAGAAAACTTGAAATATTTTTTTTTCAAGTGAAACAGAAAAATAATATTGAGGTTGTTAAGTTCGTCTAATCAAAATTACTCTAATTATTAAATATTTCATTAATGATGATCATTTCTTTTTTCAAAGGTTTAAGTATGTTTTTAAAAAAAATCAAAATTAATCAATTTCAGAGTTAATTAAAGTTTCAGCAGCTACCTCTGTGATGTCTTATGTTATGAAGATTGCTTATGAATGAGGGAAGGATGAAATGCTAAATCTGGGTGGATATAATACAGTCGAAACCGGTTAAGTCGACGGCGTTGGGGTATGAAAAATGGCGTCGACATAACCAATGATCGAGTTAAAACGAAAACCAATATGGCGGCAAAATATTAACATGTGCTTGAAATTTCTTTATGTACATGATTAATTAGTTAGCGTTAATTAGTGATGGGACGATTAATCGGAATCGTATCGGAACCCTAATATTTCTTCACTCTTTCCTAAGGTTGTAATGACCCTTCGTTTTTAAGGACCATTTAAAATTTAAATATAACCATGGTTCCCACTCAGGAAAACGGGAAAAAGTCAGGAATTCTTTAAAAAAATTTCTCAGCCTTGAAAGTCGGAAAAAGTTATGACTAATCGGGAGTTTTTATATATATATTTTATTAATTTTATATATATATTTATACCGAAGTAAAGGACTTTGATTATGTCTCTGTGGTATGTTTCGATTCCATTTAATTTTAAAAAAGTTTCCAGTTTATAATTGTCTGCGCATGCATTAAAAGGTCAAATTTTTCGCCACGCCTCGTCACATGCTGCGTGTCACCTGCGTGTGGCATTGCATAGCCGCTCGCGTTTGCCGTCTTATCAGCAAATTTAAAATACAAATAAACAAATCAATATGGTAATTTTATGTTTAATGCTTTTGACGTGCAGGGTATCTGTTACTATCAGAACGCTCTCGAATTTCCTCAGTCAATCAAACTTGTAATGTAAATAAAACTATTGTGGCCTTGACCGTTGATTACAGCATGCTGTGGGCTGTGTGTTAGACCTCGGCCGGCAACTAAGAAACTAAGTCTGGGCGAATTTTTAAAAAAATCATTCCTTATCAGAAATGATTTGATTTCATCGTCATGCGCGTGTTAGTCACAGTCACGTATCTTACTGGTAACAAAGCAACAACAAACTTTTAAAAGAATAATATTTTTTTTATTTGCTTAAATAAAAACCACGGTCGATTCTCGATACAAACATTTATTTTCATTTCTAAAGATATTCGGTTATCTTAAAAAATAAAATGATAAATACATCAGAAAATGAATTAAGTTTAACAATAATATAACATGCATTGCGAAAACGATGATTAACTACCTCTAACGCGATTGTCCAGTACCTCGGGTGAATACATACTCCATGGATACACGTCGAACTAATAATTCACACACGCAAAACATCCGGTAATTTTTATTGAAATCTCGTAGAATCACATGACTATAATCACATGAGCCGGAAGTCTCGAAGAAAGCGAGATGTCAACACTGTTTTGAACTAAAAATGCCAGAGTTCATTGCTAGGCCAACCAACGAGGATCGAGCTAACCAAGTTAAGTTGCAAATTTGGCCCTCTTTTGTGCTCGAGGTATTAGGTTTCGGAAGCTTAGAAAAATTGAATTAGCCGATGAAAAAATGCTAAGACAAAGAGAGAATTTGGCGGTTCCAATAAAAAACGTCGAGTTAGTGGGGTGGTCGAGCTAACCGAGCTCGAGGTAAGTGGGTTCGACTGTAGTAGTTCTTCATTACTTAAAAATGAAAAATAATTTTGGGGGGAATATTCTGCTAGGCAAAATTAGTAAATTTTACTATGATTTTTTAAAATAAAAATGTATTATTTTTGAGGTGATTGCCTTGAAAGCTATTATATCTAAATTCCACTTCTTAGTAGCAATTACATAAAATAATACCTACCTCACGACCAGGTATTCCAGGATCACCTTTAGGTCCAATAAGTCCTTGCTTTCCAATAGGGCCCTTAATAAATCAAAACTCAATTAAAATTTAATAACAGATCAACTAGAAAATGTTACTTAAAACCTAAAGCTTTTAATAAAACTGACAAAATCATCATCATATCATAACTAAATTTTTTTAATAAAAAAAATAAAGATAAATAATTTGCAGCATAAAAAAATTAAATTCATAAAGGCTAGGCTTGACAAAATATGATTTTTTTTAAATTTCCAAGTTGTCCCTGTAAGATAGAATAAGTTTAGAAAATTTTGTTTAGAGATTTACACAAGAATAGCTTATTTTGCGCTTTTGAGTTGAGAACTGAAGAAAGTTGATAAAGATTAGAGATATAAGTTGATAAAAAAAATGATGTTCCATGCTGTTGATATTTGAAGTGTGCACAGTGAGTTGAAAACCTTTATATTTTGTTGATATTAGTTTTAGACTAAATCATTGTTTAGCAAATATGTAAAATTGCTTTGATTTCTGTCTCAGGCAATTGTATGTTTTCTCACTTTGCCTTTTATTTACGAGAAAGCAAATTTTTAAAAACTTACTGGCGCTCCTTGAATTCCTTCAGAACCAATTTCACCCTATTAAAAAAAAAGTAAAACTCTTTAAAAACATGTGACACAAAAAACTTAAAGTAAAAATTATTTTTTTTTAAGTCTTGAAAATGGGTATAAAAAAATGTTGGTCAACAAAAAAATAATATTATAGATATTCTTGTTTTAATTTTCTTTATTTTTTTATTTAAAGTAAGTAAATATGCACAATTTATAAAGATATGCCTTTTAAAAGAATGAATAACAGATGATCAGATTCCCTAGGAAAAATACAATAAACTCCTTAAAAATGTTGAAAATGATGAGAAATTATTACAGTATATCATTACAAATATTTTTATATTACATATGTTCTTTCATTGGATGTTTGAACACAGTTATCTAACATGACATGATTGACTCTCATACATAAAAGTTTACCTTGGATCCTTTTATTCCCGCACCAGCCTCAGCAGGTTCACCCTTTTGGCCTTTCGATCCATATATGCCAGGAGCACCCTCATCACCAGGAAAACCTGGGTTTCCGATTGGACCTGGGTCACCCTAGCGATTAAAAAAAAAGCATGAAAAGTAGCCTCCATTATGAAATATAATTGCTACATTTTTTTTCTCTATATCCAATCTGCCAAAACTAAATTAACGGATTTTAAAATTTAATGTCTTTTAATCAATCAAAATGTTAGTCACACTGAACGGACATCAAAACATTTTTTAAAAATAAAGTGACTTTTTATCTGGCAGTATATAATTATAATATTAATCTTAATATAATATTAATATTAAATAATCTGGAATCAAAGGCAAAGTTATTAAGTACTATAATTTTTTTAATTGATTTCTAAATTTATATATCCAATTGATCTATAGAGTGAATTTTCATGAAACTTGGTGAAAAGTGATTTACTCCAGCCTACTTTAAATATCAATTTTAGATCTTGATTACTTGGTAGTATTTTAATTGAACTTTAATATGCCGAAAAAGTTAAATAGAGATCCTAGTTTAATTCCATTGCAGCATGTATCCAACCTGCCATGTAATAACATTTAAATGTTGAATTTTTCAGTAGGGTTGGGTTTTTTTTTATGAGCAACTTAGGCTACAAGGCAATCTTAAATAATATTTGATTGATTTGTTTAATACGCATGTTAATTAGTAATAATAAAACTGGGTTCATTTTAGTGTGCAGAATATGTCATTTTTACCATTTTTAAAATTCAAAATTATAACGAAACCAAGGTGAATTTCAAATAAGTTCATCTGAGGCCTAGCAGACCTAAAAAATCTGATATATTTCAAGTATTACTTTGAAGAGAAATTTTAGCAGTAGCAGTAGGCTAGATTTGACTTTACAAACTCACTGTCATTGAAAGATTTATTTAAAAATTGATTGATTTATTTGAATTTATTAAATATCAAAAACCTATGATTAATGAAATTTGAAGTTTAAAAATAAATACATCTTTCTTGGGGAAGATGGGCACAAGAACTTTAATCAAAATTGTTTTCTATCTCCGACATTTCTAGATTTTTTTAGTAAAACATTTTAATATTTCTTGCTTATGATTTACGGGCTGCTGCAAGAAGTAGGAAATTTGATGAAAGTGCCACCTGGCAGCAATAACAAAATATTAAGGCTGTTAACGATTAATTTAAATTTAATAGTTAACTTTTGAAAAATTAACGATTAATTAAACGTTAATTTTGATTAAAGCCAAAAATTGAAATTTATGACGTCATAAGTAACGCTTATGAAAAGTTTTGGTTGAAATCTAAATAACACTGGAATGTCTCCTTTAAATGTCATCTTTAAACCAACTACGCAAAAAGACAAGTGTGTTGACATTATTTGGTTCAAGTGATGAGCAGGTCTAATTGACAATTTAACCAGCCAAGCTGAACAATTATCTGATATCTGATATCGGTATTCATTAAGTTTCCACCATTGTAGAGGGTTAATGGATTCAGAAACTTTCATCTCCATTTTGTAATGCATTTTGTAACTCATTAGAAGAGCTTTCGTCATTTTCTGGCTCTGAGTCAGACTCCATTACTGCCATTAGCTTAAACGCTTTTCATTTGCTTTCATAAGCAGGCGAAGTATTAGAACCATGGTAGGCAAACGATTTCTCACAATGGATACAATAAACTTTATTAACATTTTAAACATTCCCGTCAGTCAATAGTTTAAAACCAAAATGTTTGTGTAATAATCAAGAAATTTGTTATTATTTATTTATCGGCTGCTATTACTTTTTGACTTCCAATAATTTGTAAGTGATGGGTTGATTAATCGTTTAAAAATAATTTAATCGTTAAAATTTGTTAACGATTAATCAAGAAATTTATCGTTAATTTCTGCAGCTCTAGAAAATATTAATGAAATTGTCAGAGGATGATCAACAAAAAATAGAGAATCAATATTGTTAGCAAAGCCACTGGCTAAATAAGCTGTTTACACGATCTCATAGGTAGCCTTAAAGGTTACAAAATATCTTACCTGGGTACCGTTACATCCATCCAAACCAGGGGGGCCTCGGGGGCCAGTAGCTCCTGGGGTGCCCTGTAAACATAACAAAAATAAAGTTAACTGTGACAAAAAGAAATTGATTTTATTATTTGCCTTGTCTTATCTATACAGATGCTCCGTCTATACAGAAGATTATTGTGTCCACAGACCATGCCGGTCTGTTGGCAAGTGACGCAGCGTTCATAGGCCACGGCTATGAGGATTCCATGTAATTTCCAGCCACATTTGTTTCCCAGGAGTCAGGTACCCTTGGGAGCTGGGTGGACTAGGGACACCCATGGCCCCGTGAACATCAGTATGCCACTCGACCACCGTATTTTAGCACTTGTGTGCTTTGCATATGCTGAACATAGAACACATTCAAGTATTCCATTGGGATTATTGAATGACTATTTTGACAACTCTTCTTTTCTGTCATGTTGTCTTTTATATATATACTAGCAACAAAGCGCGTCCAACATCCACATCAACTGACTCCAAAATGAAAATGAAAGGTCACCAGTTGTCATTTCAACCAGAGGCTTTGTCCCGAGACCCTACCTTCCCCCACCCCCATCTGTCCAAAACCCTACCCCCCCCCCACATCACGGTCTGTCCACGGATCATTCCTCCCCCCTCCATAACGCGGTCTGTCAAGAGACCCTACCTCCGCCCACCACGGTTTGTCCGAGAGACCCTACCATCCCTCCACCGCGATTTGTCGAGACAAGACCGTCTCGACAGGCCATTCTTGTGTATCATGTCAAAAATACTATACATTATAGTTATAATAAATATATAACCCGTAAAAACAACGTTTTTGCCTACAAATCCCAACGCGCACCGCTCAAGATAAACTCTTGGAAAAAAACTGCACCAAAAAATAACTCGTTTTGAAAGTCGTTCAATCTAAGATTTGCCGGTTTTTGTGCAAAATAAAAAACTCGTGTGCAAAGTTTCAGTGTAACATTTTTTGTGTGCAATTTTTTTGACATCACATAACAATATATGCATCAATTGGACCGATATATTTTATGTGAGAAAAACTTTTATTATAATAATATAGTAGATGATAATTAAATAAACGAGCCTTAGAAATGTATATTCCTGTTGAACGGTATTTATCATGTATAAAGCAACCAAATGCCGACATACCCATATGCCGCTAATATATTCTCGAGGCACTCCGGTGTCTGTCTTTCAACGAGATCCATCTTTTATAGACTTCATCAAGGTTGATATTATGTCCATAATTCTGACAAGATTTAATCCTCATTAGCATGTCTAAATGTAACTCCTCCAATGTATTTCTAGATTATACTTTTATAGAATTCATTAGGCTGAATCCACGTTCGCAGTCAGCGCTCGATCCAAGAAATGTAGCACAAATTTCCAACAGGATGGCAATGTCGCTGCATTGTTCCTCAGTCATGACAAATTGAATCACCTCGTCGAAAGTCTGCATCAACCCACATTTCTTTTTTTTTCTGCAAGCACAAATCTTAAATTACGAAACTGATCCATAAGTTTCGGCAAAATATCTTCACAGCTTTTAAAAAAATTCTTTGTATCTAGAAAGTACAGTCCACCAAGTTATGCTTGTCCATAATCAAAATTTGACGTGTCGACTAACGCTGACGTCTCAAATATTCGCAATTGCAACAAATCGCTTTTAGGAAAACGAGATTCCATGTGCAAACACAGACATTCAACGAATTTGAGGATGGGACTTATGTGTTCATCCTCACAGCCTGAAAGCATTTTAGCAACATCTGCAGACCAATGTCCATTTTCCACTATTGTCCTACTTTTCTTTGATTTCAGCAGAATACATTAACTACCTCACGGTTATAAAACAAGTTCTTGTTTATTGCAAGAGTGCATAAGTAATGATGAGCAGAATCAAGAGGTACAATTGATACTTGCTGTATAGTTGATACTTGCTGTTTAGTTGATACTTGCTGTTTATTTGATACTTTCTGTACAGTTGATGATTGCTGTATAGTTGATATTTGCTGCATAGTTGATACTTGCAGTATAGTTGATACTTTCTGTACAGTTGATACTTGCTGTATAGTTGATACTTGCAGTATAGTTGATACTTTCTGTATAGTTGATATTTGCTGCATAGTTGATACTTGCAGTATAGTTGATACTTTCTGTACAGTTTATACTTGCTGTATAGTTGATACTTGCTGTTTAGTTGATACTTGCTGTTTAGTTGATACTTGCTGTTTAGTTGATATTTTCTGTACAGTTGCTGATTGCTGTATAGTTGATATTTGCTGCATAGTTGATACTTGCAGTATAGTTGATACTTTCTGTACAGTTGATACTTGCTGTTTAGTTGATACTTGCTGTTAAGCTGTATAGTTGATACTTGCATTATTTTTGGTACTTGCTGTATAGTTGATACTTGCTGTATAGTTGATACTTGCTGTATAGTTGATGATTGTTGTATAGTTGATGGCTGTTGTATATTTGATTTGTTGTATAGTTGATGATTGTTGTATAGTTGATGATTGTTGTATAGTTGATGATTGTTGTATAGTTGATGATTGTTGTATAGTTGATGATTGTTGTATAGTTGATGGCTGTTGTATAGTTGATGATTGTTGTATAGCTGATGATTGTTGTATGGTTGATGATTGTTGTATAGTTGATGATTGTTGTTGTATAGTTGATGATTGTTGTATAGTTGATGATTGTTGTATAGTTGATGATTGTTGTATAGTTGACGGCTGTTGTATAGTTGATGATTGTTGTATAGCTGATGATTGTTGTATGGTTGATGATTGTTGTATAGTTGATGATTGTTGTTGTATAGTTGATGATTGTTGTAGAGTTGATGATTGTTGTATAGTTGATGGCTGTTGTATAGTTGATGATTTTTGTATAGTTGATGATTGTTGTATAGATGATACTTGTTGTATAGATGATTATTGTTGTATAGTTGATGCTTGTTGTATACTTGATGATTGTTGTATAGTTGATTGCTGCTGTATTCTTGATGCTTGTTGTATAGTTGATGATTGTTGTATAGTTGAAGATTGTTGTATTGTTGATGGCTGTTGTATTCTTGATGCTTGTTGTATATTTGATGATTGTTGTATAGATGATCCGAGAAGGCTAAGATTAAATCACCAAGTTATGCAATGTTGACTGTGAACTTTTAATCTCCCTCAAAGACTATGTAAAATTGTGTATGAATTTGAAAAAAACAAACTATTTTGTTCAATATGTCAATACAGTATATTTGCAATTTTCCCTTCCTGCACTCCCCCATACTCTTATCGAATGAAGACCCGGAACTGAGAGAAGCAACAGTTCCTAGACCCATATTTTAGAGTTAATTAAGGTTTTACAGCAAAATCAGAGATTGAAAAGAGGCCAGACCACCATCATCACCATCCATTGCTCCCATTGAATCGTATTGTAGCTTTGAAATCAGATTAAGGGCAGCCGCAAAAATTAGGTCTATGGCAGCAGCACTGGTTAGGTCTATGGCAGCAGCACTGGTTAGGTCTAGGGCATCAGCACAGAATATGGCTAGTGTAGCAGCAAAGATTAGATCTATGGCAGCAGCACTGGTTAGGTCTATGGCAGCAGCACTGGTTAGGTCTAGGGCATCAGCACAGAATAAGGCTAGTGTAGCAGCAAAGATTAGGTCTAGATGTTGGTACTCTAAAGCGCTTTAGACTCCAAATAATTCACCTCCCTGGCGCATTTCAATGACATGACATTTACAAGGGCCACCCATAAAACCTGCTTCTGATTTTAAAATTCATAAGGCCATCTTGAAGACCTCTTTTAGCGGTACTCGCAACAAAATTCACGACTTCCATCGTCTTTTACTTGATAATATCTTGGACAGTCACGTGATGATCCCTTGGCACGGCCCCCCTGTGATTCCTCCTATATACGCGTATACACAGAATGTGTGCTTCGCGTCTGATTCGCATCAAATTGTCCCCCTTCGCCAGACAGAAATAGGAACGAATGGGGGTGCACCCTAGGTCGAGCCGTTAACTCTTATAATCTTGAAATGCGGGGCGTTTCCCCATAACAGCTTGGGAATGCGACGACGTGAAGTGATCTCGCCAAGATCTCGGCGGACGAGAGTTGGCATTAAAAGGCGTCAACTTTGTATTTTAAATTAAGTATCGTCTGTTGTCTTAGAAATTGTTGTGGTCCGAGATAGTGACTCCCCCCACCCCCACTCCATTATATATATTTACCGGCAGCTCCTCTGTCGGCATTCCTTGCAATGTTGCATTCATTTTTCACTGCATAATTTTTTTGTTGTTGATGTCAGTCCAAATTTAATTCACAAAATGGCGTTACGCAATCCAAAGTTTCGAAATTTCTTAAATTTACACAAACTAATACACATACTATAATACGAATCCCTGTCCTTGGCTACTACAATAGACGGCTGTATCATTGTTACTGTATGAAGTTTTGCGAACTAGCGTCATCATTGTTTACTGTGTGAAACTTGTTCTAGCTGGCGTCATCATTGTTTACTGTGTGAAACTTGTTCTAGCTGGCGTCATCATTGTTTACTGTGTGAAACTTGTTCTAGCTGGCGTCATCATTGTTTACTGTGTGAAACTTGTTCTAGCTGGCGTCATCATTGTTTACTGTGTGAAACTTGTTCTAGCTGGCGTCATCATTGTTTACCGTGTGAAACTTGTTCTAGCTGGCGTCATCATTGTTAGATGTATGTAGATTGTTAGTTGTGCTTTTTGTTCCCAGTATCTTACAAGAATGTTTGTTGGCAGTTATCAAATCTTATCTTATCTATGCAGAAGATAATTGCGTCCACAGACCATGACAGATGATCTGTTGGCAAGTGATGCAGCGTTCACAGGCCACGGCTTTGTGGGTTCCACGCATTACCCAGCCGCCTAACTAGTATTAGGTACTAGGTACCCTAGTTAAAAAAGAACCTAGCATGATCAGAAGAAGGGATAGCTTCCATCATTTTCTAGATCGTCTGATAATGTCTCACTATAATAAAAGTAACGAGTTATTTATTTATTTTTATTTTTTTTTGTTAAAAGACTATTCAGATATCTACCAAACTTTAGCCGTAAGCCTAGGGTGCATGTAAATATAGTTATTGTTTTGCTTTACATTCTACATCAAATAGCTGGGGAGCGACGCAACGGGCGTTCATCTTGGTGGGGACCAATAAAACAATCAGGCACATAATAATTCACCGATGATGTATTGGTGAGTACGCCAGGAAGACACTCCCCTCTCCCCCACTCCCACTCTCGCTAACCCGAGAGGCCCTTCTGTTTCCCATCACGTGGTACAAAGGTATCCTAGTCACGTGGCCCTCAGACTGCACTCGAGGAATGGAGGTGTTTGATGGAGGCGGAGTGGCTTCCCTTCTAGATGACGAGCCCCCGTATATTATTGAAAGCTTGCACAAACTGGGTTTATGGGCCAGGTATGGATGGATCGCTGATGGTGAGGTCCAAAGTATATGTGAATCTGGCAAGCGTCGGCGAACTCGAACAGACTCACCGGACTTTTGGATCGCATCCAGAGGTTTGGCCAAACGGATTGAGTTTTAAGTTTGTTGAAATGTATTGTTTTTTTGTGTTTTTGTTTGTTGTTTGGGTTGGGTTGTTTTTTTTTAAACCTTTGGCAAAATTCATTGGTAGATACGACAGATTGATATATTTTATACTTTTAGTATTAGATGTGGTGAATATGTGTATACACATTTACAGGCTTTCACATCAATAATCCCGTTTGAAAACTTTTCGATTTCCACCATTATATATATCACACTATTTGATGTGGCACATACAATGCTGATGATAAAAACCAAAGCACCCGTTGAGCGTCGGGTAATCCTAAAAGACCGTTTTGTCCCCCCCCCCTTTTCACTAGATGTGAGACGTACAATTTAGTGCCTGGAGTCCAAATACGGACTATCAAATAAGTACAGCGAAGAACTCTGTGGGACGTCAGCTCTGAGAAAACTTTCCGACAGGGCGCCACCCTTTGATCTAGCGACGGTCCATGGTCAATAGACGTACGCCGAGCTAGGGTGGCGCCAAGGTTAGGGTGTGTCTAAGTAGGGAATCCCTCCACTCCTTCGTGAGTTAAATTTCGTAGGAGGCAGCTCCGACCATTTTCCTGGCTGCCCAGGCGGCCTTTTCAGAAAGGACCGCCCCCGGGGATGTCCCCTTGCTAATAATGCCTCTTGGGTTAGGAGTTGCTTGAAGAATTTCACGGGAAGACCTTTAAGTATAATGGGCTCAGGCAGAGCCGTCTTTACACCATTTTGGGACCCCGGGCAAAGAAATAGTGTTGGGGCCCTCCCCCGCAGGAATAAAAAAAAATAATAAACATAATATATATAAATAAACATTCCCCTGGGGCCCCTTATGCTTGTGGGCCCCCGGGCTAATGCCCAACGGGCCTATGCGATACGACGGCTCTGGGCTCAGGTCTTTTGACGTCATTTCACATGTGGGATATGACTTAGATACCATTTGGCTTCAAATCTTTAGAGTATGTATTCTATATAGCAAATCTCCAACCGCCAGCCATCGGCTCTGCGTGACAAGTTCTCTCCTACTTTTATAGATCGAATTCTCTCCTGTTGCATCTCAGATTATCCATGATTACATGTCAAGATCGACACTGATCCATACTACAGCATTTCAACTGGATGCATGTCAACTTCTGTGACAAAAGAATTCTGCCATCTGCGAATATAACACTATATATGATTGTGTAAGTTCAACGCTATTTCCAGATAAGTCACCAACTACTTTTGGTTCAGTTACGGTTTTCTTTATTTCCACTAGTTAACCGTAAATATGTATTATATTTTTTTACAGCGGCTGTAAGGTGTGAGTTGCCTACACCAGGCTTTCAAAACAATTTGTTTACATTCAACATTCCTCTCACAGCCAAGGTCATTCCTCAGTTTCTTGCGTGTTTTTTTTTCTTATATTTTTTTTCAGAATTTTATTTCCCTTTATAACATAACATCAGTTCTCTTCCCCCATGATAAGGCCGGTTCTCTCCCCTGTTTACCGCGAATCACACCGATCCCACGAACTCTTAAGCTCTAATCACTTCCAATTGTACGTCTTCCAGTGGTTCACCGAGTGTGAGTCCGCTTCGTGCTGACAGCGGGGTGGAACTGATTGGGCTTCCGAGTGGGTGATCATAAATCCCACCTCCCGGGGCGGCATGCTTTCCTGTATTCGGGCGTTTAACAATAATTGAAACTAGTCACTGTTCTTTAACCATAACTCAAACTAGTCATTGTTCTTTAACCATAACTCAAACTAGCCATTGTTCTTTAACCATAACTCAAACTAGTCACTGTTCTTTAACCATAACTCAAACTAGTCACTGTTCTTAAACCTTAACTCAAACTAGTCACTGTTCTTTAACCATAACTCAAACTAGTCACTGTTCTTTAACCATAACTCAAACTAGTCACTGTTCTTTAACCATAACTCAAACTAGTCATTGTTCTTTAACCATACCTCAAACTAGTCACTGTTCTTTAACCATAACTCAAACTAGTCATTGTTCTTTAACCATAACTCAAACTAGTCACTGTTCTTTAACCTTAACTCAAACTAGTCATTGTTCTTTAACCATAACTCAAACTAGTCACTGTTCTTTAACCATAACTCAAACTAGTCATTGTTCTTTAACCATAACTCAAACTAGTCACTGTTCCTTATCCATAACTCAAACTAGTCATTGTTCTTTAACCATAACTCAAACTAGTCATTGTTCTTTAACCATAACTCAAACTAGTCAATGTTCTTTAAACATAACTCAAACTAGTCATTGTTCTTTAACCATAACTCAAACTAGTCATTGTTCTTTAACCATAACTCAAACTAGTCACTGTTCTTTAACCATAACTCAAACTAGTCACTGTTCTTTAACCTTAACTCAAACTAGTCACTGTTCTTTAACCATAACTCAAACTAGTCACTGTTCTTTAACCATAACTCAAACTAGTCACTGTTCTTTAACCATAACTCAAACTAGTCATTGTTCTTTAACCATAACTCAAACTAGTCACTGTTCTTTAACCATAACTCAAACTAGTCATTGTTCTTTAACCATAACTCAAACTAGTCACTGTTCTTTAACCTTAACTCAAACTAGTCATTGTTCTTTAACCATAACTCAAACTAGTCACTGTTCTTTAACCATAACTCAAACTAGTCATTGTTCTTTAACCATAACTCAAACTAGTCACTGTTCTTTATCCATAACTCAAACTAGTCATTGTTCTTTAACCATAACTCAAACTAGTCATTGTTCTTTAACCATAACTCAAACTAGTCAATGTTCTTTAAACATAACTCAAACTAGTCACTGTTCTTTAACCATAACTCAAACTAGTCACTGTTCTTTAACCATAACTCAAACTAGTCATTGTTCTTTAACCATAACTCAAACTAGTCACTGTTCTTTAACCATAACTCAAACTAGTCATTGTTCTTTAACCATAACTCAAACTAGTCACTGTTCTTTAACCTTAACTCAAACTAGTCATTGTTCTTTAACCATAACTCAAACTAGTCACTGTTCTTTAACCATAACTCAAACTAGTCATTGTTCTTTAACCATAACTCAAACTAGTCACTGTTCTTTATCCATAACTCAAACTAGTCATTGTTCTTTAACCATAACTCAAACTAGCCACTGTTCTGTAACCATAACTCAAACTAGCCATTGTTCTTTAACCATAACTCAAACTAGTCATTGTTCTTTAACCATAACTCAAACTAGTCATTGTTCTTTAACCATAACTCAAACTAGTCACTGTTCTTTAACCATAACTCAAACTAGTCACTGTTATTTAACCATAACTCAAACTAGTCATTGTTCTTTAACCATAACTCAAACTAGTCATTGTTCTTTAAACATAACTCAAACTAGTCACTGTTCTTTAACCATAACTCAAACTAGTCATTGTTCTTTAACCATAACTCAAACTAGTCATTGTTCTTTAACCATAACTCAAACTAGTCATTGTTCTTTAACCATAACTCAAACTAGTCATTGTTCTTTAACCATAACTCAAACTAGTCACTGTTCTTTAACCATAACTCAAACTAGTCATTGTTCTTTAACCATAACTCAAACTAGTCATTGTTCTTTAACCATAACTCAAACTAGTCACTGTTCTTTAACCATAACTCAAACTAGTCATTGTTCTTTAACCATAACTCAAACTAGTCATTGTTCTTTAACCATAACTCAAACTAGTCACTGTTCTTTAACCATAACTCAAACTAGTCATTGTTCTTTAACCATAACCCAAACTAGTCATTGTTCTTTAACCATAACTCAAACTAGTCATTGTTCTTTAACCATAACTCAAACTAGTCATTGTTCTTTAACCATAACTCAAACTAGTCATTGTTCTTTAACCATAACTCAAACTAGCCATTGTTCTTAAATCAGCCACACTTACCCTTGATTAAATCGGTTCATTAAATTTAACCTTCATTGACTCTACAATATGTGACCTACTTTAAGACATTTCCGATATCTTTATTTAGACCATGACCTACTTTCAAATCAGTGGGATTTTTTTTTAAATTTTAATAATTTACTCATTTATCTAAATACGTTCATCTATTACATGAATCATCTATTACATGAATCATCTATTACATGAATCATCTATTACATGAAGTCTGAAGTTCAATTTTTTTTAAAATCATGAACTAATTTCCCGTGTGAATAATTTACTTACATGATTAACATAATTGCTCATATGTATAATTTACTTATGTGTATACCTACTTCCTCCATAGTATGATATACTTACATAATAAAACAACTTAATTCCTGTATGAATGATTTACTTATGTAATTAAGCCACTTTCACATTTATCGGTTGTAATCTACTTTCACAGTTTATCGGTTTTAACCTACTTTCACATTTAACGCCTGTTATCTACTTACGTGAATTCCGTTGAGGCCGGGAAATCCTGGAACTCCCATTTTTCCCTGTGGGGGGAAAAAAGTGAAAACAATTTAAAATTCGATTCGGACATTTCTATGAGAGATCTAATTTGGTTTGATGGATGATGAGTTGCGGGAATGATTCAGTTCTAAGAAAATTGTTGTTTTTGTGGTTTGTTTGTTTGTTTGAGTGTGTGTGCGTGTGTTTGTGTGAGTGTGTGTGTTTGTGTGTGTGTGTGTGCGCGCGTGCGTGTTTGTGTGTGCGCGTGTGCTTTTGTGAGTGTGTGTGTGTGTGCGCGCGTGTGTTTGTGTGAGTGTGTTTGAGTGTGTAAATGTGTGTGTGCGTGTGTTTGTGTGAGTGTGCGTCTGTGTGTGTGTGCATGTTGTTGTTGTTGTTTTCGATCGCTATAATGCCGATAACACAACAATTAAAAAAAAGAATAGTTTCTATGTGTGTAACTTGAAAACAAAATTAATTGATGTTCCTATGGACAATGTTAAGGTTGTAAGGAAACACTTAGTGAATATTTGTGTCTATATTTTTTTAAGGAATAAGAAGAGAACTCGGATATTTGTTTTTCTCTATTGCATCCCGATGTTTCTCGTTTATTTACTAGAAAATAACTTCTTCACCCCCCCCCGCCCCCCAAATATTCCTACCATTCCGCGACAGACTTAAATATCAGCTCACGTGCAGTCACTGACCACCCTCCCCACCCCTCCCCCTCCCCCCTCAGGCAAGTTAATCAGCTAACGTGTTATGTTGATAAAGTGACTTTGCCATGCATACAAGTCAACGCACAAACTAAATGAGTTTGATAGGCTGAAGGATTCCTGCCAGGTGCAAATATCCAAAGTACGCCGGATTAAATATACTTGATGGCTACTTGTTTAACAATAGCCCCCCTCCCCAACACACACACACGCACACATCTAAGTCCTCACACCGCGTATCACAACTCATTGTTCCCACCCCAGTCTCATCAAAAACGCCCCAATATTTCACTCTCACCATCTTAACATATAACTAACTGCCACCACGCACACGCCAACAACTTGGACTCACCACCACGCACACCCCAACAACGTGAACACACCACCACGCACACCCCAACAACGTGAACACACCACCACGCACGCACCAACAACGTGAACTCACCACCACGCACACCCCAACAACTTGAACACATCACCACGCACACCACAACAACTGAAACACACCACTACGCACACCCCAACAACTGAAACACACCACCACGCACACCCCAACAACGTGAACACACCACCACGCACACTCCAACAACGTGAACACACCACCACGCTTACACCAACAACGTGAACACACCACCACGCACACCCCAACAACGTGAACGCACCACTACGCACACCCCAATACGTGAGCACACCACCAAGTACACACCAACAACATTGAACACACACCACCACGCACACACCAACAACTTGAACACACCACCACCACACGACACACACACCAACCAACAACGTGAACACACCACCACGCATACATCAATCCCGTTAACCAACCAATATTTGCCATTTCTCAAGACCTCCCCTCCCCTCAACTATAACTGTATTTCACCGAAACATAATTGTCAAGAAGTGGGGGGGGGGCTGTTTTTTCGAAGATTCATTTCAGCTCAACTTCAAATTTTTGCTGTGTGCTGATCTGGTTTAGAAGAGAGCGGAGTTGGGGGTGAGGGTGGGACGTACATTCAAGTCAAAAACAAAGAGAAGACTCTCTTTCTCTCTCTCTCTCTCTCTCTTTCTCTCTCTCTCTTTCTCTCCCTCTCTCTCACTCCCACCCTCCCCCTCTCTCACTCTCTCTCTCTCTCGCTCCCACCCTCCCCTCCCTCCCTCCCCCCTATCCCCCCCCTCTCTCTCTCTCTCTCTCTGTGGGACGCTTGAATATAAAACCATCGCCCTGTTCTCGACCCGGGGTTAAAGAAAAATAGTAAACAATTTTATAAACAAATGATACATGAAAGATAGAGCACGTCTGGAAGCGATCTGCGGTTGGATAAGGGGGACGGGGGGGGGTGCGGCCTGGTTGTTCCTATTTGTGATAGAGCGGGTTCAGTTATCAGTTACGATATTTTTTTTCAATGATTCTTAAACTATTTCATAGATGCCCCATTTCTACACGGAGACAACAAAAGGTATTATCGGCTAGGAATGTTTGGTAAAAAAGAGACTCTTTTAAACAAACGTCCCATAATGTCTTAAGGTATATCCCAGAACACACTGGGGCTCGTGAATCGAACTTTAAGGTCCAGTGAACTATTCATGTTTAGTGAACACAGAAGCCAGCCTGTTGCGCACCAAGCTGGCGTTTGTTTGGCGTTTGTTTCAACCCGATAGATGTTATAGTTGGCGAGAAATTGACAAAATATTGATATTTTTTAGGGTTTTTTGGGATTTTCGAGGAAATCCAGTAAACTTTTTTAGTTGTTTTTTTTTGGTCGTTGCATATCATTTGGGCATCCTTAGCATATTTGCAAAAGACCCGAACCCTCTATCTGGTATGGTTCAGGAGGAGTCTCATGTGCACGCTCGAACAGTGCACAGACATTTCAATTGTATAAACGCAATCCCCCAGGAAATTGCGTTAAAAAAATAGCGTCAAAAATTTTAAGCGGGAAGAACAATTCAAAAGTAAGCTGTCTTGAAACGAAACAAAGAATAACTTGTGTGTGTGTGTTTGTTTAGTTTTCTTTTTTTTTCCTTCTAATTTTTGTAGAAAGTTGAAACGTAAGTCTGTAATATTGCCTTCCCCTCAATAAATTAATCAGACAGCCAAGCCACTATAATATTGAAAGGTCGTTCTCAGCCAGCTGAGTGTGGGTTGCTTAGTGTGGGGAATGTTGCTTCAAACGTTAGCTACCCCCCCCCTTTTTTTCCCCGACACTGTCTGCAATATTACTTAACTTCTGCCTCAGTTGCAACCTACTAGTCTAACCTTTGACCCCCATCACCCCAGCCCCCTGTTGACAAAGCCAGGGCAGAGGGTAGGATGGGGTCCCATCGAAAGATGACGTAATGTCTGGGCGTTACTGTTTTACGAACGCGCCGTGATGGTGCGCATGTGATCCGGCCAAACACGTGTTCCATTACTGTTTTGTGTGTGATTACTACATTAATGTAAGCGCTCTTTCAACCTATGTGAACAAGAAGGCCTGGGGCTAAGGGTGTCTGGGAGGTGGGGAGCAGTGGTGAGGGATGCCGGGAAACCAAATAAAAAATTTATTTTGTTTAAATATTAAATTGTAACATAAAGACAGAGAAGATTTGTACATTTATTATGTTATTGAGATTTGTATTGTCGGTCATGCTTCAAAGGGATCTTGACAAAAAACTACTTTTAGGATTAATATTGGATGTAACGCCCTTTTCTCAGGGTGGTGGTCGGTCTCTTTTTGGCTGGTCTGGTCTGTCTCTTTGGGTTGACTGTCTGGTCTGTCTCTTTGGGTTGACTGGTCTGTCTCTTTGGGTTGACTGGTCGGTCTATTTGGCTCGTCTGGGCCGTCTATTTGGCTCGTCTGGTCGGTCTCTTTGGCTCGTCTGGACGGTCTCTTTGGCTCGTCTGGTCGATCTCTTTGGCTTGTCTGGACGGTCTCTTTGGCTCGTCTGGTCGGTCTCTTTGGCTCGTCTGGTCGGTCTCTTTGGCTCGTCTGGTCGGTCTCTTTGGCTCGTCTGGTCGGTCTATTTGGCTTGTCTGGTCGGTCTCTTTGGCTCGTCTGGTCGGTCTAATTGGTTCGTCGGTCGGTCTCTTTGGGTGACGGTCGTCTCTTTGGGTTGACTGGTCGGTCTCTTTGGGTTGACTGGTCGGTCTCTTTGGGTTGACTGGTCGGTCTCTTTGGGTTGACTGGTCGGTCTATTTGGGTTGACTGGTCGGTCTATTTCGCTCTTCTGGTCGGTCTCTTTGGCTCGTCTGGTCGGTCTATTTGGCTTGTCTGGTCGGTCTCTTTGGCTCGTCTGGTCGGTCCATTTGGTTCGTCTGGTCGGTAAACTTGACTAGCTTTCCCACGATTCAATCAAGCCATAAAAAATCTTTATAAATGGCATAATGACGTCCTAAACAAGAGATGTGACTTCATTTGTTGGCCTAAAATTTGCTTTTTGCATAACCATATCATGTGGGGGTGGGGGGAGGAGGGGAGATCAAGGTAACCCATTCCTCATTACTTTCTATCCACTTAAGCCAACGGTCTTATAATCTCTATTGTAGCAGGACATCCGAGAGTCCTTCGTTCAGCACAGATCACTATAGAGAACTTGCGGCGACCGTGCACATTTTTGGGTTTTTAAGCAGGTCAGACCTATCTGTGCCACAAAATGTGCCAATCAGCACCGTGCTAGGAGTGCACTCACCGACTCACCAGATGCTCGCACACAGGTAGTGTAGCTGCTCCAGGCACGGCCGAGCAGTGGCCTATATTCCTAGCACCGCTTGGAGGGCGCTGTCGATGTTTTCAACAACCACGGGGCACGGCCCAACAACATTTTTATAACAGACATCATCTTCCGTTCCCAGTCTATTTTTAACATTTTGTATTGGGGGGAATGAGGTGTGTGGTAATGGTGTAACTGGCATATTTTTACAACAAAAAAAAGCGTCTAGACTCTAGACCCTAGACCAGGGGTCTCAAACTCAGATAAAAAGTGCCATTTTGTCACTTTAGAGATGTGTCAAGGGCCGCATCCCCCGCCTTTTAATAACCATGCCCATGTAAACACTTCATACATCTTAATTTGTGTCACTACTTATCGCTTATAACATGCCAATTTACAATTTAGACACAAAGAATTATATCAAAGTGAACTATCATCAATATTACTAACATAGCAAAAATGAGTGCAAGCTACATTTGTCTGAATTTCACGAATAGTACTTTTTTTTTGTAAGCTTACTGGTGGGCCACAAAAATCTAATTGGTGGGCCGCATTCGGCCCACGGGCCATGTGTATGAGACCCGTGACCTAGATAATAGACTTAATCCTTTTCCCAATACGCAAAAAGCACTTTTATATATATATATATATATATATATATATATATATATATATATAATATATATATATATATATATATAATATATATATATATATATGCTTATTAAAGTTTTATTGTGCTGGCCACTGGCCACACATTCATTCCCCTGCTCGTTAGTGGTGGCTAAAAACATGTGACCGCTACATCACTTGCCCTATAGTCCGTCATGGACTGGAGAGGGGGTCATTTTCATTTAAATAAAGGGTTAAATAAAGTATCCATAGTCCCTAGGAATAAAAACTATTCTAGTTCACCAAATGTATATTTAGTTTAACATTTTATTTCAGTTCATATTTTAAATTATTATTTTGAATTTGAATAACTTTTTTCTATAAAGCATTTGAGTTACCGGACCTGATCTATCGACTCAAATTTTTATTTATTATTGTTATTTTATTATTATTTTTTAAATAAAGGGCAAAAACAAAATATAACTGATCCAAAAAAATGGAAATATTTTGACTTAATAGTATCAATTTTAATAAACACCCCTTATACATCTTTCAACCTTTTATTTTTTTAAAGCGCGGGATATGGGTTTTAGATTTGTTTTGTTGATTTTAAAAAGTTAGTTCAGGCTCATTTGAACAGAGACCCTTTTTCTACTACAAATTACAATTCAAGCCAAGACATTGGTCAGAGTTCCTATCATTTAACAGGAATAGGCCAGCTGTGACCCAGATTTTTTGAAGTTGTAATATGGTTATGAAAACTGCTTATATCTTTTAATAAATTGAGTACTATTTTATTACACACTTTTATTTAAGTCACAATGTTTGTATGTTGTATCCTTCCTTCAAATCTTGTAACGTAAAATTAAACCACTTCTGAAAGTCCTAGAGATCTCAAAATTTTACCACATACAGATCTTGTATGACAATGCATTGTATCAAAATTTCAGATCGATCGAATGTACCGTAACTAAATTAATCAATTTTTAGTTTATCTCTATTTATCACTATTTAGAATGTATAGTTGTCAGCTAGAGTTGACCTCCACGCCTCACTGGTTTCACTCCAGCCCTGGTTTACCGAATTCCCGTGTTTACATCAAGGCCAGGGGAGATCAGCGCGTTTCAGTCTGTAAATGTTTGTAAATAAAAGCGTGTCCTTTTTTAAAAAAAGATTTTTTTACATTTTACTTATTAATATTCGAAAGAAATAATGAATTGAAACGTAAACCTTTTTTTAAATTAATTAATAAGCTTATTTTAATCATTTTTTAAACTGACCGTCCACGAAGATCTAACGCTAATGAAATGTGTAAAAGAAAGTATTTTGTAGAACTAACGCAAATCAAATATTTTAGAGCAAATTTCATGTAGAACTAACGCAACTGAAACATTTTAGAGTAAATAGTATGTAAAACTAGCGCTTTAGAAATATTTTATAGCAAGACTTGTGTAGAACTAAAGGTTGGTCCACACCTCTCAAATGCTCGCGAGCATTTGATCAAAATCACACGAACGCACTATAACATACGCCAATATTGGCGTATTTTATAGTGCGTTCGTGTGATGCTTGGGCAAATGCTCGCCAAATGCTCGCGAGCATTTGTGAGGTGTGAACCAACCTTAACGCCATTGAAATGTGTTGGAGAAATTATCATGGCTTATCATAACAAAAAGCAGTTGGCGTATTTCGGCTTAAGTACCATTTGTAATAAGTTTTGTAAGTAGCTTCACAATTTTCAAACTCGAATCGTCTTGCGTAAAGTGAGCCCAGTTCCTTACTGGGATACAGCGCTATATAAATTATCAATTTATTATTATTATTATTATTATTATTTTATTACTATTATTAATATTATTACTATAGTTATTTTCTTATTTTAGGAAACACCTGAATTTAAAGAATGAAAATATGAATGTGTCTGATTCGAGCGATTATGATTTTTAAAAAAGACATTGAATGAAAGAAATTTCGGCTAAACGCCATATTTAGCAAGCTATACCAAGCAATTTTAATATCTTTGCCTTAACAATTGGCTACTATTTTTTTTAAATTGTCGTGTTAAGTTAGGTGGAGATAGTCTGATGTAACACGATGCAAGAGCTTATACACTAGGTACCGCTATTCCTTCTCTTCTCGAACATTCTTCGAAAGTTTTGTATATCCGCCCATGATTGAGCCAAACTTTCGGCACCTGTTTCAAGGCCCTCAATTACTCAACACATTAGGATGTATTCCTACGCATTATTACAGGAAGTGAACAGGTTGGGGCTCGGCACAATTCGTGTTGCCGCTGTTGAATAATTTTATGACAGAATTATTTTTTTTGTTTTAAAGCTAACTTAAGTTGAGAGGGAAGAAGAAGAAGGGAAAAAATGTGCAGGGGTGTTCACCAAATCACCAGAGAAGGATGCATGGCAAGCGAAAAGAGCAGACTCTCCAAAAAAAAATGTTCGTGACGATGTTCAAGAGGAGGAGAGGGGCTGGGCTGGAGCAGGTGGCCGCGAATATTGCCAACACGGCAAGACGCTGCCCGGCACCGTTCGTCTCAATTTTGCTGACTGCATCAAGATATGGACAGACCGCTCGCTATTCACCCCCCCCCAAACACACACACACACACACACACACAGACATAAATTTCCTTGCAAGACATAAATCTGGCATTTCCGCCCCTGAGTTTCAGGGTGAGGAGTGGTCGGCAGTGTTTAAAACGGTGAAGAGTTAACCAGGCATTAAAGGATGAACCTTGGGTGTCCAGATTTAGCTTTAGCTTCATTAATATCAACCAAACCACAACTTTTTTTTATTTCTTCTGTCTACGTGTCAGGTTGAATTTTTTTTTATATAGAGAACTAATCTTCAAATATTAAAGAAATAATTGTATTTAATTGTAGAAAAATTTCTTCTTTAACAAACCAAAAATAATGTCTCCATCTATATCTGCCTAAATTAATTAAATGCCTGATTTCAACTTTGTGAAAAGTTTCTTTAAAATGACACTTAACTTTCAGCTCGTTTATATGTCATGTTAAAGCCAAAGATGAATGCAAGTTATTTTCCGAGGAATACAGTGAATATGTGGGAGGGTGGGGGGACTAATCTGTCCAAAAAAATGTATCCTAGATATAATAAGGGCCGTCCATAAATGACGTCACGCACCTAGGGGGGAGGGGGGTAACCACATTTGTGACAATGTGTGATGAGGGGGAGGGGGGAGTTTAAGAATTGTCACGTCAAAATACGCTACTTTAAATAAAAAGTTGTTACTTAAATATTCGATTTCTTACTATTTACTTTATGACGTTTTACATAGTTTCACGCGTGTTATGATATTAAAGTGCATCCTTACACTAAATACATACTAAATTGACAATAAAGTGATTTGAAACATGTTCATTTTCAAATAGAAAATACCGCTTTTAAGGGGTGGGGTGGTCACATCTTTGTGACGTCATATTGGAAAAAAAACGGGGTTCTGGTTTTTGTTACGAAGTGTGACGAGGGGGGAGGGGGGGGGGTAAAAATCGGCCAAAATCCTGTGACGTTATTTCTGGACGGCCCCTTATATAATTTATGTAAATTGTTACTTCTGTACATCTTCGCCTCGAAACATGGTGGGTGGGGTTAAAGGTTAAACTTGCATTTCACCCCCGTAGTGAGGTGGGGTCCAGAGATGGAGGTTCGGGTTGTGAACAGTTCAAATGTATAGCTGACTCAAAAACCTAATGCGACAATAAGATCGCAATGATCTTTTATCGATCGTTTGCCGAGATGGAACTATTGGCTTTGTCACCAGATGGCGGAAATATGTCAATAGAGCATTTCGGGGATTTGATTGATCGTAGCTTATTGAGATATCAATATAATATCATGGTTCAGAATTCTGGTTTGACGTATAGCAACAGGTATAATTTGTTAGTTCTACAATGATTAGATGTGAATTTGATCGACTAGAAGTTACATTACCAAAGATTAAAGAGACTAATGATTTAAATAGCTCGCTATGAAGCTAATAATTTTAAGAGTACATGTATTCTTCAGCGAGAGTACGTCCAAACTGTGCGGTGATTTTAGAAATGTTTTATTGCTTCTGTGAGTTGCCATTTCAGTTGATTTATAGATATGTAGTATTTTATAAAACTTTATTACACACAATATCTTGCAAACGTATTGTTGCCCTTGTATTTATGTTGAAAAACATGGTATTACGAAGACGTTGTCTAATTTTTTTTTAAAACGTAAAAAAACAAGTTTTTGACTATAAATCCTTTATGTACGAGAAGTAACTAAAAGAATGTTCATTATAATACGCAGCGCAAGACCATCCAAAAATACAAAATTGTAGTTGTGTCGTAAAACATGTTTAATATAATGCGCACCGATCAGGAATATGTTTATAAAAAGTGTTGTCAATAAAATACGCACCTTATTGCGCGACAGAAAGGTTGTTCAATATAATGCGCACCCTTACACTCTTATCTCAAAAAATAACATGATACATAGGAATAAATAAAATAATCTAAAAAATCAATAATTCAATTACGGTACATGTGATCGATCTGAAATTTTGATACATTGTTTTTATCATCGGTACGAAACTGCCTGCAGATATTCAGCTCGCTAGCTTACGAGGAAGTGGGTTAAAAATTGATCCAAAGTTTTGGCGACAAGCAAGGGTGCAATGGTTCAAGGGTGCAAGCAAGCAGACACCACGAGTTAATATAAAGGATTTAAAAATAGTAGCAATACGTAAAGTGATACGATGCTTTCTGGTCTGAGACAAGATGAACCTTATTTATTTCCAATTTATTCCCCATTTGTCACCAAATGCGGGTTTCAACTCTGCTTTTAAAGAAAGAAATTATTAATCTGTTCTCTACACATCTTGTGTTGGGATCATAATGGGATTTGATCATAGCAACATGTATTGGGATGGGCTATCTATAATTAAGTGGTGTTGGGATACTTAAACAATATCAAATATCATCGATATATTTACATACATACTTACATGTAAATATATATACACGTATATATTTATTAGGGCTGCGGAAATTAACGATTAATTAATGGATTAATTTTTAAAAATTTCAATCGATTAAATTTAATTTGATAGATTAAAATTCAATTAAAATTTAAGAAAATATTTCTAATTTTGTTTCCTTCTAAATCAATTAGTAATTTATATTTTTTGTTAATTACATACTTTCCCTCGTAATATTATTATTATTATTATTTATTTAGACGTGCATACGTAAACAAAATGGTTTTTCTTTCTTATTTATAGCATAGCAGAACGAATTCGCTGTGTTAAGTCACAAATTTTGAGAGCCATGGAATTACCACGACTTAAACGATTTCGCGAAATAATAAATCGCAACTTAACGGGATCTATATAAATATATGCGTTATAAATATAATATATAATATATGTATATAATATATATATAATGTATATATATATATATATATATATATATATATATATATATATATATATATATATATATTAGGGCTGTTAACGATTATTTTAAATTTAATGGTTAACTTTTTAAAAATTAACATTAATTAATCGTTAATTTCAATTAAAGCCAAAAACTAAAACTATGACGTCATAAGTTAACACTTATTAAACGTTAATGTTGAAAATCTAAATAACACAGGAATGTCTCCTTTATATCTCATCGTTTAACCAACTACGCAAAAAAGACAAGTATGTTGACATTATTTGTGATGACATAAGTGATGAGCGGGTCTAATTGACAATATAACCAGCCGAGCTGAACAATCGTTCACATAGCTTTAGATTGTCTCAGCTGAACTTTCTGATATAGCAGTGGATGTTTGGTTTGCAGGTGATATGTAAGCGAAATGTTAGAACCATGGTAGCTGCGCTGATATTTCACCGACGCCACGCAGGAGTTTAGAATCACCGCGCAGCAAGTTTTGTAAAATATTGCACAAGTATTGGACGTTGTGCAACTTTGAACACGATTTTTTTTTCTAACTTTGCACACGGACCAACGAAGTTTAGACTTAGTAGAGGGAACATTGCGTGGTAGGCAAACGATTTCTCTCAATCGACACAATAACCTTTATCAACATTTAGAACATTCACGTCAGTCATTCGTTTAAAACCAAAATGTTCGTTTAATCGTCCGGAAATTAGTTTATATTTATCGGCCGAAATTATTGACTTTTTGACTTCCAGTACATTTATAAGTGGTAGGTCGATTAATCTTTAAAAAAATTAATCGTTAAAAGATTTTAACGATTAATCGAGAAATTAATCGTTAATTTTCGCAGCCCTAATATATATACATATATTATATACATATATATTAAATATATATATACTAGGTTGTGCTGCGGCACCGTGGCGCCTGCGGCCCACACTTTTTTTAGGGCGCCTATGGGGCCTACCTTTTTTAAAAGCCCCAACTAACTTGTCCATGTTTAATAAATACGAAATATTAAACTTTCTGAAATGTACACAAAGTATTTTATAAGAGGGGTTTCAGGGCGCCTACGACGCCCACTTTGTTTTTGTTTTTTGTCAAAAGCCCTAGTAACTTATCCTTGTTTGATAAATAAGAAATATTAAACTTCCTGGAATGTACACATAGTATTTTATAATTAACCATCATCAAATACTCTTTTTACATTGTTCTCTTTTCCAAAATTTAAAATATGAGCTAAAACAATGACGTCATATAATATTTTTTTACAGCGCATCTTTAATTTATAATCATTTTTCGCACCGATGCACACCTTGTACTTTAAAATATAAGCTCAAACAATGACGTCATACAAAAAATTTTTACAGTGCTAATCACCACACGATTTTTTAACTGCTATAGATTGTTGTACATCGTTCCTCAGCGTTCCACATCCAAGAAGTGAGTGAGTGACTTGAACTATTATATTATTTACTAGATTGTACTGGGGCGCCGTGGCGCCTACGGCGCCCACCTTTTTAGGGCGCCTACGGCGCCCACTATTTTTAAAAGACCAAGTAATTTATCCTTGTTTGATAAATACGAAGTATTAATCTTCCTGATACGTACACAAAGTATTTTATAATTAACAATCCTCAAATCCTATTTTTACATCATTCCCTTTTCCAAAATTAAAATATAAATATAAGCTAAAACAATGAAGTCATGTAATATTTTATTTACAGAGCGTCTTTAATTTATAATTATTTTGCACACCTTTTGATGCACAGCCTATATTAAATATAAACTCAAACAATGACGTCATATACTTGTTTTTACAGTGCTAATTAACACACGATTTTTTAACTGCTATAGACTTTTATAAATCATTCCTCAGCGTTCCACATCCAACGCGTGAGTGAGAGACTTGGCTCACTTGGACTATTATATTATATATATATATATATATATATATATATATATATATATATATATTAGGGCTGTTATCGATTAATTAAAATTTAATCGTTAACTTTTGAAAAATTATCGATTAATTAATCGATAATTTCGATTAAAACCAAAAATAGAAATTTATGACGTCATTAAACTGAACATTTCTCACGGACATTGAAAATTAAGAATATTTTGAACTAAATTTCATGACAATGTGTTGATACTTGATTTGTGCTGAAGGTGGTACGTCAGCGATGTATTTGATCCTTTAAAAGAGAATTGTTTATGGCAGTGGACACAGAAAATGTTTTCACCATCTTCGACTTTGCCATCCGCAATTAGCTTAAAAACAACATATTTGCTCAACTTTCTAGTTATATGTTTAAATTTAACTGCGCTGATGCTGTCAGCAGGGCCGTCTTAACGCATAGGCCCGTTGGGCATTTGCCTGGGGGCCCACGAGCATATGGGCCCCATGGGAATATGTTTATTTATATATATTATGTATATTCATTTTTTATTCCTGCGGGGGAAGGGCCCAACACTATATTTTTGCCCGGGGGCCCAAAATGGTGTAAAGACGGCTCTGGCTGTCAGACATTTTATAATTGACGTCTGCCGGTCAACATACATTAATAAAATAAATTTTAATATTACGCGGGAGATGTTTGTACGTAAAAAAAATATATAAAATTATTATTAATTATTAATAATTTATTATTTATTACTAAAATTTTAAAAAAATATTATAAATATTTTCTTAAATTTTAATCGAATTTTTATCGATTAAAACTATTTTAATCGATATTTAATCGATAAAATTTTTAACGATTAATCGAGAGATTAATCGATAATTTCCGCAGCCCTAATATATATATATATATATATATATATATATATATATTTATTTATATAAGTTGAAAATACAAAGTAAAGTTTTCCTTTCCTTATTATCATTTCATTGAAGTGTATTGGAATATGTTCCCTATATGAGATTTTCTACCGTTTCATAACTTAAAAGGTTAAGATTTTGATTTCAATTGCTCTTATTTTTACGATGATAAATAAAAACATATCTTTAGCAATTTTATTTTATTTTATTTTATTTTTTATTTTTTATTTGCATTTAAGGAATAATAAAATACTCAGATCCCATCATTCTCTATCTTAACGTCAAAGAAACTACTGCAGAGCCGCGAGGCATTGTTTGGGAATCCCTGGACTGACCCACATTCTTTCAACCCTCTCGTCGTGTCAAATGTTATCAATAAAATATATTCTAACTATAAATAAGTTGCCTGCACAGCACAAAGTGAACGCTTTTCTCTGTGAATCAGAGGCGCAAACCCCACGCTCCCCTTCCATCCACCCCCTCCCTACCACTACCCTCTTCCCCCCTTCACCCCTGCACCCCTTACAGATCTGCTGTTACTCCAGACAACGTAATCAGCAAGCTCCATCTCTTTGGCGTGCGTTACGCAGTCTTTTGGAGTTCCGCGCGCTTTTTGGTGGGCGCGAGCGCCGGCAAACGGGGTCTCTGGGGCAAGACTTTAAAGTGCTGGTCTGGAACTTTAAGATCTTTACTCGGGGTAGGTAGAGGGGAGCGATATGAGAGAGATATATCTCCGTAAAAATATCTACCAGCGATATATATCCTCAGAATAACTCCTTTGGGATTTTCAATGTTTCACTTGAAGTCAGCGAGGTGACTTCTTCAGGGAAAGATTAATGGGGGGGGGAAGTAAAAAAATGGAAGTGTGTGAAGTATGTTATCTTTTGGTGTGGCTTCTAAGGTATAAGTTTAATCCGATTTAATTTTAATCTTTTTAAAGAAAAAAAAACAATATCGAAAAATTTAGTGCGAATATATCATATGCTATTGAACGATTGGGAAAAAACCTCATGTGCTATTGAACGATTGGGGAAATATCTAATTTGCCTTTGAACGATTTGCGAAAGATCTAATTTGCTATTGAACTATTGGGAAAAGATACCATGTGCTATTGAACAATTTTGGGTATGATCTCATGTACTGTTGAAAGATTTGATGGAAAGATCTCATGTACTATTGAACGATTTGATGGAAAGATCTCATGTGCTATTGAACGATTTGATGGAAAGATCTCATGTGCTATTGAACGATTTGATAGAAGATTTCGACGTTACAAATAATGTTTACTATATTTTAATTACAGATAACGGAACAACCCTGGAGAGGAGATGGGCGCCGCCAATGTCTACCAAGCCCCGAGAAACGTCTAATGGAAACATTAGAACCCCCTACGACCACGAGGTTATGGGATACACACACACACACACAAACGGAAATAATATGGACGCTTTGAAGGCATTTCTTTAGTTTGATTTCGTGAGTTTTAATATTTGGGTCTGGGCCGTAAGGTTGAAGGTGGTACCAATGTGTCACGTGATCTGGGGTTTAAGGTTGGGGGTGCTACCAGGTGTCACGTGATCTGGGGTTTAAGGTTGGGGGTGGTACCAAGGTGTCGGGTGACTGGGGGTGTAAGGTTGGGTGTGGTACCTAGGTGTCGGGTGACTGGGGTGTAAGGTTGGGTGTGGTACCTAGGTGTCGGGTGACTGGGGGTGTAAGGTTGGGGGTGGTACCAAGGTGTCGGGTGACTGGGGGTGTAAGGTTGGGGGTGGTACCTAGGTGTCGCATGATTGGGGGTGTATGATTGGGTGTGGTACCTAGGTGTCGGGTGACTGGGGGTGTAAGGTTGGGGTGGTACCTAGGTGTCGCATGACTGGGGGTGTATGATTGGGTGTGGTACCTAGGTGTCGGGTGACTGGGGTTGTAAGGTTGGGGGTGGTACCTAGGTGTCGCGTGACTTAAGGTTTAAGGTTGGATATGGTACCATTTTTTTCCATTGCTTAAAAAATGATATAAACTTTTTTAAATTCTTCAAAAATGTAATGTTGATGACTGCCGAAAATTTTATGTTCTGATGTGACAAAACATTCACAAAGAAATCTCTACTTTTCTCTTTGAAAATGGTGTATGTGGTGTGCTGGTGGGGAGGGGGGCATAACTGCATCGGTTTTCATTTCAAAAGCCTGTGAAAACATATTTTCACGGATATTTAGGAAATTAACCCTGTAGATATTGTGTAACTTTCGTTATGTGTTAACCTGCCTGGCGTCTCCTACCCCCACCCCCAGCCCCAATTTTTTTTTACCCAGCCTCACCCACATTCAACAGACAGAGGTAATGTGGGGGGGGGTTTACTCACTCCTGGTACGCCGTGATAATCCAAGACTGCACACTGTAGGGTTGAACCCTGCCTTGGACTCGTGACCCTACTGCCACACGTGTCTCCCATTCTCACCAGCAGAAACCTACAGCACGCGCGACTTACTTTCAAACGTCTGCTAGGCAAGTGGTTCTTGTGATACTACAGACATTGCCCGTACACGTAGCCTTACTTGTATAGTCGAAAACTACAAGTACGGCTTGTGTGTTTGTCACGACGGCAGTTGACTTCAAACGTTTTACGTGTATACAGCATCCCGGGAGTACGGTGCAAGCAACTTACGTACGTTTAGTAGGCAAGCTATGTCTGTGGGTGTGAGTTTAGAAATCGAGATAACGATCATGTAGTCGGTTTTCAACAGCACCATCAACAGGTTACACGACTTTACATCATGTTCGGGTTTTTTTTATTAATTTACATGAGTTTTTAAAATATTGTTCTTGAAGGAACTTTATTATTTATTAAATTTAGACCGTTAATTATTTCGAAGATTCTTTTCTCCTCGATTTAAAAGTGTTTGAAACAAAGAAGTCTCTACCTGTCTCTTGTCGACGTTCAAAATTTTCGTCTTGACCCACAAGCAAAATCGCTTTTAACAAAAATTACAAAGAACACTCCTTGCCAGGGAGTGATTAATGTTTATGCGTGAAAACTATCAAAACCGAGAGTCTTGGAAAGTTTTCTTCTCCTGAATTCCAGCACATTTTTTAACGACCTGGAAGTTCATGTTTTCGTTTTGATTAAAGCTTCGGCCCAATTACAGAGCAATCTGGCATCTTACAGCAAACGTTTCATTCAACGACGAAGTTCAGCAAATCCACCAGAACAAATATCCTACATCAAGCACCGTCAATCTTTAACATTGCAACATTTTCATGGATTCATCATTCAACAACTCCAAGTTTAAAAAACAAGTAATAAAAACTCGAATGAGTATTTATACGCAATTGCCAAAAAGAATGTCCGATTTTTTTATTCATGGGAAATCATTTTAGATTACATTAAAAGTCGATTCATATAAGTATTTCTGAAAGTCAACGCAATATGACGTCATATCCCCTCACGCTACATCACACCAAGAATGTGTCAATATGATACGCACCACGCAACAATCTAACATAAGCATTCACAAAGCGGCAAAACCCCATTAACTATCATTCTAGATTAAATTAAAAGTCATTTCAAATCAATGATTTTGAAACTAAACAAAACAATTGCTTTCAAAAATTGCTGCTAAAATTACGGGAGTCACACTACAATACATTTTTCAAAGATTCCGTGTTAAACTTTGTCTTAATATTATTAGCTATCGTTTGGCGTTTGTTTCATCCCGATAGGTGTTATGGTAGGCGAGAAATACAAAAAATACTTATATTTTTTCGTTATGGATTTTCAAAGGAAATCCATTAAACCTGTTCGGTATTTTTTTGCCGATGCACATCCTTGGGACCTCCTTAGCATATTTGCAAAAGACCCGAACCATCTATCTGGTATGGTTCAGGAGGAGTTGCATGTGCAAGCTCTACAGACATTTCAAATATATAAACGCAATTTATCCCATGGGAAATTGCGTTAAAAAGAACACATTCAAACCTTTATAAATTCCAAATAATTCAACAGCAATACCACCAATAAATTAATTCAGTGCTTCTCAAACTTTTTAGTATGGCGGAACGGCAGGAATTTTTCAATTGCTCATGGGACCTGTGAACTATTTTCACTTTACTGATGTGGTAGCGAAATGTTATTTATTTAATTTATTTTTTAATCAATTAATCGTATGTGCTTATTAACGAAAAATTGACATATTCTTTAGGGTTAGTATTAATGGTTGCAAATAAGGGATTATAATAATATTTTTATGTCCCTTCTTGATAGCGTCTGCGGAACGGCAGCGGACGTCACACCAACCGGCAACGGTCCACGGACCACCACTTTGAGAAATACTGCATTAATTAACATCATCTTTAAAAACACCCATTGTTCGAAATCCCACTATAAAACAAACCCACTTTTCAACCATACCAACAATAGTCAGAAACCACACATCTTTTTTGTTTTGTTAAACACATTTTTAAAAAGCCATTATTCAACGAAAATTACCCCATTAATATTCTCTTCCAAACAAACCGACCTTTCAACAACAACCATTAAAACCCCACCTTCCAATACTAAATTCTGGTCTGGAAACGAAAACCAAAAAAAAACGAAGCCCCTTGTTTTTGAACGAGCATATTTCTCATGTCACTCAACGTTCTTTCTAATTTTTAAAAAAAATAATATTTGTTTGTTTTTTTTACATTCTCTTCCTGAGAACTCGGGTCTTAAATACCCCCCCCCTTTTTTTCACTCCCTTCTGGAGTCTATGCCAATGGTTATCAGATTTTTTTTCCTCACATCCCACAAACAAGGAAAAATCCATCTTGAGACCACCACATTTATATCTATGAAAACAATTACTTGCAAATGTTGCTGTGGCTGAGTGAAGGGTTGTTCTCCTATCATACAGACGTCATAGTCCTTGTTACACATTCCTCCGGGATATTTTATGCTAAGCTAAATTCCCCTGATCATTTTTTTTAAATTTCCAAGAAGCCTTACCCCACCCTCCACCCTCAGCCTCCACAATTTTCGGGCAACTCCAAAAAATGTTTAGTAGAAAATGATCTGTTGAGAATCCCTTGGTCTTCATTGTTAAGAACCACTGGTCTTCATTGTTAAGAACCCCTGGTCTTCATTGTTACGAACCCCTGGTCTTCATTGTTAAGAACCCTTGGTGTTTATTGTTAAGAACCCCTGGTCTTCATTGGTAAGAACCCCTGGTCTTTGTTGTTATGAACCCCTGGTCTTTATTGTTATGAACCCCTGGTCTTCATTGTTAAGAACCCTTGGTGTTTATTGTTAAGAACCCCTGGTCTTCATTGGTAAGAACCCCTGGTCTTTGTTGTTATGAACCCCTGGTCTTCATTGTTACGAACTCCTGGTCTTCATTGCTGAGACAAACATGCAATAAACACTCAGGGCTTGCTCTCTGCTTGGCTGACAGAATTTATAACCGAAAAAATTGTGATTTATTGTCTTGGTCCATTTTTTAAACCAGAGGCTGGCGTATGTTTTTATGCAGAGGTTTGAAAGTAATCATTGTCGACATTTTGAGAGTGGCAACTGTGGACAAATTTGAGTGGGAACTGTGGGAAAATTTGAGTGGAAACTGGACAAATTTGAGTGGGAACTGTGGACAAAAAATGAGTGGGAACTGTGGATAAATTTGAGTGGGAACTGTGAACAAATTTTAATGGGAAATATGGACTTGTTCGAGTGGGCATTGCCGACAATTTAATAGTGTGAATTATGGAAATATTTGTTTGGAGTTAGGTACACTGTTGAGTGGGACAAATGTTGAGTGGGGACGCATGCGGAGTGGGACACGGGGAGTGGGACACATGTGGAGGGGGGATACATATGGAGTGGTAATGTTGAAAAATATAGAGAATGGAAATTTTGAAAGCGTTCGATTAAGAATTGTGATCAAGTTTCCATCGGAATAGTGTATCGGTTTAAGTTGGGTGGTAGGGTACATTTAACGGTGTGACTTATGGAACGATTCGAGCCAGAGCCGTCTTAATACAATTTTGGGTCCCCCGGGCAAAGAAATGGTGTTGGGCCCCTCCCCCGCAGGAATTAAAAATAAATAAACATAATATATATAAATATACATATTCCAATTGGGCCCCTATGCTCGTGGGCCCCCGGGCAAATGCCCAACGGGCCTATGCGCTAAGACGGCCCTGATTCGAGCTATGAATGCGTACATAATCCTGGGTTTCTTGGGGAGTAGTTATCTACCCTTGCTTAAAATTAAACGTGCATGACGAGAGTCAGATGGCCCAGATGCCCTGCCCCATCACACCACCATCCCCACCCCATCCCACATCTCTGTACAGTCCGGGTTGATGATCGCTGCAAACGATGGGTTAATGGGGAGAGAGGGGGGGGATGCCAGTCACAATTTGTTTTACACTCCCCACCACTCCGCACCCACACCCGCTCAACCCGGCATTCCTGACCGTGTCATCGATAACGAGGGTGACCTTCCAGGTCAGCGCGGACAGACCAGCAAGAAGGTCACGTTCGCCAACAAAATTTCCTCTACAAACCAACAAGATGACGAGTGCAAGTAGACATAAATTCTTTCAACAGGTGTTTTAAAAAAGCATAGGGTTGATTTCATGTCTTCACTGAGCCAAAGTGTTACTTGGATTTTGTCATGTAAGGGTTATTTTTATTTTTATTTTTTTTAAAAATGTTTTGAATGGAAGGTATGACGTATAAGAAAAGACAATTGATAACTTAAGCCAGGGGTCGGCAAACCATGGCTCGCGAGCCAGATGTGGTTCTATTGATGGCTGCATCTGGCTCTCAGACAAATGTTCGATTATGAGAAAAAAGGTTTATTCAGACTCCATATTTAAAAAAAAACAGCATAACAATGTTATTAAAAAGAATTCAGAGTCATAATCATTGTACTCTTAGTGTTGAAATTACACAAAATGCACACATTTACTTGAATTTTTAGTATTAAACATAATGTGTGGCTCTCAAAATGTATTTTCAAAATATGTGGTGTTTATGGCTATCTCGGACAAAAAGTTTCCCGACCCCTGACTTAACCCACTGGAAGTTCTGGTGTGAGTCAAGACAGGATAGTAATGTAGAATTATTTACTCAGCTGTTACAAGAAAGATGTTTTTAATCAGCCGTCACGAGAATGATGTTGAATTGCTTAGATGATTTTTTAATTAAAAATTGTCAGTTATAATATTTATATGTACTAATTGTAGACTTTATTAGTGGGCTTATTATTAACCAATTTTGTTGAATATTCTCTGGTTGAAGTAATGATTTTTTTTCTTTGTTGCAGAGTGTAGGTCAGTTTAATATGACCTTTTATTGTTTCACTGGAAGTTCAGCAATGATGAAAGATGCAAAGAGTTTTTTAAGGGATTAAAAAGAAGAGGTGGATTATAAGGGGCCGTCCATAAATGACGTGACAAGATTTTGGCAGATTTTTTCACCCCGACCCCCCTCCTCCCGGTCGCCACAAAACAGTCAGACCCTCCCCATCAGATATGACGTCACAAAGCTTTTTGCCACAACCCCCCCCCCATTCAAGCCGTATTTTCTATTTGAAAATGAACATGGTTCAAATCGCTTTCTTGTCATTTAAGTGTAAGGCTGTACTCTAATATTGCAACAGTAGTGAAGCCACTGAAAACGTCATTAAATAAATTGTAAGCAATCAATCATTTAAGTAGAGCTTTTTATTTAAAGTTGCGCGTTTTTTATGTGACGCCACAGTTCTTAAACACCCCCTCGTCACACATCGTCACAAATGTGTGACCCCCCTCCCCCCTCTAGGTGCGTGACGTCATCTATGAACGGCCCCTAGGGGTACCAAAACAAGAACATTAACTACTTACTCTGTCTCCCTTCTCGCCGATAACTCCGGGTGGTCCGTGCTCTCCTTTATCTCCCTTTGGGCCAGGCAGACCCTCGGGGCCGGGGAAGCCAGAGTTGCCTTGGGGTCCTGCCGGGCCGATCATACCTGGGATACCCTGTCAAAGAGGAGGAGATGTGTGAGAACCAAACCGACACCGACGGGGGTACAACCAACATACAACACGAAACACGTTTTAAAGAGTGGGAGGACAAACATATGTCACTCTAGTGTTGGGGGAGGGGGACAAACATATCACTCTAGTGTTGGGGGGGCAAACATATCACATTCGTTGTGGGGGAGGATAAACATATCACACTTGTGGGGGGGGGGACAAACATATCACCTGTGTTGGGGGGGACAAACATATCACACTTGTGGTGGGGGAGGACAAACATATCCCACTGTGTGGGGGAGTACTGGGGGGCAAACATAAACATCATTGGGGGGAAAACATATCACACTTGTGGTGGGGGAGGACAAACATATCACACTTGTGGTGGGGGGAGGACAAACATATCACACTTGTGGTGGGGGGGGGACAAACATATCACATTCGTTGTGGGGGAGGATAAACATATCACACTTGTGGTGGGGGAGGACAAACATATCACACTTGTGGTGGGGGGGAGGACAAACATATCACACTTGTGGTGGGGGGAGGGGGACAAACATATCACTCTATGTGGGGGGCAAACTTGTGGGGGAGGAAAACATATCACACTTGTGGTGGGGGAGGATAAACATATCACACTTGTGGTGGGGGAGGACAAACATATCACACTTGTGGTGGGGGAGGGGACAAACATATCACTCTAGTGTTGGGGGGGCAAACATATCACATTCGTTGTGGGGGAGGATAAACATATCACACTTGTGGTGGGGGAGGACAAACATATCACACTTGTGGTGGGGGGGACAAACATATCACACTTGTGGTGGGGGAGGGGGACAAACATATCACACTTGTGGTGGGGGAGGCCAAACATATCACACTTGTGGTGGGGGAGGACAAACATATCACACTGTGGTGGGGGGGACAAACATATCACACTGTGGTGGGGGAGGACAAACATATCACACTTGTGGTGGGGGAAAATAGCACTGGGTGGGGGACAAACATATCACACTTGTGGTGGGGGAGGGGGAGACAAACATATCACACTTGTGGTGGGGGAGGACAAACATATCACACTTGTGGTGGGGGACAAACATATCACACTTGTGGTGGGGGAGGACAAACATATCACACTGTGGTGGGGGAGGACAAACATATCACACTTGTGGTGGGGGACAAAACATATCACACTTTTGGTGGGGGACAAACATATCAAAAAAGAGCTGCCAAATTCATTACTGGATAACATTCAAAACTGACAAGAATAAACCATTAGTTAAATCATTAAACCTTGAAACCTAGAGCAGTGCTTCTCAAACGTTTTAGTATTGCGGACCAGCAGGAATTTTTTCCATTGCACCAGGGACCGGTGTACTATTTTCCCTGCACTGACAAAATTTTCTGTCCTTTTTTTGAGAACATCTGCGGACCGGCAGCGGATGGCCCACGTACTCGCACCGGTCCGCGGACCACCACTTTGAGAAGCACTGCACTAGAGGATAGAAGAACCAAGAGTAAAGTAGTAATCATACATAAAGCAATTAATTCACATTTAGAAATACAACACAAAGATAACTTAATACAACCCTCAGATAGACATAACGATAAAAACACCTTTCTTATTCCGTATGCAAGAACAAACACATACAAATGTTCGTTCTTCCCGTCCGGAATTTGGGCGTGGAATGGGTTGCCTGAAGAAACCAGGAAAACCAACACTTTATCAACATTTAAATCTCTAATAAAAATGCAGGACTAAACACAAACCATAGATAAGCGTAGGACGCAATAATATTCTGTATAGAAGGAGCGTCTGTAAACAGATAAGATAAGATAAGACAAACATTTCACACTAGTGGTGGGAGGATAAACATATGATACTCGTGGAGGGGGGGACAAACACATATTATACAACTTTTCACTCTACTTTACCACAACAAAACAACTTCACACAATCGCAGACCGACCAATACACAATAATATAACAAGCACAAGACACACTAAGACAGGAAAAGACTCAAAGATGTACCAAGACACACCAAGAGACCGAACACGACACACAGATTAACTAATGCACACTTGGTAACCAACACACACACAGCCAACACACACATATATACCTTAACACACAAAGAGTGACAACGACAAACTGTTCGATAGATAAATCGACAAATGAAGCTATATGTGTAGGGCCTGGAGATTTCTAACTCCTAAGAATGAGAAACGTCTCATACATAAAGAGGTATGATACGTGATGGAGTTACTGCAGGCATTTAGACGCACCAAGGTTGCACGGCAGCACGTGAAAAAATTGGAAGCAAACAAGTTACACACTAAAAAGGTGGCATTTTTATGTCTTCAAACGTGTGAATATGAAAGACAAAAGACACAAAGACGCAGAAAGGTTTTTAAAATATTTACTTGAAGCACCACAATGTACATAGACGCACCACGATGTACACAGGCGCACCACGAATGCGCACCACAAGAATACGCAGACACTCCAATATTCACATCGACGCAATGCGAAATATTTGCACACCAGCATACATTAGGATAGATGACAAGAATATGCATTTAGTCACAGTATTATACTCTGGGACACACCAGCCAGCTGACACGACGACTCAATGAGGCACACCTATACACCGAAACACCAGCTCACTGGCACACCATCATGATAAAACACCAACATGATGATGTGACTGTAAAACAATGGCACACTAACACAAAGACACAGCAACAATATGACACACCACCACTATGACACACCATTGCGATGACACATCAGCACTGACACCCCTACACGATGACACACCAACACGCCGATACATCAAAACGCCGACACAACAACACGATGACACACCAACACACCATTGCGATGACCCACCAACGCATCAACACAATGACACATCAGCACGCCGACACAACAGCAAGTTGACACATCAGCACGCCGACACATCAGCGCGCCGACACACAAGCACGCTGACACACCAGCATGCTAACACACGTGGTTAATATAGATGTACTTACTCTAGAGCCCTTCTCTCCTATACACTTGCAACCTCCAACCACTGTACAACCGCCACATTCTCTGGGAGGGCCATCTATCTCCTCCTCGCCTCTGCCTCTTTGCTGAAATAGACAAGAGATTGACACATTTATGTTTGGTTTATAGAACCCACTTTCTCTTTGCTGAAATAGACAAGAGAGTGGCACATTTATGTTTGGTTTATAGAACCCACTTTCTCTTTGCTGAAATAGACAAGAGAGTGGCACATTTATGTTTGGTTTATAGAACCCACTTTCTCTTTGCTGAAATAGACAAGAGAGTGACACATTTATGTTTGGTTTATAGAACCCACTTTCTCTTTGCTGAAATAGACAAGAGAGTGGCACATTTATGTTTGGTTTATAGAACCCACTTTCTCTTTGCTGAAATAGACAAGAGAGTGACACATTTATGTTTGGTTTATAGAACCCACTTTCTCTTTGCTGAAATAGACAAGAGAGTGACACATTTATGTTTGGTTTATAGAACCCACTTTCTCTTTGCTGAAATAGACAAGAGAGTGGCACATTTATGTTTGGTTTATAGAACCCACTTTCTCTTTGCTGAAATAGACAAGAGAGTGACACATTTATGTTTGGTTTATAGAACCCACTTTCTCTTTGCTGAAATAGACAAGAGAGTGGCACATTGAAAGTTTGGTTTACAGAATCGACGTCTTTCATCAAACAAAATTATCTTTTAAATATTCCAAGACTTTTGTCCATGGTTCACTTTGAAATTTTTTAAAGAAAGAAAACCCACAAAATATATGTTGACATTTTAAAAAAATAATAAAGTAGTTTGTTGCCCCCCTCCCCCTTTTCCCCAATGAGTTGGTTCCAAAATGACGTGTGGTGTTTCTATACTCTATTTCATTAAGATGAGTGGAGCCATAGTTAAAACAAACCCGAACACTAGGTATCTAAACATGTTTAATACATTTGTTTAACCTTAGCTCTAAATAATTTATTTTCTCTGATCTGATCAATATTTATTGACCTAAACCGTGATAACCATAACAGATAATCTGATAGTTGATATGATTTGAGCCAACGCATTCTGATATTTCGTATACTAAATTTTATTTTTTACACCATAGATAACAACAACAAAAAAGACAACTTTATCAAAAAATTCTTTTAAAGTAATAATTTCTTTTGATGAATAATTATTTCGTTTTTTGAAAATCGTCTGCCCTAGATTTTAATGGTAAATGGGAGTTGATGTACCTGTCTCCACGCCTCTCTTTGATAAAACACTAGAAAACACTCACACGTCCCTTCTTGACGCCTTCTTATGAGCTAAACGGATGTGAGTGTTGAATGAATGTTGAGGTGTGAAGTGAATGATAGGATGTGAAGCCAAAGATAAGATGCGAATTGAATTATTAGATTTATGAAGTGAATGATAAGATGTGAAGTGAATGATAAGATGTCAGGTGAATGGTTGGATTTGAAGTGAATGATAAGATTTGAAGTGAATGATAACAAGTGAAGTGAATGATAACAAGTGAAGTGAATGATAAGATGTGTATTATTGTTTTCCACCCCACTTGTATCGTTAACACGTTTCTAACTTGTAATGTTGTGGTGTAAAAAGAACCATAACCGTGTATTGAGACAACCCGGACAGGACATAAGCCTTATCTCCCTCTTCCCCCCCCCCACCCACACCCCCGCAGCACTTGATTGTCTGAACCGTTTCACTGACCTCCTGCTACCTGGAGGAGAACGGCCACTGGTTACTGGCCCGCGAGCCGTGCTACAGGTAGCGACTAATGCGACCCCCCCCCCTGGTACCGTGAGGTAGCACCGAGACGGTTTCATTAACCAGACTCCTGAGTGACGCATTCCGTGTGTTCGCTGAGTCGGCAGGTCCGTAAGAGAATGCCAGACAAATCGGTTGCCCGAGTGTGTGAGTTTGTGTGTGTGAGTGTGTGTTCCACACAAGTAGGTACCTTTCGCTCAGCACCACGTGACCCCCCCCCCGGGCGATATTTGCTTCTAATCAATGGTGTTGTGGGCCCAGATTTAGCCCCACCCCAGCCCCTCCCCCACCCCCGCTGAATGATTCGGTGTCGTAGACTCGTGGCGGAGACGGCTTTGAATAGTAACGAATTTCTAGTAGCACTAGAAATGACCTCCTGACAATCCACCCCTACCCCCACCCCACCCCCCACCAACAATGTTCCCTCCAGGCGTTTTTCGTCCGCTTGTAAAGTTAACAAAAATTCGTGTGCAAAGTTGCACAACGTCCTTTTTTATTTTGTGTGTGTGTGCGCAATATTTTATAAAATTTGCTGCGCGGTAATTCTAAACAGCTGGAATGAGGTTGTGGTGGGTCATTAACAGCGTTTCATCTTTTTAATGATATCATGCACCCTAGCCCTAGCCGTTTAAAAATATTCCATCTTCGTGTTTTACTGGTATGAAGCGTTTTGCACAATTATTGGACGAGATATATGATATAGAAGCCTCTATACTGATTTATTTTGATTCTAATTTAAGCGGTTCAATTCCAGGTAAATCATGTGTTGTTTTTTTTCAAAGATTGTTTTTCTTTTCTCTGTAATGTCATTGTCAACAAAAGCGAGCGTCTCAACCAAGCAGTGAGTGAGTTGGTTTAATTTAGCTCACAAGATTACTTGCAGACAGACAGACACGCGCGGTTATGTGAGTAAAATGAATGTGTGAGGAAAATGTAACAAATAACCGCAGTACGTTTCAATAAAATTGAGTGTAACAACAATGCTGTTTAGAAGATTAAAATCACTAATTTCCAGCTTGAAGTAATACCGGGAGGGAAAAAAAATCTGTGATAATCAAAGACGTTGCCATTTTTTTTCTCTTCCGTGCTAGTTTCTTGTACAAACCAATGAATACATTTAGCACCATATGTTATCCTTTAGCCTTTCCCTTGAGGGGAGGCAACACGCCACATCAACGGGAGTAACATAACGAAGTAAAATAAACACCTCGCAGAAGAGTTCTCCCTACCGAGGGTTAACCCAGATTTCATTCACTTTCGTTACTTGAAATATAAATTTAAAAAAAAACACATAAAACAAATCAAGAAATCTGGCTCAGCATTTTGCCGAAGCTGCCTGTGTCGATAATTTAGAAATGCTGCTAAAGTGGATGTTTTAGTCTTGGTTTATTTAATCATTAAAGTAAAGATGATTTTATTTGTTACTGGCGTTTTCTCTTAACTTTAACCCGGAAATTTTGTTTATTTTGCGAAGCGTAAATATAGAAATTAAAAATATATATATTTTTACAATTTTTTAATGAAAGAAATAAAAGTTTTAAATGTTTAGTGAGTGAATTTTTATTTTTAAAAATTAATAAATTAATATCAAAAATAAAAAGATGAACGTATTAATAAAGGAACGTATTGGAAAAGGCTTCTACGACAAACAGCACAAATTATGAGTCAAAAATTATAATTATTACGTCATTGCTGAAAGTTTTTTTCCCTTTTTTAAATTATTTCTTTACTGTATAAACTCATTTGACCCCCTTGTTCTCATGAGCCTTACATGTAAACAATACACTAATTGTATTCCCCAAAGGCAAATGAAGAACCCTGTAGACTTTCATAAGAGGTCAGGGGTCATAAGTCAAAGGTCTTGGATAACTTTGACACTGGTAGTAACAGATCTGTACGAGAAGTCACCGAGAGAAATGTAACAAGTGACATTTAATGAGTGCGCGTGGCAGCGCACTGGGATAACACGCTCCGCGCACGGACAACTTCTCTCTATTTCTCGGGTGATGCTACACGAGTGCAGCAAGTCGCACCAACAACACCGGGGCCAGAGCCCCTGCCTGCACCCTACAGCTACACAACACCCCCCCCACACACACACACACACTTAAAATTGAGTTAAACAAAGTTGAGAAATGCGAGTTCAAAGTTTACGCCCATAGAACTTTGGGAAATTCAAAGTTATGAAAGGAGATCTGCCAACATCTGGCAATTATTGGTCATAAAGCCGGTATGATAACTTATGTATTTCACTCCACAAACCTGTCTGCTTGTCCGGGGCCAATCATGTACTTTAATTTTCATCCACCACCCATCGACTATTTGGCTTAAAATTCGGTCTTATTTGATAGTTTCTGTGACAATAGTTGATAATGAGAAATCAATTAATGTTTTCCCCTAAGCTGACATTGATGGGATTCAACTCACCTGACTAGATATCTTTTTCAGCTACCTTAAACGAAGAGTTTGTGTCAATAACGCACGTTTAGCTTTCGATGGAAAAGTTTATTTGTTTCCTTAAAATCTTGAGGCATAGCCGGTGTTTGTTTTTTTCATAGAGAAAACATTTTTTTAAAGGATCGTTTAAAATGTGTATAGATGCTTTGTATTTACATTGACAAGGATAGTGTTCATATTGCAGAATTTCTTTTCTCATTTCTATTACCCGCCACCTGAAATGTCTTTCAAGTTATCCGGTGGATAAAATATAATTAACAAAAATAGCCAATAAGAATTGATGCAGAAATCTTGCAATACACACGTCATATTCCGTACTCGCGACACTTTTTCCCCATCAAATTTACTTCCATTAGGCAAAAGTGGCGGGGTAGGTCTACATTTAAAAGTCTCTCTTTAAAAAAAAATCCATTATCGCTAAAAGATTATTCGCCAATGTACCAAAAATTTTGTTCATTGCCTTTTTAAAAAAAAATCAATAAAATTAAATAAACTGTAAACAAAACATACACTTTAAAATCATCGCTTAAGTTTATGAAGGCGCTAAGGTGTTATACATGGTTTTCCCTTAATGAAAATATTCAACATTTGGCGAGAACAAAATAAGATCTTGGGCGCAAAGTAAAAATATTACTTTAAAAACACATCTATTTTTGATAAATAATTTGAAGTACGAATGAAATTTATCTACTGTTTTCTGAATACTCAAGTTGGCTGGAGATTCAATTACAAGATCTCACCCGGGACAAACACGGTTGTGAAATATGATAAAACAGCTTTAAACTAATCCCTGCGAAGAATCTTGGGAGTTCACCATTTTTTTTTACACCGTGACGTGAAAGGGGTGTTTTCTCCATTGTCACCGCTGACTAAGACATGCGCGGGTGTGAGTCACGTGATGTCTGCTCCCCACCTGGAAACACTTCCTTTGTTTTTGTTTGGTCTAATAGAGAACCCCCTTTAGAGCAGCAGACGAGAATGTCGTCCGAATATCCTCCCTTTTTCTTACGTCAACCAGTACAGGCATTAAAAAAAAAGTTACACTGAGACGTAAGAAAATAGATTAAACACACTCCTGCGACTAAGGACACTGTATTCCGGTATAATAATATTCTTTTACATGTCTATTGTTAATAGAGGCGACATTTTTTTTGAAAGATATTGCATCTTTTATTGTAACGTCTGGGGTCACAGGGGTTTGTCACGTAGTTGAAAAATTAGTTGGAGACGAGAGAATTTGGGATTTGTTTAAGGACATACTTTTAAAACGACCATTGGATTATTTCCCATATCGTCGTTAGTCACAGAAGAAAAAAAAGTTATTTAAACACGGTATTGACGTCCTGTCAGATCTACGTATGTCCTGTTCTTTACATATTTTTTTTTAAAATAAACGCCTGATTGCAGTCTCACCCATAATTTGTCACCGACAACATTGAATCATTCAAAACACACGCGTAGAAGATCTACGCTAAGAGGGCACGTAAACAACATCAAAATAAATAAATTCATAAAATGGAACAGACGGCAGCTGCCTGCCTTTAATTCATGCTGACCTCGTTTCTGCCAAGAGTTATGCTCCTTTTATAGTGGACCCCCGTGGACCCCCCAACGATTGGAGTAAAAGGAAGACGTGACCCCAGCAATGAACCCTCCAACATATCTTCCTACCCAGAACTCCGTGAGAAGTTGGAAGAACTGTTGCACTTAATCTCACACATTCCCCAACGTTCTTGGTTTTGTAATCAAAACCAAGATTAATGACCTCAAGAAAACAATAATTTAAAAAAGCACGCATATACACACACACACAAGCAAGGAAATGCAAGAAGAATAATTTTAAATATCAGATTTCTGCTTCCAGCTGTGAGACGAGGGTGGGGGCAGACAGCCCCCCCCCCTCAGTTACTTTATTTATTTTTATTTTTAAAGTCGTCCTCAAAGGTATGTGTACAATAGGCGCGGGAATATTTATGGGATAGCAATCATTGCATCCTTTACTATTTAACAGGCACTTCCGTTTCCCCCTAGGTCAGGTGGGTGGGGCGTGGGGGGAAGGATGGCATTGCTGCACTAATGTAAACAGTGCATCTGTAATGAATGTGCAGCGGTGCAGCGATTCTATCATTCCTTACACACAAGATTAAACTGACTTCCGATGACGTCATTCGATAATACTGTACATCCTTTTTTTAAAACTTTATTGAAGTTTGTTCATTAAAAATAGAAACGCTTGTTAAACTGCACGAAATAAATCTCGAAATGGTTTATATATTAATGCGTAAATCTATCTATTACATAATAATAAAAGGCAATTTTCTGTCCGTTCTGTCCGGTCCTCGATAGCGATTGGTCCCTCAAACTCCTACAGACTCCTACAGCCAATCAGTAGCGGAGAAAAATTAAATCTCATTTACATATTGAACAAATTTACGCGGACGTTCGAAACGAGTTATTTTTGGTGCAGTATTTTTGTCATCATTCAGTACTGTGTTCCCATCTTGAAAGTGTGTCACTTCTGCTAATCACTACTGTTGCTTCTAGACAACATGCCACCGAAACGGTGGCGGAACGTCCTTGGACGGGCTTTGGTGCTCGTATGTTATAATTATCGAATTACCTTATATTATCTAATCTATTTCAAACGCTCCTTAGAAGATTATTGCATCCTACGCTTACCCACAGTTTTTTGTATAGTTTTGCATTTATTATTGTTTTATTTAATTTTATGTGTGTGGGTTTTTTTGTTTGTTTTTTTAGTTTTCAGTGTTGATAGTGTGTCGGTTTTCCTGATTTGATCGTGCAACCCATTCCACAGCTTATTCAAAAATTACGTGTAAATATCTATTGCGTGGTGGTTGCTGAGGTTTGCGGTGTAGGTTATAAATATCTTAGCTGATTTTAACCTTCTTTTGTACTTTTGAACATGTTTATTTATTTTAAAATATATTTTAAGTTGTATTTTTAAACATAATAAATTTCAAATTATGTCTAGCTTTTTTTTACTTGTTCTGTTAATGAAAGTCACGTGGGTTTTGTTAGTGGGGCTATTACGAACAAACCATAAAACGTGTTAATGTTTTTTTCTAACAAATTATGGTTTTACGAGTATACAGGAGTATTCTTTGATAGAAACGAAAAATTAAATAGAGCACTGAATATCTCGACGCCACTCTATTTGGAAACCAGGGTGCTCAACGCGGCCATGAGTCCAGCCCCAGGCTGGACATCCAGTGGCCACTTTCTCGTCATGTCATCGTAAGACTTTTTGATGTCCTAAGGATAACCGCTAATAAAATGAGCATGAACGACCCAGTTCGTGATGGCGCTACTAGTGAATTATGACGCTCCAATACAGGATGATGCCTCTGGCGTAGTATGACGTCCCCAATTGAGGGTGGTGCCACTGGTGTAGTATGACGCCCCAATTCGGGTTGACGCAACTGGTGTAGTATGACGCCCCAATTCGGGTTGACGCCACTGGCGTAATATGACGCCCCAATTCGGGTTGACGCCACTGGTGTAGTATGACGCCCCAATTCGGGTTGACGCCACTGGTGTAGTATGACGCCCCAATTGAGGGGTGACGCCACTGGTGTAGTATGACGCCCCAATTGAGGGTGATGCCACTGGTGTAGTATGACGCCCCAATTCGGGTTGACGCCACTGGTGTAGTATGACGCCCCCAATTGAGGGTGATGCCACTAGTGTAGTATGACGCCCCAATTCGGGTTTGACGCCACTGGTGTAGTATGACGCCCCCTATTCTGGATGATGCCACTGGTGTAGTATGACTCCCCAGTTCGGGATGAAGCCACTGGTGTAGAATCCCGCCCCTATGATGTATCAAAAGTGTGTGGGGGGGGATGAACTCCAGCCCGGGCGGCAGTGACGTGGCACAGTGAGACAACTCTCCCTGACAACTGCTCAGGGTTAAGGAAACATGACATTTACCTCCCTTCAATTAGGGGCCACTAGGTGCTCGCAGCTAAACGGAAGTATGAGCCCCCAGACGTGTGAGTAGGTGTGTGAGCACCGTTCAAGTAGCCAGGAGAACATCAATTTGGCGAGGGGCTTATCTTAACTATCCTCGCTGTTTCTTGGAGAAAAACTCATAGCCTGTTTATATTTTATACATTTACTCATTTAAAAGCCTGGTTGCAGTCTCACCCCAAATTGTTTTCGCTGTTTCTTAGAAGATTAGATAAAGCAATGTCCACTTCAAGGGGACGACCTAATAGTATGTGTGCAAGAAAAAGTTAATTTTTCAGTGGCATTTCTTTGCACCACTTCAGATGTAATTTTCGGCGGACTACTGAAACTGAAAGATTAGGGAAATAAATGAACACTGCACTGTAGCTCCTTCCAAGAAATCTGAAACCCACCTTCTTTCCATTCTGTTTTATTCTTGACATACGTTGAATTTCTCATGTCAAATTCTCAAATATACGAGTTACGGTAGACTCTATGATATATATTGATGTCATTCATTGATGACATAAAGTTGTCAATTAATTTTCAATTTTACTTCAATTTCTTTTATCTTTTCAATATAAAAAATATTGATTTCATTTTGGTCCTAAGATGTATGAAAGATGTCTTTAAAAATTTCTTCCCATTTAAAATATTATTATAAATTTGCAATATTTCCTACTTTACTTGTGTTGTGTTATCGGAGAATAAATTTCTTTAAAGAAAAAAAACAATGTTTTGAATATTAATTAAATTGTTTTTGTGACGAACTTCAAAATGCCTGACTGTAAATCAAGATTGAGTTCCTTCATTAAAAAAAATGTATATTTTTTTTTAAACACAAAAAAAACCAATACACTAGTCTCCCAGTGGTCACCGACTTCTTTGCCCGTTTCCGGTCGGGTCCAAATCTGATTCATTGTTTGCTCGTTTCCGGTTGGGTCCAAATCTGGTTCGATGTTTGTCGTTTCCGGTTGGGGTCCAAATCTGATTCGATGTTTGCTCGTTTCCGGTTGGGTCCTGGGTCCAAATCTGATTCGATGTCACTAGGCTTCATTGCAACAAGTTGAGTTTAGGAACATATGTTAATGTATGCTTTTAGTATAACTTTTTTTAAAAATTTATCTGTCAAATTCAACATGACAGTTATCGGTGACATGACAGTGCTAGGTGACATGACAGTGCTCGGTGACATGAAAACGGACACAACAGACTTGGTTCTTTCTCCGAGAAAAATAACGTGTGTGGTTTCCTTGGGCTTTCAAAACCCTTATCCTCTAGCAAATCGTCAGTTCCATAATGATCCAGCAATCCAACAATCACAGAACCACTGATATTTTTTTTTCAATAAACGGAGGAGGGGGAACCAAGACTGGGTTGTAGCCGGGTATGACCCTGACATAGACGACCTGCCTGTAGTTAACTCCGAGGTAGCATCTCTCCCACAATTAAGACTGATGAGATCACCGTTGTGGGGGTGGGTTGGTGTGACGGTGGGCTGCTCTCGTCTGCTCAGCTGCAGTGAGACAATGCGAATGATGTGCGGGGGGGGGAGGGGGAGCTTCCGTCTGGTGAGGCTTTTTTTCGGGATGATCTCCCTTTGTTGTATGTATCGGTACCCGAGCTTGTACAAGTTAATACCTATAAATATCTTACAGCCCAGCACGTTCATTGAAGAGTAGCACCAATGACGACGAAGTTTCGAGAGTAAACGTCTTGTCATTACATGGCGAAAATCTATTTTTAGAAAAATCCGGCGTGTTCAGGTAGACTTAGACCAACGTCATTAAGATATTAGTCATCCGAGGAATCTTTTAGGACTTAGTGCAACTGATATTTTATTTAACTCGTCATTGTGCCTATTTCAATAAGCTAAGTGGACCCGGCCAAGTCAAACGTTGCGTTCAGCTTTAACTTACTAAAATTTTATTTTTTATCTATATTAAAGCTGAAAAACTTTGTTTTTAAACAACAACTAAACCCCATGGGGGGTGGGTAGAGGGAATACCTAAAAATAGTAACATTGCGCAATGAGAAAGGACTCACGTTTTTATTTCAATGATAAATTACTTGGTTTAATTAAATAAACACGTGTTACTCTTGCAGCATATGAAATCTGGTCGAATTATGTTTAGAGGCTATTTGCCCGTTTATAATGTAAAGGAAGTAAAAAAAAATTTTTGGACAAACCAATGGACGTACACAGCCAGGGGAAGCAACTACAGATAAGGCAATAGGATTTACTGTTTTGAACATCCTAAACTATAATTCATGAACGAGAAATTTAGAAGGAACGTTTCTGGAAACGGAATTATTCCATACAAAAGATGTACACTATTATTTTACATTGTGTATGTTCACATATTTTGTTTCTTTACCATTTTGTTTGTCCTGAAAATTCTTTTTTCTAATAAACATTTTTTTAAACCAAAAAAAAACAGGAATTGCTGGGAGAGAGAGATTAATCGGAGGCAACATATCCCCTAGAAGACAGTTACGTATAATACAGTAGCTGTCATAAGTTTAAGTTCATCAGTATAATGTAAAGTCAAAATCGGCACGGTTTGTAAGTACATGTACACACTTTTGGAGTGAAGACTTCTCGCAGAATTCGCCACCTCAAACGAAACTTTGGTACCTGTTTAGTTTCAGTCAGTGACGTCACTGACCTACCTCCCAGCTTGAATTCGATTACATGTACAGCAGCGCGATAGCGAGATGCGATATCGCCCGCTCACCTAGTTCTCAAGACAGTCTAGACATGTGTAGGGCGGAAACACTGGGGCGGAAAAAGAAAGAAAAAAAATAACGGTGTATGCGATCCATGTTACCCATATTTCCTTGAGCCCCGATTGATCCTGTCCTGCCCCTTGATTTTAGTGTTTCAAAGTCTTCTCCCTCTAGAAGCGGCTCTCTCCCTTTGCTGGCAGTGGTGTAAGGAGGGCTGGGGGAGGGGGGGGTGAGATATCTACTCTACTCCCGAAATGGGTGGGGGGAGGAGGGGTCAATTGTTTGTTTTCATTGAAGTTTAGAGGGGCAGCATTTTTGGCAAAACAAAATGGGGAGAAAAACCCACAAAAAACTGTAATAAAGGGGAGCTACCAACAAAACTGTAATAAAGGGGAGCTACCAACAAAACTGTAATAAAGGGGAGCTACCAACAAAACTAATAAAGGGGAGCTACCAACAAAACTGTAATAAAGGGGAGCAAAACCCACGACAACAGGGTGTAGATACGAAAAGAGGCTGAGGAAGAATGAAAACAAATACTCTGGAGGACGGGATGAAGAGTGAGTGATCAGATGAAGACATGAAACAGACCTTTGGGCGGGGCTGCGACAGGCGTAAGCGTTTGTTTATTTGTTCGTGTTATTGTTAGTCCGTGCGAGGGAAATGTATTTTCACGTGCGAAGTGAATAAAAGTTGAGGGGTTTGGGATGCGGGTGTGTGCGTGGGGGAAGAAACTGTTGGGAGATTGCCAGATAGGCAGGCAAGAGTTTAAGGGAGCGGAGTTAAGAGTGGAGGAGGAGGGGGGATGAAGGCATGATCCTCAATTGAGGTGTTGAGTTTGGACGGGGTTTACGGTTTGAGTCGACAGGGGTGTAACTAATAATTCCTACCGTCTCCATGACAACAGCTTGTATAACAAATGAAACATACAGAGTAACAAGTCAGACAGAGTTGAGCGTGCACAGATAGACCGACAGTAGACTTTTTAGTTTCAGTTTGGTGGAAGGCATGGGGGAAGGGGCAGTTGCGGAACGAGCAGAAAGAGGCCAACGTCCAGGCCTATGAATACTCTAAACAAGGCCCACCCCCACCCCACCCCACGCCAAACCGGGACCTTAAAATATGAAATCTCGCCACCATCCCACCCCTAAATGCTATCTACGCCTCCAACCAAACGATATTTAGCACGGAACCTGTGGACGCCGTTGTGTTTCGTAATAGACCTAAACGCCTTAGATCTAGGAAATTAGCCTCACTAAGGATCTTCGACCTACCGGCCCTAATCCGACAGAGTGATGTCCAGGCATTTCGGTGGAGAGAGGGATGGGAGTGGAAAAAAGTGTGTGTGCGTGTTTGATTGTGTGTGTGTGTATTTGTGTGTGTATGTGCGTGGGGGAAGGGGGTGTATGGAAGTATACTAGCACCGATAAAGCAGGCTGTCTTATCCCCGGATGGAATGTCTTGACAGCGATGAACACGAGTGGTTAGCTCCCCCTGTAACCGGACCGCCAGTCACTGAAGATAAACCTGACGATTGGAGTGTGTGTGTGTGTGTGTGTGTGTGCTGTGAGTGTATGTGTGAGTGTGTTGTGTGTATGGGGGGGAGGGGGAAGGGGGAGGGGGGAAGGGGGAGGTAAGTAAGAGCACCGGTTTTGGGACGACTACCCGCTATCTCGGCGTGCTGACTCTGTGAGTTATATCCCCGTGAGCACGTTTTGTTTTAATAAGCGCGGATTCTCGCGTGAACGTGAAGTTACCAGGGCAATGAGGACTTCCGGTTTACATTCTGAAAAGGAAGACTGCAAGCGAAGACGAAATAAATAAAACTGTAAATGGTCATGGTGTTCTTCAGCTAAAAAGGCCACCATTGGGGATGGTATTTCCCAACTAAAAGCCACCAATGGGCATGATAATCTTTAGCTAAAGACCAACAACGGACATGATATTTCCCATCTAAATACCACCTTTGGTCATGGTATTCTGTAGCTAAATGCAACGAATGTACATGGTTTTCTTTAGCTAAGGGTTACCAATGGGCATTTTATTTCCTAGCTAAGAGCCACCATTAAAATGTGGTATTCCCTGGGCTGATCTAATACAGACGTATCATAGCGTCTGGAGCCGGGGATGAAAATTGAGATTAAATATGTTAACAACTAGTTGGAAAACAACCCGGGGGGGGTGGGGAGGACGGAGGACATTGTTTGGTTTTTCATGAATTCCCAAACTGCAACGTCAGGAGAAATTCAAAAATTAATTCGCGCACCGCCTCCACCCACCCCCCTATTCTGATTTTAATTGACGATAACCAAACAAATTATACAGAGGTTATCAAATTCATTACGTCTACATTGAGAGAGGGTACAGGTTTTGTGGGATAAGACACCACGGTACTCGACATTTAGGGGAGCCTTGAGTGTTAACGGATGTTTCGGGGTGGGATTTGGTGGTGGTTGGGGGGGGAGGGCGCTCTACACCCACACCATTCATTTTTTGGGGGGTAGAAATTATCAACTTTATTTTTAGAACCTCCGTGGTGCTGTTAATCTCAGAGATATTACACATCGCTCACGTTGTACTCGTGAGCTTCATCTCCAATCATCTAATCGGTTGTCAAACTGAGAGACTCATACCTGCCTCCCTCTCTGCCACCCCCAACCCCAACCCCCCAGACTACACAGGTCTTTCTGGCGGCACATGGGATACCGGGGTTGGAGCACCTCTGAAACCATCGTGCTTCTGTGGAGGTAGCTACGTACGCTTTGGGAGGTTATGAGAACATCTGAATTGATAGGTGAAGACTGGCAAGGTACCAGAAGTCCAGGTTTTGATTTGCTGTAAGACTGTAAACGTTTTACTTTAATTAATGGCTCACTAGTCCCACGAATAAAGTAAAGGTGAATAGTTCAGTTAGCGGTAGGTTTCTGCAGATTCCCGTGTCTTAACAGCTTTGAAATTAATAGATTTATTACAAATGTCTTGTCATTAATTTATCAAATGTGCACGTTTAGATGTTTATTTGGGTAGGTTGGTAGGCATAATATGGCTGTTGGTAGATATGAGACTGTAGTTGGTAGGCATAAGATGGTTGTTGGTAGGCATAAGACGGTTGTTGGTAGAGTATGAGACATGGTTGTTGGTGGCATAATATGGTGTTGCTAGATATGAGACTGTTGTTGGTAGGCATAAGATGGTTGTTGGTTGGCATAATATGGTGTTGCTAGATATGAGACTGTTGTTGGTAGGCATAAGATGGTTGTTGGTAGGCATAAGACGGTTGGTAGGCATAAAATGGTTGTTGGTTGGCATAATATGGTTGTTGCTAGATATGAGACTGTTGTTGGTAGGCATAAGATGGTTGTTGGTAGGCATAAGACGGTTGTTGGTAGGCATAAAATGGTTGTTGGTTGGCATAATATGGTTGTTGCTAGATATGAGACTGTTGTTGGTAGGCATAAGATGGTTGTTGGTTGGCATAATATGGTTGTTGCTAGATATGAGACTGTTGTTGGTAGGCATAAGATGGTTGTTGGTTGGCCTAATTTGGTCGTTGCTAGATATGATATGGTTGTTGGTAGGCATAATATGGTCGTTGCTAGATATGAGACAGTTGATGGTAGGCATAAGATGGTTGTTGCTAGATATGAAACAGTTGTTGGTAGTCATAAGATGGTCGTTGCTAGATATGAGACAGTTGTTGATAGGCACGAGAGGGTTGTTGGTAGGCATAAATTTGTTTTGTGTAAACCAAAGCCGAACAAAAAAAATTGTGCCAATCATTTACAAGGAAAACAGAGCTAAACCTTTATAAGAGAAAGTTAACTGCCCACGAAGGCTGCGACTTCTCCCCCAGCACAGCTGTATGTATTTATTGTTAATAAAGCATAAAAGCTCACGTCAGGCTTCATGTTCTATTTTGCTCACTAGACTGGCTTTTTACCATGAGGACTTAGTTGTGTGTTCCCAAAGAGTAGAAGACAAGATTTCTCAGTATAAATGAGGAGATGATGGAATGGATTTTGCTTTCTTCCCAATTTTTTTTTAAAGTCTAGTAAGTCCAGTGACTCCAAGAGTTCTCAAACTACAAGTCTACGTCCAACGAGGATTTATGTTAATAATATTATTGCCTACACCGGCACCCAACTTTTGGCGGCGGGGGGGGGTAATAATAATTTGAGATGATAAATCTCAATTCGTGTTTTACAGATGGTAGATGGTAAATTAGGGACGTCATTCCATCTCAACTAGTGTTACATAAAGTAGATGGTCAATTATGGACACAAGTGCATATCAGAGAGAGACTATCAAATATTTCCGATCTGCGTTAGTCAGGGGGGGGGGTTGCTAAGCAAAACTGATGAAAACTTTTGAGATACTTTTCCCCGATAACGGGCATATTAACTGTATCGACTCAAAGCGCTGGTGATGACGGGCATATTAACTGTATCGACTCAAAGCGCTGGTGATGACGGGCATATTAACTGTATCGACTCAAAGCGCTGGTGATGACGGGCATATTAACTGTATCGACTCAAAGCGCTGGTGATGACGGGCATATTAACTGTATCGACTCAAAGCGCTGGTGATGCATCGGGTGTAAGAAAGAAACATTTTCGTTAACTGCAGCTATAAAGTCTCCATAGATCGATTTAAGCAAAAATGGGTACAATTAGACGAATAAGCATTAGTTGGACTTTGAGTAGTCGGAATAGAAAACCGTTAATGGTGGATTTAGTTTAGTAGAGTGTGTAGGGGGGGAATAGATGAGCCAAGAGTGTGTGTTTCGTTAGTTGAACCCCCGCCAAGGGAGAGAACTGATGAGTAAGTTCAGGATGTGCAGAGTTGGCGACCAGGTCAATCTGACCTTCAATGTCAGGATGATTTCCCTTGCGTCAACCGACAGGCGGCGCTAATTGCCGGGGATGTCGGGTCGTGTTGTGTAGGTGGGACGGTGGGACACGATTTGTGAGGTTGGGTCGTGTTGTGTAGGTGGGGCAAAACATGGGAGCGTTGTGTAGGTGGGACAAGATATAGGATGGGAGGGTTGTGTTGCTGGATCATGACATGGGATGGGAAGGTCGTGTTATGTAGGTGGGACACGACATGGGATGGGAGGGTCGTGTTGTGTTGGTGGGACACGACATGGCAGGTTGGGTCGTGTTGTGTTGGTGGGACACGACATGGGATGGGAGGTTCGTGCTGTGTTGGTGGGACATGACATGGGAGGTTGGGCCGTGTTGTGTTGGTGGGACACGACATGGGAGGTTGGGTCGTGTTGTGTTGGTGGGACACGACATGGGATGGGAGGGTCGTGTTATGTAGGTGGGACACGACATGGGATGTTGGGTCGTGTTGTGTTGGTGGGACACGACATGGGATGGGAGGGTCGTGTTATGTAGGTGGGACACGACATGGGATGTTGGGTCGTGTTGTGTTGGTGGGACACGACATGGGATGGGAGGGTCGTGTTATGTAGGTGGGACACGACATGGGATGTTGGGTCGTGTTGTGTAGGTGGGACACGACATGGGATGTTGGGTCGTGTTGTGTAGGTGGGACACGACATGGGATGTTGGGTCGTGTTGTGTAGGTGGGACACGACATGGGATGTTGGGTCGTGTTGTGTAGGTGGGACACGACATGGGATGTTGGGTCGTGTTGTGTAGGTGGGACACGACATGGGATGTTGGGTCGTGTTGTGTAGGTGGGACACGACATGGGATGTTGGGTCGTGTTGTGTAGGTGGGACACGACATGGGATGTTGGGTCGTGTTGTGTAGGTGGGACACGACATGGGATGTTGGGTCGTGTTGTGTAGGTGGGACACGACATGGGATGTTGGGTCGTGTTGTGTAGGTGGGACACGACATGGGATGTTGGGTCGTGTTGTGTAGGTGGGACACGACATGGGATGTTGGGTCGTGTTGTGTAGGTAGGGACACGACATGGGATGTTGGGTCGTGTTGTGTTGGTAGGGCACGACATGGGATGTTGGGTCGTGTTGTGTTGGTGGGACACGACATGGGATGTTGGGTCGTGTTGTGTTGGTAGGGCACGACATGGGATGTTGGGTCGTGTTGTGTAGGTAGGGACACGACATGGGATGTTGGGTCGTGTTGAGTAGGTGGGGCACGACATGGGATGTTGGGTCGTGTTGTGTTGTTGGGAACACGACAGGGGATGTTGGGTCGTGTTGTGTTGGTAGGGCACCACATGGGATGTTGGGTCGTGTTGTGTTGGTAGGGCATGACATGGGATGTTGGGTCGTGTTGTGTTGGTGGGACACGACATGGGAGGTTGGGTCGTGTTGTGTTGGTAGGGCACGACATGGGATGTTGGGTCGTTTTGTGTAGGTGGAATACGACATGGGATGTTGGGTCGTGTTGTGTAGGTGGGGCACGACATGGGATTTTGGATCCTGTTTTGTTGGTAGGCCACGACATGGGCTGGGAGGGACGGGGGCATGGGGGTGGTTTGATGAGAACGTTGTGCCGTTGGCGGGACAACCGTTTAGGTGGCGATGAGTTGTTGGTCGTAGAACAAACAGCTAGTTGGCCGCACGGTGACATAATAACTAAAGCTTTGCCACGGATCATTTGGGAAAGGGGCGGCGCGAGGGGGGGGGGCAAAAAGTTTTAAAGACTGAATACAGTTTACTTAAGAAAATCATTTTAAAAATTAATAAAGGAATCCCGTGTTTCTCTTCTTTCAATTATTTCTCTTATTTGAACACTTGTTCGTCTAGACCAGTTATGGCGAACATATGGCACGCGTGCAACAGTTGGCACGCAGAGCCTCATCAGCCGACACGCGACTAAAATAATATTTCCTTAATCAAACCAGCCAAGCCAAACCCACATTTTCGGGTTTCATTGAATTGTTGGCACTTTGCTATAAATAAGTGGGTTTTGGTTGAATTTCGGGCACGCGTTCCCAAAAAGATTCGCCAAAACTGGTCTAGAATCTAAGAATAATTGCTAGAACTGCAAGTTAACTATCCTGGGGTTATTGTATGCAAAAGTGAACTAAACTGTAGTTAAAATGTCTAATTCTAAAGATAGAGGCACTGACCCAATAGGTTTGATAGTGTGGGGGGTAAGTGATGACAGAAATGTAATGACATCAGGAAGTGTCACGCCATCTTGTTGCCACGGCGCCACGTTTGTGACAGCACGACTCACGCGAGAATTAGAATGTGCCCAGCTTTGGCGTGGAAGGTGGGCGTGCCAGGTGGGCGTGCCAGGTGGGGCTCTAAACCATCCTGCGAACTTAGCAAGCACGGCCCTCCTCTTGTATTATTTCAGGAAACAATCGCTTTCCTTTTCACGACTGCCCCACTAGCCAACAAAATGGCCCCAGTATGTGGTGGGGGAGGGGAAGAGAGGATTCATGGGATCAGGTACATCCACTTCCGGTAGATGCGTGAGCGAAACTTCCTTCAAGTGAAATCAAAGAGTCGGAGTCCTGACCCAGTTAAAGTTTGAATGTCTCAAAGACAAGAATCTTTCGGCGGTGATCTTGGAAGATATCTATGGATGAACTAGTGGTTTTCTTTCCAGTCTTAGTCCGTTTGAATGCCATTTGTTGCCGCACAGAGTTTCGACATCTAGCATAGATATTTGCATCACATTTCAAATGATTTTTAATTTTTATATTTAGCACTAGGTACTGGGGGCTGATTTAGGGCCCTGGACAAAACGGCTCCGACATAATAACGGTCCCGACAAAACGGCCCGTGACTAATAGATGGACTAATATTAAAATGTACAATCAAATATTATATTCGTATTTTTACTCACCTATTCAGTGTCAAGCTTAGCTCACAATGAACAATAATAATGAAATCACAAGAGTGAATTTAATAGCCTTTACTCGATATGGTACCAAGTCACGGTTGTTTGTTGACAAGAAATTAATATAATAACATCACAAGAAATAATTTCACAATTTAAGCACTTTTTTTAAGGGTGAAAAAGTTGAAAAAAGCTTAAAATACAACACACACAAAAAAAAATAATAATAACGTTTTTGTTAAAAATGTTAACAATTTGTCTGGGGCCGTTTTGACCGGGGCAGTTTTGTCCGGAGCCGTTTTGACGTTTCACCAGCTTCAGGAGTTTATTTAGCACTAGGGGGCTTAGGGGCCGTCCATAAATGACGTCACGCACCTAAGGGGGGAGGGGGGTCACACTTTTGTGACGATGCGTGACGAGGGGGAGGGAGGGGGGTTGAAGAAATGTGACGTCACATCAAAAGGGTAACTTTAAATAAAACTTCCACTGAAATATTTGGTCGCTTTAATGACTTTTTAAAAATAAAAAATAAAAATAATTTTAAAAAAATATTTTTTTTTAAAATCAGTGCTTTTCAATGTGCCAGTCGGTAGACCGTCAGACACTGATTGGCGTAATCTATCAAGACACGAAAATTAAATCTAATTACAATCTTAAGTTTGAGATCCCACAAGATAACGTATGAAATTGCGTCGTTTGATGTTCACATCAAAGCATTTGTGATGTAACCGCAGCTCCGTTTGGTTAGTTCTATTACGGCAGGAGTCGGCGAACATTTTTGTCCGTTACCCCAAAATATACAAGTTTATGTTTGCGTTATGCCCCCCCCCCAACTCCCAGACTCTAGGTCCTGCTCACATGACTCGGGGATTTAGGGGAGCGTCGTTAGACCACGAAAATGCGACTGGTGAGTTTTACAAGCATTACAAGTGTATAATAATCATCTGAATATGATTATGTGTAAGTATTTTAAGTCAAAACAACACGGAATATCCCTTTTTCTTTAAAAAAAAAGGGGGGGGGGAATCTATTGATAGAATTATAAACGTTTTTGATATAATTGTTCGATTGGTTTTTGGTCAAACGCCACTGGCCATTCTAGATATAATGATAAATGAGCCCATTTAAAATTAGTCAAGTATTCATTAACTTTATTGAATGCATCAAATTCTTGACATCGCAATTCGAGACGAGCACAAAACAACTTTTCTTCTTAGCTCAGTTTTTAAGGCATTAATTTTAAATATCACAGAAGGATATTTGATACAGTCAAGTCATGTGGATTAAGATTATTGTCACTCGTGTGACTCGTGTCAATATAAATGAAAGTAGGGTGGATTTATTTCTATTTGTATAGTAAGTAGGTAAAAAATCTACATAGTTGTCAAATTTTTTAAAAATGCATTTTCTGGAAGGAACCGGTTCAATAATGGGCATATGTTCCAAGCGTACATGTATACATGACGTATTTTAATATATCTAGTGGATTGTAGTGGATGTTATATGTCCCAAATGAGTCTGCATTACCCCCCCCAAAGAATTCCCTTTTGACCCCATATGAGGTTATTTACCCCTGTTCGCTGACCTCCTTCTTACGGGATGCCCGTCAGTCAATTGAGGGATTTATAAAAAATACATTTTTAAAATATTATTTTTAAATTTAAAAAAATTCTAAACAAAGACGTTAACCGTGATGATTAAAAGTCAATGTTTAATTTGTATGTATTAAAATAAAATATAATCTAAGGATGTTAACACAGTTCGTTTTCTGAAGGCCGGTTAAAAGTTGTTTTTTAAAATGCTTCACGTGGGTTACGATATTACAATGTAGATGTATACCTTCACTAAATAAATTATAAATACCTAAATGACAAAAAAGGTGATTTGAAACATCTTTGTGACGTATTTTTAGAGGGGGCGGGGGTCTAACTTTTTGTGACAATGCGTGACGAGGGGGGGAGGGGGTAAAAATCGGCCAAAATCGCGTGACGTCATTTATGGACGGCCCCTTATTTTCGATCAGCTCATTGGAAGTAGAAAAGATCTACAACTATTGCCACATTTATTATATTTAACATGCTGGTCTGAAGATATCCCTGAACATGTATAATTGTGTGACTTCGTCTGAATGCATTTAAATGTTCAATTGTTTTGCTTCTTTATTTTTTATCTCAATAGAAAACAACTAAGTTCAACTGTCTATGTTTCATAAAACAATGTTGAAAGATTAGGTGAGATGGGCTTTGTTTGGTAAACATTGTCTTAAAAAATAGTAACATTACGTAATGACATCTGATGTTTCATGACATATGATGCTGAATGACATATGAATAGTATGATGTTTTTCTGTCTTGTGAATTGACAAACCCTATAAAAGTTATTTTTTCGTTTATTTATTTATTATTGAAAGGTTCATTTTCAGAACTTGCGACACAAGTTATTTAAGTATTGCTGTATATTTCGTTTTATTTTTCTAGCTTTGAAACTGTCAAACCACATTCGAAGATGGGCATGATGTGACGCTAACCTATATTCTGACCCACTCCCTTCTGTGGCTCCACCCCCGCCCCACGAATGGTGCCCACCCTAACTCTTAAAATTGAAGCGGTCAACTTCTAAAAAGTAGGATTGTGAATTTAACAGCTCATCTTTTCATTTATGCTTTTCAGAATTGCCCCCTCTGTTTCTCACTAACCTTGGCAGTACATGTTCAAATTTGTTGTTCAATGTCAAGTTGCCCCCCCCCCACACACACACACATCAAATATCACTGTTCGTGATTTTCAAACTCTTAATTTATCTGGTAATGAAATTTATCTGTATCACTTTCATATGTAAATCAAATAAGACGTGGCTAAGTTTATATCTTTAGTTTTGTCATTTTGATCTGTCATTTTGATCTGTCATTTTGATCTGTCATTTTGATCTGTTATTTTGCTACTTTAAAAATTATTTTGATTTATGTGTAATAATTTGTAAAGAGAAAAAAAAATTAAAATTTTACATTGGTTTTTGTTCACATGTTTTATGTGAATACATTTTTCTAAAAATATGCAATAGATTTTATAAGACAAAAAACAAACATGCGATAATCAAACTTACACTAAAAGGGAAATACCCCCGCCCCACCCACTTCCAAAAAAAAAGAAATTACACAAAGTCTATTATAAAGATTCCTTCTAATAGATAAGTCTATACTAATTATAAACAAGTTTACTTTTAAATAAGAATATAGCTCAAAATGCGTATTATTAAAATTAAAATTAAGGAAAGTTATAAAAAATAAAATTAAGGGGGCACAACCGCTGCAGTCCAGGTTGAAACCTATATTTCAACAATAAACCCTCCCTGAGCTACGTCACACCGTACCACCCAGGCGGAATGGTGCAGATTCGCCGAATCCAGTTTCACCTAATTCATTTTGAATTCTTCAATTGTTAATTTATTTTGAATTATTTATTTATTAATTTTTTTACAGTTGTGTGTGTGGTTGCGGTGGAGTGTAACTTAATCTTTTCAGAGATTTAAAAAATACTCTTCAACGTCCTTAATATGAAAAGCGGTAGATGGTTTGAAAATCAAGGGATATTCGCGAAAGTAAATAAGTTCTGTGTTTTAAATGTTGGTCATATAATGATACGCTGCGTACTCTAAAAGGAAGATTACTGGGAGATTTATAAACTAAAAATATGAACACTACTTACCGCAGAAGCTGTGTTAACCAACGACAAAAACACGACAAATAAGCCTAACAGGTGCCTGAAACACAGAAGAAAAATTGATACTTGACAATTTCTGATATGTAGACACAAGTATGGAAAAAAAAATGGGGTGCTAATGAAGTGGGCAGAAATCGTATAGCAAACGCTTCAACGAAAAATGATGACGTTAACGTGGAAAAAATGTTTGCTCATCAGTGACTTCGCCATTGATCAATTGATGTACGGCCGTTTGAGCAAAGCTAATACAGAGCAATAATATGGTCAAAGGGATCTACAAGCATGTGTTGTATTGATGGTAACATATACATATAAATGTGATAGAGGATATGTTAGAGTGTAGACTTACCATGAGGACATGGTGCGCCACCGCACCGACGAGCTCCTTGTATCACAACTTGAAGAAAATTTTCTCGGCCTTAGCAAAGACGAGGTACCGACTTCACTGGCACCTTCAGCGCCCAACGTCATGGGAGTCTAAGAATTTCTCTCCCCCGTCCTCAACGGCCAGCTATCTAAAATGCCGTCCCAACCAAAGTTGCCCTGGCCGAGCCCTAAAAGTCAGCCCCTAAAAAAAAAGTTGTTGTTTTAGGTCCCTATTCTGTCTTCGTTCATGAAAGTGTGTGTCCCCTAACACTCACAAAACTACCAACGATAAAACACACGGAATCCTGATCAAGAAAAATCTTTTCCTCAAGACCGCCGATCCGGTGCTCGCGTCGGCCGCGGATGAGTAAAACTTACTGAAGTAGCTGAGGCCAAAGGGGGCGGGGCTTAGTCTACGTGCAGGACTCCTGTGGTAGCCATAAAGAGATTCGCGTCTGCTGTTTTTATGAATGAAAGCACTCACAGAAGTTACTTTTCTTAATGGGAGAAGAAAATACGAGCGCGCCTTTTCCCGTGCTCGACAAAGTATATTTTTGACCTACAGGACTGGTCAAAAACAGAAGTTTGATGCACTTGACTTCAGACAGGGTGTACAAAATGCGGGCTTGGTGATTTTTAAAAATAACTTACGTCTGTAAATTTAAGCTACTGTTAATCCTCGACTTATCGGGTCTCGGAAATGAGTCATAGCTTCAGGATCTTGGCTGGCTACTTGGAAAATGTCGGTTACACTCAGAAGCTAAATTTAATAAGGACAGGGGATTTTTTTAAATTTCAAAATACTATTACTTTCAATTTAATAATTTAACCCCAGTACAGCCTAATTGAAATCGCTTGTGCTTTGTAACATATGCCACGCTGGTTTGGAGAGACAAATTAAATTAATATTAATTTTAGGACGCCGTACTTTTAGGAGGAGCCCGGTAGCTGCGTTGATTGACAGTAGCCGAGGGTGGAAGATGCGAGCCGTGCCCCGTTCTGTAGGCGGAACTCTGAGTGCGAGTAAGAAAATAGTTCTTTTTGTCAACCGCGAGTTAAAGTGATTTCCGTGTGCTTTTGGTCAGTTTTTTCATCAAAATTAACGCCCTTGTGGGATTATTCTACCGTTTTCATAGTCAAGCCTCCTCAAAACAACGAAATTGATTCTTTTCAAGTTTTTCACCAGAAAGAAGTTCCCGTCTAGTAGTTTCACTGCTAAGCAAGCATCTTCGGGTGCTCTGAAAGTCTACGTAGCCCGTCAAGATGGAGGCTTAGGACTAATCGTGGACTATCTTGACGGAGAACTCAAACTTGGATATTCCTAGAGTGTGATTTTAGTCTGCGTTAGGTGAGGGGGGAGAAATGATTTAGGGCCGTTTGGTAGCTCTAAGAAATTCTGTGTTTACTCTAGGAGAGTATTTGGTGACGTTTGTGAGGTCGAACCTTAATCGAGGGCAGCACCTCTAGAATGTCGCTAAGAAAAACATCGGGCGGTGGTGTCTACCCCGTAGCGATTTTAGTCATTCTTCTGGGACTAACGGATTCATCACTCGCGGTAAGTAGCGACAATATTACTTTAAAAATACTGTTCCTTTTTTTTTACAAACTTATAATATTTTTTATTATAAAATTGAGCGTAAAATTTGATGTATTCGTGGTTTTCTTTTCCGTGTAAATTACTTTAAACCTAAATTATGTGAAAGAAAGAATTCCATTCAATTTTTCAACACAGAATTTTAAAGTTGAATTGTATTGTTCTATTGCGGAGCGTTAAAAAAAATTATATCATGCGTTTTAAATAGGCATTTGCCATCATTAGGAAAACGTCATACACTAATTTGAATATGGTCTGTCCCCATGCCTTGAACTGCGTTAAAATGTAGGTGAAACAGGAATCGACAAAACTCGCCTCCTCTGGGGGAGCGGTCCTTGGTACAACTTGTGCTTTACTGCGGCTTATTCTCATGGAGACGTGGTTTACGTTATTTTCTTTTCTCAGCAATTTTTTTATATTATATTACACTCCTATTTCAATTTGTATTGTTTTATCAATCTCGTAACTCCACTTTAGCCTCATACTTTAATTTGAGCATCTAAGTTCGTTCTTCCGACCAAGAACTTCATCAACTTGTTAAAGCTTCGTTTATTAGTCTCAATAGATTTAGGTAGTTGGAATCACGGCACAAGTCGTGCGAAGCCAAACGTATTTTAGATGTGCTTGAAGTTTTTCAGCATTAAAAAATGACAGAAACTCTTCAAATTAGCCAAATAAATGCCTTCTCCAACTTCATCAGATCGTACATGACTTCAATTGAAATAGAAAAACTGGTCTCTCTGAAGAAACAATGTTTTCCTTTTCTTTTCTTTTTTAAAAATTTAATTATTTTTTTTAAATTTTATACCTGCATCAACTACTAAGGTGAACGGGAAAGATGAACGCTTAACTATCCTGAGCTTCCCGTAACCCCACAATCCTTCTAGAACAAAAGTTGAAGAACTGTAGCTTGGACGTACAGCGGGATCAGGGGCATTTTGTTATTAATGGTTTTGAAACTTTTTGGTCGTAGGTTGTGGTTTTGTTTGGAAAGTGGACTTGAGCGGTCACGGGCACCTTATGTTAGAGCATTAAGGTATTGTCCAGAAACAAACCACGAACTGGGGTTGGATTGATTACCTCCTCCTCCTCCCTCCCTCCGCCTGCAACACTCCCACCCCCCACCACACTGCTATCACGCCCCAGCTACGCCACCACCAACGCCCATTCACAGCGCCTATACCTAGCCTCCAGCTCACCCACGCCCCCCAAACCACCCCTCCCCCCAAACCACCCCCTCCCCCCCCCCAAACTGAGCAGCTCCCGTAGGTTCTCATCTGGACACACTTAGTGTGACGTAATGCGTTCAGAATAGTAGCCTGGGAGTGGGGGGTGGGGGCGGGACTAACCGCATGTGTAATTAAGGTACAGACGGGTTGAGTCTGTGGGGGAGGCGGCGGCTGGGAGGGGGGACTGAGTGGTGGCTGGGATGGTCGAGTTCTGGACTTGGGGGAGGTGGGGTGCTTGCTTAATGGGGGAGGGGGGGGGAATCTTGGGCCCACAAGCCCAACATAACGTGGTGTATCTAATGACAAATATAATTTATTTATTTTTTAATCACAAATTGTTCACCTGTTGATTGGGGAGGTAACTCCTCTGATGAGATATTTATTTTTAAAAAATAAAAAATTTGAGACCAATTTTTAATATTCTAATTAAAAATAATAAGTTAAAAAATAGTGTGGCTATGTGGCTATTTTGACAAGAACTATAAACTTAATTCACGCCATTAGTTAAAGGTGACACACAGCGCTAACTGTTGACAAGAACTATAAACTTAATTCACGCCATTAGTTAAAGGTGACACACAGCGCTAACTGTTGACATGGACTATACACTTAATCCACGCCATTAGTTAAAGGTGACACACAGCGCTAACTGTTGACAGGAACTATAAACTTAATTCACGCCTTTAGTTAAAGGTGACACACAGCGCTAACTGTTGACAGGAACTATAAACTTAATTCACGCCATTAGTTAAAGGTGACACACAGCGCTAACTGTTGACAGGGACTATAAACTTAATTCACGCCATTAGTTAAAGGTGACACACAGCGCTAACTGTTGACAAGAACTATAAACTTAATTCACGCCATTAGTTAAAGGTGACACACAGCGCTAACTGTTGACAAGAACTATAAACTTGATTCACGCCATTAGTTAAAGGTGACACACAGCGCTAACTGTTGACAAGAACTATAAACTTAATTCACGCCATTAGTTAAATGTGAAACACAGCGCTAACTGTTGACAAGAACTATAAACTTAATTCACGCCATTAGTTAAAGGTGACACACAGCGCTAACTGTTGACAAGAACTATAAACTTAATTCACGCCATTAGTTAAAGGTGACACACAGCGCTAACTGTTGACAAGAACTATAAACTTAATTCACGCCATTAGTTAAAGGTGACACACAGCGCTAACTGTTGACAAGAACTATAAACGTAATTCACGCCATTAGTTAAAGGTGACACACAGCGCTAACTGTGTCTAATCTAAACAGTAAAAGTGTCTATAGTCTAAACCAGGGGTCTCCAAACGACGGCCAGCGTGCCATATTTGGCCCGAGAGGCCCCTCTTATCCGGCCCCTGGAGACCTTTTAATGTACAAAAAATATGCTATTTTTACCTGTAGCTTACTAAAAAAAACTGTGTGTAGTCGGCCCCCAAACTGCTGTTTTGACAGTTGATGCAGCCCTCCGGCAGAAAAGTTTGGAGACCCTTGGTCTAAACGCAAACAGTGTCCATTCTAAATTGTAATAGTGTATTTTCTACGTCTAAGCAATGTTACCTTTAAGATGCGCGGCTGAGCTGCGATATCTGACCGACGCCGCGCAGCAGTTTTGAATTGCCGCGAAGCTTACATTTTGATAAGAATAAGATAATATCTTTTAGCGAGTTAGTGTTCCCTCAAAAAAAAATTATAAAAAAATAAAATAACATGGATGCTGTGCAACTTTGCACACGAATTCGTTATTTTTCCCACGAAGCAACGAATCTTTACGAGGGAACATCGCATCTAAGGCTAAAACTTCTTCCATTTCTTCTCTAGTGCGTACTTTAAGTTTCACACGTGGGGCGCTAGGTTATGGTAGGGTGGTAACCCGTCAAAACGGCCCCAGACAAATTGTTAACATTTTTAACAAAAACTTTACATTTTTCGCATTTTAAGCTTTTTAAAAAAACTTTTTTTTCACCCTTAAAAGAAGTGGTAATATTGTAAAATTATTTCTTGTGATATTATATTGTTTCTTGTATTTTAACGTGATTTGTACCGTTTCGCTTAGAGGCCGTTAAATTCAATCTTGCGATGTCATTATTATTGTTTATTGTGAGCTAAACCTGACACTGAATCGGTGAGTAAAAATACGAATATAATATTTGATTGTACATTTTACTATTAGTCCATCTAATAGCCCAGGGCCTTTTTTCGGGGTCGTTAGTTATGTCGGAGCCCATTTGTCTGGGCCGCTTTGTCGGTGAACCTGGTAGGGCGGAACAAAAATAATAGCCAGAGGAGGAACTACGGTATTGGGCAATGGGGGGAACAAAAATCATGGAAATGGACAAAGGAAAAATCTACGCTTATAGACCGAAATTATACCAACCAATGGCACAACGCAAATGGGTTAATCCAGTGTCAATCTGACACCCACCCCGCCCTTAACTCATAGAGTTTGGTGGGGGGGAGGGAGGGTGAACGGTTTAACCATAATCCAAACATGGAGAGTCCGCTGAACGCCTTGCAGTAGTTGTCATGATGCTGAAGAGCAACTCTAATCAGAAATGCAAGATGAGACACAAACCACGGAAAGGCGCCGGACGCTATAAACTTCTGTATAAAAGGAGCGTCTGTGATAGATAAGATGAGATGAGATAAAATAAGCAACGCGAGTGGGCAGACAACCAATTAACGGGGGTATGTATGGTAGCAGTCAACAATACGTCTTTTGAAGTCAGCAATGTCCGCGTTCCCATGGACCTATCTATAGCCACAAAAACTACATACAACTATAAGACGAATGCTTGTAAATAGACAAGTTGTTGACACGGTTCTATAAATAGCCTAGCCCTACCAAGATGACCCGCATGCTCGCACCCATGAAATGACCACTTGAGACACTCACACGGCCACCAACTGTACTGTCCGTCTTGCTCGTTTTTTTCCCCACGTTGGCCCGTCCAATGGGCTGGCTGGCTGTCAACCAGGGTTAATCAGTTGTCCCCGCAACCTTTAAAACCTAACAACCCTAATTTCCGGCTAATTCTTTTGAAACACACCACGCATCATTGCAGAGATAAGACAATGTTATTTGATTTGTTGAACTTATCCAAACACATTTAACAAATGTTCTGAATGAAATGAAACTATTTTTTATTTCATTGTACTAAATTGTTCTTGTTTTGATCATAATACATTTTTTTAAAAGTTAATTTGCAGGGCCAACCGCTAGAATAAGAACAAGAATATTTGACGAATTCAGTACAATTCAACATAAAAATGGTGATTGCTTTTGGTTTTTTTCTAAACGAGTTTAATTTTATAACTTGTTTATAAAGCGGGTGAAGTGTTGTCAAATGCATTCTATAAGGAATCACTGCATCCTGTCATACACCCATTAACCTCCGGCTTCACATTACCCGGATAATGTGGCAAGTCTCGCTCACTCTCACCACCTCCTCTCATCGCGTGTGCACTATAGTACATGCTCCTTGATTGGCTAATTTCGAGATGTGCATTATTTACATTTGGTAAGAGCGGTCGTACCTGAGCACTAAATAAAACAAACCCGTAAAAACAAAGTTTTTGACTATAAATCCCTTATATATGAGTCATAACTAACAGTATTGATTATTTTCAAACGAGACAAGCATTTAAAGACTGAATCTGTCTTAACTCAACTTTGCTTCATAACCCTGGGGGGGGGGCCGAGTTCAGCATGACACGTAAAATGTAAACAAAAGCACGCCGGTACTTCGATGGGTCGCCTCAACGCGTCAACTCAAACTTTCACGTGGAAAAAAAAACAATAACAGTGAGTTTGAATTACATACGTTATATAAGGATAAACTAAAAATGCATTAATTTAAATACGGTACGATCGATCGATCTGAAATTTTGATACGATGTTAGGTGAGACGGGCCCGTGTGCCAAATTTCAGCTCGATCGGATCACGGTAAGTAGGTCATTTTTTACTTTTGTTTTTTCCGCCCGCCTAAGACAGACAGAGAGAGACGGCCGCGAAGTTAATATAAGGGATTTAATAAAACAAACCCGTAAAAACAAAGTTTTTGACTATAAATCCCTTATATATGAGACATAACTAACAGTATTGATTATTTTCAAACGCTACAAACATTTACAGACTGAATCTGTCTTAAATCAACTTTGCTTTATAACCCTGGGGGGGGGGAGAGGGGAAAAGTCTGGTTACCGATTCGCTTGACCGAGCTCAGCGTGACACGTAAAATGTAAACAAAAGCACCCCGGTATTTCGATGGGTCGCCTCAACGCGTCAACTCAAACTTTCACGTGGAAAAAAACAAGAACAAACAGTGAATTTGAATTACATACGTTATACTAGGATAAACTAAAAATTTAATTTAATTACGGTACGTTCGATCGATCTGCAATTTTGATACGATGCATTGTTAGGTGAGACGGGTCCGTGTGCCAAATTTCAGCTCGATCGGATTACGGAAAGTGGGTCATTTTCGACCTTTGTTTTTCCGCTCGCCCAAGACAGAGAGAGATGATGACAGACAGAGAGAGACGCCGGTGAAGTTAATATAAGGGATTTAAAAATAAAACAAATTAATTTGAGTGGAGTTGACAGTTCTTCATTTTGATTACACAAATTTGACTAAATGTCTAATTTAAATAAGCTTCGGTGACAAGAGATCTCCAAGTGCCACAATCAAACCGCACGTGGAACCATCACAATCAAACCAGACGTGGAACAATCACAATCAAACCACACATCTAATCATCACAATCAAACCACACATGGAACCATCACAATCAAACCACACGTGAAACCATCACAATCAAACCACACGTGGAACCATCACGATCAAACCACATGTGGAACCATCATGATGAAACCACACGTGGAACCATCACAACCATACCAATTGCCAATTGTACCATAATCACCCCTAAAGAATAGACCTAAAGTGAAAGAGGCAAACAAGCCAAACGTTTCCTAATCAACAAACATGTGTCTCAATCAACCCCTTTGTGTCACAATCAATCCAGTTCTGCCACAATCAACCCCATTGTGTCACAATCAATCCAGTTCTGCCACAATCAATCCCAATGTGTCACAATCAATCCAGTTCTGTCTCAATCAACCCCTTTGTGTCACAATCAATCCAGTTCTGTCTCAATCAACCCCTTTATGTCACAATCAATCCAGTTCTGTCTCAATCAACCCCTTTGTGTCACAATCAATCCAGTTCTGTCTCAATCAACCCCTTTGTGTCACAATCAATCCAGTTCTGTCTCAATCAACCCCTTTGTGTCACAATCAATAAAGTTCTGCCACAATCAACCCCTTTGTGTCACAATCAATCCAGTTCTGTCTCAATCAACCCCTTTGTGTCACAATCAATCCAGTTCTGTCTCAATCAACCCCTATAGTGTCACAACCAACCCTCGAGGATCACCAAAAAAGGGAAGTAACCTAATTAACATATTTTATAGGATACACGGGTACTTCTTTCAAAACCAGGAGTGTACCGGATTCCGGCTCAAGCAAATCCTGAATCCGGCCATTTTTACAAATCCGGCTTCAGCTCCGGCAGAATTTCACTTCATAAATCCGGCCAAATCCGGCTTGTCAGTAGAGCCAATAAATATATATAATATATAGATTTAATAGCTCCGGCTCCGGCAAATCCGGAAATGAATACGGCAATTTTTACAAATCCGGCTCCGGTCGGATTTCACTTTATACATCTGGCCAAATTCGGTTCCGGCTGGATTTAAAAAATTTGAATCCAGTACACACCTATTCAAATCACACGATTTGTTGATGAATTGTGCTCTGCACGGACAATGACATGCGTGCATTGCTAAGAGATACGTCATTACTTGAGACGGACAGATTTGTCTATGATTATCATTACACATTCCATATTTTAGGAGAGGGTTTTTATCATTGATCCTTTTGAAAATATCTTGATAATGTTGCACCCTTTCGAAATTTTTTTTCCATCGCCCGGATCAATTTTGTGAATAATATCATTTGCACAAGTGAAAGAAATGTGATTCATATGATGGCGAGTTTATGTTACATGGACAAGTACCACAGTCCCAAAATTTAACATATTTTTTTATTTTTATATCCGATTTCTTTTACTAAACAATAAGAATAAATAAAATAATGTTCCAATTCCAAGTCACTGGCTCACTCACTCATTGGATGTGGAACGCTGAGGAACGACGTACAACAGTCTATAGCAGTTTAAAAATCGTGTGGTGATTAGCACTGTAAATAAATATTATAGGACGTCATTGTTTGAGCTTATATTTTAAAGTACAAGGTGTGCTGTATAGGGTTGCCAGATGGCTGTCTCAAAAATACAGGACACTAGTGTCGACTGTCGATGACAGAAAAAGCCAAAATAGCAACATGAATAATTTACGGTTTTGGGATCATTGAATAGGTTTAGTGAACTGTGTGAATTTTAAAAAGTGATGTAGTCTGTAAATGTCATTAATATTCATATGATCAAATCAATATAAAAATGATGCGTTGCAACTTTCGCATATTAAATATAGAATAAGATAGGAATCTCATTAAACATCCTTGCTTTATTATATTTTCAAAATATGGCATGATTATGAATGCAATAATATAATAAAATATTGATACTGTTTTTCTTGTCTGGTAATATGTATGCTTATGCCATGTTTTCTGTAGAAAATTACAGTATTGCAAATATCAAAATATAGCAAGATTGTAGGCTTCCTTATGTCACGTAAGACACGGAATTTTCTGTGCTCCTGTGTAATTTGCGCGCATGGCTTTGGAGCTTCTGCTGCATGTGGCAGTTGTGGCTGTACAAGTCCACTCGCGACTGGCAACCTTTGCTGCACTTCTGACACTGAAAGGTTGTATTTGTGGTTGGCTGATTTGATCTCCTTTTCCTCTTTAAGGCGATTTACGTCTGCGACCTGTTGCAGGTTTCTTTCACATGTTTCTAGCCCGGCAGTCAACGCCTGTCTCCATCTGTACCTGTCCCCAGCGAGTTCCTCCCAACTATTTATGTCAATGCCAATAGCTTTGAGGTCTCTCTTGCAGACATCTTTGTAACGGAGGTGAGGCCGGCCTGTAGTCCTCTTTCCTTTGGCTAGCTCAGAATGGAGGATGACCTTTGGGATTATGCCATCCTCCAATCTGAGCCCATGTCCCAAACATCTGAGCTGACGCTGGCGAAGAAGAGTTGTCATGCTTTGTATTTTTGCCTGTTGTAGCACCTCATTGTTGGTGACATGGTCCAGGCGATTACCAGGATTCGCGGAGACAGATTTTACACGTATATTATTCACAACTTTTACTCCAGTGCCAGTGCCTCTAAACCGCCATAAACAACATGCACTAAAACATTTTGTGAAAGGTTTACCTCTCTTAGTCTTAGTGGCCCCTAACAGTGGTATTCTTACTACACTGCACTGAGGCCTTCAACAAGACTGCACTAAAACACATATTTTCAAACATTTACTTCCAAATCTATATATAAATTCTCTTCGTGGTCGGACCCTGCGAGGCAACAAGAAGCTGCATGTGCAACAGATACTAATTTTAGAAAGCAGCGCACCAAATTACTGCACCAATGCATCAAAATGTGTGCAAATTAAATATGCGCTGTAAAAAAAATTATATGACGTCATTGTTTTCGCTGATATTTTAATTTTGTAAAAAGGGAACAATGTAATAAAACAACCCCGTAAAAACAAAAGTTTTTGACTAAAAATCCCTTATATATGAGACATAACTAAAATTATTGATTATGTTCAAACGCGACAAATATTTACAGACTCAATCTGTCTTAACTCCCGTTTCCTTTTAACCCGGGGGGGGGGTAGGGGGAGAGGGGGTTGTCACCGATAGCTGGGCCGAGCTCAGCGTGACACGCCAAATGTAAACAAAAGCACGCCGGTACACCTGGTTAAGGCACGAGATGTGTTCACCTCTGGCTGGCGTGAAGTCAAGTGACCCGTAAAATGTAAACGATAGCGACCGCTACATAGAGTGTATATAGATAAACTAAAAATGCATTAATTTAATTACGGTACGTTCGATCGATCTGAAATTTTGATACGATGCATTGTTAGGTGATACGGGTCCGTGTGCCAAATTTCAGCTCGATGGCTTTACGGGAAGTGGGTCATTTTTTACTTTTGTTTTTCCGCCCGCCCATGAGATTACGACAGAACGACAGAGACGGCGGTGAAGTTAAAATAAGGGATTTAATAAAACAAACCCGTAAAAACAAAGTTTTTGACTATAAATCCCTTATATATGAGACATAACTAACAGTATTGATTATGTTCAAACACGACAAGCATTTACAGACTGAATCTGTCTTAACTGCCATTTGCTTTATAAACCGGGGGGTTGGGGGGTGGGAGAGGGGAAAGGTCTGGTCACCGATCGCTGGACCGAGCTCAGCGTGACACGTAAAATGTAAACAAAAGCATCCCCGGTACATCGCTCCAACGCGCGAACTGAGATGTCACGTGAAAAAAACCAATAACAAACCATGAAATTGAATTACATACCTCGTATAGGGATAAACTAAAAATGCATTAATTTAATTACGGTACGTTCGATCGATCTGAAATTTTGATACGATGCAGTGTTAGGTGATGCAGTGTAGGTGACACGGGTCCGTATGCCAAATTTCAGCTCGATGGCTTTACGGGAATAGGGTCATTTTTTACTTTTGTTTTTCCGCCCGCCCAAGACAGAGAGACAAAGATCACGACAGAGACGGCGGTGAAGTTAATATAAGAGATTTAAAAAGAGGATTTGATGATGGTTAATTATAAAATCAAAAACAATGGGGGTGCCATAGGCGCCCTACAACCCCTATTATAAAATACTTTGTGTACATTTCAGAAAGTTTAATATTTCGTATTGATCAAACAAGTACAAGTTAGTTTGGGCTTTTGAAAAAGGTCGGCGCCGTAGGCGCCCTAAAAAAGTGCATTAAAGGGGTAAAAGAACTCTCCATGAGCAAGTCTGCGGCGTATGCTACGCCGCGGGCGTCTAGTTAACTATCATTTTCTTCAATGATCAATATAGCTTACTTTAGATGTGTACAATCATGGCATTGTATTTAATTAATTAAAATAAAATTGTTTTATATTGACTGCATTTATAAATATAAGTCTCAAAGTTACTATTTTGATGTAAAGCCAAAGCCCAGTGGACCTTGACCAGGGTACTTGGACCTGGGTACTGCGGTATATGAATTCATAAACTATTATTATTATCAATAAGTTTTTGTTTTTGAAGGGTTTTTACCGGTAAAAAATTCTTAATATTTATTTTTATGTAATATTGACTGTATTCCTAAGTCTTTCTAATTGATCATGATGCAATCCAAGTTATACTTTTATTAGTACATGTACACATGTTTGTTTGTTCCTCTACGCTTGCTTGTTTACTGTTACGTCCATGGTTTAGTGGTGTCTTTTTCAGACTCTTTCACACGTTCATGGTTTAGTGGTGTCTTATTCAGATTCTTTCACACGTTCATGGTTCAGTGGTGTCTTTTTCAGATTCTTTCAGACGTTCATGGTTCAGTGGTGTCTTTTTCAGACTCTTTCACACGTTCATGGTTTAGTGGTGTCTTTTTCAGACTCTTTCACACAGTATTCAATAAGGATTTTTTACCCAACCTGATTGCAGTTCACGCCACTTAAATCTGTACTCTGTACTGATCTTTAACTTTAAAAAATTATTTAATTTTTAAAAAAAAATAGTTTCAATTTGAATGATTGCTATCTCAATTCAATCAAGTACTCTTTTTTTATTATTTTTTTTGTCCCGTAACCTCGTGGTCATAGGGGGTTCTAATGTTTCCATTTGGTAGACCTTGGTGGCGCCCATCTCCTCTACAGGCTAGAAGAGGACTTTATTAGCTAGCGATAGTCATTCATCAACATTTTTATTATGGCTTTAACATGGGCTAGATCCCATGCCCCTAACCTTGTGAGGCGAAGGCACTATTGACTATGCTATCTTGCCACTAGTACTGATACAAGTATTTATATATTTTTTTTTAATTTATATTTTTTCAGCAATGTGAAGGATGTGCACCACCATGTATATGTCAAGGCCTTAAAGGACTACCTGTAAGTCATTTGCTTAAGATGTTGTGGGTTTGTTGTGTTTTTTTTTACATATTCTGCTCTACTCTAGATTCAAGATCCCAACCACAAATAACTGTCATCTTAATCTTTTAAAAAACAAGATTCTCAATGTTTAAATGGTCTTGGCAGCCAACCAACATTTCACCTCACCTTATGTATATATGTCATTAAAATTCTCAGACTTTTCAAAATTTTAGAAAAAAATCATTTAAAAAACTTTACAAGCATTGTGAGTATAGAATTAATCACTTCTAGCATTGCATATATTTATGCTCATTAAATAAATTTTTAACCACATCCTTTTTTACATCAATCTAGGGTGAGAGAGGGTTGACTGGACTGAGAGGTCCTGAAGGTTTACCTGGCTTCCCTGGACCTGAAGGGCCACTGGGGGCCGTCGGGAGGACAGGAGATATAGGCGAGCCTGGAGCAGAAGGCCAGAAAGGTTACAGGGTATGAGACTTACGATTAAATTTGCTGAGTTAGGGCTATGATATACATTTTTGATGAATCAAAAGCAATTCAAGGGCATTAAAAATTATTCATCTTAAAGCAAGGGTTAATCTATGCAATGTAGTTTAAAGAAAATAATTGCATCTTGTCTGATGGAAAATATTTTAATCTAATGAACACAAGAAAACTTAATTATCTCTCCTCATAAAACGTATATTGACGTTGGGCTAAAAAAAAAGTATGTGTGGTTTGATGGTTGAGAATATTTATGTTAGTGCTTGGGGTTAAGAGTCGGAGGGATGCACTGATAAAATATTGATTCAGGCTTGTATGATTGGGTTGCATGAAAGATCTTTCTAGTCAACATGAACATTTTATTAAACTATTTATGGAATTAGTCTCTTAAAAGCAAATTAAATATACAAGCACTAAAGCGTCAGTTTACGATTGTCAAAAAAAGCAATTTTTTACCCTTCTTAACTTTCTAAAGTTCTGCACTTATGTGTCTATGCCAATAGCATTTATGTTATAATTGAGTTGCACTTGATTTATTATGTATTTTTACTCTTTTTTTAAAAATATATTGTCACATTATAATTTATAAAAACTGCTTCTCAACACAGGGACAACCTGGGCTAGATGGATTTCAGGGCATAGCTGGTAGTAATGTGAGTAGCACTCATTTCAAGTCTATTGAATGTTGGTGTCTTTTTACTTAAACATTCTCAAACAATTTCATGAAATGAAAATGTTTACTGTATTTACTTGCATATCAGCTGAGTTTAGAACTATAAAATACAAATCTGAAATCAGGGGGTCGGCTTATATGTGCATAAAACAAAAGGGACACAAGGACATACACTAAAATGTATAATTTTTTTCTAAATATATACTTCGTTAATCATCAGTTGTGAACTACTTATGAGTGGAGGTTCAGATAATATTATAGCAAATAATGATCAGAACAGGTTTTTATGTCATTCCAAAAGGTAAACAAACTGGTATGTAACAGAAAAGTAAGCATTATACATCTCTAAAGTAACAAATTTATATGAACCAAAAAATGGAGTAAAAATAGAAAATTGTGTGGTCGGCTTAGATGCGGGTTTTTGCAAAAACTGGCCATTTTAAAGCAGTTTTAGGGGGTCGGCTTATATGTGCTGTAGGCTTATATGCCAGTGAATGCGGTATTTTGTTAAAATCATATTATTTTAAGAAAAACATTGTAGTATGTCTTATACTAGCATCACTTGTAAACTTTTATCAAATATGTAATCTTATATTAGTGTTTAAACATTCATAACTTATCAACAGCAAACAAGCTCTCAGATGTTAATGTTTTTTTATATATTTTTAAAGGGTCTGGATGGCCTGGAAGGTCCGATCGGACCTCAGGGGTACCCAGGATGCAATGGTACTAAGGTATAATCATTTAATGTTAAACGAATGCTTTATTTTTGTTAAAATAACAATTCACAAGTAAGATAAAATATTTGAATCAAAATGGATTAGGTCGGCTACAACTGAATCTGTTTTGAATATTTAATCTGATTAAATTTTATGTTTTCTAAGCTTTATAAAAAAAAATCAACATGCAGGATTTCAATTATTAATCATTTTCAAGTTGTCAATGCAGTTTAGCTACAGCCCATTTTTTTATTTTAATTTAGGGACAACGTGGTCCTCCTGGTCCCTCAGGACCCAAAGGTTTTCCTGGAAGTGAGGGCTTTCCTGGATCACCAGGAATAAAGGTAGGTGGAGTTGTAGACTCAATGAAATCACAATTTACAACACCCTTCATGACATATAAAAATTATAGTCGTAGTCAAGTGGCATGTGCGCTCCGCTGTCATACTGAGGGTAACGGGTTCAATTCTCTGTGAAGGCAGGGATTTGTTCCCGGGTCCAAGGGTGTCCCTGAGTCCACCCAGCTCCAAATGGGCTCCTGACGCTAGGTTAAGCTAAGTTAGGGAAACAAAGGCGGCTGGGTAATGCGTGGAACCCTCATAGCCTTTACCTGTGAACAGTGCATCACTTGCCAACAGACCCGCATGGTCTGTGGACGCAATAATCTTCTGTATAGAAGGAGCCTCTGTATAGATAAGACAATATTTTTAGAATTACAAATACTGCACACACAAAAAGAAGAGGACAGACAAAAATTTATGTTATTTTGTTACCAACTTGGAGCCAGCTCCAAGGGCCAAGTTTTGTGCAAATTACATTCTATTTAAAATTATAATTAGGGGTCTACCGATATATCGGCACCGATATCTGGATATCGGCAATATCGGTATCGGTAGCATGTTAAGATCCCGATATTGACGTCACCGATATTTTTTTTACGTAAAAAAAAATACAAAAAAAAAGAAGAAAAAACCATATCATTTAGATTTACAATATCTCGACAAATTAATAAAATTAATATATCGACACCGATAACGGTATTGAAATAGCCAAAAGAGTCCTAGTATTAATATGTACAGCCACGATACAGTATGCCATGTGCTATGATATTGTTTAGTTTTGGCCAATTTTCGTATACTCGGAAATACTGTGTAACTAGTGCCGATACCAAGTATACCGTAATTGCTTTAATAAATGGATAACATTTAAACAATATGTTGACGTAATTGCTATAATAGCAAAGATGCACGCAGAATCGCAGATGTCTAAAACATTTCGTTTCGTTTGGAATAACAAAATGTACAGTGTGCAGACTTGTTGTCATTGGCAACCATTGATCCTTCAACCTCATTTTCACTCTATTACAAATACGTTGTTCTCATTGTTTGATTCATAAAAGGTGGCCGTGTGCAAAAGCCATTAAACTATTGGTTAGAATTAATAATTATGAGTTAAAGTTTCAAAAGGAGTTCTAATTTTGCATGTAAATTTTTATAAAGGACGGTTCGTTTTGTCATGAGTCTTATATAGATCATGAATTGGAACTTGTAAACACATCAGAAACTTCGTTTCGGCCAACAACAAAAATCGGTAATATCGGCAAAACTGCATATCGGCAGACCCCTAAATTATAAAATATAAATAGTTACGAGTGATAAATTTTAGAATGATGTCATCAAATATGACCGCTGTTATTTTATGTCCTAACAAATACTATTATTGGCATTCATATCGGGAAAAAATATCGGTAATATCGGCCAAAATGCATATCGGTAGACCCCTAATATAAAATATAAATAATTAGGAGTGATAAATTTAAGAATGACGTCATCAAATATGACCGCTGGTATTTGTCCTATAAAATACTCATATTGGCACTCATTTCGGAAAAATATTTTACGGTAATATAGGCGAAAATGCATATCGGTAGTCCCCTAATATAATAGATTTAATAGATAAATAATTACGAGTGATAAATTTAGGAATGACGTCATCAAATATGACCGCTGGTTTTTGTCCTAACAAATACTCATATCGGCAAAAAAATTATCGGTAATATTGGTATCTGCAATATCGGCAAAAATGCATATCGGTAGACCCTGTGAGAGACGTGTTGTTGTGTTGACATTGTATGAGAATGCAATGACTTGACCTGGTATGAAACACGTGGGTTAAGAGGTGAACTGTAAGCGTGCCTGGTCAAGGACTGAGAGAATAGCGGGCTATAAATAGAGGGTTCATGAGGCAACCGAGGTGGATGGTACTTGATTGCATACGAGCTGCTTAGGCAGTTGATTGTATATAGTAATTAAACACAGTTGTTACCAGACCACAGTGTGTTAAAGACTTGTCACTTGACCAGCCACAATAAGCTTTTACATGGTGTCAGAAGTGGTGGACCACAAGACTATTTGAGGAACTGACACAATAAGCTTTTACAGACCCCTAATTATAATATACATAAAAGGTTGTCAATACATTTAATTTTTTGAGTGTTTATCACACATCTCATTCTCCGGCTTATTTTGCACACATATCAATCAAATTTTTAAAAATGTATTAAGTAAAAACTGCAGTGCTCACCACTGACTTAAAGCTGTGATTGTGTGTGACACCATGAAACAACAATTCTCATTTAGCTGCTGAAATAGATCCACCACTAAATAATAATTTGTCACTGAACATTTAATAAATGATGGATGAATTATTTTTAAACAAACAATCAAAACATTCTTCTACTTTTCAAAATGCCCTTTTTATATTGTCTACTAAGACCTGGAACCAGAAGGTTACCTTGGTAACCCTAATAATTATCAAATGCTAGTGAGCATTTTTTTCATAGAAGTGTATAAAACATGGAATAGTAAGCAAGAATCTGTCAGTCATAGTGAACATCAGAAGGAAAAGAAACCAAAAAAGCATGTTTTGGAAAATCCAACTGGACAATAGCCTCAGAAGAGGATCTTTCTAGTGGACACCAGATTTAGGTTAACCATGTGATTAATTTAAACTCAGGTAATACAAATTTATTGTGGAGAGATGTCTGTTTTTAGTAATAAATATTTTTGTGACAGAATTTTTCTAAAACTATTTTTAGGGAGAGCCCGGTGAATATCGTGGTATCACTACTGGAATCAAAGGCGATAGAGGTGACCCTGGACCTCAAGGACTTCCGGTAAGCTGGCCTCAATAAAACTACTCTTGACAATATAGATATCATTTATGTTGTAATTGTAACAGAAACACTTCCTCTGTAAATATAATAATAATAATAATTTGATCATTTGTATGGCACTGCGCCCCAGCAAGCAGCTGGGCTCATAGCGTTTCACATAAAAATAGTTATACACATATAGTAAATAACAGTAATCAATGCATTTAATGCAAAACATGCATAACATAACTAGGACATATATAACAGCCAATCAACAAATTATTAGAGCTCTATTCTTATTTTATTTGTTTTTGAGCAATAAGAAATTCTGAATTTATAAAACATTGAGCTTAAATTGTTCATTAAAAAATATTTAGATGAAACAATGTCCTTTAATTATTCCTAACAAATTTTTTTTTAACATTGACCAACACAAATTTCAAAATTAAAAAATTTTTTGCTGGGTTATTATTTATTTTGCGATAGCATGTATTAACTTTTAAAACAATGAAGCCCTGTTTTATAAAACAGGGCCTACCAGGTAAAGATGGTAGGATGCATAAACTTTTTTTTTAAAATGATGCTTTTTTATGAAACAGGGCTTACCAGGTAGCCCTGGTAACGACGGGCCTTATGGTTTGCCAGGTGAACCTGGTTTAGATGTAAGTAGATGTTTCATTTTCTTTATTTATCATATTATTTTACATAATCGCGTTTAGCAGTTGTCTATTGGCACAAAAATATTTCTAAGTGTTTTAAGTTTGACGTTAAAGTAAATCCAATGAGAATGTTACTCCTGTCTATGTGACATGAAGATGTAGCAAGTGAGATAACCATGCTGGATGCACCAATAATATATTTACATAGCTAACCAATGAGAGGGGAAAATAAAAATTTACTAAACTTTGTGAGTTGATGACAACTTAATATATTTGTCAGGGTGCAAATGGTTATTCAGGACTCAAGGGAGAGAAAGGACAGGCTGGTACAGATGGTACTGGCGGTATCGGCCCTGTGGTAAGTTCATTTTATCTTCTGATGCCTTGCTTGAATAGAGTGTAAACTTGGTCAGGACCAATGTTCCCTCTAAGGTTCGTTGTTTCGTGTGCAAAGTGTAAAAACTCGTGTGCAGAGTTGCACAGTGTCCATTTTTTATGCAATATATTACAAAATTTGCTGTGCGGTAATTCTAAACTGCTGCGCGGCATCGATCATAAATCTGCACGGCCCCGTAGCCGCACAGCTTCAAAACTCTTGTCTGTTCAGCAGAGAAATAACATCATAATGTTAAAATAAAACAACATTATAGGTGTTTCATGTAAAAGATTACTTATATGGAGTCTAATATGACAAAGTATAAAAAGCTTTGATGAACAAAACAAGGAATTAAATTGCTTTATATTTTTAAAAAACCACTTTTGCACTCAACTATCATTACTATATATTTATTTGAAATATTTTGGGGAGTTATGGGGTAAGTAAATGGCTTATCTTTCCTTGTTGTCCAGGGTGACAAGGGTGAAGATGGTGATGATGGTGTTGCTGGTGTCGCTGGGAATCCCTTGAACTACACTATCACCAAAGGAGAAAAAGGTGATCCTGGAGACCAGGGCCCCAAGGGTCCTGATGGTGATCGAGGCCCCCAAGGTGAACAGGGTGTACAAGTAAGTCTATGTTTAGATGATTTTTGTTTTAGTCTGTCTATGTCTATGTTTAGAGGTTTTTTGATCTAGTCTGTCTATCTTTAGAGGATTTTTGTTTTAGTAGGTCTATATGTTTAGAGGATTTTTTATCTAGTCTGTCTATGTTTAGATGATTGTTGTTTTAGTCTGTCTGTGTCTATGTTTAGAGGAATATTGTTTTAGTTGGTCTATGTCTAGAGGATTTTTGTTTTAGTTGGTCTATGTCTATGTTTAGAAGATTTTTGTTTTAGTTGGTCTATTTATTTTTTAGAGCTGGTATCTATTGATGGCATTGCAGATGATTTTCTTTAACGCCCACTTAAATTTTAAACAATTGTAAGTGGTTATTATTTTTGTTTCTAATTTTCTTTTAGAATTTGTTTTAGCAGACGCAGAAAAAAGTTCAGGCCTTGTTAAGTTGATATGCAAAGGGCAATAACTTTTGTTGAAACCAACTGCCCCAGGAAGTGAGCCTGGAGAACTCTTAAAGTTTGTATAAAAATGTTGAAATAAATCTGAGATCTGATTGGACCCATTAGTAATGATTAAGTGAATCCATTATTAAAATGAATGTTGTTTATGTTTCCCTACTAGGGAAAGCAGGGTCCGCCAGGGATCAAGGGAGCTCAAGGCATGGAAGGACCACCAGGAAGACGGGTAGGTTGATGGCCACTGAATTTTACTGTTTTTGTTCACATGGTGTCCATAAAACACAGCAGCAAGAAAATTTCATTAAAACTCTTTAACTCTTTCCCTGCCAGGGGGATTTCAGGGGGTTTTACCTGTGCTTGCCAGACCATTTTTTTAGTTTTATAATTTTTTAGGGTGATGTTAACTATCGTAAAATTTTTAATAAATGTCTAATGCAACATTGATGTATCTTATATCAAAATGAAGGAAATTGAAAAGAGTTTAAAATTATGTAGAAGCAAATACAATATTTATGAAACAAAAACTAATTTTCATTATAATTTTTGTTGATTAATTTTTGTGTGTTAAATTTTCTTTGTTAAAAATCTAAACTTACCAGACTAAAAAAATGTCTGCATAGCTGTAATCCTTTTCTCCTTCAATTATAACAAATTAAATTCCATTTATGAAATAAATGCTTTTTAAATTTTGAAAATATCCCATGTAGTTTTAAAGTTATGACAATTTTTATATTGATGATGCCCATAGCAGAAAACTTATCCTTTTATTTCATTATATAGAAACCCTACTGTCACCACTGCTCTTTTTTTCATCTAATGGCGTATAATAAGATGAAAATCTTAATGAATACCAAAACTAATGTTTTATTATTGTTTTCAAATGTTTCTGCATCAATAATTCACATTTAAATTTAATAAGATAGCAATAAATACTATAATAAATCACTATGTTCGTTGAGTAGGGGTGGCCATATCTTTGTTTACAAAATAAATTGAAACTAAAAGGCTAATTCTTCCACTACTGAATGTAAACATGTTATTTCTAAACAGAAAGGAAGTAGAAAAGAGTTACCTCTCATTTGTAAACATTAAAAAGTTTAATCGAACACTCAAAGCAACAAAATAAACTTAAAAACTCAATTTGCCAATATATCAGCGATTTGCACAAACGTGACCAGGCGATTGGTAGGGAAAGAGTTAATGTCCCTTCTACTGCTCTTACATATTAGGTTGTTCACTTCATAGATAAGTAAATGGTTGGGAAGCTTGTCGCAAATCCGTTTTTGGTCAATTTGACCATTTTTATTTTATTTGTATGTATGGAATCTGTCCGTCTAAAAAGACGATAGATTTATCTTTATTATTTGCAGCTCTTGGTGTGGCTGATGAGACCAATCCTTGAGTGGCAGTCTCTTCTGCATGACACACACACGAAAGCAGTGGGGCAGTGTTGCCTGGCCTTTCTCCTCGCTCTTTTCCCGACTGCTTCTGCCCTAGTTTGCTCCTCTGCTCTTAGTGATCCTTCTTTCACTATAGCCCGCCACATGGACCTATCCTCTGCCAGGTTTTCCCAGTTTTGTATATCAATGTTGGCTACTTTCATGTCTCTCTTGCATATGTCCACGTATCTGAGACATGGCCGACCAACCGACCTTTTCCCTGTCGCCAGCTCGCTGTAAAGCACATCCTTGGGTATGCGACCAGTTTGCATCCTCTTGACGTGTCCAAGCCAACGGAGGCGTCTTTGGCTTAATATTGCTGCAATACTACTCATGCTTGCTTGAGCCAGGACCTCTGTGTTGGGGACTTTCTCTTGCCATTTGATGTCTAGATGCGGCGCAGGCATCTGAGGTGGAAGCTATTGAGCCTTCTTTCATGCCTGGTATAGGTGGTCCAAGACTCGCATCCATAGAGGAGTGTGCTCAGTACGCAGGCCTGGTATACCTGCAGCTTAGTCCTTGCTGTGAGTTTGGCATTGGACCAGACTCTTTTGTACAGTCTAGCCATAACAGTTGCTGCCTTCCCTATCCTACTACTTATCTCATCTTCCAGTGAGAGGGTGCTCGAGATGTTTGATCCCAGATAAGTAAAACTGTCAACAACATCCAGGTTGCAGTCGTCAATGGTGATAGTCGGGAGAGAGGCAGCATCCTGTGCCATAATGTTGGTTTTCTTTATACTTATGGTCAGGCCAAACTCTTTGCAGGCAGCGGAGAAGCTGGATACAAGGTTCTGCAGGCCGTCTGCTGTGTGGGATATTAAGGCGGCATCGTCTGCAAATAAGAGCTCGCGCAGCAAAATCTTCCTTATTTTGGTCTTGGCTCTAAGTCGGGCAATATTGAATAATCTCCCGTCAGCTCTGGTGTGTATGTATATCCCCTCGCTGTTGTTCTTGAAGGCATACTGGAGTAAGATGGAAAAGAATATTGCGAATAGAGTAGGTGCCAACACGCAGCCTTGCTTTACTCCACTACTTACTGGGAAAGCCTCAGAGGTGGCACCGTTATAGCACACTGTGCCCTGCATGTTTTCGTGGAATTGCTTGATGATGTTAAGCAGATGTGTAGGGCAGCCTATTTTTACTAAGATCTGGAAAAGGCCGCTTCTGCTGACAAGATCAAAAGCTTTAGTTAGGTCGACGAACGCGATGTATAGAGGCATATGTTGCTCCCTGCATTTCTCCTGCAGCTGGCGCAGAGAGAAGATCATGTCTATGGTTGATCTTCCGGCTCGAAAGCCGCACTGCGATTCTGGGAGTACACGCGATGCTAGGGCCTGCAGGGGTGTTAATGCAACTCGGGCGAAGGCCTTTCCAACTATACTGAGAAGAGAGATTCCACGATAGTTGTTGCAGTCACTCTTGTCTCCTTTATTTTTATACAGTGTAACGATGTTGGTATCTTTTAACTCCTGTGGTATCTGCCCCTGTTCCCAGCACAGAGTGAGGAGGTCATGCAAAGGCTGTAAAAGTATTTCTTTTCCACATTTGAGAACTTCTGGTGGAATTCCATCATTACCAGGGGCTTTCCCGCAGGCTAGGCAATCTATGGCTCTACTTAGCTCGACCATTGTGGGTAGGCTATCGAGCTCTTCCATGACCGACAGGTCTGGGATATCGTCCAGGGCAGCAGTTGAGACATGGTTTATAGTTGCATACAATTCCAAGTAGTGCTTGATCCACCGTTTGAGTTGCTTGTCCCGGTCAGGGCCTGTTGCTTGTTTTATATTCTTGTACATAGCCTTTGTATCACCTCTATCAGCAGCTGACTGTATGCTGGAACTTAGACTGAGCCAGTACGTATTAGCGTAGTGGCGAGCTGCCTGCTGGGCATTTTTCTTGGCACTCTTAAGGGAATGTAGAGTTTCTGGGCAAGGCCTGTCTTTATAGGCTAAAAGAGCCTTTCTTTTTGCATCAGTGAGATGCTTCATTTCCTCCCAGTTAGCCTTAAACCAGTCTGCACTTTTGCGTTCTCTCTTGCTGAATGCCGCAATAGCTGAGCCATATATGGTGTCCCGCAGATGTGACCACTTGGACTCAATAGTGTCTACTGGTGGCATTTGTACAAGAGCTTCTTGTAGTCTCTGGGTGTATTCTGCTGTTCTCTCTGGATTCTTGGTGGAGCAGATGCCTATGCATGGTTTGCCCTTGTTTTATGTTGCGGTACAATTTCTTTGGCAGTAACCTTACCTTGCTAGCCACTAAGGAATGATCTGTGTCGCAGTCTGCACTGTGGTAACTGCGTGTGAGGAGGACACTGGCCAGTTGTGTGCATCTTGTGATGATGAGATCTAGTTGGTGCCAGTGTTTAGAGCGGGGATGCCTCCATGACACTTGGTGGATTGCTTTGCAGTTGAAGAAAGTATTTGTGACACATAGTCCATGTAAGCAGCACATCTCTAGTAATCTCTGCCCATTTTCATTTAGCCTGCCTCTTCCAAAATAACCGAGGCAAGTTGGCCAGGCCATGTGATCACTTCCAACTCTTGCATTGAAGTTACCAAGGAGGTAGATTGCTTCATTGGTGGGTATGCTGGTTAGTGTTTGATTGAGATCTTCATAGAACTGGTCTTTCGCTTCTGAGCTTGAGTATAAGGTTGGAGCATAAGCACTGATGATGTTGGCTAATCCTGAGGATGTAGATAGACGTATTGTTAGTATTCTGTTAGTGCCCTTTGTTGGGGGTTCTATGGAGAAGCAGAGTCCATTTTTTATGGCAAAACCAACCCCATGTTGCCTTGGTGTGTCCATTGGTCCACCCTGCCAGAAGAAAGTGTAGTTGCGTTCTTTTATGGTACCACTTTCTGGGAGTCTAGTCTCCTGAAGGCAGGCAATGTCGATGTTTAGTCTGGCAAGCTCCCTGCCAATGATGGCTGTCTTCCTGGCATCATCAATAAGCTGCAGGTCGGCAGCAATGCCTGGACACATAGTCCTAACGTTCCAGCTTACTAGGCGAAGAGCTGGAGTCTTCTTATCTTTTGTTTTTTTTATTTCTAGGTGCAGGATTTACTGGCCTACTTGTTGATAAGTTCCTCTGAGCTCCACGCACCCAGTGGAGCAGGTAGGCCATGGCGGGATAGCACCTTATTGACTGGGGGCTGCCCAGCTTGAGGCGGGTGGTAGCGATCAATTGAGACATGGTGATCTCTCCCACCGTCAGAAGCAACCCCTGGCACCTAGCTCTACGCCAATCGAGCTATGGCTTATAACCGGTAAACTACTGCTTCCTGTGTTGTGTTCACACCATGCGGCGATGCTGGAGTGTCCTCTCCAGTAAAGATAAAGCCTGGGACTATGGAGAACAAGCTGCTGCCCAAACAGCAGATCCCCCCTCTCCATGCCAATGGTGGATCCAATGGAACGACTAATGTCGATACGGCTTGGCACCATTCGCGTCGCAGGAGCTGTCGGAATGCATTTGTTTAAATAGCAGAACGCCTTAGGAGCTCCATTTCCTGATTTTCTGTCGGGGTTTATTCCCCTAGCCTTTCCCATGAGGGTTTAGCCGCAAGGCAGCGGAGGTTTAGAATAAGAGTTTCCCTCTCCTAGATGAGCTACCAACCATGGTTAACGGGTCTCATCTACACAGTCATAATTTTTGTTTAAAGTAATTATTATTCATAGAAATGTTCATCAACCAAATATGGCAATTATCTTGACCATTTGTTGTTGTTTTTTAAACTATAGATGGTTCCTGAGAAGAATACAACTAACTCATGCATCATTGAAATAACTTAAACTATAGATGGTTCCTGAGAAGAATACAACTAACTCATGCATCATTGAAATAACTTAAGACAAGATGATAAAGGATTACAATTAAATCTACCACTAATGGCTTGCAAGCATGAAAATGAGTCATGTGATGGTGATCCTTTCAGTGTTAGCAACATAAACAGAGAGGCTGGAGTCCTCTCATGATAGAATGTCAATTCAGAAGATTAAGCTTTACAAGGCACATGTATGTCGTGTCAGACACATCTCAAATTATTAGTTTATCATCTGAAGACATGGTTAGAGTTTAACATCCTGAAAACATTTACACAACTTTAAAAAACATCAAAAACTTAAAAAACTTTTTTCATGAATTGCTGTCAAGAAATGTGAACAACGAAAATACAGATATCTCACATACTTTTTCAGTTATCTTACTAGCAATCCATTTGTTTTATCCATTTCATTTAACTCTGTAGTGTGATATTTAAAGTGATAAAGTGGCTCTACTTATTGCAATAGATGAGGAAATCCACCATTCACGTAAAGATCTAATGGCATTAATTGCTAATTTGATCAATAAAATTGCAACAAACTTTCAATCCATTTGCTAAGATTCAGTTCAGCTATATCATGAAAAATCGATTTAGCAAGACAATTTGAAAGCTCATTCAAGCAGGTCATTGAATACATGAGGAAATGAGACATGGGCAATGTATTTGTTAAATCCTCCTAATCTTCTTAGGTAGCATCCCCTCTGCTTGAACCAAATCAGATGATCACAATTTTATATATTAAAATATTAGATGTTTTCAATAATCCTTTTTTAATATATAGATTCACTATGGAAAGAATTGACATAACATTTTTTCTCCACTGCATTTAATACATTTAAGGAAAGAACAAGTAAACAATCTAGCTTAGCTTGGGAGATAAAACAACTGTTGAATCATTCATATTTTGTCACTTCCATGAGCATGCCATCTGTTAGTAATAGCTGCTATCTCCTGCAAGACATCAAAGCAGTGAGTTGTCTACCTTGACAAATTGGTGTTTTATCACTTTGATGGCATGCAAATATTGGGAAATATGATTGGTCTCATGTGAAACTCCATTTCAATTTTTTTGTAATGCTTGACTTTTTGAGACACCTTGTAATTTTATTATAATAAAGATTGAAAGACATTTGGGTTTTGTATCCAATTTAGAAGCTTTATCATGGATTTCAATATGAATCATAAAACTGCTAACATCATGTCAGGGTTCAGGATATTAAGGAGAGCCTCTCCTTACAAATAGAATATTACATCTTTCCTGAACTTCATTATTTGTGTCATTTCTTCAGTTTGACAGCAAGTATTATTGCAAATTGTTGGTAAACCTGGTGGCTGGTTATCTATCTACCTTATGAAATTGGAAAGTTTTCCCCCAACTACCAGACCAATGTGGGCATACTGAGCAGATCTGGGGGTTCATTTTCTTCTGTTTGTACATTATTGCTGGTGGCACTACTGTCTATGCTGTTGTCGTTGAAGTTATCTTGACCTGCTCTAGCATTGCTGCTGCTGGTGGTGGTGGTGCTGGTGCCAGGGAGGCCGCCGTTGAGCAAGCTGTAGCTGGTGTTGGTCTTCTTGTAATGACTGTCATTGCTGCCTGGAATGTAAGGCTGATAGTTGAACGGTGTGTTGTGTTTCTCTGTGTACGTCTTGGCCGAGTCCTGACCAAGGGTTCTCTCTAGGGCTGGCACAGCGTTGGGTGGGATGAGACTGCCAACAATTCTTTGATTATCTTCTGTGCGTAAACGAATTATTTGCATACGAGAGGTTGCACTGAGGCCCACTAAAACTCCTTCTACTTTACTCCACACACTCAACACTGACCCACTCAACACATGATAAAATCTAGTGCAAAGTCCAAAATCACACTGCTGTCCAGTGGCTGCTTTCCTGCAGCTCCCTCGCAGATATTTGTGACTTCACTGGGTTTCAGACATTAGGTACTGATCTTCCCACAAAGGTTGAGCCACATCAGGCAAACACTTTTTGTACTTTTTCTTGATTTCCTCCAGAGTCTCAGGTCTCCCCTGCAGGCCTGCAGTCCTGTTGTTTGGTCTGTACACATTGAACATCAACTCCTTTTTCTTATTCCTGCCATGAATCACAACTAAGATGACCGTCTTTTTGCACATACGCTCTTGCAGAGAGCAGTAAAAACCCTCATCCATGGAACCACAGCGTCGCCACAACTCGATTATTTATTACTAGTATTACTAGTAAAAAAGCCAAGCTTTGTTGCTGTGGAAAAAGAACCTAATAATAAAGAACCTATTTTTGTTTTTTTGTTTTTTTTACTTTACTTTTTTAATTTTAAAAAGAAATTCCCAAATAAAATGCATTCATTGTGTAACAATTTTTTTCCCTCATGGGATCTATTTTTTTTTCCAAAATGATCCCATACTCCAATAGAATCCCATACTTCAATATGTTACTGTTCACAAAGTGACCCCATTCTTGGTGGAACTCCATTCACTGATAGAATCTTTTTTTTTCCTAGCAAAATTTCATTCTCTGATAACTAATGGAAGAAAGGTTTAAATAAAGAAGTGTCACTAAGAAAACAGATAACCTGGTGGCAAAGTTATGAACGGATGTGGCCATAGATATAAATAAATGTTTTCTTTCAAACTTGTTATCCACATATAAAAGATAATTCAGGGTGTTCAACAACATAATTTGTGCCTTTAATTTGAAGCCTGACTTCTACCCACATTGAATTCCTTTGAATAATAATTGTTGTGTTTTGTTTTGTTAGGGTAAACGCGGTAAAGAGGGTACGCCAGGAACATTTGGAGAGAAGGGTGAGGACGGAGACAAAGGGTATGCAGGTACCACGGGTACTGATGGACCTAAGGTAAGAAATGATTACTAGTGGCTAGCTGTTTAAATTGTGAAGATTTAGATGTGATCCTCCCAGAGCATGTGTTACAGTGACTTTTGTGAATAAATCTGCTACAAGGGAAATAAAGGCACCAGGCGTGTCACATCGCTGTGTTCACTGTCTATTGACGAGCCACCAAGTCTAATCCAGGGTCCAAGCCACTAAACAAATGAATGACCCCTGACATCCTACTCCCCCCCCTCCCATGTTACAACATTCCTAATAATTGCTACTACGTCATGGTATTCATTTTGAGTTTAACTTTTCACAGATTTCCCTGTATTAATTCATTATATTTTTTAAATATTCCCCAGGGTCTTAGAGGTGATGACGGCTTCCCAGGATCCCGAGGCCCTCAGGGATTTCCTGTAAGTTCAGTAGTTGCAGAGCAAATAGAGCAGCTCTGATCTATAACTATATTCTAGCATATTATTCATTTACAAATCCGGCTCCTGCAGGATTTCACTTCATAAATCCGGCCAAATCCGGCTCCGAACAGATTTTAAAAATTTGAATCCTGTAAAGACCTACTCTTTACTAACCATTTTCATATCAAGATATAACTCACACAATCAGGATTTACTGAAGATTCTACTGACATGCTGTCTGGTTGGAGTAGAGCACCGCTATTGGAAGAGTTCATCTCATTCACGGCTTTCCTTTCCCTTTAGTCTTTCTACCATCCTTAATAGTGCAGTCAACATTGCTTGTTGAAATTTTTGCTGTTGAAAATAATCATAACAAAATATGTATGTATCCTGAATAAATGAATTAGCAGGAGAAAGTATGTGACCTTTGAAGGATACATGATTGCTGTTCAGTTTCAGTTCATTCTTACTGGAAATGTGTGCCCTTGGCCTGTAACAACATTTGACTTATGTCAAAATGGGATAAACATTCACACTTTTTCCTACAAAAATAATTGCAGTGTGCCAAATCTTCTCATCTCATTATAAAATATGTTGCCAGTGTAAGAGGTAAAAAAAATTAGAAGGGGAAATTACTTGGTGTGATCTATTTTTGACACTGCTTTTTTTTTAATGTATGCAGGGAGAACCAGGGGAATATCTGGAAGGTGTCAAAGGTGGGCCGGGACCAAGAGGCAGAGACGGTGATAATGGAGACCCTGGTCTCAGAGGAAGAGAAGGTAAGAGAGAAAAGTTAAGAGAAGGTAAGGAGGGCTGTTGTTAACAAAGGTCAGGAGTGGGTCTTCACATGACTAAAATTTTAACACTTTTAGCAATCTGAAACATGTAGTTAATCGTTTAATGCCTAAGTATTCTAGTCAAATATGTTGTTTTTTTCTTAAGGGAGCTCTTAAAATTTACTTTCAATAGTCAAACAAATTTTATCGATACATTTATTTTTAAATATGTATCACAAGACATTCTCAAATTCCAACTGGGCCACGGTGGTCGAGTGGCGTACCGATGGTTTGGGTTCGAATCCATGTGAAGGCAAGGATTTGTTTCTGGGACCAAGGGCGTCCCTGAGTCCGCCCAGCTTTGAACGGGTACTTAACCCTAGTTAGGGAAACAAAGGCGGCTGGGTAATGCGTGGGACCCTCATAGCCATGGCCTGTGAATGCTGCTTCACTTGCCAACAGACCAACAATGGTCTGTGGACGCATTAATCTTCTGCATAGAAGGAGCGTCTGTATTGATAAGACGAGATAAAATTGCTAGGTAATATTCCTTAAAGATATTTTTTAACATGGAGAGAAAGGAAATAACCCAGAATTCTTTCTACACCAGTGAGGCAGAATTGTCTTTTGTAATAACTCCTGTTTAAATTGGTGCTCTCTTGCTTCCCTCTAATCCAAAGGTTTCCCTGGTTCACCTGGCCCCAAGGGAAGTGAAGGACCACCTGGGGTCCCTGGAGATAGGGGTTTTATTGGTACACCCGGAGAGCCAGGTGCAACAATCAAAGGAGATCGTGGTGACGAAGGTTAGTGATCAGTTTGGTAAATTTTCTTAATAAGTAAAAGTGACCCTTTCACAAGTATTTTACACCAGGATTTGTATTTAAAAAATTCAAGAGATGGCTAATAAGAGCATAGAAACTAAATCTTTATAATATGTGCAATAAATGTTAAGTTGAAAATCCTATTTCTCTATTGAAATAAAATAAGTGAGAATCAGCTTGTTATCAAATTTATGAAATGTTATCAGAGGTGTCACTAGGGGATGCAAGGGGTGCGGACCAAACCGGGTGAAACCATCACAAGAAAAGATGACACCAAAATGTAAAATTTTCCATGTTTACGTTATTTGTCACTGTTTGCATGTTATCCATCTACTTATCTATAAGCCTGATTGCAGTTTTATCCAAATTTTATTTGGCACTGGCAGACTTGGAGGAGGTCTGTGAGGTAAGTTGTTGGGGGGGGGGAGGGGGACACCTTGAGCTACCACACTGGGTGACACCTACCCTAGTGACACTTCTGAATGTTACATTATTTTCTGTTTTTGTGCTTTGTTATATATTTGATCATCAACTTCACAGAATGTAAGGAACACAAGTTCTTGTCTGTGAATCACAAAAACTTTTAACTCTTCTTACCCAGTTACAATAATCGTCTTTCTCTATGATCTATCATAGGCTGGTAGAGCCAAACCAATGCAATCTCACTCTGTCAGTAGCCATGGGCAACTTTCTCTTACTCAAAAAGCAAACAACCTCACAGGTCACAGCACGACACCTATGTCATTTGCCAGTCTCTGTATGATAATTATTTTCATTGTGGAGTAAAAAAAAAGTAGTACTATTATTTAGTGCACAGCCCTTTCAACTGCTCAATAGTAACTCTTTCAATAAAAACCATTATCATAAATTCAATTAAGGAATCCGTAAGAAAAAATTGCACAGCTAGTAAGAGTTCTACTGACATTTTTTAGCCATTCAGCTAAGCTATTGATACAATAATACCAGTTATCAAATTATTTTTTGCACATTTTGCAGTTTCCTCGGAAGCCATATAATTCCTTTTTTTTATAGAATTATGTGATTAAATATCTAAAGAAGAATATGCATGTCTTATGGATTAGTTTATGCCATTCTTTAATTGAATTTCTTTCTGATGTTTGATAGTAATTATTTAGGAGCACTGGACTATCGATCCGAGGCAGATCCCGAGTCGCGGGTTCGAGCCCGGGTACTGGCAAGGCCCCAGGGGCATTGTGCTGGCCACACATTCCCCTGCTTGTTAGTGGTGGCTAAAAACTTGTGAACGCTACATCACTTGCCCCATAGTCGTCATGGACTGAAAAGGGGTCATTTTATTAACTAGATAATGTCACATATTTAAGTGAAACAATTCAAATGGAATAAATAACGTGAAAATCAGAATATATAATTTGGATTAAGATTTAGATTTCAATTTAGATATCATTTCAATCTCTTTCCTATAAGATTATTTGTGCTTTTATCTTTCAAAAACAATTAACTTTTTGTTATTTTTGTTTTCTCACATCTTTATTCATTTTACCTATTTGTGTTAACTACCAGGGAAACTTGTGAGTTAAAATAAACCCATTCCAGATTAGCTAGAGAGCTGTAACTTGACACACAAACTCATTATTTATATCAATACTAGCATACACCCGTCAAAAATGACGGAATTTTTTTTTAGCTGAAATCTATTTATTTTATAAAAAATACACTTTTTTTAGGGCGCCTACGGCGCCGACCTTTTTCAAAAGCCCAACTAACTTGTCCTTGTTTGATAAATACGAAATATTAAACTTTCTGAAATGTACACAAAGTATTTTATAATAGAGGTTGCAGGGCGCCTACGGCGCCCCCTTTGTTTTTAATTTAAGCAAGAGATCACGCGATGGTCGAGTGGCAGCGCACTGGACTGTCGTACCAATGGTCACGGGTTCGAATCCGTGTGGAGGCAAGGGTTTGTTCCCGGGGCCTAGGGCGTCCCTGAGTCACCCCGCTCTGAATGGGTACCTAACACAGTGTAGTGTTAGGCGGCTGGGTAATGCGTGGAACCCACAAAGCCGTGGCCTGTGAACACTGCATCACTTGCCAACAGATCATCTGTCATGGTCTGTGGACGCAACTATCTTCTGCTTAGAAGGAGCATCTGTATAGATAAGATAAGATAATTTTATAATTAAACATAATCAAATCCTCTTTTTACATTGATCTCTTTTCCAAAATTAAAATATGAGCGAAAACAATGACGTCATATAATATTTTTTTACAGCGCATATTTAATTTGCACACCTTTTGATGCTTTGGTGCAGTAATTTGGTTTTCCCTGCTTTCTAAAATTATTAGCGTCAGGACTGACTGACAGACACTACTGACTTGCGTAACAATTGCAAATTATATTGTTTATACAATAACAAAAGAATTTGTTTTAAAATAAATTTTTTTAGTTTTGCTTAGAATTTTAGAAAACAAAAAAAGGAAAAGAAAAAAAGCAGCAAACTCTTGACCAAACTCTCTTTTCAACCAACAGCAAATATCTTTTCTCTATAAAATAAAACATGTTCAAAGTTAGTATTATGAGCTATGCACTTTCCTTCTAATTTATGGTAAATGTATAACGTATAAACAGGGTATGAGTTAGCCTGACAGGATGTAACAAAACGAATATAACAAAAGAATTAAAAAACTTAGCTGTGGTGAAATCCAATTAGTCTAGTAGAGAAAAAAAAATATGGAAAACAAAAATATATTAAAAAAATCAAATCCTGGTTGCAGTCTCTCCCCATTTTTTTGTTTTATTTAATTTATGGTAGATGGTTAAAGTCTCAGAAAATAGAACAAATTTTTTTTTAATTCTTCCACATTGCACACTTGTATTTATTTCATCCCCAGTCACATATGGCATAAATGGTTCAAGAGGGTGGGCAGGTCAAATTCTCAGCAGTTGATTAGATATAATACAGAAAACTGTGTCAGGATAAAAGAATTTTTACAAAATGACCATCTCTCTTTGTGGCACTGTTAATTTTTTTACGTCTGTGTCCCTCACAACTTCCTGCTTAAACTTTTGTGTCGTCGCCCTATCTGTTGTTTTTTTAAATACTTGAGACTGTGTGTGTAATTAAATATACAAAAATAATGCACTATTCTTAATGTCTAATGTGCCTTATTTTTTCCTATTTTGTCTGATATATTATATTTTGGAAGAATTATAGTGTAACAGCGATTAGAGGGTGTTGTTTAGGGCATAGAGCTCTAATAATTTAAGTTGTTTAGGTAATAACTGCTGTATATTCAAAAATAGTTGATGTATAAATAAAGAACCCTATTCCCATAAATTCACCTATGATGGTAGAGTCTGGAACAGATCAATTGCCATAAACAAGGGACAACACCAAAACCATTTTTTCAATCCACAAAAAATAATTTATAGATAAGAGTTATTCATTTATTTAAATGACTACAAAATAATATGTTCAAATTCTTTTAGTGGAGGTTTTGAAAAAAAAACACTATTTTTATCATTAGAGGTTATTATAATCTCCTTAATTCCAGAAGATTATTCCACATTCCAAAAATGTTAAATAATTATATTTTAAATCTATGTCTAGCATTTTTTTAAATCATAATTCATACGTCTACACCGGATTATCCCTATTTTTTGGTATAAATTAGGGTTATAAACTAATATTAGATTCACAATTGTTTTCATGACTGACTTACATTTTACTTTTTTTATTTAGTTGCAGGAATCTTTTTTACCATAGCAAGCATACATATTTTGAAAAGTAATTCTGTAATTGACGTACTTTATGTTTAAAACTAAAATTCAAGTGAATGTGTGCATTTTGCGTAATTTCAACACTAAAAGTACAATAATTATGTCTCTGAATTCTTTTTAATAACATTTTTATGCTGTTTTTTATATGCTATTAATATGTAGATCAAATAAGTCTGAATAAATATTTCTTTTTTTTAATAATCGAACATTTGTCTGAGACCTAGATGCAGACTTCAATAGAGACACATCTGGCTCACGAGCCATGGTTTTCCAACCCCTGTCCTAGGTGATGAGGGTATTTTGTCTCTTGTCATCAACCCCATGATCTACATACAAACTGTCTGTTCACTTTCTTCCAGGTGATGAGGGTATTTTATCTCTTGTCATCAACCCCATCATCTACATATAAACTGTCTGTTCACTTTCTTCCAGGTGATGACGGTACTCCAGGTATTTTTGGGTCGTCAGGCACCCCAGGTCTACCAGGTGATGTTGGCATGCCAGGTGCCCCTGGTGACAACATCGTGGGTCCCCAAGGAGCCCCTGGTCCCAAAGGATTAGATGGTGTGGCCGGCCAGAATGGCATTCCTGGAGATGCAGGCCCCCGAGGTTTGAAAGGGCAGCCAGGAGCTGGTTACGACGTCACTGGCCCTAAAGGTGTTAAGGGCCTTCAAGGAGACCAAGGTTTTCCTGGACGAAGAGGAGATGATGGATTACCTGGTGTTAATGGTGAACCTGGTAAGTTCAATAAAACTACACACAGCCAGCAGATCTCTCCTATTCAAAGGGTTGGAAAATATCAGCATCATTAGAAGTCCAAATTAAACATACATTATACATGAAAGTTTTATTTTATTTTTTAATCCCTAAATTACATGATGCATTCAGTTTCTCTCCTCTCCCCGCCATCCCCCTAAAAAAATCAATCATAAAATAACACACGTCAGAAACTTATCAACTATTGCCCAAAATTGTAATACAGCCACAACAAACGGCTAACCACCCCCTCCCCACACCTCTCCCAACTTTAATGCCAAATGTATGACTGTTCTAATATTTCCATGGCAACTGTTAAGGTAACGGCCTAACTTTTAAAAAAGTCCCTGTCCGAGAAATGCCTGAAATAATAATAAGATAAATATTTTCCTCTTAAACAGTTTGCTCTAAATCAGTGGTTCCCAAAGTGGTCCGTACGGACCCCCAGGGGTCCGCGGGACCTTTCAGGGGGTCCGTGGAAAATAAAAATTGATTTGGGGGTCCCTGAACAACGTCAGGGGGTCCGCGCAAGGTTTAAAAATCAAATAATAAAACTCATTAATTTTTTTATTATTATTGAAATTAAAATAAATAATAATTAATAAAATAGTATGTGAATGCCTTTTCTACTAATTAAATACCATCTTAGGTGCTATCCTTCATGGATACAATGTTGTTTTACGTAAAAAAAAAGTATTAGAACTACTGTAATTTCCACATCTTTAACCAATCAAAATACTTGGTTTGTTGAAATGTCAAGCTTGATGCAGATGAAATGCCGAATTCCTATAACTATAAGTAGAAATTTACAAGTTTTTAACTTGAATCTACGAGGGTTGAAAGGTTGTGTATTATTCGATGTGTCAGGAAGTTATATTTATCTAAATTGTATCCTATCGTCAAATGTTTTCAATAGGGCTTTACTGTAGCATTCCTTTGAAAATAATTCTTAACAGTGGTCTGTTACAACAGATAAAAGAATGAATGAGCCCAAGGCTGGATTAAGACTTGATGGGGCCCTTAGCTATTTAAGGGCCTTTTGAGGTCTAGATAATCTATAGCAGTGACAAATATGAAAACAAACTTACGGGGGCCCCCAAGAAGGCAGGGGCCCTAAGTTATAACTTGTTTAGCAAATAGGTAAATCCAGCACTGAGTGAGCCGAAGAAACAATGCAGACAATATGGTGTTAATGGATATTTGAAGTATGGCTAAATGTTTGGAAACAAATACGTAACTTGAAACGTTATTTACTGAATTTAAAAAAAAATGTTTGAAATTAAAGCAATACACTTGAATTTCTGGCATACTTAAAACATGCTGTACCAAATGTATTTTCAGTAAATTGAGTCATTCATCAACATCAAATATTCAAAAAAAAATCATATTGAAAGTTTGCATGGATCACTACATTATGTCATTAGAGCAGTTAATAAAATCAAAAAGAATGTCTTCGATCAGAGATTATTTGCTCACCACGGTTTGGAAAATGCAGAAGAAGACTATAATGGATTATTTATTCACACAGAAGTACGCTGGTTATCATCACGTACATATTTAAATCGATTTTATACTCTGCTTGATTCATTGTCCAAATTCCTGGAAAACAAAGACAATTAGCAACACAATTAACTAAAAATATGACATATCCTTTATGAATGAATTATTTACACAACTCTAACGAAACTAATTTGAAACAACAACTACTACAAGGTAACCAATTAAATTTAATCAAAACTAAAAGCGTTATGTCTGAGTTTGTTGCAAATATTTTTCTTTGCAAACAAAACTTAGGAACAGGAGAATGTTCTCAGTTTTCAAATCTTTTGAAATTGCCACATAGTTAAAGATTTGCTTGCTTACAGTCAAAACTTAACGGCTCTTCCTGCGGACATTTTGTAGGCATTTGCCACTATAGGATATTTCCGACTGGCAGTTGAGCTCTTTAGCGCATGGACAAACTCAGATCCCAAACACAGATGAATACATACTAATACAGGAGCAGCTTATTGAAATATCCACAAATGAGGAACTTATACCACTGTTTGAACTAGGATACCACAAATTCTGGTTACAAAGTCAGATCCAAATTTTATATCATGCATTAAAGGTTATTGTACATAATTTTTTTGACTGTTTTCCTGTCTTTCTATTTGGTAGAACAAAGATTCAGTGGCGTTATGAACCTCATCATAAATAAAATAATTTTTAAAAAATATATATAAAATAAACAACTAGAAATTGGTGCTCGTGAGGATTTGCGATTCCTACACATAAACATTGAGTCAGGCATAATACATATACTCATAAAATCTCATCACGTTAATCCAAGTTGTTGTTTTTTTTTCTTTTTTTTTCAATTTTATGTTAAACAAAAGTGATAATTTTAATAAATACCGTATTTTCATCAAAATTTTGCTTTTGTAATTTTTGTACTATGCATTTATAAAGTTGTTTTTTTTACTAGGGGGTCCGTGGGGAAATTTTGAGTATAAAAGGGGTCCGTGAGTCAAAAAAGTTTGGGAACCACTGCTCTAAATGGTGATGTTTTGGACAAGTGTAAGAGAATCAATGTTGCAATGTTGTCAGTGTATGTCCAGCTCACCCGAGTGGATATGTTGTGATTGACAAGGAAATGCAATCATTATTGACTTTCTTATAGGGACTACAAATAAGGGCTGACAGTTGGAGTTGAAAAATAGGAAAACTTGATGTGTGTAGTCATTAGAGGCAGTTAGCTATCTGGGCGGAATAGTGTAGTCATTAGAGGCAGTTAGCTATCTGGGCGGAATAGTGTAGTCATTAGAGGCAGTTAGCTATCTGGGCGGAATAGTGTAGTCATTAGAGGCAGTTAGCTATCTGGGCGGAATAGTGTAGTCATTAGAGGCAGTTAGCTATCTGGGCGGAATAGTGTAGTCATTAGAGGCAGTTAGCTATCTGGGCGGAATAGTGTAGTCATTAGAGGCAGTTAGCTATCTGGGCGGAATAGTGTAGTCATTAGAGGCAGTTAGCTATCTGGGCGAATAGTGTAGTCATTAGAGGCAGTTAGCTATCTGGGCGGAATAGTGTAGTCATTAGAGGCAGTTAGCTATCTGGGCGGAATAGTGTAGTCATTAGAGGCAGTTAGCTATCTGGGCGGAATAGTGTAGTCATTAGAGGCAGTTAGCTATCTGGGCGGAATAGTGTAGTCATTAGAGGCAGTTAGCTATCTGGGCGGAATAGTGTAGTCATTAGAGGCAGTTAGCTATCTGGGCGGAATAGTGTAGTCATTAGAGGCAGTTAGCTATCTGGGCGGAATAGTGTAGTCATTAGAGGCAGTTAGCTATCTGGGCGGAATAGTGTAGTCATTAGAGGCAGTTAGCTATCTGGGCGGAATAGTGTAGTCATTAGAGGCAGTTAGCTATCTGGGCGGAATAGTGTAGTCATTAGAGGCAGTTAGCTATCTGGGCGGAATAGTGTAGTCATTAGAGGCAGTTAGCTATCTGGGCGGAATAGTGTAGTCATTAGAGGCAGTTAGCTATCTGGGCGGAATAGTGTAGTCATTAGAGGCAGTTAGCTATCTGGGCGGAATAGTGTAGTCATTAGAGGCAGTTAGCTATCTGGGCGGAATAGTGTAGTCATTAGAGGCAGTTAGCTATCTGGGCGGAATAGTGTAGTCATTAGAGGCAGTTAGCTATCTGGGCGGAATAGTGTAGTCATTAGAGGCAGTTAGCTATCTGGGCGGAATAGTGTAGTCATTAGAGGCAGTTAGCTATCTGGGCGGAATAGTGTAGTCATTAGAGGCAGTTAGCTATCTGGGCGGAATAGTGTAGTCATTAGAGGCAGTTAGCTATCTGGGCGGAATAGTGTAGTCATTAGAGGCAGTTAGCTATCTGGGCGGAATAGTGTAGTCATTAGAGGCAGTTAGCTATCTGGGCGGAATAGTGTAGTCATTAGAGGCAGTTAGCTATCTGGGCGGAATAGTGTAGTCATTAGAGGCAGTTAGCTATCTGGGCGGAATAGTGTAGTCATTAGAGGCAGTTAGCTATCTGGGCGGAATAGTGTAGTCATTAGAGGCAGTTAGCTATCTGGGCGGAATAGTGTAGTCATTAGAGGCAGTTAGCTATCTGGGCGGAATAGTGTAGTCATTAGAGGCAGTTAGCTATCTGGGCGGAATAGTGTAGTCATTAGAGGCAGTTAGCTATCTGGGCGGAATAGTGTAGTCATTAGAGGCAGTTAGCTATCTGGGCGGAATAGTGTAGTCATTAGAGGCAGTTAGCTATCTGGGCGGAATAGTGTAGTCATTAGAGGCAGTTAGCTATCTGGGCGGAATAGTGTAGTCATTAGAGGCAGTTAGCTATCTGGGCGGAATAGTGTAGTCATTAGAGGCAGTTAGCTATCTGGGCGGAATAGTGTAGTCATTAGAGGCAGTTAGCTATCTGGGCGGAATAGTGTAGTCATTAGAGGCAGTTAGCTATCTGGGCGGAATAGTGTAGTCATTAGAGGCAGTTAGCTATCTGGGCGGAATAGTGTAGTCATTAGAGGCAGTTAGCTATCTGGGCGGAATAGTGTAGTCATTAGAGGCAGTTAGCTATCTGGGCGGAATAGTGTAGTCATTAGAGGCAGTTAGCTATCTGGGCGGAATAGTGTAGTCATTAGAGGCAGTTAGCTATCTGGGCGGAATAGTGTAGTCATTAGAGGCAGTTAGCTATCTGGGCGGAATAGTGTAGTCATTAGAGGCAGTTAGCTATCTGGGCGAATAGTGTAGTCATTAGAGGCAGTTAGCTATCTGGGCGGAATAGTGTAGTCATTAGAGGCAGTTAGCTATCTGGGCGGAATAGTGTAGTCATTAGAGGCAGTTAGCTATCTGGGCGGAATAGTGTAGTCATTAGAGGCAGTTAGCTATCTGGGCGGAATAGTGTAGTCATTAGAGGCAGTTAGCTATCTGGGCGGAATAGTGTAGTCATTAGAGGCAGTTAGCTATCTGGGCGGAATAGTGTAGTCATTAGAGGCAGTTAGCTATCTGGGCGGAATAGTGTAGTCATTAGAGGCAGTTAGCTATCTGGGCGGAATAGTGTAGTCATTAGAGGCAGTTAGCTATCTGGGCGGAATAGTGTAGTCATTAGAGGCAGTTAGCTATCTGGGCGGAATAGTGTAGTCATTAGAGGCAGTTAGCTATCTGGGCGGAATAGTGTAGTCATTAGAGGCAGTTAGCTATCTGGGCGGAATAGTGTAGTCATTAGAGGCAGTTAGCTATCTGGGCGGAATAGTGTAGTCATTAGAGGCAGTTAGCTATCTGGGCGGAATAGTGTAGTCATTAGAGGCAGTTAGCTATCTGGGCGGAATAGTGTAGTCATTAGAGGCAGTTAGCTATCTGGGCGGAATAGTGTAGTCATTAGAGGCAGTTAGCTATCTGGGCGGAATAGTGTAGTCATTAGAGGCAGTTAGCTATCTGGGCGGAATAGTGTAGTCATTAGAGGCAGTTAGCTATCTGGGCGGAATAGTGTAGTCATTAGAGGCAGTTAGCTATCTGGGCGGAATAGTGTAGTCATTAGAGGCAGTTAGCTATCTGGGCGGAATAGTGTAGTCATTAGAGGCAGTTAGCTATCTGGGCGGAATAGTGTAGTCATTAGAGGCAGTTAGCTATCTGGGCGGAATAGTGTAGTCATTAGAGGCAGTTAGCTATCTGGGCGGAATAGTGTAGTCATTAGAGGCAGTTAGCTATCTGGGCGGAATAGTGTAGTCATTAGAGGCAGTTAGCTATCTGGGCGGAATAGTGTAGTCATTAGAGGCAGTTAGCTATCTGGGCGGAATAGTGTAGTCATTAGAGGCAGTTAGCTATCTGGGCGGAATAGTGTAGTCATTAGAGGCAGTTAGCTATCTGGGCGGAATAGTGTAGTCATTAGAGGCAGTTAGCTATCTGGGCGGAATAGTGTAGTCATTAGAGGCAGTTAGCTATCTGGGCGGAATAGTGTAGTCATTAGAGGCAGTTAGCTATCTGGGCGGAATAGTGTAGTCATTAGAGGCAGTTAGCTATCTGGGCGGAATAGTGTAGTCATTAGAGGCAGTTAGCTATCTGGGCGGAATAGTGTAGTCATTAGAGGCAGTTAGCTATCTGGGCGGAATAGTGTAGTCATTAGAGGCAGTTAGCTATCTGGGCGGAATAGTGTAGTCATTAGAGGCAGTTAGCTATCTGGGCGAAATAGTGTAGTCATTAGAGGCAGTTAGCTATCTGGGCGGAATAGTGTAGTCATTAGAGGCAGTTAGCTATCTGGGCGGAATAGTGTAGTCATTAGAGGCAGTTAGCTATCTGGGCGGAATAGTGTAGTCATTAGAGGCAGTTAGCTATCTGGGCGGAATAGTGTAGTCATTAGAGGCAGTTAGCTATCTGGGCGGAATAGTGTAGTCATTAGAGGCAGTTAGCTATCTGGGCGGAATAGTGTAGTCATTAGAGGCAGTTAGCTATCTGGGCGGAATAGTGTAGTCATTAGAGGCAGTTAGCTATCTGGGCGGAATAGTGTAGTCATTAGAGGCAGTTAGCTATCTGGGCGGAATAGTGTAGTCATTAGAGGCAGTTAGCTATCTGGGCGGAATAGTGTAGTCATTAGAGGCAGTTAGCTATCTGGGCGGAATAGTGTAGTCATTAGAGGCAGTTAGCTATCTGGGCGGAATAGTGTAGTCATTAGAGGCAGTTAGCTATCTGGGCGGAATAGTGTAGTCATTAGAGGCAGTTAGCTATCTGGGCGGAATAGTGTAGTCATTAGAGGCAGTTAGCTATCTGGGCGGAATAGTGTAGTCATTAGAGGCAGTTAGCTATCTGGGCGGAATAGTGTAGTCATTAGAGGCAGTTAGCTATCTGGGCGGAATAGTGTAGTCATTAGAGGCAGTTAGCTATCTGGGCGGAATAGTGTAGTCATTAGAGGCAGTTAGCTATCTGGGCGGAATAGTGTAGTCATTAGAGGCAGTTAGCTATCTGGGCGGAATAGTGTAGTCATTAGAGGCAGTTAGCTATCTGGGCGAATAGTGTAGTCATTAGAGGCAGTTAGCTATCTGGGCGGAATAGTGTAGTCATTAGAGGCAGTTAGCTATCTGGGCGGAATAGTGTAGTCATTAGAGGCAGTTAGCTATCTGGGCGGAATAGTGTAGTCATTAGAGGCAGTTAGCTATCTGGGCGGAATAGTGTAGTCATTAGAGGCAGTTAGCTATCTGGGCGGAATAGTGTAGTCATTAGAGGCAGTTAGCTATCTGGGCGGAATAGTGTAGTCATTAGAGGCAGTTAGCTATCTGGGCGGAATAGTGTAGTCATTAGAGGCAGTTAGCTATCTGGGCGGAATAGTGTAGTCATTAGAGGCAGTTAGCTATCTGGGCGGAATAGTGTAGTCATTAGAGGCAGTTAGCTATCTGGGCGGAATAGTGTAGTCATTAGAGGCAGTTAGCTATCTGGGCGGAATAGTGTAGTCATTAGAGGCAGTTAGCTATCTGGGCGGAATAGTGTAGTCATTAGAGGCAGTTAGCTATCTGGGCGGAATAGTGTAGTCATTAGAGGCAGTTAGCTATCTGGGCGGAATAGTGTAGTCATTAGAGGCAGTTAGCTATCTGGGCGGAATAGTGTAGTCATTAGAGGCAGTTAGCTATCTGGGCGGAATAGTGTAGTCATTAGAGGCAGTTAGCTATCTGGGCGGAATAGTGTAGTCATTAGAGGCAGTTAGCTATCTGGGCGGAATAGTGTAGTCATTAGAGGCAGTTAGCTATCTGGGCGGAATAGTGTAGTCATTAGAGGCAGTTAGCTATCTGGGCGGAATAGTGTAGTCATTAGAGGCAGTTAGCTATCTGGGCGGAATAGTGTAGTCATTAGAGGCAGTTAGCTATCTGGGCGGAATAGTGTAGTCATTAGAGGCAGTTAGCTATCTGGGCGGAATAGTGTAGTCATTAGAGGCAGTTAGCTATCTGGGCGGAATAGTGTAGTCATTAGAGGCAGTTAGCTATCTGGGCGGAATAGTGTAGTCATTAGAGGCAGTTAGCTATCTGGGCGGAATAGTGTAGTCATTAGAGGCAGTTAGCTATCTGGGCGGAATAGTGTAGTCATTAGAGGCAGTTAGCTATCTGGGCGGAATAGTGTAGTCATTAGAGGCAGTTAGCTATCTGGGCGGAATAGTGTAGTCATTAGAGGCAGTTAGCTATCTGGGCGGAATAGTGTAGTCATTAGAGGCAGTTAGCTATCTGGGCGGAATAGTGTAGTCATTAGAGGCAGTTAGCTATCTGGGCGGAATAGTGTAGTCATTAGAGGCAGTTAGCTATCTGGGCGGAATAGTGTAGTCATTAGAGGCAGTTAGCTATCTGGGCGGAATAGTGTAGTCATTAGAGGCAGTTAGCTATCTGGGCGGAATAGTGTAGTCATTAGAGGCAGTTAGCTATCTGGGCGGAATAGTGTAGTCATTAGAGGCAGTTAGCTATCTGGGCGGAATAGTGTAGTCATTAGAGGCAGTTAGCTATCTGGGCGGAATAGTGTAGTCATTAGAGGCAGTTAGCTATCTGGGCGGAATAGTGTAGTCATTAGAGGCAGTTAGCTATCTGGGCGGAATAGTGTAGTCATTAGAGGCAGTTAGCTATCTGGGCGGAATAGTGTAGTCATTAGAGGCAGTTAGCTATCTGGGCGGAATAGTGTAGTCATTAGAGGCAGTTAGCTATCTGGGCGGAATAGTGTAGTCATTAGAGGCAGTTAGCTATCTGGGCGGAATAGTGTAGTCATTAGAGGCAGTTAGCTATCTGGGCGGAATAGTGTAGTCATTAGAGGCAGTTAGCTATCTGGGCGGAATAGTGTAGTCATTAGAGGCAGTTAGCTATCTGGGCGGAATAGTGTAGTCATTAGAGGCAGTTAGCTATCTGGGCGGAATAGTGTAGTCATTAGAGGCAGTTAGCTATCTGGGCGGAATAGTGTAGTCATTAGAGGCAGTTAGCTATCTGGGCGGAATAGTGTAGTCATTAGAGGCAGTTAGCTATCTGGGCGGAATAGTGTAGTCATTAGAGGCAGTTAGCTATCTGGGCGGAATAGTGTAGTCATTAGAGGCAGTTAGCTATCTGGGCGGAATAGTGTAGTCATTAGAGGCAGTTAGCTATCTGGGCGGAATAGTGTAGTCATTAGAGGCAGTTAGCTATCTGGGCGGAATAGTGTAGTCATTAGAGGCAGTTAGCTATCTGGGCGGAATAGTGTAGTCATTAGAGGCAGTTAGCTATCTGGGCGGAATAGTGTAGTCATTAGAGGCAGTTAGCTATCTGGGCGAATAGTGTAGTCATTAGAGGCAGTTAGCTATCTGGGCGGAATAGTGTAGTCATTAGAGGCAGTTAGCTATCTGGGCGGAATAGTGTAGTCATTAGAGGCAGTTAGCTATCTGGGCGGAATAGTGTAGTCATTAGAGGCAGTTAGCTATCTGGGCGGAATAGTGTAGTCATTAGAGGCAGTTAGCTATCTGGGCGGAATAGTGTAGTCATTAGAGGCAGTTAGCTATCTGGGCGGAATAGTGTAGTCATTAGAGGCAGTTAGCTATCTGGGCGGAATAGTGTAGTCATTAGAGGCAGTTAGCTATCTGGGCGGAATAGTGTAGTCATTAGAGGCAGTTAGCTATCTGGGCGGAATAGTGTAGTCATTAGAGGCAGTTAGCTATCTGGGCGGAATAGTGTAGTCATTAGAGGCAGTTAGCTATCTGGGCGGAATAGTGTAGTCATTAGAGGCAGTTAGCTATCTGGGCGGAATAGTGTAGTCATTAGAGGCAGTTAGCTATCTGGGCGGAATAGTGTAGTCATTAGAGGCAGTTAGCTATCTGGGCGGAATAGTGTAGTCATTAGAGGCAGTTAGCTATCTGGGCGGAATAGTGTAGTCATTAGAGGCAGTTAGCTATCTGGGCGGAATAGTGTAGTCATTAGAGGCAGTTAGCTATCTGGGCGGAATAGTGTAGTCATTAGAGGCAGTTAGCTATCTGGGCGGAATAGTGTAGTCATTAGAGGCAGTTAGCTATCTGGGCGAATAGTGTAGTCATTAGAGGCAGTTAGCTATCTGGGCGAATAGTGTAGTCATTAGAGGCAGTTAGCTATCTGGGCGGAATAGTGTAGTCATTAGAGGCAGTTAGCTATCTGGGCGGAATAGTGTAGTCATTAGAGGCAGTTAGCTATCTGGGCGGAATAGTGTAGTCATTAGAGGCAGTTAGCTATCTGGGCGGAATAGTGTAGTCATTAGAGGCAGTTAGCTATCTGGGCGGAATAGTGTAGTCATTAGAGGCAGTTAGCTATCTGGGCGGAATAGTGTAGTCATTAGAGGCAGTTAGCTATCTGGGCGGAATAGTGTAGTCATTAGAGGCAGTTAGCTATCTGGGCGGAATAGTGTAGTCATTAGAGGCAGTTAGCTATCTGGGCGGAATAGTGTAGTCATTAGAGGCAGTTAGCTATCTGGGCGGAATAGTGTAGTCATTAGAGGCAGTTAGCTATCTGGGCGAATAGTGTAGTCATTAGAGGCAGTTAGCTATCTGGGCGAATAGTGTAGTCATTAGAGGCAGTTAGCTATCTGGGCGGAATAGTGTAGTCATTAGAGGCAGTTAGCTATCTGGGCGGAATAGTGTAGTCATTAGAGGCAGTTAGCTATCTGGGCGGAATAGTGTAGTCATTAGAGGCAGTTAGCTATCTGGGCGGAATAGTGTAGTCATTAGAGGCAGTTAGCTATCTGGGCGGAATAGTGTAGTCATTAGAGGCAGTTAGCTATCTGGGCGGAATAGTGTAGTCATTAGAGGCAGTTAGCTATCTGGGCGGAATAGTGTAGTCATTAGAGGCAGTTAGCTATCTGGGCGGAATAGTGTAGTCATTAGAGGCAGTTAGCTATCTGGGCGGAATAGTGTAGTCATTAGAGGCAGTTAGCTATCTGGGCGGAATAGTGTAGTCATTAGAGGCAGTTAGCTATCTGGGCGGAATAGTGTAGTCATTAGAGGCAGTTAGCTATCTGGGCGGAATAGTGTAGTCATTAGAGGCAGTTAGCTATCTGGGCGGAATAGTGTAGTCATTAGAGGCAGTTAGCTATCTGGGCGGAATAGTGTAGTCATTAGAGGCAGTTAGCTATCTGGGCGGAATAGTGTAGTCATTAGAGGCAGTTAGCTATCTGGGCGGAATAGTGTAGTCATTAGAGGCAGTTAGCTATCTGGGCGGAATAGTGTAGTCATTAGAGGCAGTTAGCTATCTGGGCGGAATAGTGTAGTCATTAGAGGCAGTTAGCTATCTGGGCGGAATAGTGTAGTCATTAGAGGCAGTTAGCTATCTGGGCGGAATAGTGTAGTCATTAGAGGCAGTTAGCTATCTGGGCGGAATAGTGTAGTCATTAGAGGCAGTTAGCTATCTGGGCGGAATAGTGTAGTCATTAGAGGCAGTTAGCTATCTGGGCGGAATAGTGTAGTCATTAGAGGCAGTTAGCTATCTGGGCGGAATAGTGTAGTCATTAGAGGCAGTTAGCTATCTGGGCGGAATAGTGTAGTCATTAGAGGCAGTTAGCTATCTGGGCGGAATAGTGTAGTCATTAGAGGCAGTTAGCTATCTGGGCGGAATAGTGTAGTCATTAGAGGCAGTTAGCTATCTGGGCGGAATAGTGTAGTCATTAGAGGCAGTTAGCTATCTGGGCGGAATAGTGTAGTCATTAGAGGCAGTTAGCTATCTGGGCGGAATAGTGTAGTCATTAGAGGCAGTTAGCTATCTGGGCGGAATAGTGTAGTCATTAGAGGCAGTTAGCTATCTGGGCGGAATAGTGTAGTCATTAGAGGCAGTTAGCTATCTGGGCGGAATAGTGTAGTCATTAGAGGCAGTTAGCTATCTGGGCGGAATAGTGTAGTCATTAGAGGCAGTTAGCTATCTGGGCGGAATAGTGTAGTCATTAGAGGCAGTTAGCTATCTGGGCGGAATAGTGTAGTCATTAGAGGCAGTTAGCTATCTGGGCGGAATAGTGTAGTCATTAGAGGCAGTTAGCTATCTGGGCGGAATAGTGTAGTCATTAGAGGCAGTTAGCTATCTGGGCGGAATAGTGTAGTCATTAGAGGCAGTTAGCTATCTGGGCGGAATAGTGTAGTCATTAGAGGCAGTTAGCTATCTGGGCGGAATAGTGTAGTCATTAGAGGCAGTTAGCTATCTGGGCGGAATAGTGTAGTCATTAGAGGCAGTTAGCTATCTGGGCGGAATAGTGTAGTCATTAGAGGCAGTTAGCTATCTGGGCGGAATAGTGTAGTCATTAGAGGCAGTTAGCTATCTGGGCGGAATAGTGTAGTCATTAGAGGCAGTTAGCTATCTGGGCGGAATAGTGTAGTCATTAGAGGCAGTTAGCTATCTGGGCGGAATAGTGTAGTCATTAGAGGCAGTTAGCTATCTGGGCGGAATAGTGTAGTCATTAGAGGCAGTTAGCTATCTGGGCGGAATAGTGTAGTCATTAGAGGCAGTTAGCTATCTGGGCGGAATAGTGTAGTCATTAGAGGCAGTTAGCTATCTGGGCGGAATAGTGTAGTCATTAGAGGCAGTTAGCTATCTGGGCGGAATAGTGTAGTCATTAGAGGCAGTTAGCTATCTGGGCGGAATAGTGTAGTCATTAGAGGCAGTTAGCTATCTGGGCGGAATAGTGTAGTCATTAGAGGCAGTTAGCTATCTGGGCGGAATAGTGTAGTCATTAGAGGCAGTTAGCTATCTGGGCGGAATAGTGTAGTCATTAGAGGCAGTTAGCTATCTGGGCGGAATAGTGTAGTCATTAGAGGCAGTTAGCTATCTGGGCGGAATAGTGTAGTCATTAGAGGCAGTTAGCTATCTGGGCGGAATAGTGTAGTCATTAGAGGCAGTTAGCTATCTGGGCGGAATAGTGTAGTCATTAGAGGCAGTTAGCTATCTGGGCGGAATAGTGTAGTCATTAGAGGCAGTTAGCTATCTGGGCGGAATAGTGTAGTCATTAGAGGCAGTTAGCTATCTGGGCGGAATAGTGTAGTCATTAGAGGCAGTTAGCTATCTGGGCGGAATAGTGTAGTCATTAGAGGCAGTTAGCTATCTGGGCGGAATAGTGTAGTCATTAGAGGCAGTTAGCTATCTGGGCGGAATAGTGTAGTCATTAGAGGCAGTTAGCTATCTGGGCGGAATAGTGTAGTCATTAGAGGCAGTTAGCTATCTGGGCGGAATAGTGTAGTCATTAGAGGCAGTTAGCTATCTGGGCGGAATAGTGTAGTCATTAGAGGCAGTTAGCTATCTGGGCGGAATAGTGTAGTCATTAGAGGCAGTTAGCTATCTGGGCGGAATAGTGTAGTCATTAGAGGCAGTTAGCTATCTGGGCGGAATAGTGTAGTCATTAGAGGCAGTTAGCTATCTGGGCGGAATAGTGTAGTCATTAGAGGCAGTTAGCTATCTGGGCGGAATAGTGTAGTCATTAGAGGCAGTTAGCTATCTGGGCGGAATAGTGTAGTCATTAGAGGCAGTTAGCTATCTGGGCGGAATAGTGTAGTCATTAGAGGCAGTTAGCTATCTGGGCGAATAGTGTAGTCATTAGAGGCAGTTAGCTATCTGGGCGGAATAGTGTAGTCATTAGAGGCAGTTAGCTATCTGGGCGGAATAGTGTAGTCATTAGAGGCAGTTAGCTATCTGGGCGGAATAGTGTAGTCATTAGAGGCAGTTAGCTATCTGGGCGGAATAGTGTAGTCATTAGAGGCAGTTAGCTATCTGGGCGGAATAGTGTAGTCATTAGAGGCAGTTAGCTATCTGGGCGGAATAGTGTAGTCATTAGAGGCAGTTAGCTATCTGGGCGAATAGTGTAGTCATTAGAGGCAGTTAGCTATCTGGGCGGAATAGTGTAGTCATTAGAGGCAGTTAGCTATCTGGGCGGAATAGTGTAGTCATTAGAGGCAGTTAGCTATCTGGGCGGAATAGTGTAGTCATTAGAGGCAGTTATCTATCTGGCGGAATAGTGTAGTCATTAGAGGCAGTTAGCTATCTGGGCGGAATAGTGTAGTCATTAGAGGCAGTTAGCTATCTGGGCGGAATAGTGTAGTCATTAGAGGCAGTTAGCTATCTGGGCGGAATAGTGTAGTCATTAGAGGCAGTTAGCTATCTGGGCGGAATAGTGTAGTCATTAGAGGCAGTTAGCTATCTGGGCGAATAGTGTAGTCATTAGAGGCAGTTAGCTATCTGGGCAGAATAGTGTAGTCATTAGAGGCAGTTATCTATCTTGGGCGAATAGTGTAGTCATTAGAGGCAGTTAGCTATCTGGGCGGAATAGTGTAGTCATTAGAGGCAGTTAGCTATCTGGGCGGAATAGTGTAGTCATTAGAGGCAGTTAGCTATCTGGGCGGAATAGTGTAGTCATTAGAGGCAGTTAGCTATCTGGGCCAAATAGTGTAGTCATTAGAGGCAGTTAGCTATCTGGGCGAATAGTGTAGTCATTAGAGGCAGTTAGCTATCTGGGCGGAATAGTGTAGTCATTAGAGGCAGTTAGCTATCTGGGCGGAATAGTGTAGTCATTAGAGGCAGTTAGCTATCTGGGCGGAATAGTGTAGTCATTAGAGGCAGTTATCTATCTGGGCGAATAGTGTAGTCATTAGAGGCAGTTAGCTATCTGGGCCAAATAGTGTAGTCATTAGAGGCAGTTAGCTATCTGGGCGGAATAGTGTAGTCATTAGAGGCAGTTATCTATCTGGGCGGAATAGTGTAGTCATTAGAGGCAGTTAGCTATCTGGGCGGAATAGTGTAGTCATTAGAGGCAGTTAGCTATCTGGGCGGAATAGTGTAGTCATTAGAGGCAGTTATCTATCTTGGGCCGAATAGTGTAGTCATTAGAGGCAGTTAGCTATCTGGGCCAAATAGTGTAGTCATTAGAGGCAGTTAGCTATCTGGGCGGAATAGTGTAGTCATTAGAGGCAGTTAGCTATCTGGGCGGAATAGTGTAGTCATTAGAGGCAGTTAGCTATCTGGGCGGAATAGTGTAGTCATTAGAGGCAGTTATCTATCTGGGCCGAATAGTGTAGTCATTAGAGGCAGTTATCTATCTGGGCCAAATAGTGTAGTCATTAGAGGCAGTTATCTATCTGGGCGGAATAGTGTAGTCATTAGAGGCAGTTAGCTATCTGGGCGGAATAGTGTAGTCATTAGAGGCAGTTATCTATCTTGGGCCGAATAGTGTAGTCATTAGAGGCAGTTATCTATCTGGGCGAATAGTGTAGTCATTAGAGGCAGTTAGCTATCTGGGCGGAATAGTGTAGTCATTAGAGGCAGTTATCTATCTTGGCCGAATAGTGTAGTCATTAGAGGCAGTTAGCTATCTGGGCGGAATAGTGTAGTCATTAGAGGCAGTTAGCTATCTGGGCGGAATAGTGTAGTCATTAGAGGCAGTTAGCTATCTGGGCGGAATAGTGTAGTCATTAGAGGCAGTTAGCTATCTGGGCGAAATAGTGTAGTCATTAGAGGCAGTTAGCTATCTGGGCCAAATAGTGTAGTCATTAGAGGCAGTTAGCTATCTGGGCGGAATAGTGTAGTCATTAGAGGCAGTTAGCTATCTGGGCGGAATAGTGTAGTCATTAGAGGCAGTTAGCTATCTGGGCGGAATAGTGTAGTCATTAGAGGCAGTTATCTATCTGGGCCGAATAGTGTAGTCATTAGAGGCAGTTAGCTATCTGGGCCAAATAGTGTAGTCATTAGAGGCAGTTAGCTATCTGGGCGGAATAGTGTAGTCATTAGAGGCAGTTAGCTATCTGGCGGAATAGTGTAGTCATTAGAGGCAGTTAGCTATCTGGGCGAATAGTGTAGTCATTAGAGGCAGTTAGCTATCTGGGCGGAATAGTGTAGTCATTAGAGGCAGTTAGCTATCTGGGCGGAATAGTGTAGTCATTAGAGGCAGTTATCTATCTGGGCGAATAGTGTAGTCATTAGAGGCAGTTAGCTATCTGGGCGAATAGTGTAGTCATTAGAGGCAGTTAGCTATCTGGGCGGAATAGTGTAGTCATTAGAGGCAGTTAGCTATCTGGGCGGAATAGTGTAGTCATTAGAGGCAGTTATCTATCTGGGCCAAATAGTGTAGTCATTAGAGGCAGTTAGCTATCTGGGCGAATAGTGTAGTCATTAGAGGCAGTTAGCTATCTGGGCGGAATAGTGTAGTCATTAGAGGCAGTTAGCTATCTGGGCGAATAGTGTAGTCATTAGAGGCAGTTAGCTATCTGGGCCGAAATAGTGTAGTCATTAGAGGCAGTTAGCTATCTGGGCGAATAGTGTAGTCATTAGAGGCAGTTAGCTATCTGGGCCAAATAGTGTAGTCATTAGAGGCAGTTAGCTATCTGGGCGAATAGTGTAGTCATTAGAGGCAGTTAGCTATCTGGCAGAATAGTGTAGTCATTAGAGGCAGTTAGCTATCTGGGCAGAATAGTGTAGTCATTAGAGGCAGTTAGCTATCTTGGCCGAATAGTGTTGTCATAAGAGAAGTTTGCTATCTCGGTGGAATAATTTTGAGTGTGTCGGATTTGAGACCAAGAAGATTTTCTGTATGTACTACCTGAGGCTGTCATTAGCTTTGGCTATTGTACATTAAGATATTATTTCAATAAGTAAGGTTGGTTAACACATCAATAGAGGGGATTTATATGGTTTTGAATTAAATATTTCAAATGAGACGAGGATGCTAGTACTGATTGAAAGTTTAATTTGGTTAAAACTACAGTGAAGAGAAATTAGGGGCACTTATGTATTACTCCTTATTACTCGACCTGCCAGCCGAATTTTTTTTTAAATTTCGGCTGGCTGACATAATTTTTCGGCTGATATCCGGATTAGCTGGATTTTAAAATTTCGGCTGGCTGAAATTATTTTTCGGCTGATATCCGAATTAGCCGGATTTCTCTGTAAATTGATAAATTGACATTTGCAGCTGATTTTCGGCTGATTACGAAATATTCGTAAACTATACAGTAAACAACATCCAGGGCTGTTCCAGCAAGTGCAACAGGCGCCTTTATGTTGAGAGATGGGCAATTAATTTTGAAGAAGTCAACAAAACCATCTTTAGCCACATTTTCAAAAGTGAGCAAGTCTCTACAGAACCAGATAACGTTATCCCTTGTCAGTTCATGACTTGATGTTGCCTGACATTGACTGTTGCCTTCTCCATACTTACGGAAATATCCCAAAATTTTATTTGACTTTTCTTGACTTTTGTACTGACACATTGTGCTTGACACTTAAGTGAAGATTCATATTGCCACTTGATGTAATTGCGGCAAAATTAGTCACTTTTGAAATGTGACCCTTGTCACCCAATGACTTCTGAGCAGAGAGACAGCTGACAATAAACTCGATCTTCGTCTACATTTATCCCATTATCAGAGAACAGACCCCCAAAATATTTCCAGCATTGTGCTTTAGAATTTCCATGTAGGATAGGAGGTTTGGGTTTTACTTGGAGGTTTTTAATGAACTGCCTCTTCTCCCGGTTTAGATGACATTTGCTGACATTTGAGTTCACCTAAAATCATCATATAGTCATAAAGAATTGTTACATTAGAAATGGTGTAACGTAAAAAGGTAATCCTGCAGTCTTAGCACGTATATTATTTCACTGCGAATTTTAATTTTCTCGTGAGAACTTTCGTTTTTAATTTATTAAATGCATTTATATATGTTATATTTTAGCTACTATAGCGCTACTTTGTAAGGCTTTTTAATTTATAAGGCTGTTTTCAGCCCTTGACGCTACATAATCAGAGTAGAGTAGGATACATCCATTTTGTTTGTCTAGCACCCTTCTTGCTGGGTTGTCACAGCAAGAGGCAACATGAAATTTTCTCGCTTAAAACAAACAAAAAAGAATCAAACATCTTGTAAGGAAATAAAAAATGAAAATTTCATTATAATATTTATTGATCTTCTAAGAATTTTAAAAAAGATGAATGAAACTTTAAAAAAAAACATCTTCAGTCAGTAAATTTATTTTAGCATGGGTCGTTCTAGGTAAAACAAATCTGGCTAGCAGGGTGCTAGATAAACAAAAATGATGTATCCTACTCCGATTATGTAGCGTCAATGGCCGAAAAAGCCTTATAAATTAAAAAGCCTTAAAAATTAGCGCTATAATAACTAAAATATAACGTATATTAATTATTATAAATGCATTTAATAAATTAAAAATGAAAGTTCTCACGAGAAAATTAAAATTCGCAGCGAAAAAAATTATGTGCTAAAACTTCAAGATCACCCTTAAAAATCATCGGTTATTGACTTAACTAGTATCTAGTTAATTGAAACAATTTAGGGTTATCTTTCTGCTAGTAGAAGATCGTTGAGCCATAATTGAGTAATAATAAATTGCCTATTTACGACAAAGCTTAACGATAACTTAAATTAATTAATTAATTTATTTGTACTTTAATTAGCATTTTATAAATTAAGATTGTACGGAAAAAGATAACAAGCAAGAACTTTATCAATGATTATTTAGGTTTAAAAAAGCTGTACAAATAACTCATTTTTGTCACACTTTCGGCGACGGATATTCTAAAAATGCAATCGATCTTAAAACGGAACGCAGTGAAACTTAAGAAAACAAAAACATTACTTTACGGCGGCTCGTTCATTTTTCGGCGGATTTACGGCGGACCAAATACGGCGGCTAATGCGGCGCGCCGATATTTTCCGGCGGATTTTCGGCGGACGAAAATTTTGCGGCGTATTCGGCGCGCGGCGCCGGCTGAGGGGTCTACTTATAACAGATAAAATATGTAAAAAAAAATTAAATGCTTGAAAGCATGATTCATTTTTGTGAATAATTCTACACCTGATCCCAGAATTCCTTCTTATCTGTTACAGACGCTCCTTCTATTCAGAAGATTATTGCGTCCTACGCTTCAAAACTTCCTTCAAAACTCAACACTTCTGTAACTCTAATTTTTTTTTAAATGCTTTACCCTAGATAGAAGAATTTCAGCAGATTGTTAAGTATTTCAAGCAATTCTGATGAATGATTCTTTATTTTTCTAGGTGCACCTGGTGACGACTGCGAGTTTTGTTTAGATGGACTGCCTGGCGATAAAGGAGAAGATGGGGATTACGGTTATCCAGGTGAAGTATGCAATGGGAATATGAGCCATTTAACGTATTTCCAATTAAACTCAGAGAAGGCTTGTTTATGAAGACAGGGTGAAGGGGAAGCTTCATAAAAATATATTTCTCCTTTTAAGTTGCAACTGGTATGGGAGAAATGATGAATAGATATGAGTAAAAATGTTTTTAACAGCTATGGTGTTGGCTACAGAAGTCCCTGGTTAATTTGTTTTTTTTCAATTCTACAATATTAATAAATGCATCTTTGAGCTGAAAAGGGGGGAATTATTTTTTTTGTTTTTAACTTAACATAAGTGAGAAATCAATAGCAATCAAATTTATTTGCATCTTTTTATAACTCACTTCAGCATGCTAGAAAATATTTTCTCATTCTGAAATAGATGCATTTTAAAATCTTTTTATGGCGAAAAAGAAATGATCAAGTATAATCTCTGATTTATAGTATCAGTACAAACAATGGATAGGGCTAGCAATGAAAACCAGCACCTTTTTCTATTTTATCCCATGTCTTGGGGGTCATGTAATAAGATTTCAGTTTTATTGTTTCATGCAGGTGAAATAGGCAGTGAGGGCTTAAAAGGCTTTATTGGTCCAAAAGGAGAACCTGGCAATCCTGGATTTCCTGGCCGCATTGGATTAAACAGCTTCCCTGTATGTTATTCTTATTTGTTTTCAATCCATTTACTTGGTGAAAATAATAAAAAAGATAGTATTTCCTCTCTTAAAATTCCAAGCCTTATTTAAATTATAATAACCTCCTTTTTATATTATACTAGCAGTCAGCCTGCATGGTCGGCTGGCGTAACGAGGGTCACGAGCTTAAATCTCTGTAAAGGCAGAGAGTTGTTCCCGGGGCCAAAGGAGTCCCTGAGTCCACCCAGCTCTGAATGGGTACCAGACACTAGTTAGGAAAACATAGGAGGGTGGGAATAGCATGGTCCCTAATAGCCGTGGCCTATGAATTCTGCATTACCTGCCCATCTTATCAGAACGCAAGACGCAATAATCTTCTGTATAGAAAGAGCGCCTGTAATAGATAAGATAAGATACTATGTTTACAAAGAAAAGAAAGATTATTAGAAGTCCTCCTTTATTGTAAAAACTAATTCTTGGTGGGTTTTTTTTCAATTCCCTTGTATAAACTGATATATAGTCTAGGAAGTACAATTTTTTCAGTGTATCTCAAATTTTAATTATCTCTAGAACACTGGACGTTGCTCTGAAAACATCAAGTATTCCACACATTTTCTCTTAAAGCACAACTGATTCCCTCAATCTTTATTCCTAACAATTCAAAAACATTATATCCACTTCTAGAATGGGAATCTCGTGTTATTATGTTATTTCTGAGGCATGAAATTTATCTTACTCGGTAATTTTGAAAACAATAGAATGTGTATTTAGAAAACCACATTTAGCACTAAACTATACTAACAATTATGCTCTCAAGATATTACTGTAAAGACCCTATTTGGTTTGGCAGGGTGCCGCATTAAATGCTTCAGTTGAATGTGAAGATGAGAGTGACGATGTTGTCTACATGTGCTGAGTTGTTGATCTGTGTGTCAATAGGGAATTCCCAATGTCAACTTAATGATAAACATGCAAAACCTTAATATTTTTTCAGGGGCAGCCTGGACGCAACGGTCTTCCTGGGCCTGATGGACAGAAAGGCCAGCCTGGTGAACAGATACCTGTTGATGACATTGAAAAGTATGGAGGCCAACCTGGTGAAAAAGGTGACATCGGTTACTCGGGGCCTCCTGGTTTTGATGGCTCCCAGGGCGATGTAGGCTCTAGAGGACTCCCTGGACGTGATGGTGATAAAGGACAGTTGGTAAGTGCCCCAACTTCTTATTTCTTCCATATCCCCCATTGACTTTAGAAGAGCAGAGCCATTGCTTAATATATTTTGGGGGCCCCCAAAAGCGTTTAAAGATTATTGGTTTTTTTCTGCATCATTTCATTGGGCCTTCATCTGTCCAAAGCCTCAGCTTGCATCCACCTCAATGGCTCCAATGCCCATGAGCAATAGATGAGCACCTCAGTTGCAGTATAAATAAATGAGTGGAACAAGAAGATTTCAGGCTTGATAAGTTAAGGCAGGATTATTGAAATCATTTTTTGGACTAAAAGCAACAAATGAAAAACTATTTGCAACTATCTGGAAACAAAAGTGCTCTATAATAGCAATGTTTCTAGCATGCCAATATTTAACTACCTTAGAAATCTCCTATTTATCATGAGTTGCTTCTCCCCTTCCCAGGGAGAAGAAGGTTCGCGCGGCGAGGACGGCCTTGATGGCAATGCAGGTGAAAATGGCAGACCTGGAGAGAAGGGTGATTATGGAGATAATACAAAGGGGGTAAAAGGATCGAAAGGTCTGAGGGGCCTAGTAGGTAACGACGGCATATCTGGAGAAAGAGGAAAGGAAGGTAGGTTAGCAAGTCAATAATAATTAATAATAAGTCTTAGTCAGGAAAAGAGAATGCCTGTTGGCATCATAACAAGTTATTAATAATAAATATTAGCCAGGAAAAAGATATTTCCTGTTGCATTAAATTGAGTCATTAATAATAAATCTTAGCCAGGAAAGAGAGATTTCCTATTGGCATTTTACGAGTGAAATTATTTTATGAAACTGACTATCAGTTATTTCTGGGGGTTTTTTTTTGTGAGGCTTCACACAATTATAAAAACATGGAACTAAATAAATTATGCCTTCCCCTCCCCAAACCACTTCAAATACAGTGAACACAAGATAATATAGTAATGGTTAAATCATATGCTACTAAGTGCTTCATTTGATCAAATCTTTGTCAAAAAGGTGAACCAGGTGATCCAGGGACAAGAGTCGAGGGAATTAAGGGTGATCGAGGTCCCAATGGAATGAGTAGTCCTGATGGAGAATATGGTCCCGACGGAGTACCTGGTATGTTATGTCTATGTTAGCCAATATAAGGCCAGCTATCTGTCGGGGACTGAGCCCGTGTAATATGGTCCCGACGGAGTACCTGGTATGTTATGTCTATGTTAGCCAATATAAGGCCAAATATTTGTCGGGAACTGAGCCCGTGTAATATGGTCCCGACGGAGTACCGGGTATGTTATGTCTATGTTAGCCAATACAAGGCCAGCTATCTATCAGGGACTGAGCCCGTGTTATATCGTCCCGACGGAGTACCTGGTATATTATGTCTATGTTAGCCAATATAAGGCAATCTATCTGTCGGGGACTGAGCCAGTGTAATGTTATAGATAAGGGGGTTTAATTTAATATTTTTTTTAAAAAGAGGCTAAGACAGTTTAATACTTGGAGATATATTGAGTTCATCCCCTTAATACACTGAGATATATTGAGTTCATCCCCTTAATACACAGAGAAATATTGAGTTCATCCCCTTAATACACAGAGATATATTGAGTTCCCCCCCTTAATACTTAGAGATATATTGAGTACCCCCCCCCCTTTTAATACATGGAGATATATTGAGTTCATCCCCTTAATACACTGAGATATATTGAGTTCATCCCTTTAATACTTGCAGATATATTGAGTTCCCCCCCCCTTTAATACTTGAAGATATATTGAGTTCATCCCCTTAATACTAAGAGATATATTGAGTTCATCCCCTTAATATTAGGAGACGTATTGAGTTCATCCCCTTTAATAAATTAACTCCACTATCTTGTAGAAAAGAAAAAAAATTTCAGTTCGATAAATTATTGAAATTTTCAATACATTAGGTGAAAAGGGGGAAAAAGGTGACCCTGGCTTTTATGGAGAATCAGGACGACCTGGCAAGGATGGAGATCCCGGTCAGTTTGGTTCTCCTGGACAGGCTGGGCCCCCCGGAGCTAAGGGCTACCCAGGTCCATCAGGAGATGACGGAATACGTGGCTTACCTGGGCTGAAAGGAATAGAAGGAGATGATGGGTATAAGGGCGACCCTGGCGAAAAGGTAAATAACTCTTGGTCATTTGAGGGCGAAGGGTTCCTGCAGTGTTTCTGGAAAGAGTTTGAGGACTACATGATATCTAAGTATGAGACTCACTCTGTGTGTTTGAGGACTACATGAGATCTAAGTATGAGACTCACTCTGTGTGTTTGAGGACTACATGATATCTAAGTATGAGACTCACTCTGTGTGTTTGAGGACTACATGATATCTAAGTATGAGACTCACTCTGTGTGTTTGAGGACTACATGAGATCTAAGTATGAGACTCACTCTGTGTGTTTGAGGACTACATGATATCTAAGTATGAGACTCACTCTGTGTGTTTGAGGACTACATGATATCTAAGTATGAGACTCACTCTGTGTGTTTGAGGACTACATGATATCTAAGTATGAGACTCACTCTGTGTGTTTGAGGACTACATGATATCTAAGTATGAGACTCACTCTGTGTGTTTGAGGACTACATGATATCTAAGTATGAGACTCACTCTGTGTGTTTGAGGACTACATGATATCTAAGTATGAGACTCACTCTGTGTGTTTGAGGACTACATGATATCTAAGTATGAGACTCACTCTGTGTGTTTGAGGACTACATGATATCTAAGTATGAGACTCACTCTGTGTGTTTGAGGACTACATGATATCTAAGTATGAGACTCACTCTGTGTGTTTGAGGACTACATGATATCTAAGTATGAGACTCACTCTGTGTGTTTGAGGACTACATGAGATCTAAGTATGAGACTCACTATGTGTGTTTGAGGACTACATGAGATCTAAGTATGAGACTCACTCTGTGTGTTTGAGGACTACATGATATCTAAGTATGAGACTCACTCTGTGTGTTTGAGGACTACATGATATCTAAGTATGAGACTCACTCTGTGTGTTTGAGGACTACATGAGATCTAAGTATGAGACTCACTCTGTGTGTTTGAGGACTACATGAGATCTAAGTATGAGACTCACTCTGTGTGTTTGAGGACTACATGATATCTAAGTATGAGACTCACTCTGTGTGTTTGAGGACTACATGATATCTAAGTATGAGACTCACTCTGTGTGTTTGAGGACTACATGATATCTAAGTATGAGACTCACTCTGTGTGTTTGAGGACTACATGATATCTAAGTATGAGACTCACTATGTGTGTTTGAGGACTACATGAGATCTAAGTATGAGACTCACTCTGTGTGTTTGAGGACTACATGAGATCTAAGTATGAGACTCACTCTGTGTGTTTGAGGACTACATGATATCTAAGTATGAGACTCACTCTGTGTGTTTGAGGACTACATGATATCTAAGTATGAGACTCACTCTGTGTGTTTGAGGACTACATGATATCTAAGTATGAGACTCACTCTGTGTGTTTGAGGACTACATGATATCTAAGTATGAGACTCACTCTGTGTGTTTGAGGACTACATGATATCTAAGTATGAGACTCACTCTGTGTGTTTGAGGACTACATGATATCTAAGTATGAGACTCACTCTGTGTGTTTGAGGACTACATGATATCTAAGTATGAGACTCACTCTGTGTGTTTGAGGACTACATGATATCTAAGTATGAGACTCACTCTGTGTGTTTGAGGACTACATGATATCTAAGTATGAGACTCACTCTGTGTGTTTGAGGACTACATGATATCTAAGTATGAGACTCACTCTGTGTGTTTGAGGACTACATGATATCTAAGTATGAGACTCACTCTGTGTGTTTGAGGACTACATGATATCTAAGTATGAGACTCACTCTGTGTGTTTGAGGACTACATGATATCTAAGTATGAGACTCACTCTGTGTGTTTGAGGACTACATGATATCTAAGTATGAGACTCACTCTGTGTGTTTGAGGACTACATGATATCTAAGTATGAGACTCACTCTGTGTGTTTGAGGACTACATGATATCTAAGTATGAGACTCACTCTGTGTGTTTGAGGACTACATGATATCTAAGTATGAGACTCACTCTGTGTGTTTGAGGACTACATGATATCTAAGTATGAGACTCACTCTGTGTGTTTGAGGACTACATGATATCTAAGTATGAGACTCACTCTGTGTGTTTGAGGACTACATGAGATCTAAGTATGAGACTCACTCTGTGTGTTTGAGGACTACATGATATCTAAGTATGAGACTCACTCTGTGTGTTTGAGGACTACATGAGATCTAAGTATGAGACTCACTCTGTGTGTTTGAGGACTACATGATATCTAAGTATAAGACTCACTCTGTGTGTTTGAGGACTACATGATATCTAAGTATGAGACTCACTCTGTGTGTTTGAGGACTACATGATATCTAAGTATAAGACTCACTCTGTGTGTTTGAGGACTACATGAGATCTAAGTATGAGACTCACTCTGTGTGTTTGAGGACTACATGATATCTAAGTATGAGACTCACTCTGTGTGTTTGAGGACTACATGATATCTAAGTATGAGACTCACTCTGTGTGTTTGAGGACTACATGATATCTAAGTATAAGACTCACTCTGTGTGTTTGAGGACTACATGAGATCTAAGTATGAGACTCACTCTGTGTGTTTGAGGACTACATGATATCTAAGTATAAGACTCACTCTGTGTGTTTGAGGACTACATGATATCTAAGTATAAGACTCACTATGTGTGTTTGAGGACTACATGATATCTAAGTATGAGACTCACTCTGTGTGTTTGAGGACTACATGATATCTAAGTATAAGACTCACTCTGTGTGTTTGAGGACTACATGAGATCTAAGTATGAGACTCACTATGTGTGTTTGAGGACTACATGAGATCTAAGTATAAGACTCACTATGTGTGTTTGAGTACTACATGATATCTAAGTATAAGACTCACTATGTGTGTTTGAGTACTACATGATATCTAAGTATGAGACTCACTCTGTGTGTTTGAGGACTACATGAGATCTAAGTATAAGACTCACTATGTGTGTTTGAGGACTACATGATATCTAAGTATAAGACTCACTCTGTGTGTTTGAGTACTACATGATATCTAAGTATGAGACTCACTCTGTGTGTTTGAGGACTACATGATATCTAAGTATAAGACTCACTCTGTGTGTTTGAGTACTACATGATATCTAAGTATGAGACTCACTCTGTGTGTTTGAGGACTACATGATATCTAAGTATGAGACTCACTCTGTGTGTTTGAGGACTACATGATATCTAAGTATAAGACTCACTCTGTGTGTTTGAGGACTACATGAGATCTAAGTATGAGACTCACTATGTGTGTTTGAGGACTACATGAGATCTAAGTATGAGACTCACTATGTGTGTTTGAGGACTACATGAGATCTAAGTATGAGACTCACTCTGTGTGTTTGAGGACTACATGAGATCTAAGTATGAGACTCACTCTGTGTGTTTGAGGACTACATGATATCTAAGTATAAGACTCACTATGTGTGTTTGAGTACTACATGATATCTAAGTATGAGACTCACTCTGTGTGTTTGAGGACTACATGAGATCTAAGTATAAGACTCACTATGTGTGTTTGAGGACTACATGATATCTAAGTATAAGACTCACTCTGTGTGTTTGAGGACTACATGATATCTAAGTATGAGACTCACTATGTGTGTTTGAGGACTACATGATATCTAAGTATGAGACTCACTCTGTGTGTTTGAGGACTACATGAGATCTAAGTATGAGACTCACTCTGTGTGTTTGAGGACTACATGATATCTAAGTATGAGACTCACTATGTGTGTTTGAGGACTACATGATATCTAAGTATAAGACTCACTATGTGTGTTTGAGTACTACATGATATCTAAGTATAAGACTCACTATGTGTGTTTGAGTACTACATGATATCTAAGTATAAGACTCACTATGTGTGTTTGAGTACTACATGATATCTAAGTATGATACTCACTATGTGTGTTTGAGGACTACATGATATCTAAGTATAAGACTCACTATGTGTGTTTGAGTACTACATGATATCTAAGTATAAGACTCACTATGTGTGTTTGAGTACTACATGATATCTAAGTATGATACTCACTATGTGTGTTTGAGGACTACATGAGATCTAAGTATGAGAGCGTGGAGCGGAATACAGGTTAACAAATGTTTTTATCATTTTGTGTTTTATTTCACTTTTTTTTTAGTCGTTTACTTTTAACCAATAACTTTACGTCGACTTAACCAACTGTTTTCGCCTTTGAGCTCATGCAGGTTGTAGAACCAAAGGGTGTCAGATTGAAAAGACATAAGCCTACACTATTTGATGGTTTTTAAGTGATACTAGTCCGGGGATGACATACGCCACTGTAAAATTTTAAGACTTTAAAGCAACTTGTTTCACATCCCTACACTTTTCCTATCTCATTTGAGATCTTTACATTTTTAGCTTATTTGGAGCTTTGAAATAACCCCATTCCTTCTTTTTTTTTCAGGGTTCCAGGGGTCCAGTAGGGAAGACCCCCATCAGTGTACCAAAAGGGTCTGTCGGCGACCCTGGAAACATGGGTAGGGATGGTGAGATGGGCTTGCCTGGTCAAGAGGGGCTCCCTGGTATAGATGGAGGGAGAGGACCAAAGGGAGCTAAAGGTACTTGAAATTTAATAACGACATGATAAGATTTGCAATCATTTAAAATTGTCTCTAATTTGGGTTATCATACATTTCAATCATCCCAGGTGTGTCTTCTTATGCAATGTCATATATATATATATATATATATATATATATATATATATATTAGGGCTGTTATCGATTCATTTAAATTTAATCGTTAACTTTTGACAAATTATCGATTAATTAATCGATAATTTCGTTTAAAGCCAAAAATAGAAATTTATGACGTCATTGCACTGAACATTTCTCACGGACATTGAAAATTAAGAATATTTTGAACTAAATGTTATGACAATGTGTTGATACTTGATCGGATGTTTGTGCTGAAGGTGTACATCAGCGATGTATTTGATCCTTTTAAAGAGAATTGTATATGGCAGTGATCACAGTAAACTTTTTCACCATTTTCGACTTTGCCATCCGCAGTGAGCTTAAAAACAAAATTTTTGCTCAACTTTCTAGTTATATGTTTAAATTTAACTGTGCTTATGCTGTCAGCCATTTTTTAGTTGATGTCTGCCGGTCCACATAAAGTAATATAATAAATTATAATATTACGTGGGAGAAGTTTGTACGTTAAAAAATATATAAATTATTATTAATAATTAATTATTTATTAATTTAAAAAATTTAAAATATTATAAATATTTTCTTTAATTTTAATTGAATTTTTATCGATTAAAATAATTTTAATCAATAAAAAAAATTAACGATTAATCGAGAAATTAATCGTTAATTTTTGCAATAATTTTTTTATATATTAGGGCTGTTAACAATAAATTTAAATTTTATCGTTTACTTTTTAAAAATTAACGATTACTTAATCGTTAATTTCGATCAAAGCAAAAAATTACAATTTATGATGTCCTAAGTAACACTTATTAAACGTTCTTGTTGAAAATGTAAATAACACTGGAATGTCTCCTTTATATGTCATCTTTTAACCAACTACGCAAAAAGACAAGTGTGTTGACATTATTTGGTTCAAGTAATGAGCGGGTCTAATTGACAATATAACCAGCCAAGCTGATCAATCATTCACATGGAACTGAGGTAACTGGTATGCACAAAACGGTCTTGGCAAGGATTGACATTATCGGATATTGGTGTTCATTAAGCTTCCACCATTGTAGAGGGTTAATGGATTCAGGAACTTTCATGTCCATTTTGTGATGCAGTAATTCATCAGAAGAGCTTTCGTCATTTTCTGTCTCTGAGTCAGACTCAATTACTGCCATTAGCTTAATACGCTTTTCATTTGGTTTGATAAGTAGGCGAAGCATTAGAACGATGGTAGGCCAACGTTATCAACATTTTGAACATTCCCGTCAGTCAATAGTTTAAAATCAAAATGTTTGTGTAATCGTCAGGAAATTTATTATTTATCGGCTGCTATTTCTTCTTATTACTTTTTTTACTTTTTAACTTCCAATAGTTTGTAAGTTAAAAAATAACTTCATCCTTAAAATTTTTTAACGATTAATCGAGAAATTAATTGTTAATTTCCACAGCCCTAATATATATATACACATTTATTTATTAATTTATATTTATATATATACAAGCAACAAAGCCCATCCAAGGACGTTCCGCCACCGTTGGGTAGCATGTTGTAACTCCCCTCCAACAGCCATCTCAACCGGCATACAAGTGCATCACGTCAAAAATACTATTCATTATAGTTAAAATAAATAACTCTTAAAAACAGAGCTTTTGACTATAAATCCCAACACGCATAACTCAAAATAAAGTCTTGGAAGAAATACTGCACCAAAAATAACTCGTTTTGAACGTCCGCGTAAACGTGTTCAATATGATTGGCTGCAGGAGTCATATGTGTTTGAGGGAACAATCGCTATCGATGACCGCACGGAACATAGCCTTTTATTATATAGGATATATATATATAAGAAAACACTTATGGAAAAGCAAGACAGCCCTGTCCTTCTCACAAGTCCATGTAAACAATCATAAATTAGGTGATGTCACAGTCCATATAATCTACCACTAATAAAATTGTCACTAAAATTAGACACGTGAAAACATTTAGTGTTAAAAAGGGAAACAGTTAACTACAAATAAATTAACTTGCTATTGTTGCTATCTTTCTTTGTGTAAATGTCTTTTATCAAGGTTTTGTTTCTTATTTTTAATCATGAGTTAGATTTGTTCATATATTTTTTCCTCTAGTGTCAGAGGAAAAACCCCATAAGATTTGCAGACTCAGTGCAGAACATACGTAAAATTGTATTTAAAATAAAGAAATGAGTATCCTGATCCTCTTAGATCTTAGTGCAGCCTTTGGTACCATCACCCATCAGACACTTCTCAGATGGTGCCATCAACCATCAGACACTTCTCGGATGGTACCATCACCCATCAGACACTTCTCAGATGGTACCATCAACCATCAGACACTTCTCAGATAGTACCATCACCCATCTGACACTTCTCAGATGGTGCCATCAACCATCAGACACTTCTCAGATGGTACCATCAACCACCAGACACTTCTCAGATGGTGCCATCAACCATCAGACACTTCTCAGATGGTGCCATCACACATCAGACACTTCTCAGATGGTGCCATCAACCATCAGACACTTCTCAGATGGTACCATCACCCATCAGGCACTTCTCAGAATCCTTCAGAAATTACTTTTGAAATTCTGGTTCAGTTCTTGCTTGGTTTTAATCCTACCTCTCCAACAGATCGCAGGTAGTCTCTGTGAATGGCTGTTTCTCTCACAGAGCTGACTTGGTGTCAGGGCTCTGTTTATGGTCCAGTCAAGAATTCATAATTGATTATAAGCCACCACTTAAAAATCCCACTAACCCAACATTTTCGGATAATCAGATTTCTAAACTTTCATGAAAAAGTTACTACCCCGGATATTCATGGGGGTAACTGTCAAATCTATGCTCTACATGAAAGGCGGGTCCTGATTTATGATTACTTTATTTTCTCCAGGCAATCAAGGCCTTGAAGGCAGGTCTGGGGCCCCAGGAAGACCAGGCCCTAAGGGAGGCATCCGTGTCGGCCCCAGGGGAAGGAAAGGAGCTGATGGGGAATATGGTGAACAAGGTAAAGCAAAAGTCTCCATTACTGACCCTCTTGTAAATGAGTCCAAGTGTAGATGTAGATTGTGTTTAAAGACTTTTTTTATATCTTCAGTAATCTTTAACTATATTTATATAGAAGTGCAATCTAAGCAAAGTCAGTTTTAGTTTAAAAACTGAAAATAACTTTTGCATTTTTTTTTCACAAAATCAGTTGTTTCAATTATAAATCCTTATCCATTCCATTCTTTTTAAAGAGCAAAAATATTTTCAAATTATAAATTATTGTCAAAAATTAAAAATAACTGGTTATATAACATATAAGATAAGACGATTAATAAATTTTAAAAACTCACAATTAAAAGGTACACAAATTTTGAAGAAATTAAATCTATTACCAACCTTCCAATGTAATTTTTCTCTCCTGTGGATTCTTTAAAAATTATATTTTAAACTATATTTTCAAAATCTAAATGCAGCTCATTTTCCTGTTTGAATTTTATTGCCATTGGTATTAGGTAGCAAGTGCGTGTGTTTTTATTAGAAACAGAACAAGGTTTGACAGCTGGTTACCCTTTCCATGCTACCTGGCTTCAGCATAAGCTAAAAATATCTGCTACATATAGATTTTACATCTAATAAATCTTATCTTAACTTATCTGTTACAGACGCTCCTTCTATATAGAAGATCATAGTGTCCTACGCTTATCTATGGTTTGTGTTTAGTCCTGCATTTTTATTAGAGATTTAAATGTTGATTAAGTGTTGGTTTTCCTGGTTTCTTCAGGCAACCCATTCCATGCCCGAATTCCGGACGGGAAGAAGGAAAACTTGTATGTGTTTGTTCTTGCATACGGAATAAGAAAGGTGTTTTTATCCTTATGTCTATCTGAGGGTTGTATTAAGTTATCTTTGTGTTGTATTTCTAAATTAGAATTAATTGCTTTATGTATGATTACTACTTTACTCTTCGTCCTTCTATCCTCTAGTGTTTCAAGGTTTAATGATTTAACTAATGGTGTTATTCTTGTCAGTTTTGAATATTCTCCAGTAATGAATCTGGCAGCTTTTTTTGAATTTGTTTTAGTTGATGCATATTCTAGTACAGATCTCACCAAAGTGAGGTAGCATTTTAGTTTTATATCTCTATTAGATTTGTAAAAATTTCTTTTTATAAAGCCTAAGGTTTTGTTGTTTTTTTAATAACTTCATTGACATGGGGATTCCATGATAGTTTCTCATTTATTATGACTCCTAAGTATTTTGCTTCTTTAGTTTGGTTCAGTTCTTTTCCATGAATGAAATATTTTGAATTTATTTGTTTCTTTTTCTTTGTTACTCTTAACAGTTGACACTTTTCTGGGTGGAAAGACATACTCCAGTTAGTTTCCCATTTTATCAATTAAGTCTTTTTGTAAAATTTTGCTATCTTGTTCTGATTTAATTGTTCTATATTCTATAGATTATACAATCATCAGCAAATAATCTAACTTTTGTTCCTGTTTAGGTGTTGTTGGGTAAATTATTTATATATAGTAAAAAGAGTAAGGGACCTAGCACAGTTCGTTGTGTAACTCCTGAGTTAACCTTTATTGGTGCAGATTTAGATCCATTAATTATTACAGTTTGCTCCCTACCCAAAAGGAAGTCTTGGATCCAGTGATGTAAGAGACCTGAGATTCCAAAGTAGTTAAGTTTTTTAAGTAAACTAAGGTGGTGAACTTTGTCAAATGCTTTTGAGAAGTCTAGTAATATTGTGTCTATTTGATCATTATTGCCTAAGCCTTTTGATAGTTCATCTATTAAACCTATTAATTGTGTTTCACATGATTTGTTTTTTCTAAAGCTGTGTTGTTGTGTTCAATTAATTTACAGGTGATTCTAGTAAGTGATACAGGTCTGTAATTACCAGGGTCTGATTTATCCCCTTTCTCAAAGAGTGGAGTTACGTTAGCTAATTTCCAATCCTGGGGCAGTTTACCCTGGTTAATAAGGCTTTTAAAAGAACTACAAAAAATATCTTTCATCAACATTGCACCTTTCCATACTGTTGCCCAAAAGTTAGTTCCTTGCTTTCATCAACATTTTCTTTGCATTTTTCTATTTTTAGTTCCTACTTCTTTCAATGTAGGACACTGGTTATTTTATTGAATACAAGGCAAGATCTTGAAACTGTGTAAAGAAAATATGATATTCGGTGAATTAATCATAGTCAGTGTAAGTTTACCTGAACCAGTTGAGCATTTCTCAGTGTGATTTGCAAGCCTGCATATTATCCTATGATCCACTGGGAGAAAATTAGGGGAGGGGGGGATAACAAATATTTAGAAGAAAGGGGCATTTGAAATATAGGGCATTTTTTTAAAATGAGAAACCAAAGAAACTAATAGAAACTAATAGATGTCAAAAATAAACCACCAGAAAAAAAATTATCCTTCATCCCTTACAAGCCAAGTCCTATCATGGGACTTTCTTTTAGTACATTTTTGTTGACCTAAACAACTTTGATTGACATGTTCCCACAGGCGTAGATGGCCTACAGGGCATTCCAGGAGATCCAGGAAGACCAGGACCACCTGGCTTTGATGGGCTGCCGGGTGAACCAGGCTTACCTGGTGACCCAGGGTCGCAGGGTGCCCCAGGCAAAGCTGGATCAAGGGGACCAGAGGGGATGCCAGGATTACCAGGAATTTTCGGTATTGTAAACAGATGTGTAAAAAAAAATTATTTTTTTTCAGTTAATTCAAGATTATTTTTTTAAAGTGTGTCCACTTCTGATATTTTCTTGTAAACTTTACAGACCATGTTTAAAGGTTTTTACAATGGTTAGATTGTTTTAAATTGCTTCTCGCAACAGGAGAGCAAGGCCAAGAGGGTGAACCTGGTCTAGATGGAACCACTGGATTGAAAGGAAAACCTGGACCTGATGGGCAGCCCGGTTTCGATGGTATCATTTTCAACTGGCATATATTTTTGAATTTTGCAGTTTTATAACTTCAAAACTGATTAAATAGTTGTGGTATTTTTTTTTAAAATAAAATTTGCTGATCTTTTTTACTGGATCAACTTTTAATTTCATTCCCACACACCTTGTGGGGATATAAGAAATTCATCTTTTTATAATTTTTCTTTCTAGGACTTCCTGGAGAAATAGGTGAGATGGGTCAGCCTGGCCCACGAGGTGACGTTGGTTTGAAAGGTAGTCCAGGAAATCCGGGGGCTGACGGTGTACCTGGCCGGAAAGGTGGAAGAGGTGATCAGGGCCTAATTGGACTACCTGGTCGACCGGGTGATCGGGGTGAGTGTTTTTTGTCCAAGTTTAATTTAAAAAGAAAATTGTATTTTTTTAGGGCTGTTAACGATTAATTTAAATTTAATCGTTAACTTTTGACAAATTAACGATTAATTAAACTTTAATTTTGATTAAATCCAAAAATTGACATTTATGGTGTCATAAGTAACATTTATTAAACGTACTTGAAAATTGAAATAACACTGGAATGTCTTCTTTATATGACATCTTTTAACCAACAATGCAAACAGACAAGTGTATTGACATTATTTGGTTCAAGTGATGAGCGGGTCTTATCGACAATATAACCAGCCGAGCTGAACAATCGTTCACATAGCTTTAAATTGTCTCAGCTGAAGTTTCCGATACTGTAGTGGATGTTTGATGATATGTAAGCAAAGTGTTAGAACCATGGTAGCAATGTTCCCTTTAAGCAGCGCGGCTGCGCGGATATTTGACCGACGCCACGTAGGAGTTTAGAATCACCGCTCAGCAAATTTTGTAAAATATTGCACAAAAAATGGACATCGTGCAACTTTGCACACGAGTCTTTTTAAACTTTGCACACGGACCAACGAAGCTTAGACTTATATGGAACATTGCATGGTATGCAAACGATTTTTCTCAATGGAAACAATAACCTTTATCAACATTTTGAACATTCACGTCAGTAAATAGTTTAAAACCAAAATGTTTGTGTAATTGTACGTAAAATAAGTTTATATTTATTGTCCAAAAGTTTTTACTTTTTGACTTACAGTACATGTATAAGTGGTGGGTCGATTAGTTGTTAAAAAAATGTTAATGGTTAAAATTTTTTAATGATTTCTCGAGAAATTAATCGTTAATTTCCGCAGCCCTAATTTTTTTATAATAACTTTAATGCCCCAAAGCGTGGTAATGCGCGCCTAGTCTCTAATGCCAAAGCGCAGTAAAGCGCGTCTTGATAGCACTCGCTTTAGTAACAAAATCATAGAAAATAAAAACTCATCATTTAGTGAGAGAAGCTTTAGTCGACTTCGGGTAATGGTGGCAGTTGCCTTGGCTATTGTTATTGCTCGATTCGCAAAGTTTTGTGGTAGTTTTTACTTCTTTTTATTTTATTTTTTTTTGAAAATGTGATTTCGCTATAATTATTATTTTTTTTAAATAGTACCAAACTACAGGTAAAAATAGTATTTAACTTAAGACATTCTTTTGGATACGTAAAATAACCATTCTTATCCTAAAAGATGAAGTCAGTATGACAATTTTTTTAATTTCCTAACCAGTCAATCGCAATAAAGGGGAAATCCTTACAGGACTGAGGCGGAAGTTTACCGAAAACCTAATGAGACATTAAACGATAATGACAACATCTGTTGAATGTTTTGTATATGTCAAGTGTTGTGTAATTATTGAAAGTTGTATGTCAGCTGAATGGTGTGTATTTATTGAATAATGTGTATCTGTCAAATGTTGTGCATCTCTTGAATGTTGTCTATTGAATCTTGTGTATCTGTCCAATGCCTTGATATGTTTTTTTTTATATGTGAACTGTAGTTTTCTTTTGGGTTATTGATAAGTTTTCTTTGTTTTCCTTTAGGAGTGTGATTTTTGAAAACTGCAAGAGACTCAATTGTGTGTTAACAATGAAAGCATTGTTAAAATTAAATTGTCTTTTTTCTAATTAAATTGTCATTTTTTATTATATTGTCTTTTTTTCACTTTAAAGTGATTTACCTAAAAAAATATTATTTTCAATTAGCCAATGCTTTTAAAAAAATTAATGCATTAACTTAATATGTAACTGCTCAGGTCTCACTGGTTTGGCTGGATTTCCTGGCATGGAAGGCTTTAATGGTCGCCCAGGAAGGAAAGGCGATATAGGATTATCTATCGAAGGAGAAAAAGGTAAGACATTACAACAAATTTTGAAGCTTTTAACCCACGTTCTCTGATAGGATTCTATGAACTTAAGGGATTCTAACATATCTTGGCACTCTAACATACCTTGGTGTCTAACTATACTTTGGCATTCTAGCATACCTTGGTGTCTAACTATACTTTGGCATTCTAACATACCTTGGTGTTGTCTAACCAAACTTTGGCATTCTAACATGCTTTGGAATTCTTTTTTAATCCTCAAAACAGTCTTTTAATATTTTATCATACTATCTACTTTTACTTCTAACAGTTTCTGTTATTTGCCATTACAGCACCTAAATTTTGTTTACCTTGTTCACTAGACCAATGGACAGTATCTACTATTCCTTGTATCCTTATTTACTATACTTCATCAAATTATCTAATATTCTCTTTACCTATTTTACTAATGCCGGTCACAGTATTTAAATGATACTTTTAACTAGTAACAATGCTAACCTTTATCACAGTTTTTACAAATTCTATTTGTAGTTTTTTACTATTTTTTAAACAATCTGCTATTTCATCTCATTATGTTTTCTTGGCTCTTATTTCCATACGGAACAAAAAAAATTAAACTCTTGATGACTTCATGCATGTTGAAACTAGTTACAGTCCTTGCTGCGAAATGATACTATTCTACTTTCTGTTTAAATTGGAACTATCTAGAACTCTCCTTAGCATATGGTAGTGAATCGCCTGGCACACATATTATTTCCTGTCACTGACAACTGTCAGGTCTCGATGTTATATGGATTGTTGTCTTGCTTTCTGCTTGCATACAAGATACTAATAAAGGACACAATGATATATACTTCAACTGTTTATTACACTGTACACAAACTGGCTGCCCTGTCTGGACAGCAAATATATCTTTATAATCAACTGGCTGTACACCAACTCAACACTATAGTTACTTCACAAGCATGGCCCTTGGTCCGACGCGACCGCTCCTGGGCACATGCCCGAGTATCAACTTCACAGCTCCACATATACAAAAAACCTCTAAGTCCCCTCTGTCAAAAACCCCGACCGACTCTTGGGCAACACGCTACAACTCTTGTCTCTCTGCAACTCATCTTTTTAAACGCCAAAACTGGTCTCGACCGACCCTCAAATGTCCTCTGTCCACAGCCTCATGCTCAGAGTCACTCAACACATCCTCCCCGTGAACTAGTGTTCACTTAGTCAAACACACACACACACAACTACAGTGATTCTCATACCCTTGACACCAATTACTATTAAAAAGCCACTAAACTTTTGTTGTTGTTGTGGGATGTTCACATAGGTTAGAAAATATTTATGTCACCATTTCATCTAAACAAAATGCATTTATGCAGACGTTTGTAAATATTGACACCTAATTTTTATTCTAATAATCATTAAACCTTTTAATTTTAATAGTATTGTTGTTATTTGCCTATGTTGAAACAAAATCCTCATAGCATTGACTTGGATGCAACATAATAACTGTTTTTATTTATAAGTATTTGTCACTTATTAAATACTTGCTAAAGACTTGTAATATATAAGGCGGTGAAAGTAACTTCTAATGATTTTCAAAACAATTATTTCAAATTATCACAGGTGTAGATGGCAGCCCTGGCTTGGATGGTTTACCTGGTATGCAAGGCAATCCTGGTGTCAGAGGTGCAAGAGGAGAGATTGGAGATCCAGGTGTGTAATTGTTAACATAGTGATTGGAGATCCAGGTGTGTAATGGTTAACATAGTGATTGGAGATCCAGGTGTGTAATGGTTAACATAGTATTACTTTGCTGAGATTCGTACATCTCCATAGAATATTTGTTTATTAAGTGGTACTGCTGGTGATAGCAAGTAAATAATGCATAATCGACAACCAGGGCACTAAATCATTTTGTTTAATATATTCAACCCTTTTTTTGGACTAACATCAACACCTTTAGCAATAGACCTTGTTATTTACACATTTTTACCATAGAATGTTTATTTCTTCCTTCGTACATCATTTCATTCCCAGATTTGTTAGAGATTCGATTTTAAGAGAACTTTTGTAAAGAATATAGTTTCATAGGATGAAAACCTTTTTAAAAAGTATTTTATTTATGTAGTAGGGGTGGGGGGGCCAAATTTTGTGAGCAAGTATTGTGATAGTAACTGAATTTTTAACTTTTTTTATAGAAGATTTTGAAAGGTATGTGTGTATTTGATCCAGAGATCATGTTGAAAGGTATGTGTGTATTTGATCCAGAGATGATGTTAAAAGGTATGTGTGTGTGTGATCCAGAGATGATGTTGAAAGGTATGTGTGTATTTGATGCAGAGATGATGTTGAAAGTTATGTGTGTATTTGATCCAGAGATGATGTTGAAAGGTATGTGTGTATTTCATCCAGAGATGATGTTGATAGGTACGTGTGTATTTGATCCAGAGATGATGTTGAAAGGTATGTGTGTGTGTGATCCAGAGATCATGTTGAAAGGTATGTGTGTATTTCATCCAGAGATGATGTTGAAAGGTATGTGTGTATTTGATCCAGAGATCATGTTGAAAGGTATGTGTGTATTTGATGCAGAGATGATGTTGAAAGTTATGTGTGTATTTCATCCAGAGATGATGTTGAAAGGTATGTGTGTGTGTGTGATCCAGAGATGATGTTGATAGGTACATGTGATCCAGAGAGGATGTTGAAAGGTATGTGTGTATTTGATCCAGAGATGATGTTGAAAGGTATGTGTGTATTTGATCCAGAGATGATGTTGAAAGGTATGTGTGTATTTGATCCAGAGATGATGTTGAAAGGTATGTGTGTATTTGATCCAGAGATGATGTTGAAAGGTATGTGTGTATTTGATCCAGAGATGATGTTGAAAGGTATGTGTGTATTTGATCCAGAGATGATGTTGAAAGGTATGTGTGTATTTCATCCAGAGATGATGTTGAAAGGTATGTGTGTGTGTGATCCAGAGATGATGTTGATAGGTACATGTGATCCAGAGAGGATGTTGAAAGGTATGTGTGTATTTGATCCAGAGATCATGTTGAAAGGTATGTGTGTATTTGATGCAGAGATGATGTTGAAAGTTATGTGTGTATTTCATCCAGAGATGATGTTGAAAGGTATGTGTGTATTTGATCCAGAGATGATGTTGAAAGGTATGTGTGTGTGTGTGATCCAGAGATGATGTTGATAGGTACATGTGATCCAGAGAGGATGTTGAAAGGTATGTGTGTATTTGATCCAGAGATGATGTTGAAAGGTAACTGTGTATTTTTGATCCAGAGATGATGTTGAAAGGTGTGTGTGTATTTGATCCAGAGATGATTTTGAAAGGTATGTGTGTATTTCATCCAGAGATGATGTTGAAAGGTGTGTGTGCATGCTTTGCATGTGGGTGTGAGCATGCGTGCATGTGTGTGCGTGCGTGTGTATTTGATCCAGAGATTTTGTCAAGTTGTCTCTGAACCCCATCTTAAATGTCTTGAAGGTTTTCCGGGCCTACCTGGAACTGATGGGTCAAGTGGGCGTCCTGGCCCAAATGGAAGGGATGGCCCTCCTGGATTCAAAGGAATGCAAGGAAGCAATGGTCTCCCAGGAGCTACTGGCAGGAAAGGAGAGATGGTAAGGGGACATAATCTTGCTTTCTTGTTATGTAAGAGTGGTAGTCATGTAGAGTGGTGTAGGATCTAGTCAAGGCACGATGAGAGATTTTTTTTAAAAATCTGTCTAATGAACATTAAATTATTTTGAAAATAAATTTTTAATATTTTAATAAAATACTTGAAATGTTGAAGCCAAGAAGTTTTTGTAAAATACAAAATACCTTATGTGTGTTTTGTGTATTAAGTAAGGTTTACAGGAGATTGTTTCAAACATATGAAACACAATAATTATCCTCAACTAAAATGAAAGCTATACATTTAAATTTTAATGTTAAAAACTCTGATCGGTTATGTGTATACTATCTTTTTTTTTAATAAAGATACAATTTTTCAGGTTTTAAACTACTCCTTGCATATACATGCTAGATTTGTCTGGTTTGTTGACAAATGGGTCACAGATCCATTCTTACCAATGAGTGGGGCTTGTCTTTGGGAAATACTGCTCGAACACTTTTAAAAGCAAAGACATGTGATCATGCACCATTTGGCACAATGAATGTTCAGTCTCACCCAGAATGCCAGCTAATGTTTGAAACACATCCAAAATGCCTCTGTTCATGCGCTGTCCCTACAAAGCCAGTTTGGCTTTTTTTGCATCTATTACTTTGTCTGCCAACTTAAAAACAGTTGTCATTTTCCCCCAAAGGGAAATATTAAGTTCATTGTGCTGGCTGAATATGTCACACGGGTAAGCCAGTTTTGTGACCCACACCTCTCACTGAAATATGCTGCCAGCGGTGATTTCTTTTCTCAGAGAAATCTTTTGCAATGGCTCTTGCATTTCAAATATTCTGGTTAGCGAATATACACTGTTAAATTCCGGTGATGTTTTTCAGTTTGTCAAAATTTCCTTGTGAATGATACAATGCGTAGATTCACTCTCAGATGCAACCTACTTATTCCAAGCAGTTAACAATTAAACTTTTATTTAGGGCTTGTGCAGGAAATAGTATAATTTATGCAACACTGAGCGTTTACTTTAAAATTTAAAGCATACACAATTTAAAAATTTAAACTTATTTTATGGTCACTCAATAGCTGTGCTTGACACAAGTAAAACTCGTTGATTAATTAACACTAACGTCGACAGAAGGCACTTCCCGTCATTGATCAGAGGTCAATTTTCCAAAAAACAAAAACGAAACGGAAAGAAGGAAGAAGAAGTAGATCAGACACAAGAGCACCGTTTTAAGAGAGCAAACATTTATTGTAGACGGTTTTTCCAATCTGTGGTAATGTGTCATTAATTTTCTTTTGATGGGGTGCCTCCAAAACGGGTTACAAGTTTTTGCCTCTTGCTTATGGAAAGACTCAACAATCCCGAGAAAAATACGCCACTGTACATTAAAATGTAAATAACTTAAGGTTCCTATGGCGGCCCCGTACCATTTGGTCTATGGCCCGGTACCGGTCCAAGGCACGGGGGTTTAGGACCGATGCTCTACAAAATTCCTTATTTATATGGGCCTCTGAATTCATGCTCTATTAATTCCAGGTATTTTGATGATGCATAGCAAAATTATTAAAAATGAGATGGCACTCCAGCAGCACATTTGACAGTTTCTTGATGAAAGATGTGCTTTGGTAGAAGTATTTGACAGTTTCTTGATGAAAGATGTGCTTTGGTAGAAGTATTTGACAGTTTCTTGATGAAAGACGTGCTTTGGTAGAAGTATTTGACAATTTCTTGATGAGAGACGTGCTTTGGTAGAAATAGTTTTTAATTTTGTTGTTTTCAGGGAGAAGATGGACAGATGGGTTTCCCTGGTTCAGATGGGACTCTTGGTCAGCCTGGGCCAAAGGGCAACCTAGGCAGAGATGGTGACCCTGGATTACCTGGAGATGAAGGAGATCAAGGATTTTATGGCCCACAAGGCCTGAAAGGAGAACGTGGCGCTCCTGGCAAGTTTTTATCAGCTCATAAGACATTTTAGAAATAAAGAGGTTTTTTTTACTCTAAGTAGAATTAGTTTTATCATTCTTGACTCATTAAATTTTAGTTTTTCCATTTTAAAAGGCCCCCCTGGAGCCATGGGCAGAGATGGATTCGAAGGTCTTGAAGGTGAACAAGGGCTGCCTGGAGAGCCAGGCTTTCCTGGAAGAAAAGGCATCTCTGGGGCTCGAGGAGTACCAGGGCGTACTGGGCCCGAGGGAACAAAAGGTGACCCTGGTCCAAAAGGTGCACAAGGTCGTTACGGTGACGATGCCGAGCCAGGTATGTTACGAATGGCTACCCAGATTCTGTTTAGTGCCATACTTTAGATATGTTATGGTATCATATAATGGTCATTTGTTAGTTCAATTAGTTAAACACCAGTTGGTATTTGATGATAGTTTAAGTATGGATCATTCAATTTGAGGGAAATACCTCATGGTCATTTTGTTAGTTCAGTTAGTTAAACACCAGCTGGTATCTGATGATATTTTAGGTATGGATCATTCATTTGAGGGAAATACCTCATCATGGTTATAATTTGGTGGGTAATAGTTCAGTTTGTTAGGTAATAGTTCAGTTTGGTGGGTAATAGTTCAGTTTTGTGGGTAATAGTTCAGTATGGTGGGTAATCCGTGATATTGTTTTGTTATGATACAGTTCATTTAAAAAACTATAAGCCTTAAAAAAAGTAACCCAATATCAATGATTATTTATTGAATGACATCACCTTTCCCAAAATCACACTGAACTGCTGAGTCTGTCTTTCTTCAAAGTAATTTTCCTTTCAACTTTTTTTTACACATCTGATTCCCAGGTCTTCCTGGCCAGCCAGGACGTGATGGCATGCCCGGTCTCCCTGGAGACCCTGGCAGGATAGGACCTATGGGTGAAAATGGTCTCGATGGATTTCAAGGCGTAAAAGGACCTAAAGGAGAACGAAGCATCGGAAGGCCTGGCCCTAAGGGATTTCCGGGAGAACCTGGCTTTGATGGTGTTAATGGTAATAAAAATGGCTATGGATAGGAAATTTCAAAAATATTAAGTTCATTTTAGAATAATGGTTCTCAAGCAAATTCTTAAACTATGGATCCCTGATTTAATCCTGATTAACCCATGGCCCATAACGGTGATGGGATGGACTTGGATTGTGAACAAAAAGACCTCCATGCAATGTTCCCTCTAAGGTTTGTTGTTCTGTGTGCCAAGTTAAAAAACTTGTGTGCAAAGTTGCACGAAATCAAATTTTTTTGCAATATTGTAAAAAATTTGCTGCGCTGTAATTCTAAACTGCGCGGCATTGGTCAGATATCTGTGTGGCCGCGCAGCTTAAAGGTAACATTGCCCTCACGTATGGATTTTGACCCATAGATTCCAAGGTAAAAAAATTTTTAATACTTTGGCTTGTTGGTCACATGATCACTTATTGAATACCCACATGGCTTGTTGGTCACATGATCACTTGGTGAATACCCACATGGCTTTTTGAGCACAAGTTAGTGGACCTGCTGACATCTTGTCCCGCACTAGACATAGCCGGGGAGGTTAGGGAGGCAAAAGAGTCCCACGATAAGACAATGTTGTATGGCACTGCTCAGCAGATGGAGCAGGTTGCCCAGGTAAGAGACTAGTCTCAGGCCTACAGAATATGTATTTAGTTTAGTGGACCTGTTTTAACCTTTGGCCACTGGTAGTGATTTCATAAACCTGTACTGCCCTGTTAAACAAAATACTCCTGGTAGAGTCCTGTTGACCCTTGTTAGACCCCTTTGTTACCTGGTAGAGTCCTGTTGACTCTTGTTCGACCCATTTGTTACCTGGTAGAGCGCTATTCCACTTGAAGTGACACTACAGTCGAAACCGCTTAAGTCGACGGCGTTGGGGTATGAAAAATGGCGTCGAGATAACCGATGATCAAGTAACAACGAAAACCAATATGGCCGCAAAATATTAACATGTGCTTGAAATTTCTTTATGTACATGATTAATTAGTTAGCATTAATTAGTGATGGCATGATTAATCGGAATCGTATCGGAACCCTAATATTTCTTCACTCTTTCCTAAGGTTGTAATGACCGTTTGTTTTTAAGGTCCGTTTAAAATTTAAATATAACCATGGTTCCAGCTCAGGAAAACGAGAAAAAGTCGGGAATTCTTAAAAATAAATTCTCTGCCTTGAAAGTCGGGAAAAGTTATGACTAATCTGGAATTTATATATATATATATATACACATGTATATATATTTATGCCGAAGTACAGGACTTTGATTACGTCTCTGTCATGTTTCGATTCCATTTAATGAAAAATAAGTTACCAGTTTATAATTGTCTGCGCATGCGCTAAAAGGTCAAAGTTTACGCTTCGCCGTGTCACAGCCGCTCGCGTTTGCCGTCGTATCAGCGAATTTAAAATACAAATAAACAAATCAATATGATTCAATATGGTTATTTTAAGTTTAATGCTTTTGACGTGCAGGATATCTTTTACTATCAGAACGTTATCGAATTTCCTCAGTCAATCAAACTTGTAATATAAATAAAACTATTGTGGCCTTGACTGTTGATCACAGCACGCTGTGGGCTGTGTGTAGTGTGTTAGACCTCGGCCGGCAAATAAGTCTAAGCAAATTTTTTTTAAAATCATTCCTTATCAGAAATGATTTCATTTCATCGTCACGTGCGTGTTAGTCACAGTCAAGTATCTTACTGGTAACAAAGCAACACCAAACTTTTAAAAGAATAATAATTTTTTTATTTGATTAAATAAAAACTACCGTCGTTGATTCTCGATACAAACCTTTATTTTCATTTCTAAAGATATTCGTTTATCTTAAAAAATAAAATGATTAATGCATCAGAAAATGAATTAAGTTTAATAATAATATAACATGCACTGCGAAATGACGAATTACGACCTTTAACGCGATTGTCCAGTACCTCGGGTGAATACATACTCCATGGATACACGTCAAATTATAATTCACACACGCAAAACATCCGGTGATTTTTATTGAAATCTCGTAGAATCACATAATAGCCGGAAGTCTCGAAGAAAAGCGAGATGTCAACACTGTTTTGAATTAAAATTACCAGAGTGCATTGCTAGGCCAACCGACGAGGATTGAGCTAACCAAGTTAAGTTGCAAATTTGGCCCTCTTTTGTGCTCGAGGTACTCGGTTTCGGCGACTTAGAAAAATCGAATTAGCCGATGAAAAAATGCTAAGACAAAGAGAGAATTTGGCGGTTCCAATAAAAAACGTCGAGTTAGTGGGGTGGTCGAGCTAACCGAGCTCGAGGTAAGTGGGTTCGACTGTAGTTAATTAAATTCCTATTTAAAACATCAAACATTTCACAGACACACACACACGCAATCGTCCATTCTACCTTACATAAAAAATTTTTTAGGGGGTCTTTCAAATATTTGTTGTAATCTCTCTAAGAATAAATAATGTAATAATGAAGCTCTTTCCAAAACATAAGCTTGTTTGAAGCAGTTGCATGTTTTCTAATTACTCCCTTATTTTTTTAATGACGGTAACAGAAACTTCCATTTGATTACACAATGTCAACCTCTATGAACAATTTAAAATGCTTTCAAGACTCACCCTTGTAGCTCACTTTCAACTACAATAGTACAATCAAAAAACGAATATATTTTAAAATATTCCCCTATGCGCACTTGGCTGGCGTACCGATGATCACGGGATTGAATCCATGTGAAGTCAGGGATTTTGTTTCCTGGGCCAAGGGTGTCCCTTAGTCCACCCAGCCCCGAATGGTTACCTGATACTAGTTAGGGAAACAAAGGCGGCTGGGTAATGCGTGGAACCCTCATAGGTGTGGCCTGTGAACGCTGCGTCACTTACCAACAGACCGCCATGGTCTGTGGGTGCAATAATCTTCTGTATAGAAGGAGCCTCTGTATAGATTATGAGACAAGAATTTTGTTTCTTGTCTAGAAATAGATTTCTCTCTTAAGTTGGTTGACTTGCCTTTCCCCCATGTGTGTAGCCTGCGGCCCAGGATAGTAATGAGCAATTTCAACTTTCTTTTAGGTCGTCCAGGGGCCAAGGGCACCAGTGGAGCGCCAGGGCCTAAAGGCTTAAAGGGACTTAGGGGTCAAGACGGTGCAGACGGCCTGAATGGCGCAGATGGTATTCCTGGTGAACTGGGTCGTTACGGAGAAGATGTGAGTTGAAATGTAACCTGATGGGCCTAAATGAGATGTGCTCAATTGCAATTAATTTAACAGTTATATTTCATTCCGAGTTTAGATCATAGAAATGTGAATGAACTGTTGACAGGACCAGTTGATGTGTGGGCTGTATGTATAATAGATGTACAGGACCAGTTGATCTGTGGGCTGTATGTATAATAGATGTATAGGACCAGTTGATGTGTGGGCTGTATGTATAATAGATGTATAGGACCAGTTGATGTGTGGGCTGTATGTATAATAGATGTATAGGACCAGTTGATGTGTGGGCTGTATGTATAATAGATGTACAGGACCAGTTGATCTGTGGGCTGTATGTATAATAGATGTATAGGACCAGTTGATGTGTGGGCTGTATGTATAATAGATGTATAGGACCAGTTGATGTGTGGGCTGTATGTATAATAGATGTATAGGACCAGTTGATGTGTGGGCTGTATGTATAATAGATGTATAGGACCAGTTGATGTGTGGGCTGTATGTATAATAGATGTATGTTACACTTTGTACATGATAACTTAAAATGTGTGAGCTGTATGTATGTATGTTAGACTTTTTACATGATAACTTGATATGTGTGTGGGCTGTATGTATGTATGTTTGACTTTGTACATGATAACTTGATATGTGTGTGGGCTGTATGTATGTATGTTTGACTTTGTACACGATAACTTGATATGTGTGTGGGCTGTATGTATGTATGTTAGACTTTGTACATGATAACTTGATACATGTGTAGGCTGTATGCATGTAGACTGTTAACATGAGAGTTCTCTTAACCTTTACTTAGCCATTGACTCATCTGTTCCCTCCTAACAACACCCCTAGTATTTAAGAGTTAAGGATTTAAATGATATGTCAGAAAATTGTTGACATCCTGTGTTGCCTCTGATTTTAGGGTGAAATTGGATTTCCTGGATCACGGGGCCCCAGTGGCCCACAAGGTAACGATGGTCTGAAAGGAGAACCTGGGCTCCAAGGCTTTACTGGAGATGAGGGTTATCCTGGAGAAAGGGGTCCAAATGGATTCAATGGTGCAAAAGGTAGGTCAGTGAGAAGAATGCAGGATTTGTTTTTTAGAAAGAGAGAATTTAGAAAAGGAAGGCTAAAGAGAATTTTTGGGAAGCGTTTGTCTTCTTCAGCAATCTAAGTCTAAAAAGTAAAAACAACAAAATGATTCTTTTCCAAAACTTGACATTTAAATGCTTCTATACAAAGACCTGCATGGTATTCAAAAAAGTATTTACACAATTGTTTTATGTTTTTTGAATATCCATTGAATTGATACAATAAACCTTTTTTTTTATTTGACAAACAAACTGAAGGGTCTGAACTTTTGTTGAAACTGCGCTAGGGAAGTTCAACACATTTTCATAGTCACATGTACTAAGAAAAATAGAAATGATATTCATGTCCCCCTTGATTTTTTCTGCCATCTCTCAGTTATTGTCCATTCAATTAACAAACTTAGCACTCAACATTCTAAAAATATTTGTGTTTTCAGGAAATAAGGGAGAACAAGGGCAACCAGGGCCGAGTAATATCTACGAGCTAGGCAAGATAGGACCTAATGGAATTAAGGGCGATTCTGGAGAACCTGGCATTAGAGGACTGAAAGGAGAGGATGGTATGAATCCATTAAAACACAATCAAGTTTATTTATTTGTCAAGAAAATTAAAGTTTAATGTATAATTCACACTGATTTGTGATAGACTTTTTCAGTTGCTTTTAGTTGGTGTTTTTTTTTACAAATTTGTAATCCGATTTTAATGCAAGTTCCATCTGCAGCCATGTTGAAAGATTCCCTTGAAAATATAACAAATTTTAAAAGGAGTCATATATGAAAGGGTAACACAACTTCTTCCACATATGATAATTTTTATTCCCTTAACAGGCGATCCAGGCACATCTGGTTTTCCTGGCAATAATGGCCAGCCTGGCACACCTGGCAAAAATGGATCTCCAGGTCCTAAAGGTCGCCCAGGAATTAAGGGCAACAATGGTTCTGATGGTCGCCCTGGGGTTCCTGGACGTCAAGGTGTGAATGGTGACCCAGGAGAGCCTGGAGCTCTAGCCGCTGGACCAGGTATTATCTTCACCAGGTGAGTTCCTTTCCCCTACATCTGGTCTGTCTTTCACAGGGTGGGTGGGGGTTGAAACTGGAGATAAGTTCTATTGGTTATTAGTATATTAGTAGTGAGGAGTTAGACCCTCAGTGTGATGTTGTGAACTTATGAATGTCCCTCAGTCACTGTTCATGCACTGACAGGATGGTACTGATCTGCTGCCAAAACCTGCTATTACTACAGCACATGTTGGTTTATAGACATTTATACCAGCCAGCTATGGCGGATTAAAGGGGGGGGGCTGAACGGGCTAAAGCCAGGGGCCCCCCGATCATTTAGGGGCCCCCAAACTTAGTATATCTCTATACATATAAGAAGCATTTGTTGTCTGTTTGTCTGTTCCCTTATAACTCAAAATCCAGACAACCAAATAACATGAAATTCGGTAAACGTACACAAAATTACATGGGGAAGGTTCTTAAACAGGTTTCGTTCCATCCCAACCTCACTCTGGCCTCCTCCAGCCAAAAATATTTATACTATTTTTTAAATGTTTCTGCGAAAGTATTAAAATAAGAATACTTCGCGGAGTATCTAAAAATAAAACGTCCATACCTGCCTGTCATTATCATTGGATTCTATTTAAAGCACAGCAAAGTGAGCTCCGCAGAGTATCTAAATCTAATGAAATTAATTATTGAAAATTAAGAGGAAAAATAATAAACATTTTGGTGTCGAGATTAACAAGAAGGCGTTTCTCTCTTGATATGTCTCACTTAACAGTCACATATTTTATTTTTAACGCAATGTGCTGTATTATTGGTGCCTGTCATTTTCATTGGATTATATTTAAAGCACAGCAAAGTGAGCTTCGCGGATATTTAGCCAAAATGGTATTAAGTGCTAACAGGTTATTACTAAGACTTCTATTTTCAGCACGTCATTTGGTACACGTACACAAAATTATATGGGGAAGGTTCTTAAACAGATTTCGTTCCATCGCAACCTCACTCTGGCCTCCTCCAGCCAAAAGTAGTGCTCCATGTGCCTGTTCTGAGCCGTGGATACATTTTAGAGAAAACTTTACTAAACAAAAGTTGCTCAGTGCCCCCAAAAATGGGGTCCAAGGTGTCCCTCTGCATCCACTTGAAGCCATTTTGTTGAAACGTTTGCTAAACAAAAAATGTTAAGCAAGCTCAGAAGGCATTCGTTCCCTTATAACTGAAACTGTGCTTTGCCATGAAAATCAACAAATCACAGGGCCAGTCTCTCAGGATTGCTGGTATTGTCTTGCAGACACCATGCTTTTCTCACGGGCAGTTGTATGTGGCCTGCTCCAGAGTGGGCAAAGAGGAAAATATTTTTGTACACACTCCATATGGAACTGCCAAAAATGTTGTCTATCACATTGCTTTAAGATAATTGTACCCTTATATTGCATACAAATAAACAGTTTTGTACTCTTCTACAGAAAACATTATTTTAAACCCGAGAAAAAGCCGGGTACTTGCACCTAGTTTTATAATAAAGGTGGAGAAATGTTTCCATGAATCCCTGAAAATATAATAAATATCATTAATTAATAAAATCTTGTCTATTAATCTGATTGCTTTTCGGATCCGATAATCTTAGTGATAGAAAAACCTGATTTGATAGGCTCAATAAGAGAAAATATTAAAGAATATTGTTTATATTTTTTAAATTTAGATTTTCCGTCAAGCTCTCCTGATGTTTGGAAGTGTGTAGGCTTGTGGTACAAGCGATGTAGGGTTCGATTCCCTGTTTTGGAATGTTTTTTGTTTTTTTTTAATTTGTCTATTTACACTCAATTTTATGATACCAGCAAACAGTTATTTCTTCGTGTTCGGTTTTTTCATGAATAATCTTTTTGGCTGGGAAGGCCGATCCCATAGTACAGACAAAGCATGAGCAAGGAACCAATGGACTATTTAGTTACAGTCTTATATTAGCTGCTAGCAATCATTTTATTTAAAGGGACTCTGCCTGGATAGGGCCCCAGTTTGAATTGTAGCCAGGTGCCCCGTGCAGTCTTAATCCACCCCTGCCAGCCGGTCTAATTAGTTTGTTTGTTATTTGGCCTTACTTGTTTGGGGTGGCACCAAAGCGCACTTGGCTCCAACATGTACAACTCTCATGTCATTCTTGTTTAAAAGGTTAGATAAAGAAACACCTAAAGATGGTCACGGGTTCGAATCTCTGTGAACTCAGGGATATGATCCCCAGGGCCAAGGGTGTCCCTGAGTCCACTCAGCTCCGAATGGGTACGTGACACAAGTTAGGGAAGCAAAGGCGGCTGGGAATAGCAAAGCGAACCCTCATAGCCGTGGCCTGTGAGCGCTGTGTCACTTGCCAACAGACCAGCATGGTCTGTGGACACAATAATCTTCTCTATAGAAGAAGAGTCTGTATAGATAAGACAAGACATATAAGACAAGACTGATGAGACAAGTTAGTTCAGGCTAGTCACTTGGCTTTGTTTGACCATAATTTAAATCGTGAAAGATGTTGCAATGATAATAAGTTATTTCCTTTGTTATCACTACCGTGTATTGGGCAAACTATATCATGGACAATAAGCGCTTTAAAAGAAAGAAAAGAATACATCATGTGCCTCCCAATGCTTTGGTTGCTACATATACAGATATCGATATATTTACCAGTATCTTTTAAAAATATACAGATCACAGCATAAGATCACCAGCTATAAATATTTTTGAGGACATGAAAAATGTAATTGTTTTTATAATGGTTGTATTTTATTCAAATTATTTCATTATTTTTTTTAGCACAGGAAAAAAAAATCCTGTGATGGACCTTATGAGCTGTTTTTATTTTCTGTGTTTAAAAAGCCAATCATTGAAATGTTTGAGTCGTCCTAATAAGCTCACGTCCCTTTCAGGCACAGCCAGGATGCCCTTGTCCCAGATTGTCCTTTTGGGACCCAAAAACTGTGGGATGGATACTCTTTGCTTTTTGTCATGGGCAACGGCCGATCCCACGGTCAAGATTTGGGTAAGGAAAGACCCTCGTTTCAAGAGGGGACATAGCTCCATTTAGCAACCCCCCACCCAGTTTTTATTATAAATTGTTTGTACATGCAAGATTTATTTAAATATGGGATTGCATACAAATGTGCATGCTCACACTTGTGGTGTGAAAAAAATAAGAAAAAAAAGAGTTGGGGGCTGGGGTCCAAACAAAATAACTGAACTCCCATTTTATTCATGCACAGGAAATGTAGTTAATTGATTTGTCTAATTTTCTTAAACACCATTTATGGAACTCCAAATAAATACATGAACACATGAACACATCTATAGATTATCTAACAAATTAGTTGACCAGCTACTCTTATTTAGAATAGAATAGAATTAAAGCAGTAAATAACGATGAGAAGATTAATACTTCAGGAACATTCTAGGTCAGACGTTTCATTACTTTATTCCATCTACAGGCACGGCAGGATCATGCTTGCGCTACTTCACCACCATGCCCTTCATGTTCTGCAACATCAACAATGTGTGCAATGTCGCCTCACGGTCAGACTACAGCTACTGGCTGAGCACACCAGAGCCGATGACCAGCTCCATGGCACCGGTCTCCGGGGAGCAGATCAGGCCCTACATCAGCAGGTGCAGCGTCTGTGAGACACCAGCTCCGGTAGGTTGAATTTCAGCCATTAAAGCTGACAATGTTAAATGATGGTTTTCTTATTTCACCTGACTTTTTGCTTATTTCTGGATTTAAAGTGACATTTTTTTACCCAGTGAACCCTCAGAAAGACTTAATTCTGCTAATAATTCATTTTATCCCAAATTATCGCATTAAGAATAAATAAATAAATCAATATTTCTTTGAGAAATTGATATTAGAATCTTATTTTACAAATGTAATTTAAATGCTTTAAATTCTTTTATTTTTTAATAAAAATTGCCTTCCAATAAACTATCTTGGCATCAATGTTCCCTTTAAGCTGCGCGGTTGTGTGGCCGCGCAGATATCTGACTGATGCCTCGCAGCAGGTTAGAATTACAGCGCAGCAAATTTTTTAAAATATAGCACAAAAAATGGATGCTGTGCAGCTTTGCACATGATTTTTTGGCTCTTTGCACACGGACCAACGAACTTTAGAGGGAACCTTGCTTGGCCCAGTTGGATAAATTTTACTGAAATTTTAAATCATCTAAAATACAGCAGAGAGTCCAGGGTGTGCATGTTAAATGATTTTTTTTTAAATGGGTTTTAATTTAATGGTCTCAAATGCACAAGCATAAATTATTTGTTTATTAAAAATAATAGATTTACAATTGAGGATTTGTAGGGGAAAAAATCACTCAAAGATTTGTATTTTGATCTACCTCAAGTTTCTTATAAACTTAATATCTAGTTGTCTACTTCATGTTTCTTATAAACTTATTTTTTTTAATTTTTTTTTACTTTTCACCTTCAGATCATTGCAGTCCACAGCCAAACAATGATGGTGCCCAACTGTCCAGCTGGTTGGACTGAGGTTTGGATTGGCTTCAGTTTTGTGTTGGTAAGTTTAGTTCAATGCTTTAAATAGTCATTTCACAAACATTGAAGCACATTTGACAGTAACCTCTTTCTGATGTGGGCATTTCCTTTACCCACAATTAAAACAGCCTGACTAATATTGATGCTCTTTCTACCCTTGGTTATTCTCAATCCTCAAAAGGGTGTTATTACTGCCCTTTATTAACTCATTTGCTACTAAGCGCAATAACCAAAACACCCCCTGAAATACTAAGCAAAGGGAGATTACTCTCAAAAACATGCACCCCCATGTTAAATAAAAATATTTTTAAACAGCTAAATGAAATTTTAAAATAACAAAACACACACCAAAAAACAGAAAATTGAATGAGCTTTAAAAAAATGTATAGGTTGATGTACTTTAATTCACAAATATATTTGAAATAAATCTTGAAAAGTGTTTTTGAAAATTTACATCGCAGTTTTGGGATGCGACCTCCGTTGTTTGTCACCTTTTTGTCCATTTATTGTCTCATGAAACTTTGAGAAACATCTTATCCACTGACCAATACAATTTTGTAATTGATTACTTGAGTCTAATCATGATGTCAGTGTAGAGAAATTTATATATATCCTCATTAGTAACCTCCTTCCACTGGGTGTCTTTCTTACCCTTGGCTGTTTGCTGCGGTTCAGCGTATTTGTTCGTTTCAGCTCTATCATGGCAGAGTTCATGAAAAGCTTTTAGTAGTCTATGAGACTGCTGTCAATAGGGAGAAAATGATGTCCCCTATAATTTCATTAAATTGTCTGTAACACTAATGAAATTGTCTGATCAAGATTCAGTGACAGCATCTCCTTTATTTCATAACTGAACTCTCATTAGCGTCACTGTCACTCTGATTATGATTAGAGTTAATTATTATCAGTATCACTATCACTAATTTCAACATCTGATTCCTCATTGTTTAAATTATTAACTGCTGCATAATTAAACGTTGAAGCAGCAATTAAACTTTCAAGAAAATGAAAGGCCATTGTATAAGAATATTCAGAAACCACACGATCAAATTTCACCAAATACAGTCCGACTTCTAAGCCACACAGTTTTCAAACCGTAAATGACATAAACATCCGTTTTTTTTAACGAAAGCAGCTATGTTTCTACTTTTTAAAAAGCCGAGAGCTATTCGCACAGTAACAATGCTTCTCGCGGGATGATTTTTTTATATGCGCGTTGCTAGACGCCATGTCGCATTTGGGCGCATTAGTACGGAGGGGGGTATGTCGCATTCAGTCGCATTAGTAGCAAATGAGTTAAACATCAAAATAGGCCATTTCCAGAATTGCTTCTTATAACACTGCATATTTATTTATGTGGTTTTTTTTTAAACTTCATTCCAACAGAGCACCGGAGCAGGTGCTCAGGGCTCTGGCCAGGCTCTTGAATCTCCAGGATCCTGTCTAGAATCTTTCCGCTCGCAGCCTTTCATCGAGTGCCATGGCCGTGGTACATGCAATTACTACGCCACGTCATACAGCTTCTGGATGTCCACCATCGAGCAGGACAACCAGTTCAAGACGCCCCTGTCGGAGACACTCAAGGCCGGAGATCTCCGCAGGAGAATCAGTCGATGTGTCGTCTGCATCAAAGACAGTCGAGCGGGGCCCCAGTTTTTTAGGATGGTCAAGTAACAACTACTCATTGTCTAGTCAGTTTTTTTTAAACAATAATTTTTGAAATTCAGCTGAACCTTACATAAGTTGAGCCGTTTGCGTGTATCGGAATGTCTGAATGCCATGTTAGGCTTTGTTAGGATGATTTCAGAGTCTCAACATTTTATGCTTGAATCTCCTGAGTGCCGCTTTTAAGTTTACCAACATGAAATACCTTCAGTCAAGAAATTTTTTTTTAAATTATCATCTTCAACCAAAAATTAGCCATGTCTATTCACTTTGAATATCTGGAACCATTTCTTATCATGAAATATTAATGTCAAAAAATGTTAATAAGCAAATATTTTCTATTCTTCCAGCATTGTTGTAATATTTATATACTAGCTCTTCAAGGAATGAAATATTTTGCTTCAATCTAGTATACATTCTATTAACAGTTTTCATAGAATCAGACTTCTTTGAAAATATTGTACAAAAATAATTTATTATACCAGTCACACATATGAAATTTTGGGGAAATGGGTTCTGTTATGCTTTTAGAGGTTAAGTTTTAAAAATTGAAAAGGAGGACCTAAACCTGGTACCTTCTCATAAGCCTTATCCCATTAAAATAATTTAGGCCGAAGAAACTATTTAAATGAATGTTAAATTTCCACCATGGTGCTATGCAAGTCTTCTGTTGAAAGAATTCACTCAGCTTAAAATGTAACCGCTGTAACACATTGATGGTACCTCCCTACAGGCTCAACTATTGTGGCAATACCATGTCCATATTGTGGTGGGAAAGGTTGGAATGTGTGCATAAACAATGTTTCATTAAATAAACCTGTGTATATGAATGCAAGATGTGTGCAAAACTGTAAAATAACCTAGTTTCCAATTACATATTGTATACCTGTGCAAAACTGATTTCATAATGGTGCTAATTTTTTTTTCTTCATCGAAATTTGTTTTTGTTTTTTTTTAATTTGTTTTATTTTGTTTTGGTTTTTTTTTGCTTAAGGCAAGTGTACACTTTTCTAAGATATATTACGTTTGTTAAAATATCATTGACTTAACATTTGATGCTAGACATTTATTGCTATATGAAAATATATCTCCCCATTTTATGGTGCTAAATGATTATTTTAAATTTTAAGAAAAAATTAAATCTACAAACTTCTTTATAAGCCTTATCTTAATTAAGTGCCTTTAAAATTGTGGTTCATAATTTCTGAAACAAGAAATCCACTTACTTCAGTGTAAGAGCTGTAAATTCAAAACAACTTTATCTTTTAATACAAGGTTTTGTAAACTTACATAAAATAAATCTAATAGGAGCGGAGGTAAAAAAAAACCAAAAAAAAACGTTGACTTTTTCAGAAGTAATAATGTTATAGGCGGACTTGGTGCAATTATTGTACAGAGATCATTTCTGTAGCTTTTATTGACAGCTTAAGTTTAGAAGGGACAAATATCAGAAAAGGACCAAGTTTTTGGACGAAGGTTGGTTGTTTATAGAAAAGTTAAACTTTCATAAATATGCAATGTTTTTTACTTACATTTTTATATTTATTACTTTTTTAAAACAAATTTCTACTTCAGGAAAGGTAAACATTTTACACAGGTTAAATGTCTTGCACCAAACCAAATTATGCATTAGGCAACCAAAAAAAAAGAATCAATCAGTGATGTCTTTAAAAGTCAAAACTTCTCAGTTGTGATAAAAATTGTATACTTCTTATAACACAGCTGTCTTGTACTTTATTTTGCTGAATAAACAACAGTCAGCAGTAATTAGACTTCTTGTTATTGTCATTTTATCAACTTCTTTTTTTTTAAATCTTTTTTTTAATACTTCTGCTAATTCTTACTTTTAAAATATTTAAGACAAGTAACTTTTTAAATAAATATAACACTCAACATTCTAGTCATTAGGATTAGATGATAATAATAATAAAATCAATACAATATTACTAGACTTCTCAAATGTATTTGATAAAGATAACTATTCTAGTTTAATTTTTTTAAACTAAAATATTTTGGCATCTTTGGTACCTTACACCTGAGGATTCAATATTTCGTAATTGGCAGCTAATGGATCTAAATCAGCACCAATAACTCAAAGGAACGGTCCCAGGCCCCCTACTTTTCCTAATTTTTATATATGTTTTACCCAACAGCTTCTCAACAGGTGAGGTTATTAGCTGATGATCTTATAATCTAAAGAACAATTAAATCAGAACAAGATAGCAAAAAAGAACTACATGAATTAATAAAATGGGAAACTGGATTATGTCTTACCATCCACACAAAAAAGAAACAAATAAATGCTAACTATGTAATTCGTGAAAAACAACTAATCCAAACTAAAGATTCAAAATACTTAGCAGTAATAATAAATGAAAAAAATTGTCATAATAGAATAATTTAAAATGTAACCAAGCTTGGTTTTTTTTCATGACCTCGTGGTTGTAGGGGGTTCTAATGTTTGCATTAGATTTTTCTCGAGGCTTGGTAGACTTGGCGGCAACCATCTCCTCTCCAAGTCAGCGTTGGACTTTTTAGCGATTGTCATTCATCAACATATTTATTGTGGCATAACGTGGGCTAGATCCCACAATATCAGCTTGTTAGGCGAGCGTACTATTGACTTCACTATTCAGCCACCAACCATGTTTTAGGCTTTATTAAAAGTAACTTTTACAAAATTAGAGCATAAAATAAAGGGAAAAAAAGACTACCTTCCATTGGTCAGACCTGTACTAGAATGTGCATCTTTTGTTTGGGACCATCTACCAAAGAAAACAGAGAAATTGGAACAAATTCAAATAAGAGCTGCAAGATTCACTGGTGAATATTCACAAAAGACAAATTTTTCTTTGTTTTCACATGATTTCAAAAATGTTGGAAGACTCTTCCCCAATTTTGGTGCCGCCGATTCAACAGAGCACATGCCAAGGGACTTCCTCCTGTGTCCATCCACCCTGGGAACTCTCAGAAGGGACTGCATAGAAAATCAGAGCCCCTTTAGAGATACACTTCAAGTGTTAATTCCTTCATACACTGTGGCGTTGAGCTGTCCATGCAGTCGTAAGACAGTGACAGAATCTTATGGTCTTTTCTTTCAGCTACAGGATGCCATTGTAGATCATTAATGCCAGTTTAATGTAGTCTGACTTTATCATCCTTAATACAATCCACGCTGCAGTGCTGCAGTTTTATACTTTCTGGAGTGTCTGCAGTTCGTTTTGAGACAATCCTCACAGACCACTGTTGCAGCAATCCAGTCTTGATTGTAGTAAGGAAACTGCCACAGCTTTTGCAGACAGTTCTCTTATTCAATTGAGGACGCAATTAACCCAAAGATGACAAAAACAAGCCTTGACAACACAATCAATATGGGAGGTCATAGTGAGTTAAATGTCGAAATAGATCTCTGAGGGTGTTGGACAAAGGGATGTCAGAAGTGCCAGGTTTAATCGATGATAAGGCTACTTTCCCGAAGATTGACATCAGAGCCACAAATATATCCTTGTCTTATCATCATTAGACTTCAATCTGTTTGATGCCATCCATGATTTTATAAGACAAGCATGAACAGCAGCAGCACTGCTCGAAGGATCTGGGTGAAAACTCTTGTAAAGCCGTGTCATCCACATATAATTTGTGAGATATACCACGATCTTCAATGATTCTTCCTAGCTGGCTCGTCTGGATGGAGAAAGGCATGGATCCTCAAACTGAGCACTGCAGTGTGCCACAGGTTAGGACAGTTTCATTTGAAGATAACTCATTCACCACAACACGCTGTGTTCTGTCAGTCAGGTAAGATCTAACTAAGCCAACCTCATGCATAAGTCCTGACAACAGAACTCATGGTTAATCATATCAAATGGCAGCACTGAGATCCAATTCAGCTTGCTAGAACAAACACATACAAATTGTCGTTCTTCAGGTCTGGAATTTGGTCGTGGGATGGGTTGCCAGATCAAACCAGGAAAATCAACAAATTAACAATCAAAACTATAATACAATGGCAAGGCCAGACCTAAACCCATGGATAAGTGTAGGATGCATTAATCTTCTGGAAAAAAGGAGTGTCTGTAATAGATCTATATAAGATAAGAATATTTTGTCGAATCTTGAATATAGGATTCTTCGTTGGCAGTGCAAATAGACCATGATTAACTGCTAAACATTCTCATTAGTTTCTAAATTATCAAAAAGCCATTTAATTTTGAAATCACTCTGCCTCAAATAGCACTCTTTTAATTCACTCAATTTTAAGTCATGAACATTTATAGCAGCGGTTCCCAACCTTTTTTCGCAACCCCCATGCAATTGAAAAACTCATTTTCAGTAAGGTTTTTAAAAAAAATAGTTTTTAGTATAATTTTATTTTAAATATGTTTACTAATTAATTTAATGTGATGGTTGAAATTACATGTCATCAACCAGCTTCTGAATTGTCGGGTAATTTTTGTTAACGCCAACCTCATGTCATTCTCAACATTTAATTTATTTCTACCTTTGTTTTTAAATAAAGAAAAGTTGAAAATCTACTCTTACAGAGATATGTAGGCACAAATGGAACTAAAACTCGAAAGGCAAGCATCGTCACATTTGGGTATGAATGATACATACCACACCAAAACTGTGTGAGCAACTTTTCATTAAACAAGTTACGTGCTGAGGAATCATTCTGCAAATCTGAGAATTTATCTTGTAAATCATCAAGCAAGCTGGCTACATCAAGGGAAGCAGAAAATGGATTTCTTGTCAATGTAGTTTCTTCTTCTTTCAGCTCAGAAAAGTAATGCAGCAGTTCGTTTTCAAATGATTCGAGATGCCCAGTAACCACCTCCTTCAAAGTTTCATTTATTTCACATACAGATTTATCTACCACACTGGAGAGTGGATAGTTTCTCAAACATGGCGATGTTTCCAAGACTTACAATTTATTTCGTCAGTTTTGCAGCTTGGATAAAAAAATGCCCCGAAATTATCTAGAAATGCCATAATATTCGTTTCCTTTCCTTGAAGTTTCAGGTTCAGCCTATTTCGCAGTTCTAATATATCTGCTAGATATGCTACTCTTTTCAACCAATCTTCATCGTTAAAGTATACCAACAGTTCATGCATCCCTTGCACTCCCAGAAACAACCTGATTTCATCTTTCAATTCAAAGACAAGATTCACAACATTTCCTTTTGACAACCTTTCTACTGCATTGTAGAAACAAAACATCTCGTGATCAGAATCAATTTATTTGTGGTGTTCTTTAAACAGACGAGTATTAAGAGCTCCATTTTTGACGTTATTTACGATTTTTAGCAGCGAATTAAGTAACTCTTGCAGAGGAGTTGGACGATTCTTACTGGCAAGAACATACTTGTGAATTATGCAATGGATTCCCTTGCTTGGTGAGCAAGTCCTTTTACTTTTTTTTTGAAAGCCTGATTTTGAACCAAGCATATATGATGCACCATCCGTACAAACCCCAAAGACATTTTTCCACTCTAATCATTCAGTCTCAAAATAATGTATTTATCTTCTCCATAACATATTTCACTTTTTGTAGTAGTTTAAAGTCCACTACAAAATAGGAAATCTTCTTTGATATCATCCGAATAAATATATATTTCCCGTAGAGAAGCAGCTGAGCACTTGAGCTTACGTCTGTTGATTCATCAACTTGAAAAGAAAACAATGGTGAAACCTTTATTGGCCATCAGGTGAAGTGAGCAACCAATCACAAGGCATACTTTGAAGAACACGTGATATAAATTACTAATTGAATATTGTTTTGGAGCGTTAATTGTTGAAAATAAAGACTATACTTATACTATAAGTACTTGTAGCTATTATATGTATACTAATCATCTTATAACTTCTCTAATCGGCATTTATATTAAAAGTATTTATATCAACTAGCACGAATTAAGTAGTGCAAGATTGCATTATAGTAAATATTTTTTGTTGAATGTATAAGTTGGCGACCCCCAAAAAAAACTTTTGCAACCCCCGTTGGGGTTGCGACCCCCAGGTTAGGAACCCGGGATTTATAGTAATTGTTAATATTTATTTTTTTTAGCTTTTTTGTAAACCAATAAAATCTGAATCCCATGTTAAAGTTAAATTGATGAGTCTACCAAGGATAAAGTCCAAGCTTAAATATAGGAAATCGATAATGGCACTAAACTTTTCTGTATTGAGATAATGGTTTGCATCAATAAATAACAAAGAAGTATAATTCTTGGGATACTAGTCCTAGATAGATCCAGGTGATGCCAGAAATTTGTTTGGGCAACACCTCTTAAACAACAATCACGTATGTGATTAATCTTATGTAAAGTCAATATATGTGTGAGTTAAGGAAACTTATGATGAGCGAATTGTACTGATCTGATGTGGCCATTTATTAAATACCTTTGGGCTTTGAAACCAGTGGTTAATCAAAGTCTAAACCAAGGAACACAAAAACCTCTCATCAATAAAAATTCATTTATTTAAGTCTTGCAAAAAAAAATTATAATAATATGAAGAAGAAAACTGAAGTCCATTATAATTCATACATCACAATGTTAACCATTTATACATCACAAAATTATTCCTGTACATAATTGTATTATCAGTCATGCTCAGTTTGACACAACTCATCTCACAGACAGCAACTGCTAAACCAACACAACTCTTAGAGTTTATTCAAGTCAAAAATTCTTTCTTTTTAAAAATTCTTACTTTTTAAAAATTAAAACAATGTATTCCTTTATCCTAGCAGTGTATACAATACAGAAGAGGTTAACTTTGGAAAATTGTTGATTTGTGTAAAAATATGTTTATGCATAAATGGGTTAATACTCAAGGGTCACCAGCTTTGAGTCTCATTGGTGAAGAATAATAATTCAATCAGCCCTAAAAAACAAGATTTCAAATTTGAATTATTATTTTTTTACAGAATTAAAATAAAATTTGGTAAGGTTATCTCCATTTACCTCTCAAAAGGTACTCTTTCAGACAATAGAGTTGATCAGGCAGACAGTAATATTTCAATCCAAATGAAACTATGTACATGGTGCTCAAACTGGTATATACACCGACTACATGACCAGCACAAATCACACAATGTCATGTCCTGCCAAGTCCGTCAAGATTTGACAAATACGATTGCGTCGAGGCTCAGTATTAAAGAAAAGCCATTTTATCAGGAAACTCTACATCCAGACAAATTAAATTATAACACTTAAATGATAAGTTTTTTTAAGGTTACAGTTTTATTTGAAACATAGAGCCAATTTCAGTCCAGGATATCAGTTTGAAAATATGGGCACAGGTGATTGGGATTTAGTCCTTCAATTTTAAATATTTTCCAAACATTTATTTTAAATTGTCATTACTCTGCTGTCATAAAGAATCCACTCTGGAGGACTGAGGTCATTAAAATATCTATGGCTACTACAAAAGCAAATAAAATATGCCAATAGGTCAGGATCAATATTAGCAAGTTATTTATTCTTCATCAAGGAGCCTCATGAATCGTTTAATTGATTTACCTCTAATGTAAGACAGGAAAGATCATTCCACTATTTCGAACAATATTTTAAAACATAGAAGTAGAAGTGGATAAACTCATAAAGTCATAGCCACATGGAAGATAAAACACATGTTTGTTTTCTTATAGTTATTCTTGATAAGTTCAACCATATGTAAGTAGTTAAGCTGCTATGACTAGATGACAAATGTATATTTTTTAGTAGACAGAATTTGTAAAGCCCATATAGCTGCTGTCTTTCAGACTGCTGTGGTTTAGGCATGGTACCTTAATTTTACCTCATCACTAACAGTTTCTGCAGTAATTAGCTAGGAAGTCTGATTTACTTAAAAGTAACATTTACATCACCTCAAACCCCCCCCCCTCAACTACCCCCTCAAACCTAACCAAAAAAATGTATGACTATAAAAATATGTAAAAATGTGAGAATATTAATCTATAAAAAAACTGAATTTAATTTTAGACTTCATAAAAGTTTCAGCTCAAACAAACAAAATCATTTAAACCTTTTCAATACCCAAATGAATCTTACCAAATTTGACATAACACCTGAAATTAAAATAGCTTCTTAATGTGTTAATAATTTTTTAAGCCGTGAAATAAAAAATACAAAAATATCATTTTATCGTGTATAAATCACACACAAGATAAATGGTCATTTTTGCCAAAACAAGAGACATAATAAATCAAATGCATTTAATATTGTAACATTGTACTCTTTTACTCATTCACATTAATAAAACATACTAACAAAAGTCTGGTTAGTCTCTATGCTTCCGGGACTTGTGTTTTTTACGTTCTCTCCCTGGACTTCGGGAACTTCTCCTTGGTGATCTTGAGCGTGATCTTGACCTTGATCTACGTGACCTTTTAGGACTGTGTGAAATATTTTTTTTTAAACAAACTTTTTATTAAAAAAAATTAACCTACATTCATACCTCAGAGTTTCTGATATCAAAATCCAAAGTATAATACCTCAAAGTTTCTGATATCATAATACAAAGTATAATACCTCAGAGTTTCTGATATCAAAATCCAAAGTATAATACCTCAAAGTTTCTGATATCAAAATCCAAAGTATAATACCTCAAAGTTTCTGATATCAAAATCCAAAGTATAATACCTCAAAGTTTCTGATATCAAAATCAAAATTATAATACCTCAAAGTTTCTGATATCAAAATCCAAAGTATAATACCTCAAAGTTTCTGATATCAAAATCCAAAGTATAATACCTCAAAGTTTCTGATATCAAAATCCAAAGTATAATACCTCAAAGTTTCTGATATCAAAATCCAAAGTATAATACCTCAAAGTTTCTGATATCAAAATCCAAAGTATAATACCTCAAAGTTTCTGATATCAAAATCCAAAGTATAATACCTCAAAGTTTCTGATATCAAAATCCAAAGTATAATACCTCAAAGTTTCTAATATCAAAATCCAAAGTATAATACCTCAAAGTTTCTGATATCAAAATCCATAGTATTATCCCAATGATGAGGCTTCGCTAATTGTTTTACTTAGTTCAGCATTAACCATATCAAGCCAATAACTGCATATGGAAAGTTTAATTTTTAGAGGGGGGAAAAAGACAAGAAATGAATTCATCTTCTGTAATAAAGTGGATTTATGTCTCATCTATATCTATTACTGAAGATTTTGGGTCCTACGCTCTAGTATGAACGTATACTGGCAAGTGACGCAGCATTCACAGGCCACGACTAAAAGGGACCACGCTATTACTAGCCACCTTTGTTTCCCTAAATAGTGGCAGGTACCCATTCGGAGCTCGGTAGACTAAGGGACACCCTTGGCTGGCCCCGGGAACAAATCCATGCCTTCACAGAGATTTGATTATAAATTCAAGAGTGCTTACACTATTAAGAATTGATCTGCTACAACTGCCAGCTTTACTGGATCAAAATTATACCCACAAACAAAATTTATGCAAATAAAAACTATTTTTGCAATAACTTTCCCACAGACATTATTAAAATATCTTATAATAATAATAATAAATTGATTATTTATATAGCGCTGTATCCCAGTAAGGAACTGGGCTCACAGCGCTTTACATGAAAGAAATAACATACCTATAAGTATTAAATTAACTTTCATATCATAACAAACACAAAAATTACAGTACATTATACATAAGCTACGTTAATCATTTACAAGAAATGTAGTTTCATTAATTTTCATAAATTATACTCCTTAGCTTGATTAAAATAAGAAGAAACAATTTTTGAACACATAAATTTATACCTTTGTTTTCTATAAATAGATAGTAAACATTAGTTATTAAGTATGAAAACTGATTCAAATTCATATTAAATTCAGTAAAAACAGATTAAATGATGAATGAGACATGGTGGTTAAAAGTAAAATATGTCAGTAAGATTAGCATAACAAACACAATAAATGTAGTGAACCCTACAATGACATACCTTCTTTCTTTATCTTTCTTTTTCCTTTTGGGTGTATCAGATCTGTCAGTTGATCGTGCCCTCCGGGCAGGAGATGAGGATCTAGAGCGGTATCTCTTTTTCCCTCCACTGCCCTCACGGTCTGGTTGCGGAGAGTCGAGCATATCAAGAAGCTGGAAAATGTATATAACATTATGATTTTTTAAATGTAACAGTATAATTTAACTCTTCTTCTCCAGATCAACGATCCCATCGTTGATTTGAAAAAGAAGTTTATGACAAATCGACTATGGCATGGTCGATTTATAAAAACTGGGTTGTTTCTTTTCTTTGCCATTCAACTTAATTACTTTAAAAACTAATCTAGAGTGATTTCCCTTGAATTTTAAAGTCAGAATTCCTATTTTTTAACATATTTTCACCCAAAAAGAAGCGTTTGAAGCAGTTGTTTTTATTTTCGTTTTAAAGTTTGTTTAAAAACATGGATACTAAACCCCACTCATCTGGTGATCGATCTAAAATAATTTTGAAATACTAGCACTGATGAACAAGTAAGAGATAATGGGGTTTTTTTATGAGTCAGATAGTAATTGTCAAATCCAATGAATCATATGCTTTGTGCTAGTTGTAATAGTAGAATGAAGTTGAAAATTCATCTTCTGATGAAAATCTAGCCCCACCCCCATCTCAAATTTGAAAGTTGCTAAACTTGGCACTAACTAAGTGCAATTCTACATAGTACCAAAAAATAATTTCTAGTTGCAACACTTAGTATAGCTTTCAGTTCTTGTGTAAATAGTTCCTTTTTGGACTTTTTTCCTCACTACAATAGATATTGAGCTCTGATGTTTTATTGAGTTTTTTTTTGTAATGTGAAGAATTTCTGTTTGCTCTAAAGATAAATATAGTTAAGGGGAAAAAAAACATTTTTCTTACATTTTGGATAAAAAATGTATTTTTGTGTGGATTTTTTAAAAATTTAATTATATTTTTTATATTTACTAAAACAAAATTCTATAATTTAAAAAAAATTAATCATGAGTCTCTATTGTCTGTAAACATCATTTTTCCCCCCTTAATTCCATACGGGAATATCTTCTTTATATGACATCTTTTAACCAACAATGCAAACAGACAAGTGTATTGGCATTATTTGGTTCAAGTGATGAGAGGGTCTTATTGACAATATAACCAGTCGAGCTGAACAATCTTTCACATAGCTTTAGATTGTCTCAGCTGAAGTTTCTGATACTGTAGTGGATGTTTGGTATGCAGGTGATATGTAAGTGAAGTGTTAGAACCATGGTAGCAATGCTCCCTTTAAGCAGCGCGACACCACGCAGGAGATTAGAATTACAGTGCAGCAAATTTTGTAAAATATTGCACAAAAAATGGATGCTGTGCAAATTTGCACGCGAGTTTTATTTTGTTTTTGTTTCTTAACTTTGCACACAGACTAACGAAGCTTAGACTTAGAGGGAACATTGCATGGTGGGCAAACGATTTCTCTCAATCGACACAATATATTTTATCAATATTTTAAACATTCATGACAGTCAATAATTTAAAACCAAAATGTTCGTGTAATCGTCTGGAAATTAGTTTATATTTATCGGCTGAAATATTTTACTTTTTGACTTCCAGTGCATTTATAAGGGGTGGTTCGATTAATCATTTTAAAAAATTTAATATTTTGTAGTTAAAAAATTTTTAACGATTAATCGAGAAATTAGTCGTTAATTTTCTCAGCCCTAACAAAAAGTTATCGAAGAAGCCTGAAAGGAAAAAGTTTGTGTTGTGATATCATTGTTTCTTAATTTTTTAATCTTCAAGCAGGCAGTAAGAAGTCATATTTTGCATATTTTTAAAATTAACCAGTTAAATAATTAATGTATTATTATTCTATGAACTACTAAACAGAGATTTATTTAGCAGTGTGAATAGATAGAACAGAGACCCAGAGGAAACTGAAAAAAATGTAAGACACAAGGTGCAGAGCATAGTTAAAGAAACACAACTTAACCTTAATGTTAAATTCCTTAACTTCTAATTGATGCTTACACAACTTCATAGCTCATAACAAATTTGTATACATAAAAGTGTTTTACAGGTTAAAGCAGAAGATCTAAAACTATAGGGTGTTGTATTAAGATTTTTCATATTTTTTAAAGTTGTACAGACTTTTTGTCTTTGCCTTTATAATATGCCTGGTTACCACAATATGAGAAATATAAAAAAATTTACTATGTGATGTAAAAGAATACTGTGATTTCTTGTGTCCATCTATGTATGTAATAACTAAAGTTTACCTCAGCTATTTAACCCTACCGAGTCGAGTTACCCAATATTGGTATTAGATTTAATTCCTATATAACCAGTTACCGTTTTCTAGTTATTTGGGTCAGCATTTGAAAAACTTTAGGGAAGTACTAAAAATAACTAACCAATCGGCGTGTAACCTTAATAAAAGTCATTGCAAATGGCTGCCCCCATGTTTTGAATTTTAAATTTGTATGTTTATGTGAAATGTTTTTGAAAATTCAATGTAAGACGAGTGTCTGATGAACCAAGCACTTGACAGGAAAGTGGAACTTGGTTTATGTGTTTTATTCTTTTGTTTTTTTCAGTATATAAGTCATAATTTTATCAAGAATACGTTTCTAGGTCAAGTAACACGCTATGTTAGAGCTAATTATAGTCGTGTTGTGTGTATGACATGTGTAGTGTGTATAGAAAAACATTCCTGATAGAAAAAGCGAAATCATAGAATGTCTTATAAAGACAATCCATGTGTTGTGAAAAAAAAATTCTGCTAAGTGGATCAGCGCACATATGTACAAATTTGGTACTAAATAAAAGATAAACCTATTTTCTACAATTTCTCAAAGTTTCATTCTATTCCAAGCACTATTTTGTTGTAAGTAAAAAATTTTGTACAGTATGTTCGTTTTTTCTCTTTAACTTTAATGTCAGGGAACCCAGGTATAGGGGAGAGTTAGGCTGGGGGCTTCAGGGCTGGTAGGGTTAAAGTAAGAAGTGAATTTCATTAGTACCTTGTTATGCATTTTTCTTCTGTAATGTTCAACTTGCTCTTGTAATGTCATGCCAGACTTCTTAGATCTTTTTCCTGCTTCTAATTCATCTTGGTATTTCATAACTTTTACCTACAAATACCAGGAAATTTTACTTAAGCAATTGTTCTATGTGCTATCTATACACAAAAAACAGAAATTTATATTAATTTATGTCAATAATCTTATTTTGTGAAATTAAGTAAGTAAAATTTCAGCCCCATTAATATCTTGACTGGGCGGAATTATGTGGTGGGGGTGTGAAGTGGCTCCAGTTGTGCCAAGACAGAGCATATGCTTAAATAAATATACACATAATGCACACGTATTCACTAGTGGCAAGTAAAGTACTATTTCGAATAATTAACTGACAATTTTTTTCCTTTGGATATAAGTTAAGGTAGTTATGGACTACAAGGAAAAAAAATTGAAATTCAATTCTGTAGATAAATTTTCCCATATAAGTCAGGGGGAATGAGACCATTAGTTCCATTCAAATGGGAGGAATCGTCTCAAAAACTGCTTTAAAACCTACCTCGATTTCTCTAAGTTTCTGCCTCCTCTCCTCAGACATCTGACTCAGTTTCAACAAGTAGGTAGCATCTTCTCTTGTTGATGACCTGGACATGTTTAATGATCCAGATTCACTGTCGTTGTCACTATTGTCAGACTGTGGGTTGGACTGCCTAATATCATCAAGTGGCCTGTAAATGAGGTGAAACAAAAATAAGAAATAGGCACAAGGTTGTTCCTAGATTTGATTGATCTAATGCAGGGGTCTCCAAACTTTTCTGCGGAGGGCCAGTGGCGTAGCTAGGGTCATCTGCGCCCAGGGACATGACACAAATTCTGCGCCCCTTCTCGGTCCGGACCGACAGATTCTGGGGGCTCATTGAGCCCCCAAGAAATTTTTTTGAAATTTTACGGTTCATTTTTGAAACATCTGGTATTTTAATGAAGTAGAATACAGACTAATAATTCTTTATGCGATTGTAAACAATTTATTTGAGGAAAAAAAATAGACTCTACCAATTATACATGACTGGAATAGACATAATCTACTACAAATTGATCCTCCTTGATTTGACAGTCGCAAACTCGTCAATCACATTGTCAAAATTAATATTCTCAAGTGTTTCTCTTTCGATGCTAAGGAGTGCAAGATCACTAAGACGATCTTGTCCCATTGAAGCATGTAAATAAGACACCGCTCACAGCTTGAAATTGAAACGCAATTGTTATAAGTATTTTCAGTGGAATGCACAGATTTAGAAATACGTTTTCTCCATATGAAACAATAAAACCAAGAAGCTCCAAATTGAGTTTCCTGTAGAACTTCAGTCCGGGAACTGAATAGCATTTTGTAATCTCTGATTTCTGTGCACAATTCGTGACCATTGACTTCAGTGTCGTAGAAATTTCCAAAATCTAAGCAATTTTGACGACGTGTATCGACATTTGTCTCAGCGAGAAGTGTTTTGAATTTTATTAAAAATCCAAATTTGGTGTTTAAGTTTAAGATTTTTAGACAAAAATCGTATTGATATCTCCTGTTGGAGTCTATCAATTACGCAGTTACACGTGCAATTTCTTCTTCTGCCGAAAGTTCTGCATCTCTTGTTAATTCTCCAGGTATCGTCCGATGTCGTCTAATCCTTCTGTCAACCTCGATTCCCCAAGTTGTGCATCTTGTTTTTCCATTGTCTATCGCAACTAGGCTAAAATAATAATGAATGTTGACAAGTTTTTGCAGCGATTCAAGATCAGATGCTGCTTCCTTGAAATTCACAGTAGGATCCTGCAACCGTTTCTGGACACGATCAATTTTCCCAAGTATGATGTTCCAGAAATGTATCGAAACTAGGAAGTTTAAGCTTAATATACCTGCCAGTAAAGTTTCTGCATCACTTCTGTTGTCAGGCGTCATAGTTGCATCTTCTGATAATTTTTCAAACAGCCCTACTAGTTCATCTAGTCCTTCATAAATATCTTTAACAGCTTCTGATCCTGCACTCCAGCATGTTTTAGACTACCTCTTCACTGTGATTGGCACAATTCTTTTTAATTCTTCCCAACGAGTTGTTGAACGAGAGAAAAACAAATATATACTTTCATCTGTTACAAAAAACGTGATAACAACTGGATCCTGTTAAGCTAGGGTTGCCAGATACGTGGACACCAAAAGGAGGGCATAATAAAACAATAAGGAGGACGACATAAGGAGGACATTTTGAATATTTCATTTGATTCGTCCAGGATTAAACTTAAAGTCAATATAATTTTATTGTAATTTTTATTTCACTGTTCATGCAAGAGTCTTAAAAACTGTTCATTTTTGTCTTGTACAAATGATTTAAGATTGCTGTATTGGTCAAACAATTGCACAACATCTACAATACCCTTCTCGTTCAAATACAATATACACGCCAAAAGGTCATCAAGTTTACATTCTATGATATTATCTAAGTACATCCAATTAAAGCATTGAAATTCATCAAAAGTTTTCAACCACTTTTCTAAGTAACTAATATTGCATGCTTCATACACCAACATAACATCTGCCACACTCTTCTTCTTGACCATTTTGCTTAAGTCTTCTCAACATCTCCTTGACTTTTGGTGTAACAAATGTCTCCTCAGTATTTCAAATAGTATCACACAGGTAGAAAGTATTAAAAATTAGCTCAAACAAGACTACTTACATGCCATCAATGTCCTCGCCTGCCTCATGTGCATTGCCATCCTCCTCTGGTTCTAGCATTTCCCATTTCGATGTAGTCATTGCTGAAAATAATAAATCATTTTATTTTGTTATATACATTTTTAGCAGTAATTTTTTTTAAATAAAGAATTTCAAGGGAGAAAAAAAACATATACTTGAAGGGAGCTAAATATCTGTAACATCAATTTCAATTATTTATATTAATTATTTGTGCTATATAAATAAGACCACGGGATCCACACAAAAAAATTGTTTTGCATAATTTTATTTTATGTTATCTTTAATATTTAATTTAATTAGATTGTTGAAATTGCATAACATACACCAGCCTCAAAATTCGCTGTGAGATTTAGATATTGTCAACCTCATGTCGAACTTGACTTGCAATTTCTATTTTTCTTTTGATTTTTTACATCTACTTTTTAGAGATATATAAACATAAACTAAAAATGCAAGCATCGCCACATTTGGTGTATGAATGATACAGTACCACAACAGATTTGTGTGGAAAATTTTTATTACACAAATTGCAATCATTCTGCAAATCCTAGAGTTCATCGTGTAATTCATTGGGAATGCTGATTACTTCAAGAGAATCAGAGAATGGATTTCATGTCAAATGTAGTTTCTTCTTTCAGCTCAGGAAAGTAACGCTGGAGTTTATTTTTCAAGGGATTCAAAATGCCCAGTAATCCCATCTTTCAAATGTACATTTATTTCGCCTTCAGATTCATCTACGACACTGCTGAGTTTCTCAAACATGGCAGTGCTTCCAAGATTTGTTTTTTATAGCTAATTTTGCAGCTTGGATAACAAAAGGGTTCCCAACATTTCAACTTCAAGACACCAGTTTTAAAAAAATGCATTGAAGTGAATACGGTATTTCTTTTAGTTATTCTAATAAGTTGGTGACCATACAGAAAATCCATCTTGACCCCTCTCGAGGGTCGCAACCCATAGGTTGGCAACCAGTGAAATAGAACCTTCAAAAGTTACATACCGTTTTAACTAGGATTGATATTTCCTTTATATATTTATAAATAAATATCAATAAATAAATTTATAAATAAATATAGGTGAAGGTAACCGAACATATACAAATTCGCTAAAAAGAACAGCACTAAACTGCCCTAACAACAATATATTCTGTTATGAAAGAATGGAAATTTTATGAAACAAGCAAATGAAACATCCATCATCAGCAAACTTGTAAATAGAATTAAATCTCACCTTGTGCCTGAAGCTCTGTTTCATCAACCTCTTCCCACTTGGAACGAATAAATGCTGGCTGGGGTGCCGTAGGGGATGAGGAGCTTGTTTTAGATGTTATTGGGTCTCCATCAATATCTGTTTCTCCTACTGTTAGGGAGTAAAAAAAGCCAAATCAAAATCAAGATTCAATGACTTATGATAATTTATACATTATTTTATTATCTACATCTTCTATAATTGTAGCCTGGCATCTTCTGTTAACAATTCTATAAGTGATATTCATATTTATGATTTAAATTCTGGTTTAACATTGAGATTAAAATACAAGATACACAACCGAATTATGCGATTAAAACAATAAATTCAGCATTATTAATGGACAAATATATAATTGTAAACTTTTCGGCCTTCAACAGTACAAATTAATAAACAGAACTATGTAAATTAAATTTACATTAAATATTACCTACTGTACCATGAAAAAAATTATTAAGTAGAGATTAAAAAAAAAGAGAAATGAAAAGAAGAATAATCGGCACACATACTTAACAAAAATACAGTATAGAAGAAGAGGACGGAAGTATCAAATGTTACAGTTAAAAAACAAAAACTGGTTAGAGATTCTAGTTATGTAAAATTGTAAACTTGGTTCAATCTATGAGGAACCAACGTGTCATTCATTTTATTAATGTATTTTCAATATAGATCCCACTGGGGGCATTGCTCATGTATAGAAGGCAAGTAACTGCAATATCTAAAATTTCGTCATGATTAACACCGTGCAAGTGTTTAGAGACAGGACATAGGGCCTGTTTATTTACATTGTACTGGTGTTTTCTAAAACTGATCCCTCAGGATGACCTGTTTCAACTTTGTAAATTTTATTTCTCCTCTTGAGTCACAGTAAAATAAATGTATTAACTTACATGGGAGCCCATCAACGTCTTCTTTCACATCATCCCCATCTATGTCAGGTCCATTCTTAGTTACGCCTGTCAGTGGGATACCATCTACATCCTCCAGGGGTGCACCATCAAGATCTATTGATGTCTCCGGTTTCCTTTCAGGCGAGTCCTCCTGTTAGTGCAGAGCAAATGAATTGGGCTAAATATTATAGATTCAACTTCCCTAACTGATACAATTGAATTGTTTAATAGTTTTGTGTAACAATCTAAATAAACTAAGCATTTAGCTTGTTTGTCAGTTAACTAGAACAAAGATTTATGAATGAAAACACATTATTTACATTGAATTTCATCTTGACGGTCGCCAAGGTCATTTATTTAATATAACTTTCTACCTTAGTATTTAGCAAAATGTAAGAATTACACAGTCAGTTATGCTCATCACATGATAATGTGGTGGGAAAAATTAAATAAAAGAACAAGAAACAACACAACCTCAATGATACATCTGTACTTACTTTTGTGGGAATAATTAAACCTAAGAAAATGTTCTGTAGTGTAATGAGAAAATCATTGGGATACACTGCCCAATCTTCCCATGCTCTGAAGCAGTTCATCACTTTTTGCTGTTTAGTGGGGAAAAGAAGAGAATATGGGAACACATTTGTAAACTTTAAATGGCAGTAAATTACTACGTGAATTAAATTAATCATTAATGGTAATAAAATCTGCCTGAAAATCAAATTGTTATAATTTTAGGTATTTCTTTTAACATGCAATCAAATAATCATGTCATATTGTCAATTAAGTGGCATTAAAGTTGTATTTTATTAAATTAATGAAGAGCAGTTTTAAATTATTAACTATTTCTAGTTACCTTGAACTGTTCAGCTTTTAGTCTCCCTTCTATTTTTTCATAAGATTCATTTATATCTTTGAAGATTTCTTTGAGTTTACTTTGGAAGCTGTAAATAAACAATATGAGAATTAAAAAAAGAATTAAAGTTATCTAGAACTGTGCACCTAAAATAAGTCACGAGCTGGAATATCAGAAACTTATCCACATTGGAGTAGGGAAATTTGCCAATTTAATTTTGTTTATAAACCACAACTATATGAAGAATTGATCTACATCAAAGCAATATTCATAAGTGACAGGAAATGGCTTTATATCTTTATGTAATCTGTCAAAATTTATAATAATTTATTATTATTTATATTGTCTCTACACCAGAAGACCAGTGAACTTTATTACATATACTATAGCTTATTAAATCAGTGCATAATTTAATCATGATAAAAAACAATTTACTTACAATTTTCTGAAAAATGATGCATTAGGAACTTTGGCACTACTATTAAATAAAATATCTGACACAAGGAACAATCGTGCTATCTGTTATAGGAGAAAAGTTTAATGGGATTGCAATAATTAAGTTTATTTTCAGCATAAACTCTCAAGCAGTAATATTTTTTGTAAGCCTTTAAAAACTAAAGCACATTGATGATCGGCAAAACTAGATGGGGCAAACAGATTGAAATTGAAGTACAAATAAAATCTTAAATTTATGATACAAGCAATTATTAAAATGCATTGTACTTCTACTGAAGGTAAATCTGTATTATAAAACACAAATTTGTGTAAAACAACTTAAATCTTAATAAATAGTGAAATAATTAGAGAAACTTCATTTTCATCTTTACCTTTTTAGGGATAGGAGTTTGTAAAATACTAAGAGATTCTGCAATACACTCTACTATTTCTTCAGCTGCCTCTGCATGGTCTAAACACCAAACCATGGCTTCTGCTATTTTGATTCTCTCTGGGGTTAATTCTCTTAAAACATCTTCTAAACGATCTCTTTGACTGAAATAAAAAAACATTCCAGTAAAATTATAGTCATTTATTTAAGTCTTTTCTGACTATAGAGTTGAAACTTATTAATAATTTCACTTAAAGGAATTATAAAAACTGGACAGTTGTGTTTTTTGTTTTCTTCGAAAATTCACCATTTTACACATTAAAAAAACCTTTTCCCAATTATTTGATTTTGAAGTATAATAAAATGGCATATAATAAAATGGCAATCTGTAATCTATCTCCATTTACTCCTCTGCTAATAAATTTATATATACACAACACAGCTAACAATAAAGAAATATACATGTTAATTATTTATTTTCATCAACATGTTATCTATTGAATTGTTAAGCACACGACCTGTGTATATTTTGTCATTTAATGTACAGTCGAACCCACTTACCTCGAGCTCGGTTAGCTCGACCACCCCACTAACTCGAAGTTTTTTATTGGAACCGCCAAATTCTCTCTTTGTCTTAGCATTTTTTCATCGGCTAATTCGATTTTTTCTAAGTCGCCAAAACCTAGTACCTCGAGCACAAAAGAGGGCCAAATTTGCAACTTAACTTGGTTAGCTCGATCCTCTTCGGTTGGCCTAGCAATGCACTCTGGCATTTTTATTTCAAAACAGTATTGACATCTAGCTTTTCTTCGAGACTTCCGGCTATTGTGTGATTCTACGAGATTTCAATAAAAATTACCGGATGTTTTGCGTGTGTGAATTATTAGTTCGACGTGTATCCATGGAGTATGTATTCACCCGAGGTACTGGACAATCGCGTTAGAGGTAGTTAATCGTTGTTTTTGCAATGCATGTTATATTATTGTTAAACTTAATTCATTTTCTGATGTATTTATCATTTTATTTTTTAAGATAACCGAATATCTTTAGAAATGAAAATAAAGGTTTGTATCGAGAATCGACGGTGGTTTTTATTTAAGCAAATAAAAAAAATATTATTCTTTTAAAAGTTTGTTGTTGCTTTGTTACCAGTAAGATACGTGACTGTGACTAACACGCGCATGACGATGAAATCAAATCATTTCTGATAAGGAATGATTTTTTAAAAAATTCGCCTAGACTTAGTTACTAAGTTGCCGGCCGAGGTCTAACACACAGCCCACAGCGTGCTGTAATCAACGGTCAAGGCCACAATAGTTTTATTTATATTACAAGTTTGATTGACTGAGGAAATTCGAGAGTGTTCTGATAGTAACAGATATCCTGCACGTCAAAAGCATTAAACTTAAAATAACCATATTGATTTATTTATTTGTATTTTAAATTCGCTGATACGACGGCAAACGCGATCGGCTATGCCATGCCACACGCAGGCCGCAGCATGTGATGAGGCGAGGCGAAAAATTTGACCTTTTAACGCATGCGCAGACAATTATAAACTGGTACCTTTTTTTTTATTAAATGGAATCGAAACATACCACTACCACAGAGTCGTAATCAAAGTCCTTTACTTCGGCATAAATATATATATATAAATAATAAAATGTATATATAAAAACTGCAGATTAGTCATAACTTTTCCGGACTTTCAAGACCGAGAAATTTTTTTAAAGAATTCCCGACTTTTTCCCGTTTTCCTGAGTGGGAACCATGGTTATATTTAAATTTTAAACGGTCCTTAAAAACGAACGGTCATTACAACCTTAGGAAAGAGTGAAGAAATATTAGGGTTCCAATACGATTCCGATTAATCGTCCCATCACTAATTAACGCTAACTAATTAATCACGTACATAAAGAAATTTCAAGCACATGTTAATATTTTGCCGCCATATTGGTTTTCGTTTTAACTCGATCATCGGTTATGTCGACGTCATTTTTCATACCCCAACGCCGTCGACTTAACCGGTTTCGACTGTATTTCAATTTTGGGGGAGAATCTTGCCTGTTTGTAAGTTTTCCTTTTCGCAATATAAGTTCAAATTCTGAGTTGGCCTCTCTATTGACTAAATCCTCTGGCATGCCTTGTGTAAATGGATTGATTGGTGGGGGTCTCCAGATGGAGCCTCCTTTAAACATGCGGAACTCTTCTGTCCTCCATTTAGATGTTGTATCACCCTAAAAAAAATTAACCAGGTTCATTTAAGACATTAATCTATTTTTATTAAGTAATTTTACAAGAATCATTGCAAGTGGTATTCTTAAAAAAGTACGAGATGGCATTCACTAAAAATGGGTATAGTTTAAAATGATTATATTCTTTTTCATAATAAATTTTTTAGTCAAGTACTATGTACAATACAATATTCTTTGTACTAAAAATATTTCAAGTTGCATATGCTTTATTAATGTAAGAAGTTAAAGCATACATGGAGTATTGAATACAGCTTCCATCTGTAGTAAGTGTGAGCTGGACTTTTATTGTCAAACAGAAATCTGAAATAAATTTATTGTCATTGATAGAATGTCAAGATAAACATTTAAACAGACTATTTCATGTTTAAAATGTATCCCAAACATTCTTTCAAACTCACTATTACTTTTGCATTAAAAGTATGGTGTTTAAAAAGAGCTTCTTCAAAAATTAGTAACCTTTTGTTATTAAAAGGTAAGTATTATTGATTTTATATAGCAGTTAACGGTTAAAATTTTAAAAATTGCTCTTTAATTAAAAAAATTAACTCACCTGAAGAAGGGGTTATTCAATTCTCTATTCATGATCATTGCTTCAAACATGGGGCCTTCGCGGACAACAAACTCAACCATACGATGGATCAGTGCCAAGAGTTGTCTGAAAACAAAATAACTCATCGTGCCAGGTTGCACTCTCTCCAGCGCTCAATCTAAATAAAGGCTTTAAGCCTGCCAAACTTTTGGTTTAACTTACAAAAAAATTCATTAAACAATGTGGTGCCGGGACACATTGTGGAAGACATTTTCAAAAATATGCTTTTTTACTGAGTACCAAACAAAACACTTTGTAAAAAATATTTTTAATGTTTAACCAAAAAAAATATTTTTAAAAATATTTTTAAAAATATAAAAAATTATAAAGTAAATTATTAACATGCACAAGATACTACCACAAAGAAAAATCTTTAAAATATTTTAAATATAAAAAACAGCTGCTGCTCCTGGGAAAACTTAAGCGAGGCCAAAAATATTTTTAATAGACTCCGAAATAACAAAAAACTTTTGATTAAAGGGCGTTTATAAGAAGCTGAAAATTTTGAGTAACAAAATGTAATCCTAGATCTAATGGAACAACTTCATATCGTCTTTGTAAAGGGTCTGAAATTATACCCCCAAAAATCATTTCTATTCATAGGCATCCATTGGTGGCTTGTGGTCTATTGGTCTTATAAAAACTTTATATTAAATAAGTCTGAGAACTTTCCTTTTGACATGGCTGCCATTAATAAGAGTAGGCCAAAAATATACACACTAACATTTTTAATTGAACATCTGCATAATGTTGGGTTTTTTATACACGTTTTTTTAAAATAAATTTTCGTTTGAAACCATTACTAATTTCGAATACCAAAAAATTCCAAAATTTCATAAGTATAAGACTTTTAAATAAATACATTATATATTTACATTACCAAAGAGAAAAGCTCCAATGCATAAGCTAATAAAGTGTGTGATCAGTACACACAAACAGAAATAAATTCCATTAATCTAGATTTAATTTATGCAAGTTTTAGATTTTCTGACTCATGACTCTTATATTTCTATTGTAGTTTATTGTATTTCTTTAGCACCTTCAACCCTTTAAAGACATTTTTCTTAACCACACCAGATTACGACCCCACCTTCCCATGCAGCATTTTTTTTTCACAAAAAAATTGATTAAAAAAATATTTTTTTAAGAACTATAGTTGTCTGTTGCAGATCTGACTTGTGATTAACATAAATTAACACATTTTACAACCATAATAAAACTTTATTTTTCAAAACATACCTTAACATTTATTAACTTAACAAAGTAAAGAAAATTATTGCAGTGTACAATGGCTAATTTTCAAAAATATACAAATGGACAGTCCAATTTTAAAAAAAATTACTTAAAGCTTTTGAATTTCATAATAAATCACAGACAAAAATATTTTAGCTATTAAAACTTAAGTCGTTCCTTTTTTCCAAACATGTTTTGAGGTAAACATTTCGAATGAAATAATTCAAATTCGTGCAGCTCATCTGGTCTTGTGATCTGTATAAGGAATGCCATCACTTCCTGGTTCAAGTTGCATTGTGAAAGCATCGATCTCTTAACTTTTACTACACAGGGAAAGGGGAGCGCAACAACTTCTTTAATCTTAATCTTTTTTTCTTTTCATAGCTTCCATCCTCTAAAACTTGAAAGTGACCATTTACGTAAGACCTCAAACTACTGCTCTCCAAAGTTTTGGCTTAATCATCAAATTAAGGTAATGGGTTGAAAATATAATAAGCTAATAAAATAAAATTGGATTGTAGCGTGCAATATCCCAAAAGTCTTGTTTGAGTTAAGAGCCAGTCTCAAATTTTTTTGTCAGAATATTTTTTTAAAATTCCAATGAAACAGTAATATAATTATAATTCTCAACTGAATTATAGATGGTTTTCTGCCTATACCTAACAAAAGAAATGGTCACTTCCACAACAGATATTAAAGCTATGAAAACTCGATTTGAAATTTTGCTTCACATCCTTGTGGGGGGCTAAATAAATAGAGAATGTAGGTTGTGATATTGAGGGACAGAGAGAAAAAGACGTATACCTTTCTGTGGGGATTACCACTTTCACAACTGCATTCGTTAACGTCTGCAGAAATGGCGTTTGAAAAAGACAAACAGAACGATTAGAGTTTTTCAGATCTTACTTAAGTAGGGAAATTTTATAATAAAAAAAATAGAAAAAAGGGTGGAAAATCGTTTAGCTTATTTTTTTTAAAAAAAGACTTAACTGTGTTTAAAATTTATGTACGACCAGGTATTAATAACCAGGTGTTATGGCAAGGATTTATATTACATTATGAGTTTATAAAAATATTGTAAAAATGTGTTTTAAACATTATTTTAAAAGGATGGTACATATAAAATGCCTTATATATTTTTTTTAATAAAATGCAGAAAAAAATCCTTGTTCTGAGATCTTAACAATATATACAAACCTATGAACCAAAACAAAAAAAGTATCCCATTAACACACTAGTATTACCTTCTCTAGCTCATCTGGGTTTTCTGGTAACACATGAAGTTGTCCGCTGGTGTAGTCACGATCTTTTCTTCTTTTTATCTGAGCATTAAATGGCAAGCCTGAAGGTGGGGGTGGTTGTGTGAGCTCAGCTAGTGCTGGGGGTATATATATTGGATGGGGAGGAATAGGCACAGCTTTTCCCCAGCCCAGTTTCATCTCAAACCCACTGATCTCTTTACCTGGGGACAGAAAAAGGCAATTTGATGTTCTTCAAACAGTTATACAACCTTGAAAAAGTTGTATGTTTTTTAACGCAATCTTTAACTCTTGTTTTTTTTTAGCCTCATTGAGAAAATAGTTTTAAAAATTAAACATGTTGCATATACAAGTTCTATTTTAATGCTTTAATGCAAGTTCTGCCCTTAAATTCTTCAATACTTGAAGCCTAACTAAAAATTTAAACATGATCGTTGAATTTATAAAAAATGTATTAACCATTATATAACATACTTGGTTACCAGACTCCATAAATAAAAAATAAGCTTTTAAAAAGAAGCAAATCAAAAGGTGAGTTCAAAAGACAATCCTGATGGCTGAGGGTTTTAGTTAACTAAAAAAAGTAACAATAATAATTTATAGATTGAGGTTGTACTTGGTCTATGAAAAAGTTTATTATTAAAAATAAATAGAAAATTCTATATTTTTTTCAAATGCAAAATAGCTTAACAGCTTTGAGGGAGCAATAACTTGAACTGAAATAAAGCTAAGATATCAAACAACTTTTTCTTAACAGTAAATGCTTATAATTCTAATTCAAATTCATAAGCTGAACCAAATGTCATTTCAAACATGTTACTTAAAATAAAACTAAAACGTTATAAACAAAATACAGAGATGCCTACCCTTTAGAGCATTCATTGCTCGCTCCCCATCCTTCCTATTCATAAATGCCACAAAACCACAATTCCTTCCTCGAGATCGTTCTTCTTCTGTCCGGGGCCACATAATCTTCACACTGGCAAGGGGACCATACTTGCCAAAAATCTCGCAAAGCTCTTTTTCTGTCATCTACGATTAAATTCACCAGCAGACATGGTTACGCTTATCAATTCATGGGCAATTTATTTGGGGTTTTTTTTTGGCTCTTAGAATTAAGAAAAATTTTATACAGACATATTAAAAAATTTTAAATAAGCATTTTCCTAGACAAATTACGCTGAAGAGGCCTTTTCTTTGATCTTCATGGAACCATTTCCGATTTCAAGTTAGTTGCGCTTTTTAGAATACATTTAAAAAATAAATTACAATCAAGAACACACAGATATCTAAAGGCTCCAAATAAATATTATGTTCTTGAAAGTGAAGTTTATAAAACTTTTAGAGTGTAAGCTGTCATCATTGTTCATTTCTTCTTGCAAATGGTTTCCATGGGTCTTGGTGTTAAATGTCACAAATGTCTTTAGTCAGCAGTTGTTTTTCAAAATCACTTTTCTTACGCCAGTTTCAAGGAACCACCATCAAATGTGGTTTCTTTCTTGATGCACTAAATAGTCACTGGGTAGCTTGAAGGTAATCCACAATTAGAAAATGTCAAAGGTAGGGCAGGCAAAGTAGACACATCTGCTAAGTGAAGCACAGAGCACTGTAACATGGTTAACAATACAAACAATGAGGATTCACTGTCAAGCCTTACTTTGGGATTGATGTTGCCCACATAAATATTGGTTGTGTTTTCATCTCCTGGTTCTCCCATTCCTGGAAAATACAATGTAACATGTAAAGATATCCGAGGAATATTTTATAGATTAGATATCAATTTAAGAAAAGAAAATACATTTCTTTACACAAAAAAAAACATAATTGCTAACTACATCTATATCAATTGTTAAATTAGCAATTATTACAATTATTCTTTAAAAAAACTTTTGTCTTTTTTTATCATTTAAGGAAAGAGTCTTCACATACGTTTCTTCTAAGATAATTTAAATTTATTTTAAATCACAACAAGAAAGATTCATAACCGAGGCAAAAAGCTTCAAAATAAATTAAAACACTACATGCTAACAGAACTATTGCATCTTTATATGGCCAACTGTTAAATATCTCTCATGTTTCTTTCCCATATTAACATGATCTTTCAAAAGGATCATAGATTTTTTCGATAGCTTACATTAAGTGAAGTTAGCCATATAACAGCAGTTAAAACAGAAAGAGTATTTTTTTTTAAAAAAAACATTGGATATGTTGGCACAAGAACCATATACATAACCAAGTCCTATTCCACCTCGTGGGAAACTCCCTCCTGAGTCAAAGTCAAAATCACTAGGAGCCCTCAGGCTTGGAGGTAGGAGGTCGGGATCTTCAGGACTGATCATCTCCCCACGAGCTCGTTTTATGGCATGGCGTTCTTCACGCTGTTCTTGAATTCTTTTTATTTTGAAAACAAACATTTATTAGCAAACCAATTCAATCAAAGGCTAACACAATTTTATATAGACAACAATAAGAAAAAATGATTATGTAAATTTAGTTAAAAGTTCAATTTGAGAATAAAATTACTGAATAACTTTAAAAATGTTATTTAGTTTCTAGTTAACTTATCTAGTTAAGTATGCAATAAAATTTAATGATCAATCTTACGATTTTAGCTCCTCTTTGAAGAGCTCCAGATTACTCTTTTTCTTTTCTTCTTTCTTTTTTTTACTAAAGCCCTGAAAGTGAAAATGCAAAAACTTTACTGAAAAATAGCAAATTATTTTATTGGTTGATCGACAACAATCAATATGATACAATTGCAATTGACTTTTTTGTTGAAATTATTGTCTTGTCTTATCTATACAGACGCTCCTTCTATACAGAAGATTATTGCGTCCACAGACCAGTCTGTGGTCTGTTGGCAAGTGATGCAGCGTTCATAAGCCATGGCTATGAGGGTTCAACGCATTACCCCGCTGCCTTTGTTTCCCTAACTAGTGTTAGGTACACATTCGGAGCTGTGTGGACTCAGGGACACCCTTAACCCCAGGAACAAATCCCTGCCTTCACATGGATTCGAACTTGTGACCATCGGTCACGCGCATGCCACTAGACCACTGTGACCCGTGAATCCATAATAAACTCTTTAAAATGAAAAATTATGTGCTTGTTGAAATGAAAGCTCTTTTAGATAAATATTTAAAAACCAAATACATAAGTCACCTACCATCAATCATAAATATTTATAGCATGATCTTGTGTAGTAAACTGAAATGAAAACCTCTTCTATGCTGAAATATAGTAGTTAAGTTATATTTACTTTTAATTATGTAACCTTACTAACACACATACCAATCTAAGTTTATCTTCATGCCTATCTTCCTCTTTATGGGCAAACCAGTTTCGAGATGGTTTGGGTGGTTTTTCTTCCCTCTTCTCCTCTTCATTATCTTGGAACCAATTTCGCATTGCCTTTGACTTTTCCTCTTTCTTCTCCTCCTCCCTTTTTATCTCTTTGGTAGATGAAAATGTAGACGCTAACTGAGCTAACTTTGATGTAGGCTTATACAACCTACTCCCACTTCCGCCTTTTTCATCTGATTCTAAGAATAAAAATGTATTATTTCATTTTTTTGCATGATTTTTTAGATAATAAAAATAGCATTAAAGGAAATTAACTGTTTTAGTATATATTGTAACCAATTAAAGGAGCATTCATTAGCTACAGAATAAAAAGCACTGAATGAACTTAAGTGGTCATATTTTCACTATTCTAAACACTTGGATTGATAAAAATAATGATCCATTTTTAAAAAAAAGAATCGTTCAAACAAAAAGTGGTTTTGGTATTAAAGAATTCAAAAATTGAATTTTCTTTTTCAATTTTTAATTTGACATATCTGGATTATGAACTATATTTGTGTTCATAAATTATTAAACAGAAACAGAGTAAAAAGTATTTATGTCAATTCTTTGTGCTTTTTCTTTAAATGTTTAGGATATTTATATTTAAAGAGATTTTTTATAAAATTTAAATTTCAACTATTTTGAATAGTTTTTAATTCAACTATTTCGATTAGTTTTTAAAGTGTTTTTTTTTAAAGGGCTTATTTTGATTTTTAAGAACTAAATCTATAAGGATTAATTGATTTGAATTATATGTTGTGTTTTAATTGAATTTTAAAATACTATTTTAAATGAGAGTGATATTAATATTGGAAAATATATACCATTTTAATTAAGCAATGTTACATATTATTGTTTGATCTGAACTACATAAATAGGAATTACAATTTTGTTTCAGTTAAACACTGTCAAGTTATCAATAGCTGAAGTTCACTAGAAATGTGAGCTATAGTTGAAGTCCAGCAAGTTAATAAACAAATGTCAGCAAACCTACTTTTATCAGGATTAACTACACCTCCTTTGACCCAAGATTTGTTAAGTTTTCCAGCATCCTCAAATGATGCCACAAATTCTTGATAAACAGCTGCTGTTGCTTCTTCATCTTTCTATATTTAAGATAGCATTAAATTTTATAAAAACAATTACAATATCACAAATTACCAGGTTTTCTTATGTGTCACCCTAAATATTTTCTGTGATTAAAATATTAATAATAAATATTTTTAGTTACATTGTGAATAAACACTGGCAGGGTGTTGGAGGTCAGATTAATAATTAATAATTTTAACAATAATTGTAAAACTTAAAAGAATATTATGAAACAGTAAAATCTTTTTATTAACTATATTTGTATAAAGAATTTTTTTTAACAGCCTTTGTTGGACCAAAAACATACAATTTATATCCCAAGTTAAAAACCGACCCTGATGATAATTTTAGCGCATTTAAAACAACAAAGAAAAGTAAATAAACAAATAAACCTAAATAGAGACTGGTGATTTTACTAGAAAGAAGCACACCCACTTTATATAGATAAAAAAGGTGATATGTGAAAGACTCATAGTAACAGATTGAAAAAGAAATGGGAAATTTAATGGAATTACTTAAGATTATTTGTTATGACTATGACCTAAAACAATTGTGGCAGAGGGTAAAGAAAAAATGTTAACCCTTAAAGTGTCAGACTGCAATATTCCAACCAAAGAAGAGATTAGCAGGGCCATTAAACAACTCAGAAATGGAAAGGCTGCAGGACCTGATGGCATCCCAGCAGAGGCACTGAAGGCGGACTTGGAAACCAGTGTGGAAATGCTACATCCTCTGTTTATGAAGATATGGGAAGAGGAGCAAGTTCCTTCCGATTGGAAAGAAGGATACCTTATCAAGATCCCAAAGAAGGGGGATTTAAGCTCCTGCACAAACTACAGAGGGATCACCCTGCTGTCCATCCCAGGAAAGGTTTTCAACCGTGTACTACTTAACAGGAAAAAAAACGCTGTAGACCCCCGTTGCGAGACCAACAAGCTGGCTTTCACAAGGTTAATGTCACCCATCATGCTTGAAGGAGAAGCCCTTGAGGAGGTGGACAGTTTTGTTTACCTTGGCAGCGTGGTAGATAAACAAGGTGGTACAGATGCTGACGTCAAAATAAGGATCGGAAAAGCAAGATCAGCCTTCCAGCAACTCAAGAATGTTTGGGTCTCCAACAACTTAGGGAGCAAGTTAAAAGTAAGGATTTTTACCGCTATGGTGAAACCTGTGCTGCTATATGGAGCCGAGACATGGAGAAAAACGGTCGCAAACCTGACCAGAATCCAGTCCTTCATCAACAATTGTCTAAGAAGGATTCTCAGAATTCACTGGCCGGAAAAAATCAGCAACCGGGAACTGTGGCAGCAGACAAAACAGAAGCCCATTGAGGAAGAGATTCTTCAGAAGCGGTGGAGGTGGATTGGTCATACACTAAGAAAACCTGCTTCTAATACAACAAGGCAAGCCCTGAAATGGAACCCACAGGGTAAGCGGAAAAGAGGCCGTCCAAGAAACACTTGGCGATGAGAATTGGAGGCAGACATCAAGAGAATTGGCCATGAATGGAAGATCCTGGAGAAGCTGGCCCAGGATAGAGATGCCTGGAGATTTTTCGTAGGTGGCCTATGCCCTTGAAGGCATCGCAGACACCGGCGATGATCGGTGGATGCCCTTATGGACGAGAAGGCTCAACAACTCAGCATGACATTTTTTTACCATAACCTCAGTAAAAATCAAATTTCAGGAATATTAAGAAGAAAGTTTGAAATATAATTGAGTTTTCAAAGTTTTTTTTTAAATTACAGGAACTGGAATTCCAGGAGATTGAAAATGAAAGTTACAAACAATTCAAGAATCTAAAGTGGTAGGATAATGGTAACATTTCATACCCTCCTTTTCATTTCCTCGATTTCTCGTTTTGAAAGAGACTTAGTTCCTAGTGACATATTACCAATGTCAAAGGCACGCAGCTTGCTTTCACTGAGTCCCTGGAAAAACACAAAATAATTATGTGGCAATATATAAAGCAGTAGCATGACAATGGTTTAAAAAATCTAAATTTGTTGTCAACAAAATGTGCAAGAATAAGAAGTATAAATGTTTACTTTCAATTTTGTTTTAAATTAAAAAAAAATTTTTTTTACCAAAAATAAATAATTAAATTTTGTCTTACTAATCATTGTTTTTCGTCATATTACATGACATAAGGGTATTGATAAGTAATTTTGTTCCTTAAAAAAATACTTTTAATTAACCAATAGCATAGTTATAAGTAAGGTTGTTAAGACGGCCCGTTTTTGAAGAACGGTTAACGTTTCAAAATAAGACCGGTTTGCCAGTCCGTATTTTCCGTATGTTTTGAGAACCAAATTTTCGCCTCGCGTCGTTTGATGGTGACACTGTGTGTTAGCTCTCGTAGTGTCTCAAGAACTAAGCAAATTAAAAATCTTTTAATATCATTCTTTAGCCATAGGCGAACTAAACTAATAGTGATGACGTGTATTATTTATATACCGGAATATGAAGAATGCGATTTGATGTCACCATCGCTCCCGTTATTTTCGTATGCTGCCCTGCATCTTAACCTTAACACAACAAAAACGAACTCCGGGTAATAAGCTAATACGGGCTAATTGAAGTTGCGGTTAACCGGTCCTGTTTACTGATTAAACAGGACCGGTCCTGATCTGAGGACCCGTTAACCTTAATTATAAGGAGTTAATTTCAAATAAAATTGTAACACTATAATTTTAATTTTTGTAATTTTCAAGTTATACATTTTTAAATTTAAAGTATGGTGCAGTTTAGGCAAATTCTTAAGTTTAATACTAATGTAATTCACCTTCCCCCATTGTGACGTCAATTCAGCTGTATGTGTCACGCAATTTAACCTTTGTTTTAAAAATTATTTGATGTGCTATACAGAAAGTATTTATTCAATAAATAGTTCATATAAATGAAGTTTTTATTTTTTTTACAAGTTCAAGTTCGTATTATCCATCACGAACTACATCAAGACAAGGTCAAGCGTCCTTTTAATAAAAAATATAAATAAAATTAGGAACTACTTGTAGAACTTCAACAATGTCTCATGACCAATGTTCCCTCTAAGCGCATGGCTGCAGTTATCTTCCTGACATCGCGAAGCAGTTTAAGAGTTATTATGCAGCAAATTTTGATACAGATAATATGTGTGTTTCTGGGCAATATTCCCTCTAAAGTTCGTTGGTCTGTGTGCAAAGTTTCAAACCATCCATATTTTATATCGGCTGAGCCGATATATCAGCACAGATATCAGGGTATCTGCAATATTGGTATCATGTATAGGTTCCGATATTGACATAACCGATATTTCATAATAAGTGACATTTTGACCAAAAAATTAGTTGGTATATAACGTTTAATGCCCCAGAAGGTTTTCGCCAAACTTCCGCCTCAGTCCCGTAAGGATTTCCCATTTATTACTATCAACTGGTTATGAAATTTAAAAAATTGTGTAAAATTTATTTATATTATTATTGTTATACTGACTTCATCCTTTAGGATAAGAATGGTTATTTTACGTATCCAAACGACCGTCTTGAGCTTAATACTATTTTTACCTGTAGTTTAGTACAGTGGGACCCACTTAACTCGAGCCTGGTTAACTCGTCAGCTCTATTAAGTCGACGTTTTTATTGTAACCGCCAAATTCTCTCTTTGTCTTTGCATTTTCTAATCGGTTAATTCAATTATTTTAAGTCGCTCGAACCCTAATACCTTGAGCACAAAAGAGGGCCAAATTTGCCGCTTAGCGTTGGTTATCTCGATCCCCATGACCAATCGCCAGCTTTTGAAAATGTTAGATGTGATTTTTTATAACCAAGTGAAGGCATAAAATTTCTGCCTCGCTGGTGACGTCACAGCCCTGCTTGCGTTTAGCTCACAACGCTGTGTTACTATCTTAAATCGCCAGCTTTTGAAAATGTTACTTATTGATAGGGCTGAACCGATCAGTTCGGCTACTCTGCATCTGCCGATTTTCATATACTCGGAGATACTCGGCAATCGGCCGCGTAAGTGATGCCGATGCCGAGTATTACGTAATTGCTCCAATATCGAAGATGCACGCAGAATCGCATGTCTAAACATTTCGTTCCGTATGGAATAACTAAATGTACCGTGTGCAGACTTGTTTTCATTGGCAACCATTCATCCTTCAACCTCATTTTGACTCTAGTACTACTGCTTTGTTCTCATTGTTTCATTCATAAGAAGTGGCCGTGTGCAAAAGCCATTTAACTATTGGTTAGAATTAATTAAAATGTGTCAAAGTTGAAGGTTCTAAAGGAGTTCCTAATTCATTTTTGTACATTTTTATAGAGAAGAGTTCGCTTTGTCATGAGTCATATATAGGTGATGATAGACAAATAACAGCAACGCCATTGTGTAAAAAAAAACTCCAAAAATACGCGCATGTACATTCTCATTTATTAACGTTAGTGATGGGACGATACCAAAATCATAAGGTGCTTACTGTAAACAAGGCTCCCCCCGATTTTAAAATATATAATATAACAAACTACAGACAGTTTACCCACCCCCACTCTCAATCTTCCACACCATTGTTGGTTAGTCCGATTAGCATCAAGTTACCGAAGGAATTTTGAGCCCATTGTAAGCTGAGGGGACGGACCCAAGGAAGATGGTTTGGAAGAGAATGGTTTGGGGACAATGAGGGGATATGTAGGTTACACGGGGCAGGTTTATTTATTTGTGTAGCTTGTAAGGAAAGTCACGCAAGTGCCTTCCAAGGCACAGTATCGCTCAATCTGGGTCATCAGTCACCAGCGAATCCCTTCGTGCGCGCACACGGTGTGGCGGGCAGGAGTAGATGAATTCGTTATAGTTATGTTTTAGGGAAAAAAGACTGCGCTAACACAATAAAGGGTTATATTTAAACTAAAACGGTCCTTAAAAACTAACCATACGAAAGAGTGAAGAAATAGGGTCCCTGATATTCCGATACGATTCCGATTAATCGTCCCATCACTAATTAACGCACATCATGCATATAAAGAAATATAAAGAAATTTCAAGCGCATGTTAATATTTTGCCGCCATATTGGTTTTCGTTTAATTCGATGATCAGTTATCTCTGCGCCATTTTTCATACCCCGAGGCCGTCGACTTAACCGGGTCCCACTGTACTATTATTTTTTACAATAACGTATAGCGAAATCACATTTTCGAAAAAACCCTGTAAAATCTACAAAAAAACTTCGCGAATTGAGTGATAACTCTAGCGAGGTCAACGGCCGCCATTGCCGGAAGTCGACCGAAGCTTCTCTCGCTAAATGAAGAATTTCTGCTTTCTATAATTTCATTACTAAAGAGAGTGCTATCGAGGCGCACATTACCGCGCTTAGGCATTAGAGACAACGTGCGCATTACCGTGCTTTGGGGCTTTAAACGTTATCACCCGGAGTTCATTTTTTGTTGTGTTACGAAAGCATACAAGAGAAAAGATGTGAGCAAAATCAAAGCGCCTTCTTATTATTCCGTTTATAAATATTATACACGTCGTCATTATTAGAGGAGTTCGGCTGATCAATGATTTTTTTTTACATTCGCTTGCCGAGGCTTAGTATGAGAATTGACAGACATCAGGTTCGTGATGTCAAAATATGAATAACGGTCAAGGCCGCGAGCGTTGTTATTTATATTACACGAGGAAAGATACCTAACGATTAACTGTCTTTACATCCTATGATAATATGCCGCTTTAATACATAAATTAATAATCAAGGTTTTCTTCTTTGTTTGGACGATTTTAAAGAAAATTATTTTAATCTTTATAAATTCGCTTAAAAAAGCTAAACGCAATCAGCGGTTACATCACAAGCGCTTTGATGTCACCATCAGGCGAAGTGTGGCAAAAACTTGATACATTCTCTCGTTGGTTTTAAAAACATTAGGAATTAAGGACCGGCGTTAACCCGGTCTTTTTTTTAACGGTTAACCAGTCCTCAAAAACGAGCGGTCTTGACAACCTTTATATAAAATATAAATAATTATGAGTCATTATTTTAAGAATGACGTCAACACCATCGAAGAGGCTAAGAGTTTGGATGCAATTCTGCAAAATCATCAAATATGACCACTGGTTTTTGTCCTAACAAGTACTCATATCTTCACACAAAAAAAAGGTAATATCGGTATCAGCATTATCGGCAAAAATGCCTATCGTTAGACCCCTAATTTTTTTCCACATGAACCAAGGAAACTTAGAGGGAACATTGCTCATGAGTAATCTAATTAATTCAAAGATATTTTATAATGTCATCTCAACTCTGTAATGTTTGGTTTCATATATTATTGAATTAATTCCATATAAAATCATTTTAAGAGCCTAATTATTAATTATTTATTATTAATTATTAAAGTTACAGTTAAAAAACCAATTCAAATACTGAAAAAATAATCTTGCAAATTATTATGCCTATTAAAATATTTAATTTTTAATAGGCATAATAATTTGCAAGATTATTTTTCCAGTATTTGCATTGGTTTTTTAACTGTAACTTTTGATACTTCCTAACTATTTGTTTTGTTTAAGTACTTGTGCACATAATTCTTCTTTTATTTTCTCTACTTAATTAGTTTACCATGGTATAGCACTAGCAGATAACAAATAATGTAAGTTTAATTTGAATACTTTTGTTTATTTATTTATACTGATGAGTGCAATACCTGAAACATCTACGTGTGTAGTTTACATTGTAGCTTTACATTATTTTAATGACACAAATTGTTTTTGTATCTTGTATTTAAGTTAAGGAATTTCTACACTTAGGTTAACTACAAATTTAAAATTGTATGATTAGGATGGAAATGTAGGTCAAGATGTCTACTTCACTGATGTACAGGAATAAGTATTGAAATTGAGATCTAAAATTATTTTATAAATAATGAAAATTCAGATTCTCACATAACGATTTTAATTTCCAATACATAAACTGTAATAGTATCCTTTGTAATACCAAAGTACCTAAGTTCCTAAGTTATGATTCATGTGTTTGTAATTTGTAAAATATTTTTCAAATAAAATTGTAAACAAGTTTTGATCAGGTTAAGCCCATTTTGCTTAACTTAACTACCTAGCCTATTGAGAAATTTGCCAATTATTAAGTTATTAATATTAAGTATTAATAAGTTTTAATATTAATATGTATTCAGTATTCACAATCGTATTAGTATTAATTAGACATTAGACTTAGACTTTGTTACAATTACAATGGAAATGGCAAGTTGTGTCCTAAAAAAATCTTTTTTTTAAAAAGGACACGCTTTTAACATAATCACTACTTTTAGTTATGTCTCATATTTAAGGGATTTATAGTCAAAAACTTTGTTTTTACAGCTATTTTTTAAAACTTATAATAAAAACTCTTTAAAATTCACGTCTGAAGCCCACACATCTTTTTTACCACTATTTTTTTATATCAAACACCTCATAAGCGCCCGCCCAACGTTTTATACCACGGTGTTGTGTTCACGTGGTGAACTCATGGATGTCAACAAAGCAGACGGGTACCGGTGCTTATATATATAGACTATAGTCACTATAGATAAACTAAAAATGCAATAATTTCTTTCTATACGGACACGGAACATTCGATCGGGTACATTCGATCGATCGGAAATTTTAATACAATGCATTGTCATCCAAGATATATCTGTGGTAAAATTTTTAGATCTCTAGGACCATCAGAAGTGGTATAATTTTACGTTTCAAGTTTTGAAGGAAGGATGGATACAACATACAAACATTGTGACTTAAATAAAAGCCTGTAAAAATAGTAAAAATGACTGCAATGAGTAATTGCATGTTGAATTTTCTATTACTATTAAAAATTTAAATCAAACCTTAAAATTACACTATCATTATTACTATTTATAACTGTTCCGTGCCGTACTAGTGTTCACTGTTTCACAATTTGACAAGTCGGCCTTAGTCTTAAACTTAGTCTAGCCTTAGTGGCAATTATTATCCCTAAACTAAAGTAAAGTAAAGAGTAAAGAGTGAACTTTAGTAAAGAGTACTAAAGACAAATTTGTTGGTAAATATTAAAATATAATTGCTGAAAGGCATATGGAAATCCTAAAGTATATGCGATAAATACGGAAAGGTGTAATACATTTAATAAGAATAAAACAAACACAAAATTTTATTTTAAACTATGCAAACCTTCGCTTTTCCCATAAGCTTATCTCTGCTGGTTTTGTCCGACATTTTTGTTTCATGGTCACGTGACGTGCCGGTTGGATAAAAAGTTAACTATACTCAATGATCTTTGTCGCCTCAGCCTTGATTATGAATGAATTTTAAGTCAGTCAGTAGTTGCACATGTGTGCTTTCTTTCAAATTTCAATGTTTTATTTAATATGACAATTTCATTATGATTTAATGTTTGGAAATCATCATTTATAGAATAAAATCCCAATTTTTATGATGATGTCATTTAAAAATGATAATGATAATTGAAGATTAATTATTAATATATAATATATGAATAATCATTCATACGTAAGATAATCTAATCCCCACTCACACACCAACAACAACAAAAAAGATCATAAAGAATTATAAGACAAAAACTATTGACATCGCAGCATAGTTATATTGTGTGTATATTATTTTCAAAATACTAAATAGTTTTCAAATTCTTCTTCAATTCTATTCATGATAGCTTATCTTGTCTTGTCTATACTATACAGACACTCCTTCTATGCAGTGGCCGTCCATAAAGTACGTCACGCTCCAGAGGGGGGAGGGGAGGGGTGTAAGAAAGTGTGACGGGGGAGGGGGTGTCCAGCCATGTGTGACGTCACGGTGTTTGATGTTAAATTTTAATTATTTTATTAATTTTTGTTCGAAAGTGTGACGTACTTTAAGGGGGGGGGTCCCAGATTTGTGACAGGGGGGGGGGTTAAAATTTGTCAAAAATAGCGTGACGTACTTTATGGACGGCCCCACAGAAGATAATTGCGTCCACAAAGCATGCCTGTCTGTTGGCAAGTGATGCAGCGTTCACATGCCACGGCTATGAGGGTTCCACGCATTACCCAACCACCTTCCCCCCAGCCCCAACCAGTGTTAGGTACCCATTCGGAGCTGGGTGGACTCAGGGATGCCCTAGGCCCCGTGAACAAATCCTTGCCTTCACAGCAGTGGCGTAGCTAGAACTTTTGCCGCCCGGGGCGGTCTCTAATTTGCCGCCCTTTTTGGGGCCATCCATAAATGACGTCTCGCACCTGGGGGTGGGGGCGGAGTTACACATTTGACGTCACATCCAAAAGCACAACTTTAAATAAAAGTTCCACCTAAATATATGATTATCGACACTTTATTTGATGACGTTTTACATGGCTTCACGCGTGTTACGATAATAGAGTGCAGCCTTACACAAAAAAACATATTTAAATGACAATTTTTTTTATTTCAAACAGGCTCATTTTCAAATAGAAAAATAGCTTTTTTGGGGAGGGGAAGAGAAGGTTTGTGATGTCATATTGAAAAAGGGGTCTAAGCTTTTGCGACGACGTGTAATGAGGGGGGAGCGGGTGAAAAATCAGCCAAAATCGCGTGACGTCATTTTTGTGCGGCCCCTTAAGTCAATAATATTATGTTATTTTTTTTTAAGTTAATAAACATGAATAAATAATTGTAATTTGAAACGAAGTAAAGGTGGGGAAAATTTTTACCAGTCCATTGCATGCCATATTTATGTAAGCAGTAATAATACAGGGGGCATCAGATGATATACTTATAAATAGACATTTATAATAAAAACAACCCGTAAAAAACCAAGTTTTTGACTATAAATCCTTTATGTACGAGAAGTAACTAAAAGAATGTTCATTATAATACGCAGCGCCAGACCATCCAGAAATACAAAATTGCAGTTGTGTCGTAAAACGTGTTTAATATAATGCGCACCGATCAGGAATATGTTTATAAAAAGAGCTGTCAATAAAATACGCACCTTATTGCGCGACAGAAAGGTTGTTCAATATAATACGCACCGCGACGCTCTATCTCAAAAAATAGCATGATACATAGGAATAAATAAAAGAATCTAAAAAATCAATAATTTAATTACGGTACATGCGATCGATCTGAAATTTTGATACGTTGTTTTTATCATCGGTACGAAACTGCCTGCAAAATTTCAGCTCGCTATCTTGCGAGCAAGTGGGTTAAAAATCGATCAAAAGTTTTGGCGACACGCAAGCAAGCAAGCAAGGTCCGCCGCAGACACCACGAGTTAATATAAATGATTTAATAAAAACAACCCGTAAAAACCAAGTTTTTGACTATAAATCCTTTATGTACGAGAAGTAAATAAAAGAATGTTCATTATAATACGCAGCGCCAGACCATCCAGAAATACAAAATTGCAGTTGAGTCGTAAAACATGTTTAATATAATGCGCACCGATCAGAAATATGTTTATAAAAAGAGCTGTCAATAAAATACGCACCTTGTTGCGCGACAGAAAGGTTGTTCAATATAATACGCACCGCGACGCTCTATCTCAAAAAAATAGCATGATACATAGGAATAAATAAAATAATCTAAAAAATCAATAATTTAATTACGGTACATGCGATCGATCTGAAATTTTGATACATTGTTTTTATCATCGGTACGAAACTGCCTGCAAAATTTCAGCTCGCTATCTTGCGAGCAAGTGGGTTAAAAATCGATCAAAAGTTTTGGCGACAAGCAAGCAAGCAAGCAAGGTCCGCCGCAGACACCACGAGTTAATATAAAGGATTTAATAAGAACAACCCGTAAAAAACCAAGTTTTTGACTATAAATCCTTTATGTACGAGAAGTAATTAAAAGAATGTTCATTATAATACGCAGCGCCAGACCATCCAGAAATACAAAATTGCAGTTGTGTCGTAAAACATGTTTAATATAATGCGCACCGATCAGGAATATGTTTATAAAAAGAGCTGTCAATAAAATACGCACCTTATTGCGCGACAGAAAGGTTGTTCAATATAATACGCACCGCGACGCTCTATCTCAAAAAATAGCATGATACATAGGAATAAATAAAATAATCTAAAAAATCAATAATTTAATTACGGTACATGCGATCGATCTGAAATTTTGATACATTGTTTTTATCATCGATACGAAACTGCCTGCAAAATTTCAGCTCGCTATCTTGCGAGCAAGTGGGTTAAAAATCGATCAAAAGTTTTGGCGACAAGCAAGCAAGCAAGCAAGGTCGGCCGCAGACACCACGAGTTAATATAAAGGATTTAAAAATACAATATACTTTTTTAAAGGCCACAAGAAAGTTATTGAGGTCGGAGGTCCCCCCTACCCCCCAAATGGGACAAAACATATTCCAATTTACACCCAAAAACATTACCAATTAATATGCTTTACTTTTATTTATAAATATATGATTTTTTTATAAACAAAGAAATTATATACATTAGTATGTAAACATATTTATACATCAAATTAATTAACATTTATGGTCTGAAAATAGTGCATTATGCTAACAAAATTGAAATTATTTGTAATATCTTGTTCTATGGAAAATATTGCAAGATTTTGTAGTCTTAAATCAATCATTGTGGAACGAAGATAATTTGTTATCAACTTCAGATTGGAGAAGCTCCTTTCACAACATTATACACTGATAGCAATTGTTGAAAAAAGCCTTAGCAAAATTATAATGTTGGGTAAAGAATTTTCCAATCTTTACTGCTGAATATATTTTAATAAATCAAGGGAGCATTTTCCACCGTTTATCTAACATAATTCCTCTTCTTGTAGTGTAGGTACAGCCAGGGCTGGTCTTAGGCCACTGCAACCTATGCGGCCGCAGTGGGGCCCGCGCTTTCATATACCCCACCTATCTTAATGTTCACTTATTATCCTTATTAATACCTTATTCCTACCCAAACTGGGTCCCGCGCAATCTTTTTCGCATACTAAGCCGCATAGGGCCCCACAATTGCTAAGACCGGTCTGTGTAAAGCCATAATAACCTGGAGCCTTTTTCTTTCAATATTGAACTGCTCTTTGTCAATGTCAATAAAGACATTTTTATGATGTTCAAATTCTTCATTTAGTAGGTTATATGGTATTATACACGAATATTTTCTTGCAACTCATCAACCCGTTCTTTTATTTTCTTGTAGAATTCCATCCATGGATAAAAACATTTCTCGTTGTACTTCTTGTTCTAAAGAAAGAATCATGTCTTCTGAATTTACCCCACTCATATTTTTCTCCTTCTAACTCGGCGTTCAGTTGATATATCCCATTCTCTATAACAGCGTTCTGTATTAGTACATCTCTTTGTTCCATGAAATGGTTTTGCATAATTTTTTAAAAAATAAGGATTTCCATTAATTGAGATAACATAGAAAAGAAAAAGATTTCATTGAACTGAGTAAAATTTCAGCATCTGATCTCGTTTTACTATTTACTTCTTCAGATGCCAATTTTTCCAAGACGCTTGAAATTTTAAAGTATGTCTTTTTCGAAATTATGTATGCTATGGTGGTGTTTATTAACTGAGAAATTTGAATATTTTCATGTTCTTGCAATAATTCTTAATAAGTTTCCATAAAATAGACGAATTAAAATTATTTACACATTACTTTAATTGGATAGGCGTACAATTTTTAATAAAAAATAATCATTTTTTGAAAACTGAAACAGTAATATAAATTACTACTTGCAAGTTAAATAATATTTGAACCACCATGTCATGTAGGCTAGGTACTTGTTAGCGCATCATTCTGCGCATGTTGAAATTCCACGTAAAAACTGTCGTGCCGAAATTAATAGCACATATTATTCATCCCAGCGGTGATTTTGTGTGTGTGTGTAGTTTTCTTATAAAAGTGCCATCTGTGACGTATACCGCTTAGTTTTCCAAACAAATAGATACCTTTTATGAGCCATTTTAAATTTTTGAACGGTTTTGCATTAGTTAATGTTGTGCGAATCCTTTAACTAAGACTCGAAATTGAGAATATTTTTGTTTTACCTTGGTTTTCCCCCTTCAAAAGAAAAAGGGTGGTTATCGTAAATGGCTTTACTTTTCAAATGCCCACAAATGCCGCCCCCAAAATGTGTGCCGCCCGGGGCGTACCGCCCCCGCTAGCTACGCTACTGCTATGACGTCATTTAATTTTTTTAAAAGAATTTTTAGAATTTTGCACACCTCCCGATGCGCGCCTTGTATATATACTTAAATATAAGCTCACAAAATGACGTCATAGCGCTACGGATCCTTCCTTCCAACCTGTGACTTGGGCTATTATATTGTTTACTAGTGTATCATCCGTCAAAAATCACTGAAGTTTTCAAAATAAATACACATCAGGTTAAAAAATAACGCAATACAGAACTTTCATTTATTTTTATTTTATTCATTTATTTCCCTATTGAACAATTTTATGCGGCCGTTCCAAAAGAGTTCTTTTTTGGTGCAGTAATTTGGCGCGCTGCTTTCTAAAATCAATCGCAGCGCCACCTAACAGCATTACTTACATCCATACAGACAACGGGAATTATGTATATTGATACTGACATTACGGTGCATATAAGCTTCGTTTATCATTTAAAGAAATATTTGATTGTTGTTTGATTAATTTTGATTAACTTTAATCGGTGCTTTTTTTAAAATTTACTGACTGATTAGCTCACTTATGGGCCATCCATAAATGACGTCATACGATTTTGTCCGACCCCTCCCCCATCGTCACACGTCGTCACAATAAGTTACTCCTCTTAAATATGACGTCATAAAGCTTTGCCCCCCCTCCTAATGCTTCAAATTACTTTAATGTCATTTTAAAGTATGTATATAGTGTAATTCTGCACTCTAATATCGAATGAGAAAACAGAGAAAACGTATTAAAAAATGATGTCCAGGCCCAGGAAACCTGAAATTAGCTTAAAATTCTGTGGAAAATGTTCGTCGTTTTCGATGCGACGTCACAGTTCTGTAACACCCCTTTTCCCCGTAGCTACACATTGTCACAAATGTGTGACCTCATCCCCCCCCCCAAACCTTTTTAGGTGCGTGACGTCATTTATGGATTGGTCGGAAATTGGTCCCTTACGTCAGTGCTTCTCAAACGTTTTCATATGATGACCGGCAGGAATTTTTTTCATTGCACCAGGGACCGGTGCAAAATTTTAACATACTGACGTCATTTTCACTGTACTTACCTGATAGCAAAATGAGCCCCTACATGGCCTAAAGCCCTACAAGATTAAGTATGAATTCGGTTTGTTTTATTAAATTTTACAAAATATATGAGTGAAAATCTCAAAAAATCTCTGAAGCTAAAAGGAAAGCTCTTATGGCATACAAGGAAAATCCTACACCCAACAGGCTGCATGCCTTAAAAATAGCCAAGTGGCATGCCCAAAAAGTCGCCCGTCAATGTGCCAATACCTACTGGCTTAATCTCTGCTCCAGCATACAGTCAGCTGCAGACATGGGCAATGTCAAAGCAAAGTATGAAAATATTAAAAAAGCAACTGGCCCTTTGACATCCAAGGTTGCCCCCCTAAAGTCCAAAAGTGGAGAAATTATCCAAGACCAGGCAGCGCAGCTAAAATGGCGGATTGAGCATTATATGGAACTGTATGCAACAGTTACCACAGTCTCCAGCATCGCTCTAGATGACATCCCTGTTATGCCACTCATGGAAAAACTTGATGTCGTGCCCACACAGGAAGAGCTGAGCAAAGCAATTGACTGCCTAGCTTGTGGAAAAGCCCCTGGGAATGTTGGCATACCACCAGAAGTTCTTAAGAATGGCAAGACATTTCTACTCCAGCCATTGCATGAGATTCTGTCCCTCTGCTGGGAACAGGGCTACATCCCTCAAGACCTAAAGTGACACTATATAATAACAAGGGCGATAAAAGTGACTGCAATAACTATCGCGGCATTTCACTCCTTAGTATTGTAGGAAAGGCTTTTTCCCGTGTCATACTAACACGATTACAGAGTTTAGCTTCCCGAGTTTATCCAGAATCTCAGTGTGGTTTCCGGGCTTGTTGGTCAACCATAGACATGGTGTTCTCTATACGGCACCTCCAGGAAAAATGCAGAGAGCAGCAGATGCCACTATACATCGCCTTTGTGGTTCTTAAGAAAGCTTTTGATTTAGTCAGTCGCAGCGGGCTATTTCAAATCCTGGAAAAAAATTTGCTGTCCCCCACACCTACTTGCCATCATCAGGTAGTTCCACGAAAATATGCATGCCACAGTGCAGTTCGATGGAGCTACGTCAGAAGCATTTCCAGTCAGCAGCGGAGTTAAACAAGGTTGTGTACCCGCACCAACACTGTTCGCAATATTCTTTTCTGTATTGCTTCGATACGCATTCAAGGATAGCAGTGATGGAATCTGGTTACACACCAGAGCTGATGGAGGACTTTTCAAAACTGGCGGCCTCCGAGCCAAAACCTAAACGACAGATGCCCTAATTCGCAAGCTACTTTTTGCGGACGATGTGGCACTGATAGCACACACAGAAACTGGTTTGCAACAACTCGTGTCAAGCTTCTCCAACGCTTGTAAAGAATTTGGTCTGCAAATCAGCTTGAAAAAGACAAACATCATGGCCCAAGACACATGTTCTCCTCCTACCATCAATATCGACAATGAAAACTTGGAGGTTGTGGACAGCTTCGCCTACTTGGGATCCAAGATTTCCAACTCACTGTCCATTGAGGACGAAATAAACAGTAGAATTGGCAAGGCAGCTGCCACAATGGCTAAACTAATTAAACGGGTTTGGCAAAACATCAAGCTAACGGAGAAAACCAAACTGTGTGTCTAACGAGCCTGCGTCATCAGTACGCTGCTATATGGAAGCGAGACATGGACCACTTATTCATCCAATGAGCGCAAGCTTATTAGCCTCCCCTTGAGGTGCCTTCGTCGCATCCATGGCATTAATTGGCAGGACAAAGTGCCAAATAGTGAGGTCCTGATAGCCAATATCCAAAGCATGTTCTCAATCCTTAGTAAAAGACGCCTAAGATGGCTAGGACATGTAAAAAGAATGAGCCAGGGCAGTGGCGTCACTAGGGGGGGCGGGGGGGAGGGCCGCCCCGGGTGACACCCATCAGGGGGTGACACCCGAGCCTAAAATTTTACTGTGTACGATTTTATGTCAGAAAAAAAAGATGACAAATTTTTTAATCTATAAAGAAATTAAGAAATACAATGAAAGACGTTAAACGCGAAAACTCTTATTAAAAAAAAATCAGTTAACTTGCAATAATAAAACAGTCCCGACACACAAACAACATTAAAACAAATTTGGAAGAAAAAAAAAGAAACATTCGCAGCAGAGAGATCATTAAAAAACGGCTGGAATGAAAGAGGCAGTATGTTATGTTTTAAAGATTAAAGCCATTTGGGCTTGGACACACCGACAGCATGGACGAATCCCACCTCACAAATTCCTCCACCACAGTGGGGTGGGGGATACGATTTTTATCCCCCCACCCCCCCAAAAAAACCACCAAAAAAAAACCACACCAAAAGATGGGTTTTCTTTGTTGATGTTTTTCTTGAGGAAAATTATGATTTCAATGTCTTTGAGTTAATATTTTATATATATATATTTATTAAAGGCGTGAAATCATAGATATGCATGTTTATATACAGGTAGTCCTCCGGTTACGACGGTCCCATCCCGACTTACGCTGTTTCGTGGTTACGAACGCGCCCCCATAAAGAATATATTACGCGTTATTCCGTATTTTAAAATATTTTTTAAATATTTTTTTTCATGAGGTAATGAATTGTTTTCTCTAATTGAAATAACAAAAATTATTGAAAAATATGTATGATTATTATTTCAACCTACAACTTTCGTTTGCGAATTTTTCAAATGGCGTATAGTTTTCAATCAAGTCAATAAAGCTGAGTAAGCTTACAAGTTCCTTTTCAATGCTCATTAGAGAAGAGAGAGCATATTCAGTCTTTTTTTTCTCATGCAAATTCAAACTCATTATATATTCTGTTCAACTTTGAAAAGGATCGCAAATCAGCTGCAGTTTGATGTCATCATTAAAAAATAGATGTGAAGTGCGATGTGTACATTTGTAAAGGCCTGTGTGAAATATAGCTCATTCAAAATCAGCAAATTTTTTTAGCTCTGTGCACGTTTTTTGAGTTTCGCTTTGTGCTACTTCCTTTTCCTTACCCTAAGCCTGGGGCTGGACAATAACTTTTTTAAGAGTTCTGAAAATTGGACTAATTCTGAAGGTAAGCAGTCTTCGATATCACTTGAATGTTCTTCCATTAACTTGGCTGCTGCCCATCGGGTGGCGAAATTGCTGAGCTCTGTTAAGTCTGTAAGAAAGCCAAATTTCTCATGGATGTATTTATATGCGCCTAACCGATGTTGTAGGGCTTAAGAAAGTTTGTCAATGATGACCAGAAATACGTCAATCTTGAATTTTTGTCTCGAGGAGAGTACTGTTTTGTTGATGTCCCTTTATCAAACTGACGCTTTCTTTTTTGTTTGATAGTATTGAAGATTGTTTGCACTGTTTTTACCGCGGACTTTTCCTTTCCTTTGTCTTCATAGGAATCAAATTAAGAATGCTTTCTTTTAACAAAATTAATGAGATACTTCCTTTCTAAAATTGTTTCCCAAATTTCAAGTAAAATAGCGACTTCCAGTTGTTCAATTTCCTTTAGAAATCCTTCTTCTTCAAGTCGAAAGTCACGTGGCTGATTTTCATTTGTTGCTAATTCTTAAAGTGCTGCGATATTCTGCGATGGTATGAGTTATTAATAGTCCTTACAGCATCATGTCAGGCTGACCATCTTGTGTCAGACAAGGCTTTGTTAGCATGTATCAATTTCATATGTTTTTGAAATACCTGTCAACGATGAGTAGATGCAACTGGCCGGGTATAAAGATTTTGCAGAAGACAAATAAATCTGACCGCATCAGGACAACATGCTGCTCTTTTCCCAACCAAATTAAAGGCATGAGCTGTGCACGGCACATAATGAGCTACAATGAACTTCTCACGAAGAATAGCCTGGTTTCCGTTATACTTCCTACTCATTTGCAGCATTGCCGTCTGACTGTCCAAGGCATTTTCAGGGATTCGTACAAACATAAGAGCCTGCATCTTTATTATACACTATAATTCATAATAAGTTTGGGGTCCTTAAATTATTGGGGGCTTTAGCCCATTTAGCACCCCCCTTTTAATCCGCCATAGGGGGAGTGTCACGCATCTGTGACGATGTGGTACGAGGAGGGGGGTGTTTGAGAAATGTGACGTCACATCAAAAACGTGCAACTTTAAATAAAAGTTCCACTTAAATACTTGATTGTTTACCATTTATTTACTTACGTTTTCAATGACTTCACGCGTGTTACGATATTAGACTGCAGACTTACCCTAAATACATATTTAAATGATAAATTTTAAAAAAAACGTAAAAAAACAAGTTTTTGTCAATAAATCCTTTATGTACGAGCTAAAAGAATGTTCATTATAATACGCAGCGCAAGACCATCCAAAAATACAAAATTGCAGTTGTGTCGTAAAACATGTTTAATATAATGCGCACCGATCAGTAATATGTTTATAAAAAGTGTTGTCAATAAAATACGCACCTATTGCGCGACAGAGAGGTTTTTCAATATAATGCGCAACCTTACACTCTATCTCAAAAATTAACATGATACTTAGGAATAAATAAAATAATATAAAAATTCAATAATTTAATTACGGTACATGTGATCGATTTGAAATTTTGATACATTGTTTTTATTATCGGTACAAAACTGCCTGCAAAATTTCAGCTCGCTAGCTTACGAGGAAATGGGTTAAAAGTTGATCCAAAATTTTGGCGACAAGCAAGGGCGCAAGGGTGGAAGCAAGCAACCAGACACCACGAGTTAATATAAAGGATTTAATAAGAAAAACCCGTAAAAAACCAAGTTTTTGACTATAAATCCTTTATGTACGAGAAGTAACTAAAAGAATGTTCATTATAATACGCAGCGCCAGACCATCCAGAAATACAAAATTGCAGTTGTGTCGTAAAACATGTTTAATATAATGCGCACCGATCAGGAATATGTTTATAAAAAGAGCTGTCAATAAAATACGCACCTTATTGCGCGACAGAAAGGTTGTTCAATATAATACGCACCGCGACGCTCTATCTCAAAAAATAGCATGATACATAGGAATAAATAAAATAATCTAAAAAATCAATAATTTTATTACGGTACATGCGATCGATCAGAAATTTTGATACATTGTTTTTATCATCGGTACGAAACTGCCTGCAAAATTTCAGCTCGCTATCTTGCGAGCAAGTGGGTTAAAAATCGATCAAAAGTTTTGGCGACAACGTCGGTCGGTCGGTCGGTCGGTCGGTCGGCCGCAGACACCACGAGTTAATATAAAGGATTTAAAAATAATTTGCAACATGCTAATTTTTATTGAGAAAATACGGCTTGGGGGGGGGGAGTGTCAAAGCTTTGTGACGTCATATCGTAAAAAAGAGGTGGGCTCTAAGTTTTTGTGACAAAGTATGACGCTGGGGGAGGGTGGGGTAAAAATCGGCAACCTCGCGTGACGTCATTTATGTCCCTTCAGTCATGAAGGGGTGACACCATGAGCTACCGCCCCGGGTGACACCAACCCTAGTGACGCCTCTGAGCCAGGGTCGTATCCCCACGGACCTCCTATATGGAGAACTGGCATCGGGAAAGAGGAAGACAGATCGCCCACGTCTCCGATTTAAAGATGTCTGCCAGAGAGACATGAAAGCAGCCAGAATAAACACAAGTGACTGAATGCAAAGCAGAAGACATCTACATGGCGCACATTTGTCAAAGAGGGCGTCATAGCAGCCGAGGAACGAAGGATGGAGGAGGCTACAGACAGAAGAGCTAGGAGAAATGCCAAAACATTGGGAAGAACAGAACTCGTGTGCAAAAACTGTGGAAAATACTGTCACTCAAGGATAGGACTGCTCAGCCACGTGAGGAAATGCAACCCAACCCGACGGTGATGCATCATCGTCTCTCGAGACTGAAGGATGCCGATATATCTAACGCAAACTAATTTTTATATAGCTAATATAGGGGGGGGAAACCACATTAAGGGGCCACTGGGCCCATTCGGCGCAAGATGTCAATTTTAAAAACCTGTTCGTTTTAATTCAGTTTCATCATGGATATATTTCTCAAAATCGTTAAAAAATTTAATGGGAAAAATATCTTAAACATTTACAACAACAAAAATGACGTCTGGGGCCCCCGGCCCCGAAGAAATTGACATTAGAAGTTCAGTGCCCTTAAGTATTTTAATATGGGCTACCAAGTTTTTGTATGCAAAGTTTAGTTAAGATCCATTCATTTAGTCAGTAGCTAACGCATAAACTAATTTTTATTTAGCTCATATAAGCAAAAAACGACATTAAGGGCCCCAGGGCCAATTCACTGTAAGATATAAAGTTGAAAACACCTGTTCATTTCAATATGGATAATAATGGATACATTTATCATTATTTTTTCAATATCGTTAATAATTGAAGGGGGAATAATAAAATTTGAATTATTTGTTAATATTTTTTTTTCCAAAATGTGACATACTTTGTGTCCAAGATTTGTGAGTTTGTGACAAAAGGGGGGGGGGTAAAATTGTCAAAAATTGCGTGACGTACTTTATGGACGGTCCCTAGTCTGGCGTTATTATTAGAGTTTTAAATGTTGATATCGTGTTGGTTTTCCTGGTTTCCACAGGCTGTCAGGCAACACATTTTACGCCCGAATTCTGAACGGGAAGAACAAGAATTTGTACAATTGACTTTTTCCAATATGTTTTTAGTGTGTTCCGTTTCAGTTTTCCTAGAGGTATGTGTGTTTAAAGTGTGTGTGTGTGCTGATAGGAGAAACACAACTTAAAGTGCAACAAAAAAATTAAATAAATAGATATGTATGTAAATATAAAATAATAATAAACGTTTTTGCGAGGTTAAGGGACTGTAGTCGGAAGTAGTCGTCTTCATTTTGGAGAATTTATTTTCATAAGGGGCCGTCCATAAATGACGTCACGCTCCTAAAAAAAAAGGGGGGGAGGGGGTGTCACACTTTTGTGACGATGAGTGACGAGGGGGAGGGAGGGGGGTTGAAGAAGTGTGACGTCACATCAAAAGGGTAACTTTAAATAAAATTTCCACTGAAATATTTGGTGGCTTACAATTTATTTAATGCATTTTTTTTTAAATCAGGGCTTCTCAATGTGCCGGTCGGTAGGCTGGTTGGCGTAAGCTATCAAGAGACGAAAATTAAATCTAATTATAATCCTTAAGTTTGAGAACTCACAAGATAACGTATGAAATTGATACACTGTGTCGTTTGATGTTGACATCGAAGCATTTGTGGTGTAACCGCAGCTCCGTCGGCGAACTTTTTTGCCCGTTACCCCAAAATATATAAGTTTATGTGTGCGTTACAACCGCCAGACTCTAGGTACTGCTCACATGACTCGGGGATTTGGGGGATCGTTGTTAGCCCATAAAAAATGCTAATGGTGAGTTTTACAAGCATGACAAGTGTCTAAAAATGATCTGAATAGGATTATGTGTAGATATTTTAAGTCAAAACAACACGGAATGTCCTTTTTCTTTAAAAAAAAAGGGGGGGGGTCTATTGATAAAATTATAAACTAAACGTTTTTGATATAATTGTTCGATTGGTTTTTGGTCAAACGCCCCTGGCTATTCTAGATATAATGATAAATGAGCCCATTTAAAATTAGTCAAGTATTCATTAACTTTATTTAATGCATCAAATTCTTGACATCGCAATTCGAGAGGAGCACAAAACAACTTTTCTTCTTAGCTCAGTTTTTAAGGAATTAATTTTAAATATCACAGAAAGGATACATGATACAGTCAAGTCATGTGGATTAAGATTATTTCACTCGTGTCAATATAAATGAAAGTAGGGTGATTTAGGTGTCTTAGTATAGTACTTAGGTAAGAAATCTACATAGTTGTCAAATTTTTAAAAAATGCATTTTCTGGAAGGAACCGGTTCAATAACGGGCATATGTTCCAAGCGTTCACGTACGACATGACGTATTTTAATATATCTAGTGGATTGTAGTGGATGTTATATGTCCCAAATGAGTCTGCATTACCCCCAAGAATTCCCTTTTGACCCCAGATGAGGCTATTTACCCCTGTTCCCCGACCTTTTTCTTACGGGATGCCCGCCTGTCAATTGAGGGATTTAAAAAAAATACGTTTTAAAAATATTATTTTAAAATAGTTTTTTTTCTAAACAAAGACGTTAACCGTGATGATCAATAGTCAATGTTTAATTTGTATTCATTAAAATAAAATATAATCTAAGGATGTTAACACAGTTCGTTTTTTGAAGACTGGTTAAACGTTTTTTAAAAAATGCTTCACGCGGGTTACGATATTACAATGTAGACCTTCACTAAATAAATAATAAATACTTAAATGACAATAAAAGTGATTTGAAACATACTTATTTTTAAATAGAAAACAAGGTGTTTTAGGAGGGGGGGGGTCAAAGCTTTGTGGCGTATTTTTAGAGGGGGGGGGTCTTCTTATCTTATCTTTTCTGTTTCAGACGCTCCTTCTATACAGAAGATTATTGCGTCCTACGCTTATCTATGGTTTGTGTTTAGTCCTGCATTCTTATTAGAGTTTTAAATGTTGATAAAGTGTTGGCTTTCCTGGTTTCTTCAGGCAACCCATTCCACGCCCGAATTCCGGACGGGAAGAACGAAAATTTGTATGAGTTTGTTCTTGCATACGGAATAAGAAAGGTGTTTTTATCCTTATGTCTATCTGAGGGTTGTATTAAGTTATCTTTGTGTTGTATTTCTAAATTAGAGTTAATTGCTTTATGTATGATTACTTCTTTACTCTTGGTTCTTCTATCCTCTAGTGTTTCAAGGTTTAATGATTTAACTAATGGTGTTATTCTAGTCAGTTTTGAATATTCTCCAGTAATGAATCTGGCAGCTCTTTTTTGGATTTGTTCTAGTTTATCAATGTTTTCTTTGGTGGATGGGTCCCATGTAGAAGATGCATATTCTAGTACAGGTCTCACCAAAGTGAGATAGCATTTTAGTTTTATATCACTTTATTACATTTGTAAAGGTTTCTTTTTATAAAGCCTAAGGTTTTGTTTGATTTTTTAATAACTTCATTGACATGGGGATTCCATGATAATTTCTAATTTATTATGACTCCTAAGTATTTTGCATCTTCAGTGGCGTAGGTAGACCTTTTGCCGCCCAGGGGCGGTCTCCAATTTGCCGCCCTTTCTAAGTAGATAGTATCATGGTTTTTATAAATTAATAAACATAAATAAATAATTGTAATTGAAACAAAGTAAAGTTGGCAAACATTTCTACCATTGAATGCCATATTTAAGTTAGTGGCAATAAAGGAGGCCAAATAAGGTGTTATACCTATAAATACATATTTTTATAAAAATACGAGATACTTTTTTTTAAAGGTTACAAGAAAGTTACTGAGGTTGCACCCCCCCCCTCCCATAAGACAAACGTATTCCAAATTTACACCAAAAAATTAAATTACCAATTAGTATGCTTTTATTTTGTACTTATAAATAAATGATTTAATTATGTTTTACAAACAAATTTTGTACATTAGTATGTAAACATATTATTTATACATTTATTTTCCTAACTTTCTTAGTAGAAAAATCGTGTATTATGCTATCAAATTTTAAATAATTTGTTATATTTTGTTCTATGGACAATATTGCAAGATTTTGTAGTCTAAAATCAAGGGTCGGGAAACTTTTTTGTCTGAGAGAGCCATTCATTGTTTTTAAAACTAAAAATTCAAGTAAATGTGTGCATTTTGTGTAATTTCAACACTGAAAACTGAAAGTACCATAGTTATGTCTCCTTATTCTTTTTAATATCATTGTTATGCTGTTTATTGTTTATGCAATTCTAAGGAATCTGAATAAAGTCGTGTTTTTCTTTAAAGAATAGTCGAACATTTGTCTGAGAGCCAGATGCAGCCATCAATAGAGCCACATCTGGCTCGCGAGACATGGTTTCCAAGCCCCTGTCTTAAATCATGCACTCATTGTGGAACGAAGATAATTTTTTATCAACTTCAGTTTGGAGAAGCTCCTTTCACAACTAGTGACACTGATAACAATAATTGTTATAAAAATTCTTAGAATATAAAATACACAAACAAATTGTGCAATGAAAACAATATATTTAAGCTTTATTTATAAACTAATACGACAAGCGGGTCTTTTCCTCCCTTTTCCCAACGCAATGCCTCTTTTTGTAGTATAGGTACAGCCACAAAACCTGGATCATTTTTCTTTCATTATGGAACTGTTCTTTATCAATGTCAATAGAATAATTTATTTGACATTCAATTTCTTCACTTAGTAGGTTACATGGGATTATATACGAATATTTTCTTACATGGACATGCAACTGATCAAAGAGTTCTTTTAATTCCTTTATAATTCGATCCATGGATTAAAACATTTCTCGTTGTACTTCATGTTCTAAAGCAGTGTTGTCCAACCGGTGTGCCGCTAGTGTGCCGCGAGAAAATTTTAGTGTGCCTCGAAAGATTTCAAAAATACCATAAATTGCTAGGCTTTTCGAACCTTCAAGTTTTGAAAAAAAATATCCTTGACCGAAAAAAGAATTTAATAAATACGTTTCATGTTTGTATTGTTCTGGTTGTGACAATCTCTTGAAAGCTACAAAATTTCTCTCCTCCATTGGGAATAAATATCTGTTGTAAGTAAATAACAACCCTTTCCTGCTGTACAGTTTTTTTAAAAAAACTTTTAAATACAGACGGCTATGGATAATTTTTTGAAGAGAAGCCAGAAGGATTCCAGCGAGCATCAAAATGGAGAGAGAGATGCGAAATCCAAGAAGAGTGTTACCAAACGGAAATATCACGAGGAATATCTTGAGTATGATTTCATACAATGTGCAAATGATCCTTCTCTTCCGTTTTGTCTTAATTGTAACATGGCATTGTCCAACGGAGTCCATGAACCCCAGTAAACTGAAGCGGCATCTGAACTCAAATCATCCAGGATTGAAAGACAAGCCAAAAAGTTATTTTGCATCAAACTTAGATCAAACTTAGAGCAGCAATAAAAAATAATGAAGAAATTTTCCTCAATTCCTGTCAACGCTCAGTTAGCAAGCTATAAAATTGCGAATCTTTTGGTCAAGCAAAAGAAATCTCATTTGGACGCTGAGACAATCATATTGCAGTCTTTACGAATCGCAGTTGAGACTATGGAGTTGGGACCCGACGCGTTGAAAAAATAAATAAGATTCCACTGTCTCATCAGACGATGAGACGTCGGATTGCTGACATTTCGACAGATTTGGTCAATCAAATTAAAGAGCATTTTGCGAAAGTCGACGACATCCAAAAGCTCTCGGCAATGCAAATCGATGAAAGTACTGACATCAGCGGAAAGGCGCAACTGCTCGCATACGTCAAACATGAAAGACTGCAGATGATAGACAGAGAAATGAGAGTTTGCTTATCCAGCAATGAGCCGCGTTTTGAGCTCATCTGCTCCAAAGAAAACGCTTAAGTATCTCATTAATTATGAAACATCTTTTGAATAAACATTGATTTCTTGTTTTTTTTTGTGAGGTGTGCCGCGCAAATTTTTTACCAGTTTAGTGTGCCGTGAACGATTTTCGGTTGGACAACACTGTTCTAAAGATAGGACCACGTCTTGTGAATTTTCCCCACTCACATGTTTTTCCCTTCTAACTTGGCGTTTCCTTTATTTTCTACAAAGTAAATAAACGATTCTACTACTTTAACTTCGCCAACATCAATAACTACGTATCTTTTAATTTGACAGGTTTAATATTTGTGGGAAATATCTGGAGAGCTGTCAAATATCATACACAAGTTTTTAGCTTGCTTTAATTGGCCCATTATTGTTTTTCTCGCTGCACCTCTCAATAGGTCTATGAATTCATTTTGAATCATTTTCCACAAATAGGAGACATTATATTTATTACCCATCTTAATGTGTACTAAATGTTCACATAATACTGGGTCGTACTTGGCCAAAAATTCCAAAAGCTCTAGAAAATGTCCTATATTTTCAATTGAATTGATGTTTTCCTCATGAATACTTTCACGATGACCCCTCAACGCCAAATTTTGTTTCGCTAAGAATCTAATTATATCAAGTATTGTGAGAATTTCCTTTAATTCTTTTCTTATTTCTTTATCAATATTCTGTTGTAGATTATCAAAAGTTGCACCATGTCCAATTCTTATTTCTAATTCCTTCCATTGGGAAAATGATCGAATCTGCAGTAGACTCAACTCGTGTTGACTTATTCAGTAGACTCAACTCGTGTTGACTTATTTTGAGATTAAATTTCCACTATTTGTTAAAACTATTTTCCGTGTTTAAATTTATATTGGAAAAAATCATCAAACAGTTGACAGCAAAAAAACAATATAAATTTTCTTCAATGGTGAATACACCATCCACGATCTTAACAAATGTTCACCATTATGCAAAATTTGGGGGAAAAAACAACAATCGCGATTAATCTTTCTTGTTAAAATCGGAATAATTTTCACTAAAATAGACTAATTCAAACTATCTAAACATTACTTTAATAGGATAGGCCTATGTATAATTTTTTTTAGTGAATAAACGTATTTTAATGAAACACACACATTTTGTTTGTGCTACTTTAATGAAAAAAACAAACAAAAAGAAAAACAAAAAATTAATTTTTAATAAATTACCTTAGAATAATTTTCTTAAACTTAAACAGTAATATAAATTACTAATTGCAAGTTAAACACAATATTTAAAACACAATGCCATGTGCGTACTTTTTCGCGTATCATTCTGTGCATGTCGAAAATCCACGCAATAGCAACTGTCGCGGCGATATTAATACATGTAGTATATTCGGTCCAGCAGTGATGTGTTCTTTGTGTTGTTTTCTTATTAAATGCGTCGTCTGTGATGTATACCACTTAATTTTCAAAACAAATCGATACAATTTTTAAAAGATTTTAAATTTCTTAACGTTTATGCGTTAGTTATAACAAACAGTATGTAATTAAAAAATGTCTTGAGAATCCGTTAATTACGACTCGTAAGTACGAATATTTTATTTTCACCCGGGTTTTCCTCTTTCAAAAGAAAAAGGGCGGTTGTCCGAAAGGGCTGTACTTTTCAAATGCCGCCCTCAAATCGTGTGCCGCCCGGGGCGGACCGCCCCCCTAGCTACGCCACTGGGGGGGGTCTAACTTTTTGTGACGACGCGTGACGAGGGGGGTCTAAAATCGGCCAAAATCGCGTGACGTCATTTATGGACGGCCCCTAAGGGTTCATCCAGAAATGATGTTTTGGGTCTAGGAAATGGGAGGAGGATCAGGTTTTCTTCTTTTGACCATTCGGGGGCTTTAGAAGATTTTCAAGCGAAAGGGGCATTTTTAAACTACACGCCTATTCCCGTCAATTCTGACACGAGCCCCTCCACTCGACCAAATTAGACAGCAAACTTTTCTGTGCAAAAATTTACAACACAGGGACAGATATTATATTATCTGTTTCAAAATTTGCTTCGCAGTATTTCTAAACTGCTATGCGGCGTTGGTGAGAAGTTTGCACGGCCGCGGAGCTTAAAGTTAAAGGGAACATTGGTTATAGTTATAAGTTTATTAATAATGCCTTTCCAGGAGTTAAGCAGATAAAGGTAGCTTATGTTTTGAAATCAGTAACATTTAATATCAATACAGAGAATACAGGATATAGGCGACTCCCTTATAATTTTATAATTTGAAAGACAATCATTAATCATTTCTATCGTAATAAATTTTCATTTAGAAAAATTACAAACAAAATTGCGACACGAAAAATCCTATAGCCACCATACGTTATTTGTAAAAAGTCTTATTAAAATGAATATTTAATTGACTCCCCGAGGCAGTTTTTACTGTTTTATATCTTGAAGAATATTTTCATGCTCATAAATAGCTTTATTGTTATAAAATTGCATTAAAAAAAAACCTTATAAAGGTCTCTGCGTATCCACTATACTTTCATTCGCAGACGATGTGGCGGAAGTTAGGTTAACATCTGCGTGCGCATCATCATCTGTGAGTAGAGAATCCATTTCACAGCTGTAAAAATCAACAACCTTTGTGACTTCATTGTTTACAAAATACAAGTAAATTATGTTCAGATGGGGTTTTGTTGATACATTAGTGAGATAACTGTTTTAAATTCTCAAATACTTTGTTTGCTGTAATTTAGTACGAAAATACCTAAGGAATCATCGAAAATTTTACCTCTACCCAAACAACAAAAAAAAACTCAACACATAATTTCTTAACTTGACATGACATAACACTAATTTGTTTCATGTTTCTGACACCACTCATGGCATATGAAAAGACCAACATTCGCAATTCAGAAGTTCCCATGTTCAAATTTAATCTAACTATCCGTGACTCTGTTTAGTATGAATATTTATATGTTGTTAACAGTTAAAACTCAGTTAAAAGAAAAGGCCAAAGTGCCCAAAGGTTTGCTGTAGGCTTGGGCTTATTTATTCATAATTCAGTGACAGCTTAGGCTTAGGCTACTTCAGTAAATTACTTGTTAGAATGTCTGGTTCATTTGATATTTACTTAATGTTGGTATGAAAATACAATTGAAACTAATAAGTGGCAGTGATAATTTCAGCTGTTAAGCACAAAACTGTTTGAACGAGTGAACTGAAACTGAATCCTAATTGATTTGGATTCATACTACAGTAGCACCCGGTTATGTTGTAGGGCATAACCGAGTAGACAATTTCCACCGAGTCCGAGTATTTGGATGTACTATTTGCCGGATCCGGATACGAACCGAGTAGTAGCTGCGACTTAGGAGAGTACCATTTCTTTCATCATCATAAGTGCAAAGTCAAAACTGTTCGATGTTTTCATATAATCTAAATTCTAAAATAGCTAAATAATGTTTTACCTGTTATAACTTAATAATTAATTCATATTTTTAATTTGTAGGAGGAAATTTGACAACTTTACACAAACAGTCAAAATGGCCGACTTCCGTTTTGGACTTCCGCATTATTTTAATTTTTTTTTACTATGTTTATACTATGGCGTCTATATTTTCAAATATTTGCCAGAAACACAAACGTTACGCCACCTGTGGAATGCTGATAAAGTTAATGTTTTCCGCCAGTAAGTGGCATATATCTCTACAACCATTGCAGTCGGACGGAATTATATTAGTATAATGGCCATCTTTTGAAAGAAAGTTAGACTATGCGTGACCCAGTAACAACTGGTTACGCCACCTGCGGAATGCTACTGAAATTATCGTGTCTTCTTTGCCAGCTGTTCAGTATTTATTGAATTCCATTTTCTTAATTTTTATTTTTTTATTTTTTTTATTTTTTAGCTATTTGCGTGTGTAATATTTGCCGAGGCGAATACTTCCGGATATTACCGAAAATCGTAATATTCGACCGAGGCGAATGTCCGAGGCAATTTCCGGTTATGCCCTATTATGTTGACGGCCTAGTGGTTTGCAAAAAATCGTCGAGATAACCGATGCTCGAGATGAACGAAAACCAATATGGCGGCAAATTATTAACATGTGCTTGAAATTTTTTTGTGTACATGATGTTCGTTAATAAATGATAGGGGTTTACCGATATGGATTTTTGCCGATACCGTTTTTTTTTGCTGATATGAGTGCCATTACCGATATTTTTTTCCTGCCTATATGAGTATTTATTAGGACAAAAACCAGTGGTCATATTTGATGACGTCATTCTTAAATTTATGACTAGTAATTATTTATATTTTATATGTTAGGCTACTGGTTTAATTAAGACAAACGTAAATTAAAAAACAAATCCTACAACTTGAACTATCTCTTAACCCGTCATTGGGTCACCATCGTGAACTGCACACTATCTCACGCCATTTGTCCCGGTCCTGTGCTGCCTTTTGAGAGTCGCTGAATGACAGCCCGGTCCACTCTTTGATATCGTCTCCCCATCTCTTCCTTTGTCTGCCTCTATTTCTTCCTCTCTGGACTGTGCCTTGCATTATAGTCTTTGCGAGACCTCCAGATCTTGCCTCGTGTCCGTACCATCATAGTATCCTCTTCTTAATTGAGGTGAGAAGGTCCTCATAGGGGCAGATGACTGCACTTATTTTGTTGTGGGCCGCTTCGTTTATGATGTGCACTGTGTAGGAGATGTTCAGTATCTTTCGGAAACATCTCATCTCTAGCGCATTGATTCTTCTTTTGAGGTCTGCAGTGAGCGTCCAAGCCTCACAACCATACAAGAAGACCGACATCGCCAGAGAGCGCATTAGTCAGATCTTTGATCTCAGGGAAAGTTTCTTACTTTGCCAGATGTGTTTTAGTTTGCTCAGTGCTGCCATTGTTTGGACCAATCTGGCAAGAATTTCTGGCTTTAAGCCTTCGTCGGATATTATGACCCCTAGATATTTAAAGGTGGAGACCTCTTCGAGTTTTTGCCCGTTTATCCGAATTTCATTGTGAATTTTCTATTTGCCATGACATTGGTCTTTTCTGCATTGATTTCCATGCCATACGCCTTTGCTGTTTTCTCTAGTTTTGCAAGGAATTCTTTTAGTTCGTCCTTGCTGCCAGCTAGGCCGTCTATGTCATCGGCGAATAGGTAGGTTGGTTATAATTCTCCCTCCGATGCTGACTACAACTACATTTGAATTATAAGTATGTGTTGATTACACAGGACGGAGTAACTGTAACTTCAAATAGTTGGAATTAGCTTATTACAGGGAGTTAATTTTTTGTTGTGTTACGGCAGAATACCAGAGCTGATACGCAAGCAACCGTGACATCAAAGGGTTTTCTTAATATTTTGATGTCATCATCAGATGGCGCGAGGCGAAAATTCGAAATATCCTCTTGTTGGTTCTCAAAAAATAGGAAAAATATGGACCTGTTTCTTAACAGTCTTTTTTTGACGGTTAACTGGTCCTCCAAAACAAACGTACATGACGACATTTGAGAATATGCCGTTTTAATACTTTTAATACATAAAAATAAAAAAATGTATCATTAATAGGGGTCTACCGATATGCCTTATTGCCGATACCGATATTACCGATATTTTTTTTGCCGATATGAGTGCCGATATGAGTATTTGTAATGACAAAAACCAGCGGTCATATTTGATGACGTCATTCTTAAATTTATCACTCGTAATTATTTATCTTTAATATTAGGGGACTACCGATACGGATTTTTGACGATATTATTGATATTTTTTTCCGATATGAGTGCCGATAGGGTATTTGTTAGGACAAAAACCAGCGGTCATATTTGATGACGTCATTCTTAAATCTATCACTCGTAATTATTTATCTTTAATATTAGGGGACTACCGATAGGCATTTTCGCCGATATTACCGATATTTTTTTTCCGATATGAATATTTTGTTAGGACAAAAACCAGCGGTCTTATTTGATGACATCGATCATTCTTAAATTCATCACTCCTAATTATTTATATTTTATATTAGGGGTCTACCGATAAGTATTTTTGCCGATATTACCGATATTTTTTCTCCGATATGAGTGCCGATATGAGTATTTGTTAGGACAAAAATAACAGCGGTCATATTTGATGACGCCATTCTTAAATTTATCACTCGTAATTATTTATATTTTATAATTAAGGGGTCTACCGATATCCAGTTTTGCCGAAATACCGATTTTTTTTCCCGAAACGAAGTTTCCGATGTGTTTACAAGTTCCAGTTCATGACCTACATAGGACTCACAACAAAACGAACCGTCCTTTATAAAAATGTACAAGCATATTAGGTACTCCTTTTGAAACTTCAACCTTGACTCATAATTATTAATTCTAACCAATAGTTTAATGGCTTTTGCACACGGCCACCTTTTATGAATGAAACAATGAGAACAAAGTACAATAGTAATATAGTGAAAATGAGGCTGAAGCTTGAATGGTTGCCAGTGACAACACGTCTTCACACGGTACATTTTGTTATTCCATACGAAACGAAATGTTTTAGACATCTGCGATTCTGCGTTCATCTTTGCTATTAGAGCAATTACGTGAACATAATGTTTACATGTTATCCATTTATTAGAGCAATTACGGTATACTTGGCATCGGCACTATTTACACAGTATTTCTGAGTATACGTAAATCGGCCGATACCTAAACAATATCAAAGCACATGGCACACTGTATCGTGGCTGCACATATTAATACTAGGACTCTTTTGACTATTTCAATACCGGTATCGGGGTCGATATATTAATTTGCCGAGATATTGTAAATCTAAATGATAGTTTTTTTATTTCCGTTTTTTTTTGGGTCAAAATGTCACTTATTATGAAATATCGGTGACGTCAATATCGGGACCTTTACAGGCTACCGATATCCAGATATCGGTGCCGATATATCGGCCAGCCGATATATCGGTAGACCCCTAATCATTAATCATTATGGTTTCCTAATTTGTTCCTGTGGTGTACTGAATGGTTTCAGTATTTGTTCGTTAATTATGGTCATGGTCAAACATGGAAGACAATTAGAATACAATCATAAGCAAGTCGTTGAAGTTCACATTGAACGCCATATTTATTATTTACATTACTGCCGGAAGTGACCCCGTTATTTTACATAGTTATTTCCGTAATACTCAATACACTACACCATCTCCCCTCCAAAAGAAATGTACAATATATATATTCAACTCAAACACATGCACACTCAAAGTTCACTTATTAGTCTTTTAGTGGGCTTAGATTGTCTCTTCGATCTTCTTAAAACATTTTCAGAAGTATCTGTCGCTTCTGATGTAGTTTGAGTCATTGGTTCCTTGACTGCTAAGGTGTCAGGAACAGATGAAGTCGGCACGCTATCTTTACTTGTAGAGGCTGGTTCTGCGACCTGAAGAGGAGGGAACCATTTTGGTATTTCTTCCCTTTGAATGGCTGAAGGGATGTGTGCCGATGAGGATCTTATCTGATCTACATGTCTGCGACATGTTATCCCTGGATATGTTTAAAAAATGTAGGAGAGCGGACCAGATCTCTCTACAATTGTTCCACTGATCCATTTGTCTAGATTCCTGTAGTCCCTTATGAGGACGGTTTGTCCTGGACTGAATTCACGGAATTGTCCTTTGTGGAATCTATGTTGCTCAGCTTGTTGCTTAAGTACTGTTTCGTCAACACTTGGTTTGACCATTGAAGCTCTGGTGCGAAGTTGTCTACCAAACATCAATTGTGCAGGTGATTCGCCCGTTGTGTTGTGCTGAGCATTACGATATGCAAGTAGGAATCTTGCTAGTTTTGTGACAATACTTCCAGAGTCACTTGCAGAAGCTTTCATTGCATGTTTGAAGTTTTGAACTAATCTTTCAGCAAGTCCATTGGTGGAAGGTTTATATGGTGAGCTGGTAATATGTTTAATATAAATACCATTGTTAGTGACAAATCTGTTGAATTTGTCAGATACAAATTGTGGTCCATTGTCACTAACAATTTGATTGGGTAGTCCAAACCTTGCAAAAATTGTTCTAAGTTTATCGATCATTGTAGATGATGTAGTAGAACTTGTCTGTATTATTTCAGCCCATTTAGTGTGTGCATCTATCACCACTAAAAACATAGTCTTGAGAAATGGTCCTGCATAGTCCACATGCACTCTTTGCCATGGTTTGTGAGGCCATTCCCACGGATGAAGTGTGGCTTGTGCTGGATTTGATAATTGTTTCGCACAACCTGTACATTTCTTTGTGATTCCTTCTATGTCTTTGTCCATATTAGGCCACCACATGGTTTGTCTTGCAGTAGATTTCATTTTCACTATTCCAAGATGTCCTTCATGGAGTAGATTTAATGCTTGTGTTTGTAGTTTCTTAGGAATAGCTACTCTGTTTCCCCACATTATGCACCTTTGTTGCATTGATAATTCATGCTTTCTTGTTAGAAATGAATTTAATACATCATTATTAGTATTAGCATTTTCTGGCCAAGAAGATTCATTTATGTATCTAGAGATCTGAGATAATATTGTCTCTCTAGCTGTCTCTTTCCTGATACTTGTAGCACTTATTGGAGCGTAGTCAAGGATTTCTCTGTAGTAAAGATCATCAATGTCTATCATTTCCTTAACTGTGTCTGCTAATGGTAATCTTGATAGACAATCAGCGTTACTATGTTTCTCTGTTGATCTATACTCAATTGTATAATCTAATCCAGATAGGAATACAGCATAACGTTGCAGTCTTGAAGCTATCATTTGTGGAATTCCTTTCGCTGGTGTTCACATTCCGTAATACTCAATACACTACAGTTCCAAAAATTATTTATTTTTAATATAATTTTTTTTAAACCGCTGTTTTGATGGAATCGCTGCAGACAGCTGAACACCAACTAGTGTCGGTACATCAAAGGCTCTTTGATGTCCATCAGACAATGTGCGGCGATAAATTTCATCCATTCTCTTGAGTGTAATACTTGATGGATAACCAGAAGTAACACAGTGCTGAGAGCTGAACGCAAGTGGGCTGTGGCGTCACCAGCAGACCTCGCGAGGTGGAAATTTGATGTGTGTACGGCACATGTGTTGGTTATAAAAATCGATAACCAACATTTTCAAAAGCGGCGATTGGTCATGGGGATCGAGATAACCAACGTTAAGTGGCAAATTTGGCCCTCTTTTGTGCTCGTGATATTAGAGTTTGGCGACATAAAAGAATCAACATAACCAATGAGAAAATGCTAAGACAAAGAGAGAATTTGTCGGTTCCAATAAAAAACGTCGACTTAATAGGGTTGGCGAGTTATCCGAGGTCGAGATAAGTGGGCTCTTCTGTAAATTTAAATAGGTTGCTAAGACAGCTTATTTTTTAGTAATATTTAACCATGTAAAAACAAAAAAGACCTGTTAACCATTCATTAGTGATAGGGATATATTTTTTTTAAGTTCTCAAAACCAACAAGAGAGTCAAGAGTATATAATAATGAATTTAGCCTTAGCAAAATCTTCCCCCTCTTTTTCATGGTGACTTGAAAGGTGCTTTGATGTCACCGCGTTTACTTTAGTGTTAGCTGTGGTCGAGTGGCAGCGCACTGGACTGTCGTACCGATGGTCAAGGGTTCGAATCCGTGTGAAGGCAAGAGTTTGTTCCCGGGGCCTAGGGCGTCCCTGAGTCACCCCGCTCCGAATGGGTACCTAACACTAAATGTAGTTAGGCGGCTGGGTAATGCGTGGAACCCACAAAGCCGTGGCCTGTGAATGCTGCATCACTTGCCAACAGATCATCTGTCATGGTCTGTGGACGCAACTATCTTCTGCATAGAAGGAGCGTCTGTATAGATAAGATAAGATAAGATAGCTCTTTTGTGTAATGCTCGTTAATACAACAAATTAAGAAGAAAAAAGGTCTTGAGTCAAACTAAGAAATTATAGTGATGATAAGTAAAATATATTTAAAAGCCTTATTATTTTTCAATCACCAAGTCACTGGAATTCAGTTTAAATTAGGGCCGGTAAATGTTTCAAATGTAGAAACGGTTACAACCTTAATAATAAACTAGTCAGTCAATCTGTAGTGACTTATTTACACTGCATTAATACAGTAAAAAAAAGTCCATGTGTTAAGTACATGTTCTATTTTACACTCTTATCAAAAAGGAAAGTGCTTATAGTTTTGTCTCATACTTACAATTATTTGTAGATAGTTTGAGCTTAGTGAGTTTTTCGGTGTAAATCTTCCATAAACCTGCCAATCTCTTTATATGAAAACAGTTTGCCAATCAAATAATTCTGAATAGGAAGATAAATTTACTGTTTAAGAGAAATTCATTTCTTAAAAAAAGAAATGTTATTGATTCATGAAAAAATATTAGAAAAATTGTACACATCCTATATAATAAAAGACAATTTTCTGTGCGGACATCGATAGCGATTGGTCCTTCAAACTCCTACAGACTTCTACAGCCAATCACTGGCGGAGAAAAATTAAATCTCATTTTCATATTGAACTACGTTCAAAATGAGTTTTTGGTGCAGTTTTTTTCCAAAAGTTTATTTTGAGCGTTGCGCGTTGGGATTTGTAGTCAAAAACTTAGTTTTTTCTGGTTATTTATTAGGTTGGGGGGGGGTAGGGTCTCTTGACAGACAGGGGTGGGTAATGTTGTTATAACTAAAATGTATAGCATTTTTGACGTGATACACTTGCATGGCCGGTCGAGGCGGCGGTTCTCTCAACAAACCACTGTGGAGGGGAGGTAGGGTCTCTGGACAGACCGCAGGGTTGGGGGAGGTAGGGTCTCTGAACAGACGTTGTGGGTAATGTTGTGATGTCCTACCATGTACTTCACAGGTCACCCTACACTTATTCCCGTCCTTGGACAGGCTTTGTTGCTAGTTAAATAAATAACCCTTAAACATGGAAAAAACATAACTGTAGACAATTAATAAAAACTTAAATAAAATTAATTAAAATATTTTCAGTAGCCAAAGTATAATTTAACAATTGCTAGTTTTTCCGTGAATTTGGTTTGAAAGTTAGATTTTCCTTTGTGCCATACAGACCTTATTGAGAATGCTAAGTATGATTTTTTCAATGCAGACTACATCTGGCATGTGCTGGGTGTGTGTGGTAGCATATGGATGCTCTATGTGAAGAGCCGGCGGGGGGTAGTAAACGCAGGCGCGGTGCAGGGGTCAATTCTAACACTACCAAGTAAGTACAAAAATAAAATAGCTTACTTAAATGTGGTGTTCCTGAGAAGCAAATACTTATGTGATATTTATCATATTATAATTTTAAAAAAGTTTTACCAGACATATGCCAGTTTCATATTTAGAGTCATATTTAGTCTTTTAAAATGTATCGCCAAAAGAAATAAAGTATTTTGTTTACTGGCAGTTATTTAAAGTACAGGGGGTCCTCTATTTACGATGTTAAACCGTTCTTAAGAAGTGTTGTAACCCGATTTTCAGTGTAAGTCGGAACATAAAGAAAATATATAAAATATACTGTAAAGTACTGTATGTACAGTGCTATCAGGGCCGTCTTAACGCATAGGCCCATTGGGCATTTGCCCGGGGGCCCACGAGCATGGGAATATGTTTATTTATATAATATATTATGTATATTTATTTTTTATTCCTGCAGGGGAGGGGCCTAACACTATTTCTTTGCCCGGGGGCCCAAACTGGTGTAAAGACGGCTCTGAGTGCTATAAAAAATGTAACAGTTCATGACATAAAAAAGTATTTAAAAAAAGACAAAACATTTCCTTACCACATGAATTAAAATATATATTGATAAAAGACGGTATGACGCGTAAGATTAATTTTTATACAATTTTATGGGGGCGTGTTTGAAACCACAAAACAGCGTAAGTCGGGACTCGCGTAAACTGAGGACTCCCTGTACTAAAGTTTTTCAGCTCAAGATTATATGATTTAATATTAATATAATTTTGAAAGGATACAATATTATTAGGAGTGAATTTATTTTTCCGTTTTATAATTTTTAAAATGATTCTTAGTGTGAAAAAATGGTTAAACTTATTAAAAAATTTTAGATCTTCAGGGACTGATTCAGCACCTGCAAATAAGCCTCGTAGAGGTAGAAAATCTAAGTGTCAGAAAGAAAAGCCCTCAGTGTCAGCTGATCAATCACATCAAGGATCTTCCAAATCATCTAAGGTTGATCTTGGTGTGCCAAAAGAGGATCTCACAGTAGTTGCTGATGTAATTTGCAGTGAAACTGTTACGTTAGGGAAAGGAAAGGGAAAATCAAAAGGAAAACAGCGATCTTTAAGGCCAAGGAAATCAAATACCTCTTTAGCTGAGGCTGATTTGGAAGCTGCAGCTTTTAAATACATTACAGAGTCATTTGATGAGCCTGTAAGAGACGTATTAGTAAGGAGTAAAGGGAAGGGGAAAAAACGAAAAGTTTCAGAAGTTATTTATCTGTCACCTAAATCTGATTTACCAGAGGAAGCAGAAGAAGAGTCAGGTCAGTGTATTGATGGATTGAAATTAAATTTTTTATTCTCCATTTTTGAAAATAACCATGACAAAATCGTGGTCATAAGTTAGTTTTAAACTATGGCTGTTAACGATTAGTTTAAATTGAACCATTAACTTTTGAAAAATTAACGATTAATTAATCGTTATTTTCGATTAAAGCCAAAAATTAAAATTTATGATGTCATAAGAAACACTTATTAAACGTTCTTGTTGAAAATCTAAATAACACTGGGAAGTCTCCTTTATATGTCATCTTTTAACCAACTACACACAAAGACAAGTGTGTTGACATTATTTGGATCAAGTGATGAGTGGGTCTAATTAAGTCTAATTGACAATGTGACCAGCCAAGCTGAACAATCATTCACATGGAACTGATGTAACTGGTATGCACAAAACAGTCTTGGCAAGGAATGACATTATCGGATATCGGTGTTCATTAAGTTTTCACCATTGTAGAGGGTTAATGGATTCAGGAACTTTCATCTCCATTTTGTAATGCAGTAATTCATCAGAAGAGCTGTCGTCATTTTCTGTCTTGAGTCAGACTCCATTACTGCTATTAGCTTAATACGCTTTTCATTTGGTTTGATAAGTAGGCGTAGTGTTAGAACCGTGGTAGGCAAACTTTATCAACATTTTGAACATTCCCGTCGGTCAATAAGTTAAAACCTAAATGTTCGTGTAATCGTCAGGAAATTTATTATTTATCGGCCGCTATTTTGTTATTTTTAAAAACTTTTTGACTTCCAATAATTTTTAAGTGATAGGTCGATTAATCATTAAAAAATAATTTAATCTTTAAAAAATTTTAACGATTATTCGAGAAATTAATAGTTAATTTCCGCAGCCCTATTTTAAACTGGTACTATTTTGCTCTTTTGATACATGCACATGATACTCCTGGTAGCATCTCTTGTTTTCTTTAAATTTGTTAAATCAGAATTTTCCATAGTGTGGGGAGAAACAGAACAATTGCATTTTTTATTTTGTTCCCACCCAAAGTTTACTTGATCTCTCATTTTTGTTTGTTTTAAGGCTAAGTTTCTTATTCAGGATTTCAATACACCAAAGTCCATTTCACCCAACTATTAAACCAAACAATATTGCCGTTTCATTAAGCTATTTTGATTTTTTTATAAGAATTGTTACCATAAATTTTTATTGTATCACCTTTCTTTTATATCACATAATTAATTTAAATTATTTAATTAATCACTTTAAAGCTGTATCTGAATTATCATGTTATGCAATTTACAGCATCAGCATTTAAAGGAAAAGGTAAGCGCAAGAAAAAAACTGAGAAAGGGGCTAAAAAGGAGAAATTCTCTAAAACCTCTCTAGTTCAAGAACAGGACTCTCTATATAGTGATTTAGAAGACTTCGTTGAAGAGTTTGAAGATCTTATATTACCACAACCAGCTCCCAAAAAGCGCTGCCTCAGATCATCTTCTAACGAGGAGAAAGAGGCCAGTTCATTTAGCCTTGTGCCTGGCCCATCATCAAACAAATTAACACCACCTTTACAGAAGAAATCTGAAACTCCTGGGACTTGCACTAAAAAGGGTGAGGGGAATAAGTCTAAGAAGTCGGTGAAAGCTTCAAAATCAGTAAACAAACAACCAAAAGAAGAAAAGTCTCTGCCCAAAGGAAAGACTAGAGGCAGAAAGACGGGATCTTGTGCTAGTAATAGGTAACTAATTTTTATTCACCTCACCAAATATCGTTTGAAAAATAATAATTTCAAAGTTTCTGTTTTGGGTCAGCATTCTTTGATTCTGTATTTTTACAATAAAATTTATTCTTAAAATTCATCACTCAAAATTTTGTATACATGTATACCCTGATAAAACAACTCACCAAAAGAGCATTATGCTTGAAATTAATTAAATTAACTTATCTGTACCTTTGATAGTTTTACAATCAATAATCATTTTAAAAAATCTTATTTTGATGTTCTTTTTTTTGTTGATATATTGTAAATTGTAAAAATGGATACCTGATCAATAAAGATTTATTATGTGAAAGAAGATCAACAAAATTATAGAATAGTTCAAGCTTTAGCAGCGTTAGAATTTTTATATTGTTGGCTTCCTTATGTCTCGTAAGACGACGGAATTTTCTGTGCTCCTGTGGAATTTGCGCGCATGGCTTTGCAGCTTCTGCTGTGGCTGTACAAGCCCACTCGCGAATGGCAGCCTTTGCTGCACTTCTGACACTGAAAGGTAGTGTTTGTGGTTGGCTGATTTGCTCTCCTTTTCCTCTTTAGGCGATTTACGTCTGCGACCTGTTGCATGTTTCTTTCTCCTGCTTTTAGCCTGGCAGTCAACGCCTGTCTCCATCTGCACCTGTCCCCAGCGAGTTCCTCCCAACTTCTTATGTCTTAATATAACTGTTGAGAAACCCTATACATTTGATTTGTTTGTGTGCTAAACTTGCCTCATTGAATTGAATAAGAGAATTTCATTTTTTTTTGCTTTTAAAGATTGATTAAAATACTAACATTATTTTCACCAGTGGGCGTCAATCGTCTACAGTCAGTAGAGGAACAGGGAGGGCTGGTGCCAGCCGTGGGTCTAGTGTAGGGGCCAGAGAGAGAGTAGAGTTAAGCAAAAGTAGTATACCAACAACTACCACAACCTTATCAGCCATGTCTTCATCAAGTCATCAACAAGATAGCGCTGGCAGTGGTGGAACCAGACCAAGGGAAGGTGGAGGTGCAGGTGGTAATGCTCAGCCAGAAGGTCAAGGTAATTTGTTGACAATTTAAAATTGGGACAGATGCTTGGACATCAGCTCCAGAAAGTTTGAAAAATTATTCAGGGTTTGATTTTATTCTGTATATGAATTAGTTTAGAGTTCCAAATCCTTCATATTAAATTTATATTGATTAAACCAGATACAACATCAGGAATGGCTCTTGGAGCTGTGGGAGGAGCTGGTCCAGATACTGAAAGTGATGAGTCAGATATGAATAGACTTCAAGGTAAGTCAATTCATATTCTTTTAAGCTTATATTTAAAGTCTATATTTTGTTCCGTTTTGCTCAGAATGTTATTGTTTTCATTTATTGTATGTTCATTTTTTGTCCCAACTCTCTTCTTGTCAAGTCTAATTTTTTCCTCTATTTACTTCACATGGCTTGAAATTCCTTTCATATTTAACTTTTTGAATCATATGCTGCATTATGACTCTTTGATTTATTTCCAAAAACTGACCCAACAATTGGAGAGTTTAATAATTTTTACACATCTGATTCATGTCCTTTCAAATATTTCTTTCAGCTTTACTGGAAGCGCGAGGTCTGCCATCTCATCTGTTTGGTGCACTGGGACCGCGCATGCATCAGCTTCTTCACCGCACAATGAGTGGTGGCACATGTAATAATTTAGTCAATAAACTCTAAAAAATCATTTTTAGTGTCAGCTACATTAAAATGTGCATCAGTTGGGCTATTAAGAACTATATAAAAATGGATCCCATTATGCCCATCCACCCCAAGAAATAGAGAAGCTGGTTACTCCAAGAGAGAAAAAGATATTTTTGAGGGACTGAGGATAATTATATTAAAATAAAGTTAATTCAACAATTATTTTGTGATATAGCACTGATATGAATAAATAATGTTCTCAGCTTTAATCTCAATGTAAAAAATTTATGAAATATTTTCTTGCACAGTGACCAAAGTGCAGCACCTGCTTCAAGGTCTTCAAGCCACTGGGGATGAAGCCCAACAATTGTCAGCTGTAATGGAGATGTGTCAGGTAGGGTATCCAATTTACTCTTTATAGTTATAGATCATTAACAACATTTCAGCCTTGAAAGTTTAGCTAAGGTATGTTGTAATATATTTACACTAGGCTAATGTTTTTTTTAAATATATTGTTACACAGATTCTGGTAATGGGGAATGAAGACAGCCTTGTAGGGTTCCCAATCAAGCAAGTAGTGCCAGCGTTGATCCAGCTGCTTCAGATGGAGCACAACTTTGAGATGATGATCCACGCCAGTCGAGCTCTCACTTACATGATGGAGGCTCTGCCTAGATCTTCAGCCTCTGTAGTTGAAGGCGTTGCTGTATTTTTGGAAAAGGTCACACCCCAGAATAATCTTGTTTTCATTTAAAGGCGTAGGAAATTTATACATTAAGCAGTCTTTACTGTATAAATTGTAAAGATGGTATACATATAGCTAACAGCATAAAAAAGATCTTACACATCTACCGGAGTTGTTGATTTGAAAAATTTACATTCACAGTTACAAGTGATCAATTGTATTGATGTCGCTGAGCAGTCCCTTTCTGCCCTTGAGACATTATCTAAGCGACACGGGAAAGCAATCCTCCAAGCTGTAAGTGTTGTTTTCTTAGGAACATTTGGAAATTACTACTTTTATGAAGATAGGGTATAACAACTTATGGCATTTAATACTTGACTTCGAAGCATTAAAATCTATTTTGAATTACATTAACCTTTAAGTTAACTGGATTTTAACACCCAATCTTTTTGTTTTGTTTTTCATGTAAATTTTTAAAATCATCCCTATAATCAATTGCTTGTATTTATAATTTTTAAATTAATGTTATCATTTTTAAAAAGATATAAATGATTTATTCAAATGATTTATTCTCTCTTTACCGACAGGGTGGAATTTCTGCATGTCTTATGTTTCTGGACTTCTTTAGCATTATTGCCCAACGCAGGGCTTTAAATATTTCGGCTAACTGTGTCCAGTCCATGTCAGCTGATGAGTTTCATTACATAAGAGACTCTTTATCTCTTCTAAGTGCCAGGCTAAACCACTCAGTAAGCTTTTGGTTTTGTAAACTATAATCTACTTAAGAAGTAAATTTCTCTTTTACTTTTTCTGGTTCATCGAAACAAAAACACAGAACCCAGTGCATCCTCAGGGAAATTATCGCAATTGATTCCTTGAACCTTTAAAATTTCAGGATAGCAAATCAGTCGAAAGTGCGTGCTTGTGTTTTGCAAGACTTGTTGACAACTTTCAAAATGACCAACGGCTTCTGAAAGAAATTGCAGTCCATGACTTGTTGACTAATATACAGCAGCTGGTAAACTTCTCATTATTTTCTTTGATTTATGAATGATTTAATAAGAAGTAAATTACAAAATAGGTAAAAATTGCTTATGATCTTTAATGAATATTTGATTAATAAGAACATACAAGTTTAATATTTTACATACATTTTTGTCCTTATGGTTATGTTCTTAATCAAACTAGTCCAAGTACTGTAAATCAAACTTTAAAAAACCATTTTGTACACTACTATTAAAACTTACAAATTAAAAACAATATATATATATTTAACTTTTCAATGTTACCCAACAATCAGCAGTTCATTAATTTAACAAAATAATTTTTTTAATGCAGTTGATGATGAGTCCACCTGTTATTAGCACCAGTGTGTTTATCACTGTGGTCAGAATGTTGGTGGTAATGTGTGCCAATTGTCCAGATTTGGCAGTAATCCTGCTCAAACAAAGTAAGCATTTCCTAGTTGTTGTTAAAGGCTCTGTTAAGTTATATTAGTAGCCTGCAATCAGGCTATTTAGGCATTTTATGATTGATATCTGCTTGGATTATGCATTGAAGTTTAATTTTTTAAAACGTGTATGTGTGTGATTTGTTTGTTTGATGAAGAAGGCTACTTGTAATGGAGAAATTATGGTACATGATCTTGTAGAATTCTCACTAGTCATATTATCAATTTCCAATGTGAAATCAGAGTTGTTAGTGTGCAATGGCCAATACTTTCTTTCTAATACATTGATGATACCAGTTTAAAAAAAAATCTAACATCTGACTAATTTCAAAGTTGTCAACTTCAAAAACAAGAAACATCTTTTTTTCTTCTTCAGAAATAGCAGAAACATTAAGATACCTCCTGACAGGGTCATCTGAAACATCAGATCAGTGTTTTGAGGTTGGTAAAAGTTAACTTAGTGATACAATCCAAGGCACTTTTTTTTTACCCTTTACTTTGTAGCTTAAACATGTTAAACCTAATTTTTTTCATAGCTTAAACATGTTAAACCTCATTTTCACCTTAATATGATTAGGTCTAAAGATAAAATTATACACTACTGTGATAAAAATGATACTGAGCCAAAATAAAATGTTCATTTTTCAGTTGGTATCTAGAACTCCACAAGAATTGTATGAAATAGTTAGCCTCATCGGGTAAGTTAATATTCCTTAACTTACTCATTGCCTTTTCACATAGAAACACCATTAACCAATTTTTTGTTTTAAGAATTTGTGCCTCCAAAATGAAAGAATGCATGCTGTCAATGTTTTCATCTGAGCACTAACATATTTGTATTTTCACATCTTACAGATGTCTCAACCTCACATCCCTCCAATTATTAATGATTATAGAGAAATGTAAAGGCTTGTGATCAGTATAATTTATATGCAGCCTTCCATTGCCAATGACATGAATGGATGTAAACTTTTCTTGTTCTTTATTTGTTTGCACATGCGCTTTCTTATTGTTAGAAAATTTGGTTTACCGCAGTTCTGCTAGCCTGGGTGAAGGTAATGGCTAAACAACCAACCCAATTCATTGCTATGAAAATAAAATATCTCTACAGTATCATATTTTTATTTTGAACTCTTATTTTTAAACAAAATTGGAACTGTGTGATTTATTTCAGGGAGCTTCTTCCACGCCTCCCGACAGATGGACTCTTCACAGTAAACAGCCTCCTTCGTAAAGGGGGAGCTATCAGTCTTGATGGTGCATTTTGGCAGTGGCAAGATGATAGGGGCTTGTGGCATATGTATACTCCTATTGACAACAAAATTGTTGAGGTAACAGGTGTAGTTTTTGCATTGTGTATACTTCTTTTTTTTATGTCTTTCCAAAAATACTTTGTTAATTTATTTGTTGGTTATAATGTTATTGCAATTGTCTTAGTTTTGTTTCTTTCAACTAAGCTGCTGTTTTTATTATTAAAAAAAAGCTTAGAGTATACAAAAAGTAATCACTTGTTATCTTTTAAATAAATTATAACATTAAAAATAAAATTCTTACTTGAATTATTTTGTTACTGTTTAAGGCTGCGTATCAAGCTGGAGAAGAAGAGGTGAGCCTATCCACTATGGGTAGATCCTATTTACTGGACTTCAATACCATGCAGCAAATTAATGAAGACACAGGCACTGCCAGGCCTGTTGTCCGCAAGGTTAATAGTCTTGGACTTAGTGGACAGAATAGTGCTGCAGGAGATACTCGTAAGTTACTCCATTGAAAGTTGATCCTATCACTAACTAATATTATCAGCATAATAATAATTTAAAGAAAACTCAAAATTGGAATTTAATCCTTTTGAAAAAGTAAGTCAGAAAAAAGTGAAAAAATTTATTGTTTCTAAAACAGTTGGTCAGTCTGATCCAAATGTTGAACGCTGTGATTCAAGAGCTGAGATTTTAAAAGAGGACCAGGACTTGGCTTCCAACTTTATCCAAACATTATTTGCTGTTTTGTATGAGGTTTACAGCTCATCTGTAAGTAATTAATCAAATGTAAATCTATGCTGAGTCATATTTTAGCCTTTTTATATTTATTTTCAGCAAATAATAAATTTTAAAGATATTTATATATGAGGAAAAAAAGGATTGCCTTGACCATTAAAACCTACATAAATCTGCTTTGTACCCACTTGATCTAGCGATATCCTCAATGTATTCATTTCAATCAGGCTGGACCCAATATCCGCCACAAGTGCCTTCAGACCATTCTGAGAATGATCTACTATTCTCCTCCTGATTTGTTGAGACAAGTACTTGTTAACCAGTCAGTTTCAAGGTAGGCTGCAGTAATGTTCCTAAATCATTGATTGTCTTTAGTTAATGTTTTTTTTTGCTGCTTGAGTGTAATAAACATGAAAGTTTCATATGAATTTAATTTTTTGCACCAATGGGTCTGTTATTCAGCATGCAAACATTTTTAAGTGTGATGATCAAGGTAATTTTGTTTGTGCACACTCAATCTGACATAATATGACCTTGATTATTTGTTTCAGCTACTCTTTCAATTGAAAACAAAAATCAGTCTTTATTGAAAAGCTTCATAAAAAAATATTTTTTATTCTTTCAGTCACATTGCTTGCATGTTGGGCTCCCCTGATCTAAAAGTAGTAGTTGGAGCTTTACAAATGGCCAACATCCTGATGCAAAAATTACCTGATGTGTATAGTGTTTACTTCAGGAGAGAAGGTATGCACATTTGCATAAAAAGATATGACAAAAAGCGAAAGTCATTTAACAACACCGGATATTGAAAAACTATTGCTAGGGTATATATATTACAGTGGAACCCGGTTAAGTTGACGGCCTCGGGGTATGAAAAATGGCGCCGAGATAACCGATCATCGAGTTAAACGAAAACCAATATGTCGGCAAAATATTAACATGCGCTTGAAATTTCCTTATATACATGATGTGCGTTAATTAGTGATGGGATGATTAATCGGAATCGTATCGAAATATCGGGACCCTATTTCTTCACTCTTTCCTAAGGTTGTTAAGACCGTTCGTTTTTAAGGACTGTTGAAGTTTAAATATAACCCTTTATTGCGTTAGTGCAGTTTTTTTCCCTAGAATATAACAATAACGAATTCATCTACTCCTGCCCGCCACACCGTGCGCGCGCAGGGTCCGCTGGTGACTGGTGACATCGTATTTTTTCTCTCTCTTGCGGTGATTCCCAGATTGAGCGATACTGTGCCTTGGAAGGCACTTGCGTGACTTTCCTTACAAGCTACACAAATAAATAACCCACCCCGTGTAACCTACACATCCCCTCATTGTCCCCGAACCATTCTCTTCCAAACCATCTTCCTTGGGTCCGTCCTCTCAGCTTACAATGGACTCAGAATTCCTTTGGTAACTTGATGCTAATCGGACTAACCAACAACAATTGTGTAGGAGATTGAGAGTGAGGGTGGGTAAACTGTCTGCAGTCTGTTATATTATATATTTTAAAATCTGGGGAGCCTTGTTTACAGTAAGCACCCTATGATTTTGGTATCGTCCCATCACTAGCGTTAATAAATGAGAATGTACATGCATGTGTTTTTGGAGGTTTTTTTTACACAAAGGCGTTGGCGCTATTTGTTTGTCTATCATGATCTATATATGACTCATGACAAAGCGAACTCTTCTCTATAAAAATGTACAAAAATAAATTAGGAACTCCTTTTGAACTTTTGAACCTTCAACTTTGACACATTTTAATTAATTCTAACCAATAGTTAAATGGCTTTTTACTTTTGCACACGGCCACTTCTTATGAATGAAACAATGAGAACAAAGCAGTAGTACTAGAGTCAAAATGAGGTTGAAGGATGAATGGTTGCCAATGACAACAATTCTGCACACAGTTCATTTTGTTATTCCATACGCAACGAAAAGAAATTTTATGCCTCCCTTGGTTATAAAAAATCACATCTAACATTTTCAAAAGCTGGCGATTGGTCATGGGGATCGAGATAACCAATGCTAAGCGGCAAATTTGGCCCTCTTTTGTGCTCGAGGTATTAGGGTTCGGCGACTTAAAATAATCGAATTAACCGATGAGAAAATGCAAAGACAAAGAGAGAATTTGGCGGTTCCAATAAAAAATGTCGACTTAATAGAGCTGACGAGTTAACCGGGCTCGAGTTAAGTGGGTTCCACTGTAGTAACATAGAAGAGAATCTTCTGTAAGTGGTCATACAATTTTTTTCCTTTTAGAATTAATATTTATTTGGCTTAAGATTTCTGCTAGAGAAAAATAGTGTGCAGCTTATTTAAAAATCATATCTTACTTGGTTTACTAATCCTTGCACTCTCATCAAAAGTTATCAAAAGTTCATTTTAAAGCCAATGGTGCCTTAAGAAGCCAATGGCCACACTGTTCTCCTTTCTATCATAATTTATACTTCTTATTTTACATCCCCTTAAATGCCATCTTGTATCATGGGGGAAATGTAAGCATTATAAGGAGAGAAACCCTATTTTACACCATCAAAGCACAAGTCAGCTCTGCAGGGAGGTTTTCAGCAGGGTTCTTTTGATTTAGACTATACACCTACCTCAATAGCTATTTCTATAATCTTTAATTCTAATGATCCACCACATAGGTGTTATGCACCAGATCCAAAAACTTGCTACCCAGGAGGTGCTGCCATCCTCACCTACCAAGTCAAGCCACTCTCCAGGCTCATCACCAGTCTTGGGCTCAGTATCAGACACAAGCTGTGCCCTCTCTCCCACAGTACCAAGGATAGAGGCACCTGAGATTGGAGATAATGATGATCTGTTTGCTGGCGGTGCCTCCCATCACTTGGAGGAACCTTGTGCTTCATCTGCTCACACGTATGTCAACAATGAACTAGATTGGGGGAAAAAACAGTCTGTAGTGTAGATGTTCTGCTTTTAATTACTCCAAAGGTTTAGACACCTCTTAAAAAAAATATCACAGCAAATCTTGCCGAAATTTTACAGAGCCCTAAAAAGAAATTTGCTACTAGGAACTTGAGCAACTAAACAACTAAGTGTTCAAATTGTTTAAATTCTTCATTGAAATGCTGTTCTTTTTTAAATTAATGTATCGGATACAAATGGTTATAAAATAGATAACCAAATCATTAAAATGTCTATGGAATTATAAATCTATAATAAATTTCTCTGTAATTTTTGTGTACAGAGCAGAAATATAAAAGTTCATTTCCAACCAGAGCTTTAAAAAAATGAGGATTTAATTTATTATTATTTAGAAAACTCAGTGATGTGCTGAAAAGGAAACGTCCACCTAGGCGGGGACCATCCAAGAAGGGAAGCAAGTCAGACGATTCTGCAACAACAGAAGCATCTCCTAAAGGTGTTGGACTTCTGCTCGGAAGAAGTTCTAACAGGGGGAAAACTTCATCTGGTAATTGTTTTTCCTTGATAATAGAAAATGTAGTAATGTTATGGTAAACAGAAGGAAAAGGTGTTGAATGTGGCACAATTCAGGCTAAAATCTTAAAATTATGTTTGTAAATAAATATGACTTTTAATTACCATTTTGACAAGATTACTATATAACAAATTGTTTAAAAAATCATTTATCAATATTTGTTGAAGCTTGTGCTATGAATTAAATATTTATATTCTAAAGATCATGGGTTTGATCATGGCTGATTTCACGTTTTTATATTTAAGGCAAAGATGCCAGATCCAGTTCTTCCAGCTCAAAGATTCCATTCCTGACAAATCTAAACCCTCGCTCATGGGGAAGGATGAGTAACGCAGCTGAAAGACAAACTACAATGAAGGTAATACTATAATATTAATTGAAATCAGTCTTAGAACATCTTCATCAGCAGCATGATGTACATGTTTTGCTAAAATGAATAAGGACCTTTTAAATGTTTCTTGAAGAATTGTAATTCTCTTTATCTCTTATTTAAACTAATTTAGATTGACATCACAATATTATTTTATTTCATGTTTTCATTCAAAATATTTGTGTGTGCTTATGTACAGGACATGCTATCTCACAAGCAGATACCACCCCCTATGATTGTTAACAAGGAAAAAGTTAAAGCCTGGATTAAAGAACAAAGTAAAAATGTTATTTCATTTATAGATCTAGTCATTCACGCAAAAGGGATTTGATTCTTTTTAAGTTTCATTTTGTAAATATTTCATTCACTTAATTAATAGAACATTGCAACCTAGCAAAATGGCAAATTTGAAATGTATTATTAAATCATTTTTCTCAAATGTTTCCAGGTAAAGCTTTTATGGAGAAATATTTCTCGATTGATATTCATGGCGAGTCTCACCCAGCCCTTGACATGCTCAAACGTCTCTGTACGGCTACCAAGTGTCTTTCACTACAGGTATAAAATGCTATTGAAAATTTGAGGGGAGTTATGTTGCACAATAAAAGAAATCATTAATTCCTTTATATTTCATCAGAGGGTGCATGAAATTTATATATCAACTTACATAGTTTTACTCCATTCTGTCATCTTTTAAAATAATTTTTTATGTTTGCGATTTATGAAATGAAACGATAAGTTAGGAATTTGTAAAGACCAGTGGGTTTTTCATTCTAGGGTGACAGTGGCTTAGACTGCCTTCTAGAAATCGCAACCATTATGCGAGAAAGTGATGTTTCTCCATTTGAAGTGATACACAGTGGGCTAATCTCTCAACTTCTTGAGTACCTCACATCTACATCTGGTGACGTGAATAGGGACATACGTATTCGCAGATTTCTACATGTCTTCCTCAACTGCCCCGTAAGTTGATAAAAGAAACATTGACAATGGCAACTTAAAGTTGAAAAAAATGAGCCACAAATTGATTAGAAAATTGATTATTTAATTATTGATGATTTAAAACACACATTTTTATTCAGTAATTGAAGAATCGTTAAATATTTCTAACATTTTCTCATATTAATACTGCACAATATTAAAGAACAGGGTAAATACATTTTTTTAAAACTTTAAATAACTCTAGTTTAATTAACTTGAATACAGATTGTGCTATAGAAAAGTAGCTTCATATACATTATGAAAATTTTGGTAAGATTTTAAAAAAAAACTTAACTGACCTCTGTGGCTTTAAATTCTAAATCTTGTTATCAATATTTCACCAAATTAATGTGTCTTGATTGAGCTAAATTTTTGTAAATTTATTGATTTCTGATTACAATAAATGAAAAATATTTTAAAACATGATTATAAATAGTTAATTAGATAAATTAGTGAATTTTTTAATTGAAATTATATTTATGCATGTATTTTGCCATAACATTCACAAGAGCGCTAGCACAGTGCTAGAATGGTAACCCTTAGACATAGAAGACCGTTAAAAGGCCTGAGTTCAATCCCAATAGTTGACCAAAAGCAAAATTAAACTTCGTTATTTCTTATAATTTTCTTTTAATAAAATTCGATAGTAGTAAGAAAAAAATATGTTTTTAATAAAAATGAAACGGTAATTTTAAACCATATTATACAAAATAGGTTTTTGACATTTTTTTTCCCACAACAGTGCGTTGGCACATCTGATTTCGTGGTTGTCTGCTGATATAGAGACCACTTTGAGACCTAAGTTCAAAATTGAATTTTGTGACATTTTCTTCTCATTTCCTAAAATTAAAAATTTAATAATGGCAAAAAATTATTTTAAAAAAATTAAATGCAAATTTCTCACTTTACGTCAGGGGTTGGCGAACAGGGGTAAATTACCCCATTTGGGGTGAAAAGGGAATTCATGGAGGTAACAGAGACCAATTTGTGACATATTATAAAATCTGCCAAATTCCTAAAGATTTTTATCTTATAATTTTCTTTAAAATTTTAATTTTGATCAAAATCCTTCATGTCTACGTATATTTACAAAAGGCACGATTTATCAATAATAAATAATATATTACTGATAGTACGTCAAATATTAATGATTAACGCAGAAATTGCCATCTCGGTGTAATCTGAGTTTAACAGTTATTTCCGTTTTCGGTTGATATTTAAATCTAGTTTCGATTTCGTTGTTATTGTATGAGACTGAGAAATTCAAGTGCAGTTGATAAATATTACTATCATTGCAAGAGTTTCCAAAGAAAAATTTAAGGAAACTATTTACCCCAAGGTAATCGGTGATATTTTTCGTAATAGAATATTAAAATGCGTTAAAAAAAAGAGATTACCAAAAAACGGGTGAATACTTTGTCAACTTGGAAATGTCTGCAAAAATACAAAGACTGGTAAGCCCCTAAAGTGCTACATTCGATCAACGCTCAGCAGCAAAAGCTTCCTTTGAAGTGGCCTGGTTGATTGCTCGAAACAAGAAACCACACACTATCGGTGAGTTATTGGTTAAACCAGCAGCTTTGAAAATGGCAGAGATTATGCTTGGTCAGAAAGAAGCTATGAAACTGAATTCAGTACCTTTGTCAGCAAAAGTTGTCTAAGACAGAATTTCTACTTTGGCCGAAAATGTCAAGGAACAAGTACTTTCTTGTATAAATGCGAGTAAATTCTCTTCTATTCAGCTTGATGGGACCACTGATGTCATTAGTAATGCACAGCTTATGTTATTTGTTCGATACAAAGGTTTACAAACAATTGAAGAAGAAATGTTGTTTTGTGCTTCCCTGGAACTGCGATGTCAACGAATTGATGCAATCAATAAAGTTAATGAATACTTTGAAAAACTTAATTTAAAATGCTATGTCTGTTGATGGAGCTCCAGCTATGTTGGGTCGTGTAAGTGGTTTTTCGGCTTTTGCAAGAGAGAGGAATCCCAAAATTTAAGTTAACCACTGTTAACCATCGTCAAGCTCTGCTTGTGAAACATTTAAAACCTGAACTGGATGGCATCATGCATGATATTATTCAGATTGTAAATTTCATTAAAGGGCATACACTGCAAACAAGACTGTTTCGTGATTTATGTAAAGATGTCGAGGCTGAATATACAGACCTAGTTTATCACACCGAGGTACGGTGGGTTTTATGCGGTAATGTTCTGAACAGAGTGTGAGCTCTGAAAGCTGAACTTAAACATTTCTGGCTGGTCAAAAGCATGCACTGGCAGATAAGTTTACAAACTATTGTTGGATTGCTCAGGACCTCGGGCCTTTGGGGGTAACGGCAACATAAAATTATATATTTTTTCCAGGTAGCAGAAATAAAAATCCCATTTTGTTCTCATGCAAAGAAAAATTGGGGATTTAAAAAGATTTTTGTTTTTTACATGTGATTTTACTTTTCAATAGCTGAATTGAATTATTTCCAAGTTTTATTTTGTTACTGTACAGCCACCAAGTGTGACTTACATGAAAGAACCTCCAGCTGAAAAGAACAATACCCCAGCTCTTTCATATCTTGTCTCCAAGCTGATGGCTTGCTTACATCAACTGGAACAGGTGTGTACTTGAATTAACTTGGTATATCTTACTTTGTCACCACACTTGTGGCAAACATAGAAATAACAAATAGTGTTACATTCCTAAAAGTTTAAAATGTCACCCCTTGTTAACTGAACATTTAATTCACAAGTGCCAAGAGTGCGGATGGGTTAAATTAGTTTCAGAGGCCATTGTTTTATTATGCACATGGTCATTTTTGTTTTAGAATTGAAAAATTAAAATGGTTAAGATCAAAAGACATGTAATTCAAATGCATCCAATGTAAAGGCAAAATAATCAAATTATTATAATACTTTTGTAAAGTGGCTCAATACCTTTGTTCTAGTTTCAAGTTAAGGTTCATGACCTACCTGGTGGTAACAGTGGAAACAGTCGTGGTGGAAATGCGCTTAAGTTCTTTTACTACACACCAACTCAAGGTAAATTGCTCTGACATGTTATTTATCATAAATTGCTCAGTTCATCTAGTTTCAACCACTCTTCAACATTATTTAGCACTGATAGCTCTATACAGGGATGCATTGTAATTAATGGACGGTCTAAAACTATAAGTATATTTTTTTAATATATTTGATTGGACAAATATAAAATTCACCTCTATAATATAATTTCAACAGTTTAGTTTTATCAAAAGCTGAGAGTAAATAACATTTAAGAAAATTTTAAGTTTGCTACTCAGATTAAATAACCTCTATGAATTACTAACAAACATATTTGATAATGAAATATCCTTTACTCCAATGCTTATGTAATGGACACATTAAGTAACATTTATAAATTGTTTTGTTTGTCAACATTTGAAAATCATGTGTAAAAGAGTTTTACATCAAAAGTTGAAATAAACCAAAATCTCCCTCAGTGCCAACTACAGAGACATCCTGCTTGCACTACACTAAAGCAATGGAAAGGTGGGCCGGTTAAAATTGACCCCCTAGCTCTGGTACAAGCCATTGAGAAATATTTGCTGGTCAGAGGGTTTGGCAAAACAAGGGTAAGAATTTCATTTCTTTTTCATTATATTATAAATCATTCACCCAGAAAGTTTAATTATTTTTTCATCCTTAACCTTGTAGAAATAAGGTTACTAAGAAGAAAACATACTGCAACACAGCAATATGTTTGAAACAGCATAAAGTTCATTTTACTTTTTATTATTCATCTATGAAGGTTTGTAAATGACATTGTGTTTCAGAAGATAATGGTTTACTTTTGCGTTTTGCTTGACAGGAAGGGGCTGATGAAGACCTTAGTGATGATGATAATTCTGATGAAGAGATGGAGGAACAGATGGCTTCCATCATGATATCAGCTACATCCCCCAGGCACAGGCTTGAGTTCCTCATAGGAGACCATATCCTGCCTTACAACATGACAGTATACCAAGCAGTCAAACAGTTTGTATGTCATGGAGGCACTGAGGTGGGTGACTTCAGTGATGGGGACACGGACACACCATTTGGGAATACAAGCATATGGGTGCAGACACATACTATATGGTTGGTACTCTTCATTGAAATAATTTAGAACCTGCTTTAAATTAAATTTTACCTGCGTATAGTTCTTCTCCTTATAGCTAATATACCCTAGCTTATTTGTTCATGTGTGTATATATATATATATATTTATATATATCTATATCTATCTTCTATATATATATAATTCTCTTCGTGGTCGGACCCTGTGAGGCAACAAGAAGCTGCATGTGCAACAGAGCGGGACAAATGACCCTCGCTCGGGTCAACTAAACACTGTTGGCAAGCGTGCTGGGATGAAATGAAAAAAAAAGGGGGGGGGGTGGGTGGCAACAATGCACTTGCGTTCACTTGCATTGTTCCTTCACAGTAAATGTGAAATTCGTAGTGTACTGGCTATCACGTCCGCCTCATACGTCGATGGTCCTGGGTTCAAGCCCAAGCGAAAACATTTTAAAAAATAAATGTCTGTTTGTGCCCGTTCTTTTACCCCTTTATTGCCAACACTAGCTGATTTAGTTACGGGTGAAGACTTCCTGAAAGCTGAAAGACACAGTTGTCAAAATGGGATGGGTTTTGGGCAAACGACTGTGATTGAATGAAAAGAAGGAATTCTGGAGAGACCCTCGGCGTAGCATACGCCGCAGACTTGCTCATAATAGACAGTGCAAAGAACGGATTGTGAGAGTACAGACACAAAAAGCAGCACAAAGTAAGTAAAAAATAGCGAGTAAGCATGGAGACAAGCACACTGAGGTTGTTGTTACCCGCCTCCCATTTAATGCGACCATCCCTTAAACATAAACTGTAATTGGCCGACCCTAGCGAGGGTTAGTCATGTTTAGGGTTGTTAATTGCGCGTTGTTGTTTTCTGTTGTTTTTTAAAACCGATTATCGATTATGTAACTCTGATTTTAAACCGATTAGTGTTTTATAGCTGACTTCATAGAAGTTAGGGGTGTACCGAATTTCTCCTGCAAACGTCTAGAAACCAACGTGTTGGCAGTCAACCCCCCAACCGACGTTCACTTGAGTTGTTTTGATTTCTTCGTGCTGTAGTTTGTGTCCGTTATTTCTCCACTTTCTTTGCACTCTCCATGAGCAAGTCTGCGGCGTATGCTACGCCTTGGGGCGTCTAGTATATTGTAAGAGTCTTAAATTTTTTAATGTTAATGTATTTTATGGTAAGATGCATTGCAATGGCTAGTTATATTTAAACATAGTCTCTGTAATAATTAAAATTCAATTTATTTTACATTTAATTCAACAATTTGAAATCAGTCTGAGAAATAAAAAAATCAATATCATTGATTAAAAGGTATCGACCAGCTACAGAACAAGAGGAAAATATGGCAACCAGTCCCAAAAAAAACAAAAGCTGAGTCAAAAGTCTCAAAATCTTCAAAGAAAAAAGGTAACATAACAAATGTCCATTCACACTTTTTCAAACTGCACTGTTAGCTTAAAGGATAAATTTAAAATCTATATTAATTAATATTGTTCTTTAAAAAAAAATTGAAAATTGAAAATTGATTTTTAAATTTCCTACTATAATTCATTTCCACTTTTGTTTCTCAGATTCTCGAGCCAGTAGTCCAGTTATTCAGCCTGTCCTACAGAATTTCCTCTCTGAGAAGCTTCCCCCCTCTGTCACTGTCCAAGATGCTTCACTAGAGACAATAGCATTGTTAAGGGTGCTGCATGCACTCAACAGACATTGGTCATCGATGTATGATGTAAGATATTACAAAAATGTTTAATCAATTCAGCACCATAAGTCAGTCGATAATACTGATGGAAATTATTCATGGGGAAATAACTAGCGACTTTTTCCCAAGAGTGACCATAAGTTGATGAATTGCCTGCTTTTGACTTTTGTTTCAGAATCAGTCTTTGTTGCCTTTGAAAAATAGAAGCCAATGTGATCAAATGTTCCAAATTTTTTTTTAAATTCTGAAAAATCATGCAGGTTTTTTTTTACCTTGAAACTAACTTGTGGGACTTATGCAAGCTCTGCAAAGCAAAACATTAACTTAGCACAATCATTTTTTACAAAAAATATTTTTTGGAGTTAGTTTTGTGTATATTCATTATAGTAATACAGTAATTATTACACAATTTTGACACAGTTAAACTTCTAATATGTTATGTTACTGAGAGTGCTAATGAAATTTAATGAACTTTATTTAAAGTAAAATGTAAGTTATCAATTCTCTTGTGTTTAAATTGCAATATAAATAAAGAGATACACATCAGTTGATAAAAATATTTGACAATACAGCTCATTTCCACATGGCAGCTGATGGGTAAAAATATTATCAAACAGATAGATAGAAACGTATAATAATTTAAAATATCTAAAACAAAATGTGTGGCAGAATGATTATTTTTTAAATTGTGAAATCTTTTATTTAGCTGCACTATTATTTTTTTTATTGTATAGGCCACTATTATTTAAATCTTTTTCTTATCTTAAGTTCAATATTTAACTTTAGTGCTTCACAATTGATTAAATAGATGACCTTATTCAAGTTATTTAAGTTTACATTTATATTGAGACTCGTTAATTGGTCATCTCTTGTTTTTAAGGTATCATTCCTACCCGCCCCAATCTTAGCCAACACTGAGTTCATCAGCAGCAAACTGACAGCCAAAGCAAACAGACAACTACAGGATCCTCTTATCATTATGACAGGCAACTTGCCTAACTGGCTACCTGAGATTGGACAAGCTGCGTAAGTATTGTTAATGCATTCATAAAGTGGCTACGAAGTGTGCAAAGAAAAATATTATTATTCACAAATCCCTGAGTTAACAAAACTTTAAAAAATAATTTTTTAATTTCATTCTTTGACTCTACATTGGAAAAGTGTTACCGAACTTTCCTGGGCCCTTGATAATTTTAGATCATTCAATTTTACATCATTCATGCATTAGACTATTTTAGATGCTATTGTTTTTTTTATCTTTGCCAACACTAATAAAGCTCCATGAGGATTTATTCAAACAGTCAGTGCGACTGTGGCTGTCTCTTAGGGTTGGAGGTTAAGAACCAGTCAGTAGGATTTAGAAATTTGGTTATCAGGATATATATTTTATGCATTAGTTTAAAAGTTGGTTGAAGAAATCCTTAACATATTTTGAATTATCATTGATGATTGATTTGTATATTCATTTCTGCAGGCCTTTCCTGCTCCCCTTTGATACAAGACAAATGTTATTCTTTGCAACAACCTTTGATCGTGACCGAGCAGTGTTAAGGTTACAGCAGGATCAAGCAGGAGAAAGTTCTACACATGATAGTGAGAGAGTCGGACCTCGGCTGGACAGAAAGAGGGTTTGATTCATACTCTAAAATTTGATTGATTGAAACAATTTTCATTAGATAAAAAGGAAGGAGTGATAGTTTGCACCCAAATCAAATGGAAACATGGGCATTATAAATTATCTGTGACATGACCATGCTTTGTTTATGAGCTGTAAGGGCAATTTTAACAAATGTAACAGATCTATAGAGTATTTAAATTTAGGTAATGTTTGAATATCTTTATTTACAAAAGAACTTGATTTAATTGAAACAGAAAGAGGTGAGCCGAAAAGACATCCTCAAACAGGCAGAGAAAGTGATGGAAGACATAGGGAATTCTACTAATGCCAGGACAATGCTTGAGATCCATTATGAGAATGAGGTAACTTAGGACCTCTTTACACTGAAGTACCTCCATCATCATCTGTGTGAGAATAAAATAATCCTCAGAATATCAGAACTAAATTAGTTTTGAACAGATTTTCCAGCATTTATGTGTTAACCGTCCTCTATGAAGTAGTGATGCAAATGGGACCAAAAAATAAGCTGGACGAATATTCAAAGCATTATACAAGACTTATTAAATATAATTAACAATTTATAGCTTTGGATTCAATTTTTTTTTAATTATAGCATTCTATTTAACCCATTTCATTAATTGTATTTATTTTCTAGGTTGGAACTGGTCTTGGTCCTACACTTGAGTTCTATGCCCTGGTCTCCAAAGAGCTACAGCGCACAGATCTGGAACTCTGGCGTGGAGACAGTGTTACAGCCACCAACCCAGCAGACCCCAATGCCAAACTTGACTACACACTATCAGCGTGTGGTCTGTTCCCTTCCCCTTTGCATCGTAACTCCAAGGCTGCACATGTAAATAAGGTCAAAGCCAAGTTTAAATTCCTTGGAAAATTCATGGCAAAAGGTCTGATGGACTCTAGGATGGTAAGTTTTCTTGCACTTTGCTTGTTCTCAGTCATGCAAAAAATTATTTTAATAAAAAACTAAATGGTGCCAGAGCAATAAAATGAGTTGTATTTTGTATTAATTTCTTATGCTTTTTTCCAGTAGAATTAGTTGTAGACTTTGAAATGTATATGACTTAAAGTGTTGATTAGCATTATTAACATAAGGGATTATTTCCTACACCACTGTTAAATGCTTTTTGTAATACAGAATTTTATTGAAAGGAAAGGTTCATTAAATGAAGATAGTAATTTAATTATTAAATCCTTTTCAGAAAAAAAAATTATTAAAATAATTATAATAGGAAAAATTAAATATAAAGTAGACATTATTATTATTATTATTTGTTGCTCTTACATAGTCTTGTTGATTATGCTACTAAAATTGCAATTGATCTCTTTGAGAGGTTTTTGCTGCCTAACAACTTTTGTAGTAGAAGGTTCTTGCTCATAACAAGGTTCAACAATTTCATTTAAGATGAAGTTTAATTTTTTTTTACCAAAGAATATAATACATAAAATTTGTTAACAAATAATTTTAAAAAATTAAATGTTAAATAACAAACACAGAGCAAACTTTTCTCCCCTCAGATTGACTTACCATTAAGTAGGGTGTTTTATAAATGGATCCTGGGGCAGGAGAATTTTCTCTCATCCAGTGATCTGTATCACGTCGATAGAGTACTAGGCCGCTCCTTCCAACAGCTGGAGAACATTGTTCACGAGAAGAAACAGATTTGTAGTGATAAGTCATTGACAGATGAAGGCAAGAAGCAGGCTATCACCAATTTGACCATGGACGGCTGCTCACTTGAGGACCTTGATATCTATTTTGTTTTACCTGGCAACGAAAATATTGAGTTATGTAAAGGTGGCCGTGATATTCAAGTGGGTATTGACAATTTAGAGGAGTATTTGCAGGTAGGATTTGCTATTCCTTTAAGTTTATAATGATGTCTTGAAGCTTCTTTTTAATTTTGTGCACAAATTCATTAATCTATTTACATTGTTTTTGACATTACATTGTTTCAATATTGCGTGATTTCTTTCATCTGCTTATCTATGAAATGAAGCTATTTTTTTTATAATTGTTGTTTTGTGTCAAAAAATTCCCTGTTTTTAAACTGATCTTTTTTAGATTTTCTTTACCCTATTTAAATGTCATTTGTTCATTTTATTAAGTTTTGAACTAGATTTTAAGTTGAAATAACAATTCACAACTCAAAATATTGATCAATGTATACCACAGTAGGTTTTGATAATGGATATAAAATAAAGAAGATAAAAATGAACATCTCAAAATATTGATCAATGTATACCAGAGTAGGTTTTGATAATGGATATAAAATAAAGAAGATAAAAATGAACATCACTCGGGATGCCATTTTTAATTTACAAATTTAAGAGGCTAATCTGATGCTTGAGTTGGTTGTCAAGCATTGGCAGGTACTCACAAAAAGCTAGAAGCTCCGCATTCTTTGAAACTCTTTTTAAAATGATTTTTTAAAAAAAACAACAGGGGATTTTAGATAGAATATGCACAAAAACAAGATTTTAGTTTTAAATCACCGTCTCTTACAGCTTGTATTACATTGGAGTCTTGTTGAGGGAATCAGTCGACAGTTTGAAGCTTTTAGGGATGGCTTTGAGTCCCTTTTCCCATTGTCAACTTTACAGTGCTTTTACCCAGAAGAGGTGAGAACTAGTTTGGGTACATAATCTTTTAGTTAAAAGCTGAATGTTAATGGTTATGAATAATAATTTTAAAGATTGTGTAGGACAAGTTCAATGGTGAATAAATTTTATCTGCACAACTGATTTTCATGAAATCATTTGTTATTTAAACAATTATAATATTTTTATGGGGAACATGAAACATTTTCAATTACTGCTTTACTGAATTGCCCAAGCATATCATTTTATTATCTTATTGTCTATATATATATATATATAAGTGTATATATGTAAATATCTATAAATGTAAATATATCCTAAGTTTAATTGAAGTTGAAAAAGTCATTGAATTGACAGTTTAGAATTTTGAAAATGTAATTACTCAGTTGTGATTGATGTGGAATGTGGACTCCTTAGGCTTTAATTTCCCTTAAAATTTTGTTTTTTACAGTTGGAGCAGCTGTTCTGTGGAAACATAGCTGATGTTTGGGATGTTCGCATGCTAATGGAGTGTTGCAGGCCAGACCATGGCTACACACACGACTCACAGGCTGTCAAGTTTCTCTTTGACGTGCTCAGCAGTTACAATAACACAGAGCAAAGAGATTTTCTTCAGTTTGTTACAGGTTCACCTAGACTGCCTGTTGGTGGTAGAGTTAACTTCATTTTAATTTATAACATTATCATGTACTCTGTTTCAGATCTAAGTGACGTGTAAAGTTTTTTTATATTTTGTTATTTGTTTAACATAGATGGTACCAAATAAGTCATTCTCATATAATCTCAGCTAATAACCATGAGTAATCAGTTTGGAAAACTATTGAAAATACATGTTAAAAATTATACTTACCATTCACTTTTGTGATTCACTTCGTGAAGTATTTTTTGGGGGTATTATTTTCAATCCACATGTCATAAAATGCATTGAAATCTGAGGGATAAAATGTCTGTGAAAAAGCATAGGCATAATTAATGAATTCCTCTGTAACTCCTAAAATATTTGAAAATCATCCAAAACTTCTACTAAGTTGTACCGACATAAATATCTTTCTATTTTCTCACTTAACAAGCATATCTCATGATTGTGACTGTGTCCAACTAAATCCTTGCTAAAATCCTCCAGGTTTCAGAAGCTTAAACCCACCTTTGACAATAGTAAGAAAACAGCCTGAGGGTTCTGATGATCCGGACAGTTACCTGCCCTCGGTAATGACGTGTGTCAACTATCTCAAGCTTCCAGACTACTCCTCTATAGAGGTGATGAGAGAGAGGCTCAGCAAGGCTGCCAAAGAGGGGCAACTCTCATTCCACTTGTCCTAGTTGTAGTGTTCTCTTGGTGAATGAAGATAAACTTTCTCAGGCAGGTTTTCACCCTACCCAAACTGTATTTTCTTCTTCAAGTATTACTATTGTGCTTCTCTGGAAATAACTGTGTGCCCTGTACAAAAACTTAGGAAATTAAATGGATGTAAATGTTTTAAGACTAGAAGCCGTGTTTATAGCTGTACAAGATAGATGTGCTGTTTTTCTTGTAATGTCCGACGGTAAAGATGAAAACTTTTTAACTAAACTAATATGTGGGGTTAATTCATTGTCTTCTTTTGTAAATTAAAGATGAGAATCTGATAATAAACATGCTGTGGTATTATTATTTTTTTTTGCCTCATGTGTACACATATGTAAGCTTAACTCAAAATTAGTGTAGATTAACTTTGTTCAAGGTTTAAATTGAGTGTCGCATGAAGAGCTACCATATAACTTTTTTTTTCCTTTCATATATTATGTAAACCAACATTCATTCATAAGAAACTAACTCTGGTAAAGCCATATTTTTAACAGGGTGTATGGGGGTGGGGGGGGGGTCCCAATGCACATTTTAAAACACATCTTTTGAAACATGTTTGAAATAATGTGTGTCTGATAAAATGTGTTTCATTCTCAAGTCATATTCCTAATTCTTAACAAGCTGATTTTTGACAATGTTTCACTTTGCGCATTTTTTTTAGATAATTTTTTTTTCATGTAATACCATCTTGCAATGAAGCCATTTTAATTATAATCTACACCATTTTTTTCTGTTACAAATAATTTAGTCTCATGATTATGTCAATGACAAAACAATTACAGCTGATTTAACTTTTATTTGCTTTTTATTTAAAAGTTTTGTTTATTTATTTAATGGTTTAATATAACTTAATAAGTAGGTTCCTATATAGGAACACAGTAGATTTTTACATTTCAAAATGTTTGGTTGTATATGTATTATTGTCTGCAAGTTATTACCGTTACAACTAATCAAATAACCTTGAATAGATTTTTTTAGTGGTATTTTTTTTATCATCAAAGAATTTAACATCTTTTATTTTGAATATCACATGTTTATATTAAGAAAAATCATTGACAATAGCGTAACAATAACATCTTATTTGTCATTTATGGTAGTTAAAACTGTATATAATTTAGCATTCTACTTCTGGTGCATATCAAGATGACATACAATTTAGACAATGTCACATAAATTTAAATAGTTCCTTCCCTTTGGAAGGCTCAACCTGTACATATTTTAAGTATAAACAATTCTGTTGTCAGACTTGAATGTTTTCAAATGAAAGACTATGTTATTATTTTAGTTCAGTCCTTAAAAACGGAAGATGATTGTTTGCTGACTCTTGTTACCTATTATAAACATCTTTACATCATTGAATGATTTAGTCCTACTACTCATGATATAGTCCATTTTCCAAACACAAAGGATGGCTGATGCAACATTAAGAACACTGAAATCGTTCTTCTGAAAAAAATTCTTAATAAATCAAATTCTTTTTCTTCTACAGCAGGATGAATTATTAATGTTCACTTTAAGAAAGAGTGATGGTAGGTTCTTATATTAGACTTGATTCTAATTTTGTTGAGCAGCTCAAGTGCTTTTGAGTGGGTGAGAAATTCAAGTCTGATATTTTGCTGTCTCCTGTTGTTAATTAGTCAGACACTTTGTAACAAAATGAGCTTTTATGTTGTGGTGATATTCATTATTAACAAATCGTTATGTACCAAGTTGTCTAATGTTTTAACAAAAATTAAAATTACATCAGAGACCAACAATCTAAAGAAGATGATGGAATGTTTAAATCTTGTATAAGGTGGTTGTTTGATTATTTGACCCACCACACAAATTTTATATATTTTCAGCAAGTATAAGTGTGAAAATCAATAATTTATTATTTTCTATTACACTACTTTGATTTTTCTTCATTTGACCGTGCCCTCGAGCCAGTGGTTCTTAAACTGTCATGGGTACGTCCACTTTTTTTATCACTTTTCTGGGGTATGTTATCTTTTATCAACTACCTGTAAAAGGTATCCGTGCCAACAACCAAAAAAATGTGGATCCCCGTGGCTCAGTTTAAGAACTGCAGGCCTAAACCAGGTCATTGGACTGTATTGCACAGGTTGTGCTGTGTTGTGTTGTTTCATCTTGTACATAAACTTGTGAGAAACTCATCAACAACATTTTTGCTATCAAACAGTATGTACTTGTAAATGAATCTTCTTCATATGACCCTAACATCAACCATGCTTGTGGTGACATGTACGTGCATTAGTGGCATTAGATTGATTTGAATCCTCATTACATCTATTGCCTCTTGTCCACCCCATTTGCTGACTTGACACGCACGAGTGTGCACTTTGCTTCTATGGGATATGTGGGTTGACACTTTGGCTGTTACTGATGTGCGTGTAACTTGTGTGTTTGTGCAGATTTGAGTGGAAGTTTTTGAAACCGGCACCCACCTTAATTAAACAAAATATTCAGTTTTGTTGTTGTTGTTGTTTTTGTTGTTGTGTTTGAAGCTTTTTGAGATCTGACAAACTGATTGCTTTCAAGAGTTTCTTTCATCTTACTTGTTGAGAATGAGGCATTGTGTTTCAGTTGTCTAAAATATTTGGCACTTCTCAGTTTGTTTCTGGATCTTAAAACACAGTCAGGATATCATCTCTTGAAGGAAATACTCTGGGTTTTTATTGTTTGTTTGGTTTGTCAGTCCCTGAAACACATGATGTGGTCCACAGTTTTATGAGTAGTTATCCTGTGACTTTCCTCCACTTTTAGGTTGGATTTCTGAATGATGAGGCTCAAAGATGGGATTCTGATCTTATGCTTTCTTCTCATAAATTGTGTTTTTTTTCCTTCTTTTTAAAAAAAAAGTTTGAATGAACTAACTCTTATTCGTATTTGAAAAGTTCCCATAATGAAAGCGTGGAAGATTGCCAATGCACAGTCAAATAATAACCCTGTCCTTTTGAAATCTTGGGCATTGTGCCAGATGTTTTTTTTTGTTTCTTGCTATGAATTCAATTTGTACGTTTATTTTTTTTTCACCTATGACAAATGCCAAATTTGATATAACGTAATTTGTAAGCAAGATCAATTTCAACTCACATATAGGTTTTTCTTTGCATTTAAACTATTAAATAAAGTCAACTTAAGGGCCTAGCTTGAAATATTTTTTAGTAAAAGGGTTAACTTTGGCTATATTTGAAGGCAAAGTTAGTAAATTAAAAAATAGTACTCATAATTATAGCTGTGATCTTCATATTATGGATAAACTGTAGGAAAAAAAGAGGCATGATCAGATCATTTATTATTTTTGGAGATGGGACATTTATTAGACATCCTGTGTCGCCTTCAGTCCACCTTTTTTTTTGGTTCTTTTTTTTTGTTTTGACCAGTAGAGTTGAGCAGGAGATTTTTAGACGTGGCTGCTGTATTTTTTCAAATTGAAATTATTCAGTATGTCTACAACACACAGCTGATTTATTGAGTTGCTCTTGGTTATGAGCCATAATAAGGTGTTCTGTCCTGGATGAATCCAGGCCTCCCTGACAGTTTGATCTGTTGGTCGACTAGCTGTCTAGGCCCCCAAAAAAACATGTTGCCAATTTAGAGCCCTGTTTTTTGATGAAGACATCAAATTGTGAATGCAAAGATTAAAGGTTTATTACAATTATGATGCATTTTCTTCATTCAATAACATCTTTGTTTTTCAATTTCACTTGTTCATATTAAATTACATCTATTTTTGTGAGTGTTTAAATTAGACAACTATTTTAAATGGAGAGAATAAATATACTAAAAATTCACTTTTTTTTTGTTGTTTAAGGGGATGTCAGTTGCAATTAAGAGTTCTTTTCCTCAAATACTAGATAAACCTTAAAAATTTATGACACTTTAATTCAATTTTTTTTATAATAATATTGAATTATTTATTTTTTATTAAAAGAACCAGATGAGTGATCTGAAAAATAAATTTATAGTTTTTTGTTTTATTTTAATTTAAGCCTTCAAACTTTAAATTTTTTTGTAGAAGACATTTTCATTTTGGGTAATGTTTTTGTTTTTTGTATTGCTGCTTCAGTTAGGTTATGTGCTTATCACCATTATCTGTGTAATTTCCTTCTGGCACTATTTAAAAAGAAAAGAAATGGTTTAACAACAAATATGTCAGTAATAAAATACATAAGCTTAATTAAACCCTGTCCATAGTATGGTGGATATCTATGAATACAGCGAAATCCACACAAAAATATATTATTTGGATCCATTTCAAGTCCCTTTAGACCAGTGGTTCCTAACCTTTAGGGGTCCATGCACCCCTTCAGATGCTAAAAAAAGTTCATGCGCCCCCTCGTGAAACTTGCAGAAAATGCATAATAAACTATGTTTATTTTAGGAACACAACATTTTTTGACCATAGGCAACAGGGAATTTAGTGAGAGATCTGCTGCTTCTTATGATCAATCAGCGATTTAAATCTGGGGACTGCTTTTGGACAAAGCAAACTCTCATGTCATCCTCTGCATTCAACTTATTCCTTGTCTTGGTTTTTAATCGTCAAACGTGTGGAGAATCCTGCTTCACAGAGATAGGTTGTGGCAAATGGAAGGAGAGTCAGTACTGCCCTCTTGGCTAGTTGTGGGTAGGAATCTAGCTGGGCGCACCAAAATTCAATCAAGGTATTGCAACTGAAGGCACTCCTCAGTACTTCTCTGGTTCTCAAATCAATCAGGTCATCTTTAGCAAAGTCACTTTCATCAATGTTGTCCAAGTCACAGAGAAAAGGATTGCGAATCCAAAGATCTTTCCTAGCAATTTTTTGACAGAAATACCCATCAAAGGAATTTTGCAATGTTGAAAGGTGCTCTGAAATTTCCCCTTTGATTTTGTCAGGCAGTGATCCTTAAGTGCTTCCTTTTGCACCATATATTACAGCTTCATCCAAGAGTGGAAAGTTGGCCCAAGTTGGACATTTCTAGTCGTCGTTGGAATAGTGGCACTTTGTTAAGGAAGGCTTGTAATCTCTCAGTAGCAACCATTACAGTCACAGCAGGTCCTTGGACAGATGTGTTCAACTCATTCAAGCTGGTGAAGATGTCAGCCAGGTATGCCAAGTAATGAATGAAATTTGGACAGTCAAAACTTGTCAGCAAGGTCACTCTCTTTTTCTCGCAAGCTCCACTCTCAGTTCTACTAACCGAGAAAGTATCCGTCCCCTGGACAACTAGCGCACCTCAGTGTGATAGAGCAGAACTTCATGCTCAGAGACCACCTCCTAACAGAACAACTTGAAGAGGCAGTGGTTCAAGGCATGTGAGCGGATAAAATTTACAACTTGGACTGCAATAGAAAGAACTGACTTCAAGGTTGGAGGTAGAGTTTTGCATGCCAGGGCCTGACGATGAAGGAGACAGTGTGCAGTGACAATATCTGGAACTTCTTTCTTTACCAGTGCTGAAAATCCTGAATTATTACCGAGCATGAAGGGAGCACCACCTGTGCAAATTGAAGAAATTCTTGAAGTCCAGTCAAACTGGTTTTCAGTGAAGAATGCCCTGACTAGCTGCAGCACATCTGCAGCTTTGGTAGTAGCTAGGAGTGGCTTTCAAAAGAGAAATTGTTCCTTCAGCAATCCACTGTGAACATATCTCAGAAATAAAGAATCTGACTGCATTGTATTATATCAGTGGATTCATCCAGCTGCATGCTAAATGGAAAAGGACTGCTTCTCATCTCACACAAGACTTGATCCAAAATGTCTGCAGCCATGTCACTAATCCTCGAATGAATAGTGTCATTGGACAAAGGAACTTTCTCAACGTGCTCCCTCTGTTGGTGACCACACATCAGTTCCACCATCTCCAGAGCACAAGGCTTCACTAAAGTTCTCCAATGGTGTGGGGCTTCTTGTTCTTTGCAATAAGATATGCAACCTTGAATGATGCCTCCTCCAGTGCAGGTTTCTGTGACAAAGAAAATCCAAGCTTGTGCAAGGTACTTGAGGTCAAGAAGCGAGCTCTCTTCTGCTTGAAGACTTCAACACTGTCCTTGGAATTGGATGGATGGACTTTCTCCAAGCGCTCTCGGAGTCTAACGGGCTTCATGTTGTCATTGCACAGGATTTTTCCACCAAGGAAGCGCTGAGGCGTTTGTGTTCCATCTCTCTCTCTCTCTTTTTATTTATTATTTACTAACGGTTTTGAGCGGGTGATGACAATCGGAAAGTCGTACCAGTCACAGGCAATTTTTTAACTGACGAAGTTAATGTTTTTAATGACCAGAATTGGATGCTCAACTCAAGATTTTAGGTTTCAGTGACGAATAATGGCTTACAATTAACGTTTTTAAGACCTTTGCAGCAAACCGAGCAATAAAAGTGAAGGAAAAAAATACCAACGTTTACATCATTATTATTATTAATATTATTTGTTCACTTATATAGCACAGTACCCCAGCCATCAGCTTGGGCTCACAGCGCTTTACAAACATATTCAACAACTACATAAAACACATAGCACTCTAAATCTTCATAAACATAATTACACATACAAAATTTATATAAATGTTCAGAAATGGACGCATCACCATCATAGACTGTTAATTTGACGGAGCAATCCGTAGCGAAACAGGAATGAAGATCCTTGCTTATGGTTTACATTTTCAGATTATCAGTTTTTCTTTCTTTTTTTTCTTTCTTTTCTTTTTTTTTCTCTGAATGGTTCATGCACCCCCTGGAACCTGCTCATGCACCCCTTGGGGGTGCATGCACCACTGGTTAGGAACCCCTGCTTTAGACATTAAGGGGATGACATTGGTAAGTGTGATTGTGCTCACTGGACCTTTTTTTTTAGTGCAAACAGTTTCTTATTTAAGGACTTGCTATTAAGCCTCACATATACATGTTGACTAACAGTTAAAGATTGCCAATGGGTTGGAATGGAATGTTGACAAAAATTAAAGTTTTTTTTAAAAACGAATTTATAAAATATTTTGTGGTCACTTTTTTAATGGTATTTATTTTCTTAAAGTTTTAACTTTAATCGTCGGAAATAGTTTTAAAAAATTGGGGGGAAAATCAAAATCTAATAAAATCCAGATTGAAACAAATGCACCCGAAAAAATGAAATCTATGATGAGAACCCACCCCGTCAATCAGCTAAGCAGTTGCAGGTGGCTAAATTTGATCGTAGTCGACTGAAGACTTGGCAATCTTAATGACAGTGGCGTAGCTAGGGATTTGGGGCCCCCGGGGGGGGACTTGGCCTCTTTGGGGGGGGGCTCCATTGTGACATACGATGATACGACATCATAACATGAGATAATGTACACTCCTTTGCCCCCCCCCCGAAGTTGGGGCCCGGGGGACTTAAAAATTTGGACCCCACTCCCCTAGCAACGCCACTGCTTAATGACCCCAACAAAAGCAGCGGTCAACACTACCAGTGGTCAACCGAGGAGTTGGCAATCTTAGTAACCCCAACAAATGTAGTGGTCAACTGAGGACTTGGCACTCTTAATGACCCCAACAAAAGCAGCGGTTAAAACTGCGAACGATTTGGGTCAAATTATAAATGAATAAATTGACAACAGTTAACTCCTCCTTGACACATCCATGAATAAAGTAATAACGTCAGCTTAGGACCAGACAACAGAAAAACCACAAATACAAACAGTAGCAAATTATTAAAAGAAAGAAAAACCAAACCCGCTCATTAGTCTAATAGTTTTTGTCAAACTAATTTTGAAGACATGTTGGTTTGTTTAAATTAAATGTTATAAAAGCGTGAAAGTGGAAATGTGGTTTATATTTTACATAGTTCCACTGAGATGAGTTTGCAGTGAGCAAGTTTACCTAAGAATTCTTGTTGTTATTTATGTTTATTTGTTCTTCATGTCTTAGCCCAGTACGGTGTAAATTACTGTAAAGAAACTAATATGTTTTTAAGAGTAAATTATATAGATTTGAACCCAGGCCTCTTGCTTGAAACTTAACTCTCTTTAGTGGTTTTTGGACGTTAATTACTATGTTCGGTTTGACCGAATTTGTTAGGTGCTAGAAATTTAATAAAATATAATCTTCGAGGCGTGGTCACTGCAAAAGTTTAATAGCTCTAGACGTGTTGGGTAAAAATGTATTAGTTTTTTCCCCCTCATCTTTTCTCTATAAAATCCGCGCTACCCCAAGCGAGTGAACGTTCGAAAAATACACTGTCCATCTGTAGCTGGGGCGAGAGAAATAGAAACTAAAACTTATTTGAAATATATTCAAAGTAACAATTTGCCAGTGGGAATTGCTGCAACTACTCGTAGATTGTTTTACAAATTAAACACATGTGAACAAATGGTCATTTAATGCATTGAGTCTCCCAGTCCCGTAATGCCATAAAAATATCACACGCACACACAAACAAAAACAATTTAAAACAAAAAACAAACAAATCCAATTTCTAACATTTATTTTAATTAATAACTTCTCTTCACCACACCCCACACCCACAAACGCAGAAAGAAAAGTAAGTGTCCCCAATGCTACGCCAGTTATCACTCGTGGATTGAAAGTTATTTATATTTTCAAAATTGACCCCAGTCTTCACTAGAATCAAAATAAAACAATATTTAACCGACTTGGTGTTTAAAGAAAGCAACTTGCCTCTTGTAAGCTGCCAACATACGGGTCCGGCAACTCTCCACCAGGTCTGAACCGCTTTCAGATCTGTTAGGGACTTTGTTGTGTTCCATTGACGCGATCGGCCCCGTTATCGATCCACATCGATCGCAATCAAGGAAACTTAGAGCTCTACATATCTTTCATAAAACCCCCGGTGTGTATGTTGGCTGACATATCGTTCCGTCTTTAGGGACCAGGGTTACGCTTCGTGCAGGGGACTGGGGGCAGGAGAGACGTACGTTGGTACCAGGGTTGTGTGTCTGAATGGTCACCGTGTGGGGGTCAATGTTGATACAGGTCCGGCTTAGGTCAGTTCATACGGAGTTTGAAAACGCCGCATGTGACTTTCTGTTTTCAGACTTTATTTTGAGAGGTAAGTGTTGACATTTGTTTCGTGGCTGAACAAAGGGATACTTTTATATATTTTTTTAGTGACTGAACATAATCTCAAGGGATATTTTTTTATGCAAGTCGATGAATATAAACAAAATCTCGAGTTAGCATGCCAAGAATGCTATCGTGCGTGTTATGAACATTGACTAAAACAGCGTGTACCGTACCCCTTGTTATGCCAGTTTCAATCAAGAGCACAATCTTTATTTTTGTTTAAAGTTGATTTTTATATTATAACTTTTAAGGGTTAATAAGATCGGACGTGTCCTCATATGGTCAGTCGGCTCTGCTTGCACGCAAGGTGGGGCTGCGGGGGTGGACATTTGGTGTTGGACATTAATGATGCCCCGTGGACTAAGGGTGGCCTTAAGACACTAAATGTAACAGTGAATGAATCAGTCACAATGGCATCATCAGAAAGATGGACGTAACAAAATATAGAACGTATCGGCAAGAAGCCTACTTCAACGAAAAAAATAAAATACCCCAACAGTTTAGATGGTATCAAGTTTTTCCAGAGTAACCAAGGGGACTATTGTTACATTATTAATATGTTGTTAAATATCATCTGGGGAATTTTAACAGATATTCTGCTGACACGATCCACATGGTATGACGTCATGTTGTCTCACAACACCGTCATCAATTTTTTTTAAAAATCTCGGCTGCTTTGCTTGGTTACGTCATGACACATGTTTCATGTCCAACCTATTTCTTCACCAATAATTACAAAACAGACATGAAAGATTAGCATCAGAATGTTCCACTGCAAGATGAGTTTCAATCAAATATTGAGTTTTTGTTTAATAGGTAATAATGTGAATTTTATATTGTAAAAGACTGTTAGAAAGTCAATCTAGAGACGAAACGTAAAAGAAACATAAGAGACCAGACACAAGAGACCAGACATAAGAGACCAGACACAAGAGACCAGACATAAGAGACCAGACATAAGAGACCAGACATAAGAGACAAGACATAAGAGACCAGACATAAGAGACCAGACATAAGAGACCAGACATAAGAGACCAGACATAAGAGACCAGACATAAGAGACCAGACATAAGAGACCAGACATAAGAGACCAGACATAAGAGACCAGACATAAGAGACCAGACATAAGAGACCAGACATAAGAGACCAGACATAAGAGACAAGACATAAGAGACCAGACATAAGAGACCAGACATAAGAGACCAGACATAAGAGACCAGACATAAGAGACAAGACATAAGAGACCAGACATAAGAGACAAGACATAAGAGACAAGACATAAGAGACAAGACATAAGAGACCAGACATAAGAGACCAGACATAAGAGACCAGACATAAGAGACAAGACATAAGAGACCAGACATAAGAGACCAGACATAAGAGACCAGACATAAGAGACCAGACATAAGAGACAAGACATAAGAGACCAGACATAAGAGACCAGACATAAGAGACCAGACATAAGAGACCAGACATAAGAGACAAGACATAAGAGACCAGACATAAGAGACCAGACATAAGAGACCAGACATAAGAGACAGACATAAGAGACCAGACATAAGAGACCAGACATAAGAGACAAGACATAAGAGACAAGACATAAGAGACCAGACATAAGAGACCAGACATAAGAGACCAGACATAAGAGACCAGACATAAGAGACCAGACATAAGAGACCAGACATAAGAGACCAGACATAAGAGACCAGACATAAGAGACCAGACATAAGAGACCAGACATAAGAGACCAGACATAAGAGACCAGACATAAGAGACCAGACATAAGAGACCAGACATAAGAGACCAGACATAAGAGACCAGACATAAGAGACCAGACATAAGAGACCAGACATAAGAGACCAGACATAAGAGACAAGACATAAGAGACCAGACATAAGAGACCAGACATAAGAGACAAGACATAAGAGACCAGACATAAGAGACCAGACATAAGAGACCAGACATAAGAGACCAGACATAAGAGACCAGACATAAGAGACCAGACATAAGAGACCAGACATAAGAGACCAGACATAAGAGACCAGACATAAGAGACCAGACATAAGAGACCAGACATAAGAGACAAGACATAAGAGACCAGACATAAGAGACCAGACATAAGAGACCAGACATAAGAGACCAGACATAAGAGACCAGACATAAGAGACCAGACATAAGAGACCAGACATAAGAGACCAGACATAAGAGACCAGACATAAGAGACCAGACATAAGAGACAAGACATAAGAGACCAGACATAAGAGACCAGACATAAGAGACCAGACATAAGAGACCAGACATAAGAGACCAGACATAAGAGACCAGACATAAGAGACCAGACATAAGAGACCAGACATAAGAGACAAGACATAAGAGACCAGACATAAGAGACCAGACATAAGAGACCAGACATAAGAGACCAGACATAAGAGACCAGACATAAGAGACCAGACATAAGAGACCAGACATAAGAGACAAGACATAAGAGACCAGACATAAGAGACCAGACATAAGAGACAAGACATAAGAGACCAGACATAAGAGACCAGACATAAGAGACCAGACATAAGAGACCAGACATAAGAGACCAGACATAAGAGACCAGACATAAGAGACCAGACATAAGAGACCAGACATAAGAGACCAGACATAAGAGACCAGACATAAGAGACCAGACATAAGAGACCAGACATAAGAGACCAGACATAAGAGACCAGACATAAGAGACCAGACATAAGAGACCAGACATAAGAGACCAGACATAAGAGACAAGACATAAGAGACCAGACATAAGAGACCAGACATAAGAGACCAGACATAAGAGACAAGACATAAGAGACCAGACATAAGAGACCAGACATAAGAGACCAGACATAAGAGACCAGACATAAGAGACCAGACATAAGAGACCAGACATAAGAGACCAGACATAAGAGACCAGACATAAGAGACCAGACATAAGAGACCAGACATAAGAGACCAGACATAAGAGACCAGACATAAGAGACAAGACATAAGAGACCAGACATAAGAGACCAGACATAAGAGACCAGACATAAGAGACCAGACATAAGAGACCAGACATAAGAGACCAGACATAAGAGACCAGACATAAGAGACCAGACATAAGAGACCAGACATAAGAGACCAGACATAAGAGACAAGACATAAGAGACCAGACATAAGAGACCAGACATAAGAGACAAGACATAAGAGACCAGACATAAGAGACCAGACATAAGAGACCAGACATAAGAGACCAGACATAAGAGACCAGACATAAGAGACCAGACATAAGAGACCAGACATATAAGACAAGACATTTGAGACCAGACGTCAGGTAGCAGAGATTTTTCACGGGCTTTAAGCCTCTAGCTAATATCCATCGACGCCTTTGGTCCTTGGAGAAACGTGCCAGACAATGGTAATTGTTGGACTGTAACATGTTTGACTGTCTATATTATGATACTCAGAGGCTCAGGACAATGGGTCTAGATGATTTTATAACAGATTGTGTGGATCTGGGGAGAGTGATTGATTTGTGTACCGTCGTTGGTTCGATCGTCACTAGCGGGGTGTGGTGGGGGTGCGGACCGCACCGGGTGACACCATCACAAGGGGTGCCACCAAAACGTAAAGTTCTGTATGTTTCCGTTATCTGGCACTTGCAGACTCAGGAGGTCTATGGGGTAAGTCGTAAGGGGGTGACAGCATAACCCGTCGCACATGGTGACACCAACCCTAGTGACGCTTCTTCATCTAAAAGAACTGATTATTTTTAGTAGAAGCTGTATTACAATTACACTGTCATGACTATGACTCACCGGTGTGACACAAATTAAAGCAATAAATAGAAGTAAATAAAAAGATTTTTAAAAACCACTTCTTTATAAGCGGACTAAAAAGAAGAAAATAAATTTTAAAAATTTTAAATTTAAAATAAGTACTATGATGTAATATGACTAAAAACGTGGGGCGGGCGCTTCTCAGGCTTAACTAATTCAATTCACTCATTTTCTTACTCGTCATTTGTAAACCCTAATCATTTTAGCCAAACGCATAAAAAGCACCCGCCCACGTTTTATAAAAACGTGGTTAAATTATTTTTTTTACTTCTATTTATTTTATTCTTTTTAGTCTAAGTGTATGCTATGGTGAGTTTTGAAGTATTGATTGTAATGATGACCCCCTTCCAGTCCATGACGGACTATGGGGCAAGTGATGTAGCGTTCACAAGTTTTCAGCCACCACTAATGATCCTACATGTGGAAGAAAATCAGAAGCCCCGAGCCTAGTGCTCTTCATGGGTCTTCCTGGAAGACCCTACCAGCTATCTGGCCCCCTCCCCCAGAAAAGGACGTTGACAGCTGGGAACCGGAGCGGTCGCTTCTGAAGCGGCCACCTGGGCATCTAAGACAGAAAGTCGAGGATGCCTCCCACTAAGTTTACCTCACAAGGAGGGGTGGAATTGCCTTACTACGACCCGCTACCACTTCGGCGCCACCCCGGCAAAGCATACGAGTCTCAATAGTTAGGATCGCCGCTATGCGGGGGATCATCAATGACCTACCTAGGGTGCAACCCCCACTGGAAGGTTTCCTCAGAGCTGGCGTCCGCTGCGTTCTTCGCGGTTCCTTTTGCTAATCCGTGCTGGCGCTCCTGGCCCTAAACCGGCACCGCTCAATAGCGTTGCTAGTGAAATTGAGGGGGACGAAACGGTCGCTTCGGATTTACCCGACCCTCAACGGGTACTTTGGTTTTCATCATCGACAATGCATTTAAGATGCTTTGACTAAGATCTGTACAGCGACTGTAAGTTTCAGGTCGCCGAGTCGCGGTCAGGTCCGTGCCCCGCGACCCTACTCATCCGCCGAGCCCCGTAGAGGCCTCCCCCTTTCGAGAGAGAGAGAAACAAAAATTAGAGAGAGAGAAGAGAGAGAAAGGGACCGCCAATAAATGACGTCACGCGTTTTTGGCCGACTTTTCATTCAAAATAATGTATTACATGTATTTGAAAAAAAAAGATTAGAAAAAAAGTTTTAGTACACGAAACGAAATCCATGCATTTATTTGTTACAAAAATGAATAGGGTGTTCAGAATATATGTCATTAGAAAGATATTGTAGGAAATAACTGAATTATTGATGGAATAAAAATATCGGCCGAAATGTTTCGTCTGATTCTCTCATCGATAGTCTGCAAGTAGCGTGCAGGTTTTATTTCCACAATCACTTAACGAAGGAGACATCTTGATACGAAGAGAGTAGATTAGCGGCTCGCGACTTTTCTGACTAGTGTAACCCCATTTACCATCAAGTTTAGTCAGCTCTGTGACAAACGAGACCTCTCCAAAAGTGCGCACAACTTTACAGTTGTCGTCTCTCTTATCACATGTCGCTGACCGGAGTAAAGGAAAGGTGTACATACCTTCGTGATGGATAACGTTTTCTCTCCTACATTCTAAATCAGTGCTTCTCAAACTTTTAGTATTGCGGGCGGCAGGAATTTTTTCCATTGCACCAGAGACCGATGAACTACTTTCCTTGTACTGACGTGGTAGATAAATGTTCTTTCTTGGTAACTTCTGCGGACCGGCATCGGATGGCTCACCGACCGGCACCGGTCCGCGGACCACCATTTTGAGAAGCACTGTTCTAAATCAGTCCCTAAAATTCCATATAACCCCCACCCCTCACCCCTCCCGCCGCCCCCACAAACACCACGGCCACAAGTCGAGACCGACTCACTTCATTTACTCTGAAATCTTTGTGCTCGGCCACGAATTATGTAACTGTCACGTGATGTTTGTACACGCCTCTAATTGTTCGTACGAACACTTTCTTGACGATAAGATTTGGACGAGGTTAAACAGTATGTATCAAAGTAATGACGTCATTGTTTAGACGTCGTCCAAATCTGATTCAACTATGAGACGAATGGCATTGCAACGACTGGACCTGCATTGTTTGATGTTGTAGACATTACATCTATAAAAAAAAATTCTTGACTTAAGCTGCATGCTGCTCTACGTGGGGGAAAAAAAAATAAAAAAAATATTCAAGAAGAAATATTTAAGTAAAAAAACACATCTTATCTATTAAGAACCCTCCTTCCATACAGAACATTATTGCGTCAAACGCCTATACATGATCAATGTTTAGTCTTGCATTTTTATTAGAGTTTTTAATTTGTTGATGGTGTGTTGGTTTTCTGGTTTCTTCAGGCAACCCCTTCCACGCCCGAATTCCAAACGGGAAGAACAAGAATTTGTATGTGTTTGTTCTCGCATACGGAATAAGAAAATTGTTTTTATCCCTGTGACTATCTTTGTGTTGTATTTCCAAGTTAGAATTAATTGCCTTATGCATAATTAAAACGTGGCCGTTCAATTTTCCATCCTCAAGAGTGTATAGGTTAATCATTTAACTAATTGTGCTACTCTTGACAGTCTTGAATATAATAACTAGTTCTCAAAGTGGCATTGATCATATTAAATAAAACAAACCCATAAAAACAATTTTTTGAGTATAAATCCCTTATATATGAGACATCACTAACATTATTGATTATTTTCAAACGCGACAAACATTTACAGACTGAATCTCTCTTAACTCAACTTTGCTACATAACCCTAAGGGGGGGATGGGAGAGGGGAAAAGTCTGGTCACCGATTGCTTGACCGAGCTCAGCGTGACACGTAAAATGTAAACAAAAGCACGCCGGTACTTCGATCCCGTGAAAAAAACAATAGCAAACAGTGAATTTGATCTACATACGTTATATAAGGATAAACTAAAAATGCATAAATTTAATTACGGTACGTTCGATCGATCTGAAATTTTGATACGATGCATTGTTAGGTGAGATGGGTCCGCGTGCCAAATTTCAGCTCGATCGGATCACGGGAAGTGGGTCATTTTTTACTTTTGTTTTTCCGCCCGCCCAAGACAGACAAATAGAGATGACGACAGAACGACAGAGAGACAGAGACGGCGGTGAAGTTAATATAAGGGATTTAAAAAAAATATTAATCGTAAATAATGTTTTTCAATGTAAAAAGATGCCAAAATTCCATGGCTCATAAATCTGAATAGATGACAAAAATTTTCATCATTTTAATTACAAGAATGATTTAACCCCACTTCTTACCCCAACTCACTTTTATGCACTGGGTTAGTCACTTTTTAAATAGAATATAGCACACCATTCCCTTCTCATACAATAGAACAACACTCCCTTCTCATACAATAGAACATTATTCCCTTCTCATACAATAGCAAAACATTCCCTGCTCATACAATAGAACAACTTTCCTTTCTCATTACATAACACAAGTTTCCCTTCTCATACAATAACACACCATTCCTCCTCCTCATAACACAACATTCTTTTCTTATACAATAACATCTATATAAAATATACATATATATATTTCACCTAAAAGGGCATGTGCAAATGAGCATGACCAATGACCCTCGCTGGGGTCGACCGACCACTGTTGGCAAGCGTGGTGGGATGAAAAGGAGAAAAAAAGGGCGGGGGGGGGGCAACAATTTTTCTTGTGCTACGTTGCGTTGTTCCTTCACAGAATAAACATGTGATTCGTAGTGTAGTGGTTATCACATCCGCCTTGCACGCGGAAAGTCCTGGGTTTAAGACCCAGCGGGAATCTTTTTTTTAAAATTAATTTTTTTTTCTGCCCGTTCTTTTCCCCATTTTTTAACAACAACCGCTGTGCGCATGTCTCCACGTTTACTGGCTTTTTTCCATTACTTCGTGCTGCTCTTTGTGTCCGTTCTCCCCCCCTCCCCCCGTTTTTTTTGCACTATCTATGATGAGCAAGGCTGCGGTGTATGCTACGCCGCTGGGTCGTATCTTGTAACATAATATTCCCTTCTCATGCATTGACACAATTATGGACTTGGAGTTAAAACTTTTCAATCGTGTGGGCACCAGAGACAAATCCCATTTTACTAACCATTGCATTGGCGCACGTCGTGTTTTTGTCATTGTATTTCATAGGTCGTGCCATAAACACTGGATCCTGTTTTGTGGTCTTCCTGGGCGGCCGTGCAGTCTCGTGGGATATCGCAATATATCGATCGCGCGCTTGTAGAATGAAGCGACTACAGATATCGCGACCCGTTTTCTATAATTTAAGAACAAGCTATGGTATTGTTTTCCCGCTATGTTTCACCACAACAGTGATTCCCAATCCCAGGTTTACATATACCCCGTTTAGCTGCCATGTCCTTGAACGAAAATGTTTACTTTTTGGCTATTTTACACTCCAGATACCCGTACGGGTCCAATGTGAAATATTTGATTCGTGAGATACTCCGATTACAATGTCAGAGAACGTTGTCATTAATTAACAGTGGCGTAACTAGAGTTAGTACTATCAAAGCCAGGTGGAGTTTGTTACCGCCACAACTTTCACATACACACATACATTTTTCCAAGAAAACTTCAGTAATTTTCTAAAAAATCTCGGCTAATTTCACGAATTTGAGAAGAACGAGTTGTGCTAAATAAGAATTAATTGTATATAGAAACATTGGAATTGTTCTCTATCTCTCGCACAATAATAATATTTTAAAATCCCTTATTATTAACTTCACCGTCGTCTCTGTCGTGATCGCTCTCTGTCTTGGTCGGGCGGGCGGGTGGAAAAACAAAAGTCAAAATGACCCACTTCACGTGATCCTATCGAGCTGAAATGTTTGCACATTGACTCGTGTCACCTAACAATGCACTGTATCAAAATTTCAAATCGATCGAATGTACCGTAATTAAATTAATGCATTTTTAGTTAATCTCTATGTAGCTCTATGTAGCCGTCTGCTATTGTTGACATCCGCGTGTCAACGGAGTTCACTCCAGCCATCGATGACCACAACCCCGTGTTTTACAGAAAGAGGATTTGAGACAGTTTCAGTCTGTAAATATTTTCGCGCGGTGCATATTATATTGCACATAATCAATAATTTTAGTTATGTCTCATATATAAGGAATTTATAGTCAAAAACGTTGTTTTTACGGGTTGTTTATTTTTATAAACAGACTTTACAATACATACATGGACTTTGTTAAAAAAATCAAAATCAAAAGGTCTTGAATATATTCACATGGTTAATTGAAAACAACGGCTAGCCGGCTAGTCATTCGCCAGAATACACTGCTGCACAAAGCCAATTGGAACTCTCGATCCAGATCTGCCGTTTAAAAGAACTTTCACGTTGGTTCCGTTCGTAGACAATGCCCCGGCGTCCTTAGCAACTATGGTCGTCTTGAACCCCTGTATATAATGTGAAGGGGGTGTAACTATAGAACAACTAGGAAAGAAAGCTAAGACTGCCATGAAACTCAGTGGTGTTTTTTTTTGGGGTTTGTACGTTAAAATTTATCGCGATAAGAAACTGTATTCCATTGTGTGCGTGTTTGTTTGTGTGTGTAGGGGGTGGGGGTGGGGGCGTTGTGCCGACACTACATAGTTATATGTATCAGACCGCCCGTATGTGCTTATTTGTGTGTGTGTTTGTGGGGCGGGGTGTCGCACAAAGAGCACGACCCAAAATAAGAGTACAGAGTAGAAGTTGTTCTGTTGTACATTTACTTGATAGTAAAATGTTATTGAGACTGACTCATGGACGGAGTGGGTGAAGTTAGAGAATGATTGGAGTGGGGGATGTGAGAGAATGATTGGAGTAGGGGAAGTTAGAGAATGATTGGAGTAGGGGGATGTGAGAGAATGATTGGAGTAGGGGATGTGAGAGAATGATTGGAGTGGGGGAAGTTAGAGAATGATTGGAGTGGGGGAAGTTAGAGAATGATTGGAGTGGGGGAAGTTAGAGAATGATTGGAGTGGGGGAAGTTAGAAAATGATTGGAGTGGGGGATGCTAGAGAATGATTGGAGTAGGGGGATGTGAGAGAGTGATTGGAGTGGGGGATGTGAGAGAATGATTGGAGTGGGGGAAGTTAGAAAATGATTGGAGTGGGGGAAGTTAGAGAATGATTGGAGTGGGGGATGCTAGAGAATGATTGGAGTGGGGGAAGTTAGAGAATGATTGGAGTGGGGGAAGTTAGAGAATGATTGGAGTGGGGGATGCTAGAGAATGATTGGAGTGGGGGAAGTTAGAGAAATGATTGGAGTGGGGGAAGTTAGAGAATGATTGGAGTGGGGGATGCTAGAGAATGATTGGAGTGGGGGAAGTTAGAGAATGATTGGAGTAGGGGATGTGAGAGAGTGATTGGAGTGGGGGAAGTTAGAGAATGATTGGAGTGGGGGATGTGAGAGAATGATTGGAGTAGGGGAAGTTAGAGAATGATTGGAGTGGGGGAAGTTAGAGAATGATTGGAGTGGGGGAAGTTAGAGAATGATTGGAGTGGGGGAAGTTAGAGAATGATTGGAGTGGGGGAAGTTAGAGAATGATTGGAGTGGGGGAAGTTAGAGAATGATTGGAGTGGGGGAAGTTAGAGAATGATTAGAGTGGGGGAAGTTAGAGAATGATTGGAGTGGGGGGATGTTAGAGAATGATTGGAGTGGGGGATGTGAGAGAATGATTGGAGTGGGGGAAGTTAGAGAAATGATTGGAGTGGGGGAAGTTAGAAAATGATTGGAGTGGGGAAGTTAGAGAATGATTGGAGTGGGGGAAGTTAGAGAATGATTGGAGTAGGGGATGTGAGAGAGTGATTGGAGTGGGGGATGTTAGAGAATGATTGGAGTGGGGGGATGTTAGAGAATGATTGGAGTAGGGGGATGTGAGAGAATGATTGGAGTAGGGGATGTGAGAGAATGATTGGAGTGGGGGAAGTTAGAGAAAGTGATTGGAGTGGGGGATGTTAGAGAATGATTGGAGTGGGGGAAGTTAGAGAATGATTGGAGTAGGGGGTGTTAGAGAATGATGGAGTGGGGGATGTTAGAGAATGATTGGAGTGGGGGATGTTAGAGAATGATTGGAGTGGGGATTTTAGAGAATGATTGGAGTTGGGGGATGTTAGAGAATGATTGGAGTGGGGTGTTAGAGAATGATTGGAGTGGGGGATGTTAGAGAATGATTGGAGTTGGGGGATTTTAGAGAATGATTGGAGTGGGGTGTTAGAGAATGATTGGAGTGGGGGATGTTAGAGAATGATTGGAGTGGGTGTGTTAGAGAATGATTGGAGTGGGGGATGTTAGAGAATGATTGGAGTTGGGGGATTTTAGAGAATGATTGGAGTGGGGGATGTTAGAGAATGATTGGAGTGGGGGAATTTAGAGAAATGATTGGAGTGGGGGATGTTAGAGAATGATTGGAGTGGGGGATGTTAGAGAATGATTGGAGTGGGGGATGTTAGAGAATGATTGGAGTGGGGGATGTTAGAGAATGATTGGAGTGGGGGAAGTTAGAAAATGATTGGAGTGGGGGATGTTAGAGAATGATTGGAGTGGGGGATGTTAGAGAATGATTGGAGTGGGGGATGTTAGAGAGTGATTGGAGTGGGGGATGTTAGAGAATGATTGGAGTGGGGGGATGTTAGAGAATGATTGGAGTGGGGGATGTTAGAGAATGATTGGAGTGGGGGATGTTAGAGAATGATTGGAGTGGGGGATGTGAGAGAATGATTGGAGTGGGGGAAGTTAGAGAATGATTGGAGTGGGGATGTTAGAGAAATGATTGGAGTGGGGGAAGTTAGAGAATGATTGGAGTGGGGGATGTTAGAGAATGATTGGAGTGGGGGATGTTAGAGAATGATTGGAGTGGGGGAAGTTAGAGAATGATTGGAGTGGGGGATGTTAGAGAATGATTGGAGTGGGGGAAGTTAGAGAATGATTGGAGTAGGGGGATGTGAGAGAATGATTGGAGTGGGGGAAGTTAGAGAATGATTGGAGTGGGGGATGTTAGAGAATGATTGGAGTGGGGGATGTTAGAGAATGATTGGAGTAGGGGGATGTTAGAGAATGATTGGAGTGGGGGATGTTAGAGAATGATTGGAGTGGGGGATGTTAGAGAATGATTGGAGTAGGGGGATGTTAGAGAATGATTGGAGTGGGGGATGTTAGAGAATGATTGGAGTAGGGGGATGTTAGAGAATGATTGGAGTGGGGGATGTTAGAGAATGATTGGAGTAGGGGGATGTTAGAGAATGATTGGAGTGGGGGATGTTAGAGAATGATTGGAGTGGGGGATGTTAGAGAATGATTGGAGTGGGGGATGTTAGAGAATGATTGGAGTGGGGGATGTTAGAGAATGATTGGAGTGGGGGATGTTAGAGAATGATTGGAGTAGGGGATGTGAGAGAATGATTGGAGTAGGGGGATGTTAGAGAATGATTGGAGTAGGGGGATGTTAGAGAATGATTGGAGTAGGGGGATGTTAGAGAATGATTGGAGTAGGGGATGTGAGAGAATGATTGGAGTGGGGGAAGTTAGAGAATGATTGGAGTGGGGGAAGTTAGAGAATGATTGGAGTAGGGGGATGTTAGAGAATGATTGGAGTGGGGGATGTTAGAGAATGATTGGAGTGGGGGATGTTAGAGAATGATTGGAGTAGGGGATGTTAGAGAATGATTGGAGTAGGGGATGTTAGAGAATGATTGGAGTGGGGGATGTTAGAGAATGATTGGAGTGGGGGATGTTAGAGAATGATTGGAGTGGGGGATGTTAGAGAATGATTGGAGTGGGGGATGTTAGAGAATGATTGGAGTGGGGGATGTTAGAGAATGATTGGAGTGGGGGATGTTAGAGAATGATTGGAGTGGGGGATGTTAGAGAATGATTGGAGTGGGGGATGTTAGAGAATGATTGGAGTGGGGGATGTTAGAGAATGATTGGAGTGGGGGATGTTAGAGAATGATTGGAGTGGGGGATGTGAGAGAATGATTGGAGTGGGGGATGTTAGAGAATGATTGGAGTGGGGGATGTTAGAGAATGATTGGAGTGGGGGATGTTAGAGAATGATTGGAGTGGGGGATGTTTAGAGAATGATTGGAGTGGGGGATGTTAGAGAATGATTGGAGTGGGGATGTTAGAGAATGATTGGAGTGGGGGATGTTAGAGAATGATTGGAGTAGGGGGATGTGAGAGAATGATTGGAGTGGGGGATGTTAGAGAATGATTGGAGTGGGTGATGTTAGAGAATGATTGGAGTGGGGGATGTTAGAGAATGATTGGAGTGGGGGATGTTAGAGAATGATTGGAGTGGGGGATGTTAGAGAATGATTGGAGTGGGGGATGTTAGAGAATGATTGGAGTGGGGGATGTTAGAGAATGATTGGAGTGGGGGAATTTAGAGAATGATTGGAGTGGGGATGTTAGAGAATGATTGGAGTGGGGGATGTTAGAGAATGATTGGAGTGGGGGATGTTAGAGAATGATTGGAGTGGGGGATGTTAGAGAATGATTGGAGTGGGGGAAGTTAGAGAATGATTGGAGTGGGGGATGTTAGAGAATGATTGGAGTGGGGGATGTTAGAGAATGATTGGAGTGGGGGATGTTAGAGAATGATTGGAGTGGGGGATGTTAGAGAATGATTGGAGTGGGGGATGTTAGAGAATGATTGGAGTGGGGGATGTTAGAGAATGATTGGAGTGGGGGATGTTAGAGAATGATTGGAGTAGGGGATGTTAGAGAATGATTGGAGTGGGGGATGTTAGAGAATGATTGGAGTGGGGGATGTTAGAGAATGATTGGAGTGGGGGATGTTAGAGAATGATTGGAGTGGGGGATGTGAGAGAATGATTGGAGTGGGGGATGTTAGAGAATGATTGGAGTGGGGGATGTTAGAGAATGATTGGAGTGGGGGATGTTAGAGAATGATTGGAGTGGGGGATGTTAGAGAATGATTGGAGTGGGGGATGTTAGAGAATGATTGGAGTGGGGGATGTTAGAGAATGATTGGAGTGGGGGAAGTTAGAGAATGATTGGAGTGGGGGATGTTAGAGAATGATTGGAGTGGGGGATGTTAGAGAATGATTGGAGTGGGGGATGTTAGAGAATGATTGGAGTGGGGGATGTTAGAGAATGATTGGAGTGGGGGAAGTTAGAGAATGATTGGAGTGGGGGATGTTAGAGAATGATTGGAGTAGGGGATGTGAGAGAATGATTGGAGTGGGGGAAGTTAGAGAATGATTGGAGTGGGGGATGTTAGAGAATGATTGGAGTGGGGGATGTTAGAGAATGATTGGAGTGGGGGATGTTAGAGAATGATTGGAGTGGGGGATGTTAGAGAATGATTGGAGTGGGGGATGTTAGAGAATGATTGGAGTGGGGGATGTTAGAGAATGATTGGAGTGGGGGATGTTAGAGAATGATTGGAGTAGGGGATGTTAGAGAATGATTGGAGTGGGGGATGTTAGAGAATGATTGGAGTGGGGGATGTTAGAGAATGATTGGAGTAGGGGATGTGAGAGAATGATTGGAGTGGGGGATGTTAGAGAATGATTGGAGTGGGGGATGTTAGAGAATGATTGGAGTGGGGGATGTTAGAGAATGATTGGAGTGGGGATGTTAGAGAATGATTGGAGTGGGGGATGTTAGAGAATGATTGGAGTGGGGGATGTTAGAGAATGATTGGAGTGGGGGATGTTAGAGAATGATTGGAGTGGGGGATGTTAGAGAATGATTGGAGTGGGGGATGTTAGAGAATGATTGGAGTGGGGGATGTTAGAGAATGATTGGAGTGGGGGATGTTAGAGAATGATTGGAGTGGGGGATGTTAGAGAATGATTGGAGTGGGGGATGTTAGAGAATGATTGGAGTGGGGGATGTTAGAGAATGATTGGAGTGGGGGATGTTAGAGAATGATTGGAGTGGGGGATGTTAGAGAATGATTGGAGTGGGGATGTTAGAGAATGATTGGAGTGGGGGATGTTAGAGAATGATTGGAGTGGGGGATGTTAGAGAATGATTGGAGTGGGGGATGTTAGAGAATGATTGGAGTGGGGGATGTTAGAGAATGATTGGAGTGGGGGATGTTAGAGAATGATTGGAGTGGGGGATGTTAGAGAATGATTGGAGTGGGGGATGTTAGAGAATGATTGGAGTGGGGGATGTTAGAGAATGATTGGAGTGGGGGATGTTAGAGAATGATTGGAGTGGGGATGTTAGAGAATGATTGGAGTGGGGGATGTTAGAGAATGATTGGAGTGGGGGATGTTAGAGAATGATTGGAGTGGGGGATGTTAGAGAATGATTGGAGTGGGGGATGTTAGAGAATGATTGGAGTGGGGGATGTTAGAGAATGATTGGAGTGGGGGATGTTAGAGAATGATTGGAGTGGGGATGTTAGAGAATGATTGGAGTGGGGGATGTTAGAGAATGATTGGAGTGGGGGATGTTAGAGAATGATTGGAGTGGGGGATGTTAGAGAATGATTGGAGTGGGGGATGTTAGAGAATGATTGGAGTGGGGGATGTTAGAGAATGATTGGAGTGGGGATGTTAGAGAATGATTGGAGTGGGGGATGTTAGAGAATGATTGGAGTGGGGGATGTTAGAGAATGATTGGAGTGGGGGATGTTAGAGAATGATTGGAGTGGGGGATGTTAGAGAATGATTGGAGTGGGGGATGTTAGAGAATGATTGGAGTGGGGGATGTTAGAGAATGATTGGAGTGGGGAGTTAGAGAATGATTGGAGTGGGGATGTTAGAGAATGATTGGAGTGGGGGATGTTAGAGAATGATTGGAGTGGGGGATGTTAGAGAATGATTGGAGTGGGGGATGTTAGAGAATGATTGGAGTGGGGGATGTTAGAGAATGATTGGAGTGGGGGATGTTAGAGAATGATTGGAGTGGGGGATGTTAGAGAATGATTGGAGTGGGGGATGTTAGAGAATGATTGGAGTGGGGGATGTTAGAGAATGATTGGAGTGGGGGATGTTAGAGAATGATTGGAGTGGGGGATTTAGAGAATGATTGGAGTGGGGGATGTTAGAGAATGATTGGAGTGGGGGATGTTAGAGAATGATTGGAGTGGGGGATGTTAGAGAATGATTGGAGTGGGGGATGTTAGAGAATGATTGGAGTGGGGGATGTTAGAGAATGATTGGAGTAGGGGGATGTTAGAGAATGATTGGAGTGGGGGATGTTAGAGAATGATTGGAGTAGGGGATGTTAGAGAATGATTGGAGTAGGGGGATGTTAGAGAATGATTGGAGTGGGGGATGTTAGAGAATGATTGGAGTGGGGGATGTTAGAGAATGATTGGAGTGGGGGATGTTAGAGAATGATTGGAGTGGGGGATGTTAGAGAATGATTGGAGTGGGGGATGTTAGAGAATGATTGGAGTGGGGGATGTTAGAGAATGATTGGAGTGGGGGATGTTAGAGAATGATTGGAGTGGGGGATGTTAGAGAATGATTGGAGTGGGGGATGTTAGAGAATGATTGGAGTGGGGGATGTTAGAGAATGATTGGAGTGGGGGATGTTAGAGAATGATTGGAGTGGGGGATGTTAGAGAATGATTGGAGTGGGGGATGTTAGAGAATGATTGGAGTGGGGGATGTTAGAGAATGATTGGAGTGGGGGATGTTAGAGAATGATTGGAGTGGGGGATGTTAGAGAATGATTGGAGTGGGGGATGTTAGAGAATGATTGGAGTGGGGGATGTTAGAGAATGATTGGAGTGGGGGATGTTAGAGAATGATTGGAGTGGGGGATGTTAGAGAATGATTGGAGTGGGGGATGTTAGAGAATGATTGGAGTGGGGGATGTTAGAGAATGATTGGAGTGGGGGAAGTTAGAGAATGATTGGAGTGGGGGATGTTAGAGAATGATTGGAGTGGGGGATGTTAGAGAATGATTGGAGTGGGGGATGTTAGAGAATGATTGGAGTGGGGGATGTTAGAGAATGATTGGAGTGGGGGATGTTAGAGAATGATTGGAGTGGGGGATGTTAGAGAATGATTGGAGTGGGGGATGTTAGAGAATGATTGGAGTGGGGGATGTTAGAGAATGATTGGAGTGGGGGATGTTAGAGAATGATTGGAGTGGGGATGTTAGAGAATGATTGGAGTAGGGGGATGTTAGAGAATGATTGGAGTGGGGGATGTTAGAGAATGATTGGAGTGGGGGATGTTAGAGAATGATTGGAGTAGGGGATGTGAGAGAATGATTGGAGTGGGGGATGTTAGAGAATGATTGGAGTGGGGGATGTTAGAGAATGATTGGAGTAGGGGGATGTGAGAGAATGATTGGAGTAGGGGATGTTAGAGAATGATTGGAGTGGGGGATGTTAGAGAAATGATTGGAGTGGGGGATGTTAGAGAATGATTGGAGTGGGGGATGTTAGAGAATGATTGGAGTGGGGGAAGTTAGAGAATGATTGGAGTGGGGGATGTTAGAGAATGATTGGAGTGGGGGAAGTTAGAGAATGATTGGAGTGGGGGATGTTAGAGAATGATTGGAGTGGGGGATGTTAGAGAATGATTGGAGTGGGGGATGTTAGAGAATGATTGGAGTGGGGATGTTAGAGAATGATTGGAGTGGGGGATGTTAGAGAATGATTGGAGTGGGGGATGTTAGAGAATGATTGGAGTGGGGGATGTTAGAGAATGATTGGAGTGGGGGATGTTTAGAGAATGATTGGAGTGGGGGATGTTAGAGAATGATTGGAGTGGGGGATGTTAGAGAATGATTGGAGTGGGGGATGTTAGAGAATGATTGGAGTGGGGGATGTTAGAGAATGATTGGAGTGGGGGATGTTAGAGAATGATTGGAGTGGGGGATGTTAGAGAATGATTGGAGTGGGGGATGTTAGAGAATGATTGGAGTGGGGGATGTTAGAGAATGATTGGAGTGGGGGATTTAGAGAATGATTGGAGTGGGGGATGTTAGAGAATGATTGGAGTGGGGGATGTTAGAGAATGATTGGAGTGGGGGATGTTAGAGAATGATTGGAGTGGGGGAATTTAGAGAATGATTGGAGTGGGGGATGTTAGAGAATGATTGGAGTGGGGGATGTTAGAGAATGATTGGAGTGGGGGATGTTAGAGAATGATTGGAGTGGGGGATGTTAGAGAATGATTGGAGTGGGGGATGTTAGAGAATGATTGGAGTGGGGGATGTTAGAGAATGATTGGAGTGGGGGATGTTAGAGAATGATTGGAGTGGGGGATGTTAGAGAATGATTGGAGTGGGGGATGTTAGAGAATGATTGGAGTGGGGGATGTTAGAGAATGATTGGAGTGGGGGATGTTAGAGAATGATTGGAGTGGGGGATGTTAGAGAATGATTGGAGTGGGGATGTGAGAGAATGATTGGAGTGGGGGAAGTTAGAGAATGATTGGAGTGGGGATGTTAGAGAATGATTGGAGTGGGGGATGTTAGAGAATGATTGGAGTGGGGGATGTTAGAGAATGATTGGAGTGGGGGATGTTAGAGAATGATTGGAGTGGGGGATGTTAGAGAATGATTGGAGTAGGGGATGTTAGAGAATGATTGGAGTGGGGGATGTTAGAGAATGATTGGAGTGGGGGATGTTAGAGAATGATTGGAGTGGGGGATGTGAGAGAATGATTGGAGTGGGGGAAGTTAGAGAATGATTGGAGTGGGGGATGTTAGAGAATGATTGGAGTGGGGGATGTTAGAGAATGATTGGAGTGGGGGATGTTAGAGAATGATTGGAGTGGGGGATGTTAGAGAATGATTGGAGTGGGGGATGTTAGAGAATGATTGGAGTGGGGGATGTTAGAGAATGATTGGAGTGGGGGATGTTAGAGAATGATTGGAGTGGGGGAAGTTAGAGAATGATTGGAGTGGGGGATGTTAGAGAATGATTGGAGTAGGGGGATGTTAGAGAATGATTGGAGTGGGGGATGTTAGAGAATGATTGGAGTGGGGGATGTTAGAGAATGATTGGAGTGGGGGAAGTTAGAGAATGATTGGAGTGGGGGATGTTAGAGAATGATTGGAGTGGGGGATGTTAGAGAATGATTGGAGTGGGGGATGTGAGAGAATGATTGGAGTGGGGGATGTTAGAGAATGATTGGAGTGGGGGATGTTAGAGAATGATTGGAGTGGGGATGTTAGAGAATGATTGGAGTAGGGGATGTGAGAGAATGATTGGAGTGGGGGATGTTAGAGAATGATTGGAGTGGGGGATGTTAGAGAATGATTGGAGTGGGGGATGTTAGAGAATGATTGGAGTGGGGGATGTTAGAGAATGATTGGAGTGGGGGATGTTAGAGAATGATTGGAGTGGGGGATGTTAGAGAATGATTGGAGTGGGGGATGTTAGAGAATGATTGGAGTGGGGGATGTTAGAGAATGATTGGAGTGGGGGATGTTAGAGAATGATTGGAGTGGGGGATGTTAGAGAATGATTGGAGTGGGGGATGTTAGAGAATGATTGGAGTGGGGGATGTTAGAGAATGATTGGAGTGGGGGATGTTAGAGAATGATTGGAGTGGGGGATGTTAGAGAATGATTGGAGTGGGGGATGTTAGAGAATGATTGGAGTGGGGGATGTTAGAGAATGATTGGAGTGGGGGATGTTAGAGAATGATTGGAGTGGGGGATGTTAGAGAATGATTGGAGTGGGGGATGTTAGAGAATGATTGGAGTGGGGGATGTTAGAGAATGATTGGAGTGGGGGATGTTAGAGAATGATTGGAGTGGGGGATGTTAGAGAATGATTGGAGTGGGGGATGTTAGAGAATGATTGGAGTGGGGGATGTTAGAGAATGATTGGAGTGGGGGATGTTAGAGAATGATTGGAGTGGGGGATGTTAGAGAATGATTGGAGTGGGGGATGTTAGAGAATGATTGGAGTGGGGGATGTTAGAGAATGATTGGAGTGGGGGAAGTTAGAGAATGATTGGAGTGGGGATGTTAGAGAATGATTGGAGTGGGGGATGTTAGAGAATGATTGGAGTGGGGGATGTTAGAGAATGATTGGAGTGGGGGATGTTAGAGAATGATTGGAGTGGGGATGTTAGAGAATGATTGGAGTGGGGGATGTTAGAGAATGATTGGAGTGGGGGATGTTAGAGAATGATTGGAGTGGGGGATGTTAGAGAATGATTGGAGTGGGGGATGTTAGAGAATGATTGGAGTGGGGATGTTAGAGAATGATTGGAGTGGGGGATGTTAGAGAATGATTGGAGTGGGGGATGTTAGAGAATGATTGGAGTAGGGATGTTAGAGAATGATTGGAGTAGGGGATGTTAGAGAATGATTGGAGTAGGGGATGTTAGAGAATGATTGGAGTAGGGGATGTTAGAGAATGATTGGAGTAGGGATGTTAGAGAATGATTGGAGTAGGGATGTTAGAGAATGATTGGAGTGGGGATGTTAGAGAATGATTGGAGTAGGGATGTTAGAGAATGATTGGAGTGGGGATGTTAGAGAATGATTGGAGTAGGGATGTTAGAGAATGATTGGAGTAGGGATGTTAGAGAATGATTGGAGTAGGGGATGTTAGAGAATGATTGGAGTAGGGGATGTTAGAGAATGATTGGAGTAGGGGATGTTAGAGAATGATTGGAGTAGGGATGTTAGAGAATGATTGGAGTGGGGATGTTAGAGAATGATTGGAGTAGGGATGTTAGAGAATGATTGGAGTAGGGGATGTTAGAGAATGATTGGAGTAGGGGGATGTTAGAGAATGATTGGAGTAGGGGATGTTAGAGAATGATTGGAGTAGGGGGATGTTAGAGAATGATTGGAGTGGGGGATGTTAGAGAATGATTGGAGTGGGGGATGTTAGAGAATGATTGGAGTGGGGATGTTAGAGAATGATTGGAGTGGGGGATGTTAGAGAATGATTGGAGTGGGGATGTTAGAGAATGATTGGAGTGGGGGATGTTAGAGAATGATTGGAGTGGCAAGAAACGTGACACAATAGGAAAATGGGGTGGGGGTGGCCGAGTTTTAAAAACCTTTTTACACCCTAACTTTATTGTTAGATGTTCTTTCAATATATAATATGACAGGGCCACGCTGCCACGTCCCTACCCACGTTGTCGTGCAATATTGTTGAGAAGTTTATTGACGAATCGCTACTTTCCTTAAAGCCGGCGATCCGAAAATTGTGATTAGCGGCCTACTAATACAATCTTATCGCGCTGGCTAATTGGAAACACATGAGGGATCTTAAATGTGCGACCTACAAGAGATATAAAACTGTTCGAACCTTTTGAACATTTTCCACTTTGTTCCCCCCGCCCCGGCCCCCGCCCCAGTAATTGCTGGAGTGTCAGCCAAGGCAGTGACGTAATGATGTGTCCTGCTGTTTTTGTCTACCACAGCACAGATCTTCCTTAGTTAGTCCTTCACGTGTCCGTCGGAAATTGAGAACTTCGAAGTAACGCTTTGTGTTATCTTGCCCTATAAGTAAAACTTTAAATAGAAATACGTTTTAAATTACTGAGTCGAATCTGAAAATATCACCCCGCGTCTGTTTGATTCTTAAGGGATTTCAGTATTATAACAAGAAGAAGAATAAATAAAGGTAAAAAAATGATTTTAAAAACCACGTTTTTATAAGTGGACTAAAAAGAAGAAAATAATTTTAAAACTTATAAGTTCAAGTACTTCGATTTAATATGACTAAAAACGTGGGGCGGGCGCTTATGAGGTTTAACATATGCGGTTCACTCATTCTCTCACTTATAGATCTCTCTTTTGCCTTCTAAATTATAAATCTTTAATTTTTATACCAAACACCCGCCCCACGTTTTTAGTCATATTAAATCGAAGTACTTGAACTTATAAGTTTTAAATTATTTTCTTCTTTTTAGTCCACTTATAAAACCGTGGTTTTTTAAAATATTTTTTTACCTCTATTTATTTTACCAAACACCTCATCAGCGCCCGCCCAACTTTTAATAACAAAGCGATGAGGTCACGGGGTGAACTCCCCACGTGAAATTAAACTACGGCAGGCGGGTACGGATGCCTATTTAATAAGATATAGATAAATTAACAAGTTCAATAATTTAATAACGGTACATTCAATCGATCTGAAATTTTGATAAAATGCATTGTCATCCAAGATCTATCTGTGGTAAAAATTTGAGCTCTCTAGGACCATCAGAAGGGGTTTAATTTTACGTTGGCAGATTTGAAAAATTGTGGACAGACAAACCAACAAACCACCAACAAACAATGCCACAGGAACGAAAGCGAGTTAATAAAACGTGGTTAATAACAAAATGCTGTTAAGGTTATTTAAACATTTGGGTGGGATGGGGGTCAGAGGTTAAGAAATTAAAGGTCCCATGTTCTTCCACACTAAAGTGAGCAGTTGGTCTGTTGGGGGAAAAATAATGTGTGTGTGTGTGTGGTGGGGGGTGGGGTGGTGGTTAATTCAGCTCACGCTTAACACTTTCCATAAATTCAATATAAACCGATGTCCATTGTGTCTGAAATCTGTTTTATCTCTGATTGATTAAGCTACAGATCGTTTTTTTTAGTTTTTATAGTTGGCAATTTTTTGTATCAATGCCAATGAGACTTTTCTATGCTCTTCGTCACACAATGGGAATAAAACAACAACGAAACAATATTTTTCTGCCGGCAAAAAGCTTTAAAGGACTTTTTGTTGTGCAAATGTAGGCCTGTTTTATTGAAAATACAATACTTTATTGTGTTAAGCTTGATCTTTCATTTTCATCAAACATCTTCAAAAGAAAAAAAAAGTATCTCGTATAATCTGTAAATGACTGCTTTGGCTTGTTTTTTAATATTTGGCTACATTTATTTCCATCCCGATAGATTTAGGGGCGTCTGGCTAGATTTAGAGGCGTCTGGTTAGATTTAGGGGTGGCTGGCTAGATTTAGGGGCGTCTGGCTAGGTTTAGGGACGTCTAGCTAGATTTAGGGACGTCTAGCTAGGTGTAGTGTTGCCTGGCTAGAATGCTTTGGATAGGCGAAGGGGTGCGCTGTTAATTTTAGGGCGCCTGACGCCATAATGGTGCAGAGATGACATAAGATGCTAAAAAAAATATTTTTAGACATGTCTTCAACAATACTCTATGTTCCTGTGGCTTTAATCCATTTGTTCGCCGGTTGTGGAGATCGATTCTTTTCATTTCAATGTTTTCAAACATCGATTTTGATATCATGACGATACACTGGGTGCCTCGAACATCGGTCAATAGACATACGAACGGCGGTGTTTTCATCAATATTTTTTTTTACTGCTTTGAACTGTCGAATATGACACGGCCTCGAAATTACTTTATTGACCACAAATTGTACTTTGAATTTCCGTGTTATCCATGTTGAAGGTATTTATTGTGTCACGCCAGTCAAGACTATCCAATAGTTCACAAATGAACCGAACATTGATGGTATGACGTGAGGGAATGGGATATTCGCGCTTGTTATTTTAACGTTGTGAGCTGGGTAAAACACCAACACAAACATAACTAAAATACGTGTACAAAAACGCCATGCAGTGCGCATGCTGGGGGAGAATACTCTCCGATCTCGTTATCATTATCGTCGTCAAGGACTTACACGAACGTTGTTTCGGTTTTGCTTTCCTTAATTTTCAGGTGATGTGCGATATATGAACTTAGTGTATAGTTGTATTATTTTTTTGGTTGATCTATTGACGAAAGTTTGTATTTTATCTTGATGTCAGGTTAAGAGGGGTGAGGATTGGAGAGATTTTGATAAGAAATTGATGTCTATAAATCTATTTTTCTTTGAATTATTAGTTTCCTTTTATCTATAAATAGAAAATACTATTAGCATCGTACTAAGTTTTTTCGCATTGAAATTGTTCTCGTACCATTCAAAATTTGTCTTCGCCTAAAAAAAATAAAAAAAGAAAGGAAAAAAAAATTATCAAAGATTATGGCACCCAAAGCAGCTATAACAGGACCCATGTGGGCCATATCAATGGCATCATTTTGAATACAAACCAAAGCACTGGGCGCACTGGGGAACTAGTGGTGGCTAGGACCCAAACCTGACTGACTGTGAGAGAGGGAGCCCACGTGACGAGGCACTCACATTTAGGCGGCACCCACTGGTACCTTTAAGACTTTAACACTTTCGTTTCAAAAATTAAATATATAATTTTTTAAAACAAATACTTCTGAGGAGCCTTTGAGTGTGAGAGAAGGTAAGTTTGCCGCATGTGGTAGCACCAACGCCAGTGACACCCATGCCTCTAACAGCGTGAAACCACCTGCAACAAACGGACTATCTAAGCTGTATCACTCCCTCCCCCCCCCGGGGGGCCTATCTCCTATTGACCACAACAGGTCGCCCATTAGAGATTCATGTACACGTCTCAGCTGTGATGAATTGCTCGCCATTCATTCAGTCGTACACAAAACTCCGGGCGTCGGATTGATCGTCACTTCCGGAGAAAATCTTTAAAGTTGTTCCCCTTGAGCTGACACAATATCCACTTCTTGTTTATTTATTTATTTCGCCTTACGTGGAAGCCAGTTTAGAACGATCAGCTCTCGAAAGAATTGTAGAGACAAAAATAACATTTCTGAAAGAAAAAACCAAACAACAACAACAAACTTCCGGGGAAAACACTTAATGCTAGATATTTTCCACCAAACATATTGATTGATTTACACCCTTTCATATTTATGAGATTATGCTATTTTAATAAATTTTGTTTTTAGAAGCTTTATTTCGTTTAACATGAGATGTGACCACGTACATCAATCTGTTCTAGTTGGTACGTTGAGATATAGAATGATTTAATAAAGCATACTGTTCGCATTTACTATAATATATATATATATATATTTACATTTCATTTATAGATTTGCAAAAATGAACCTTGTGTAAGCAGCGGCCTGTAGAGAAGTAAAGAATACAATAAAAAGTTCTACTTCCTGTCTATTGATCGAGTACGAAATAAAATAAATTAGGAGGCTTATATTTTAATTTAAAAAAAAATGAGCACCAAAAGGGGAGGGAAGAAGAAAGATGAGAAGCCGCCCCCAGCCACCGGCCCCGGCAGCAAGATTATCGCCCTTCCGGAGCCCCTGAGGAAAGGTCACATCAAGCGCATCGGGGACACCAAGCTGGTCCACCTGCAGTTCGGCACGGCCAACATGAAGTCCCTCCCGGTTGAGATCTACAACAACGAGGAGCTCAGCGCCTTGACCGTCAAGTTCAACGCCGAGAACAACCGACTCAAGCGTCTTCCCAAATCCATCTCGGCCCTGGAGAACCTCGAGTTCATCGACGTCCGCAACAACAACCTCTCGTCGTTCCCGGCATCCGTCGCAAAACTCAAAAAGCTCAAATATCTCGACATCACCGCCAACCGGATTAAAAAACTGCCGAACCCGATCCACAAGGCGACGGGCCTGCAGACCCTCCTGGCGTCCAAGAACCGGATACGCGCGCTGCCGAAGAACATCGGGAAGTCCACGAGCCTCGAGTTCATCGACGTGTCTCATAACGTCATCAAGGCGTTCAAGAAAGGCGTCTACGAGGCCGGCGCGTTCATCAACTTCAGCCACAACCGCATCACCGAGATGCCGCCGGGAACGGTGAAGAAGCCGCACATCAAGAAGCTGGACCTGTCGCACAACTCCATCGCGTTCGTGCCGGACACCATCGACCGCCTGAGCACGCTGACGTGGATCGACCTGTCGCACAACTCGCTGGACGAGCTCCCGGCCCAGATAGGGATGGTCAAGTACCTGCACTACTTGGACGTCTCGCACAATTCTATCAAAGGTTTGTTTCGTGTGGTTTTCTCATTGATGTCTATCGACGCTTAGTTTTTTTTTGTTTGTTTAGATGACGCGATAGAAATGTCATCAAAGGGACGTGAAGCTGGTAGTGGCACATGTTCAGAGTTAAAGATAAAAAAATGTGTCGTGCGTGTCATTATGTATTATTAATGGCAAAACAGAAACTGCTGCTGCGGCCTGGACAGATATTCTGATAAAATTCATCACTGAATACTGAATTGTCTTTGGTTTTATGGTTTACCAAGGCCTTGACTGATAAGAGACATAGAGCATTTTGATCTGTTGAAATATGGGGGGGCGGGGACGACGACAAAGAGATAACAACACATTGATTGCTTTATTGATACCATGTACATATAACAGCGTGTCAATCCTAACGGCAGCATAATAGTTGTGTTCATTAAGTTCAAGACAGTACCAATTTGGAGAACACACTTTGAAAAAAAAGCAGCAACACAAACTCAACAACGCCGGAATGACGTGGTCTGTTTCAAACTGTCCTAGCGATGATAGTGGCATGGTTATATATTTTTTAATGATCCATGGGGGGGGGGACACTAAAATACAATGAATAAATAAAACAGAGACTGTTAAAATAGGCCAGGCTTCCTGACATGGGAAATTACCGGAAGCTAACAAGCCTAAGGTATTATTGATATTATTGGTCTGTCACTTAAGACGTCATTTCAAACTGCTAAAATGTGATGTCTTTGCATAAAAGAAACTTAATGGAACCCAGTGTGGTGTTACCTTAGGACATGATAGCGGCATTTGATTATTATTATTAACATTTCAATTATTTTTAAAAATTACTATATATCAGTTGAAATCTTTAACTCTGCCATTGTAACTCGTGTAGAATCTCTACTAAAATATCAAACACAGTAACATGAGAGGGATACTGCAATAACATAACATAATAACACAATTTGGATAGGTGTGACAATAAAAAATGACAATGCCGTGAAAATAACTGACATTAACTGAAATAACTGACATTAACCTGAAATAACTGACATAACCTGAAATAACTGACATAACATGATAACAGAGGACAATACATGTAATATGATAGTAACCTACGATAGCATAATAACCTTCAACTGATAAGGGCATGATAAAAACTGATAAAAACATGATAATAATTTTAAAAAAAAACATTTGCATGATAACAACATGGCCAAAATAAACAAACAACAAAAAAGTATGAATTTCCACCCCCTCCCAATACATTCCCCAGTCCTGCCAGACGAGATCTGTGCCCTCGGGTACGCCATTGATACACTCAAAATGGCCAACAACGAGATCGCCCTACTGCCCGATGACGTGGACAAGCTGGTCAAGCTCAGGGTCCTGGACGTGGCCAACAACCAGCTGGAGTTCATGCCGGCGGCCGTCCACAGCCTGACCTTCATAGAGGACATCAACGTCACGGGGAACAAGCTCAACTCCATCAAGTTTGCCGTGTCACTCAAGGTGAGATGACTTAATGTGATGTGTCAATACAGGTGAGATGACTTAATGTAATGTGTCAAAGCAGGTGAGATGACTTAATGTAATGTGTCAAAACAGGTGAGATGACTTTATATACTGTGTCAATACAGGTGAGATGACTTAATATACTGTGTCGATAAAGGTGAGAATTCTTAATGTAATGTGTCAAAACAGGTGAGATGACTTAATGTAATGTGTCAATACAGGTGAGATGACTTAATATAATGTGTCAATACAGGTGAGATGACTTAATAAACTGTGTCCATCCAGGTGAGATGACTTAATGTAATGTGTCAATACAGGTGAGATGACTTAATGTAATGTGTCAAAACAGTTGAGATGACTTAATATACTGTGTCAATACAGGTGAGTTGACTTAATGTAATGTGTCAATACAGGTTAGATTACTTAATGTTATGTGTCATTAAAGGTGAGATGACTTAATATAATGTGTCAATACAGGTGAGATGACTTAATATATTGTGTCGATACCGGTGAGATGACTTAATATACTGTGTCGATAAAGGTGAGATGAATTAATATACTGTGTCAATAAAGGTTAGATGACTTAATATACTGTGTCATTTAAGGTGAAATGGGATATAATGTGTTGCTGAATCTTGCTGGGGTTAATACAGGTATTTGTTGGTCGTACAGGAANAGGTAATGTAAAGTATAGAGAGAAAATAAAGAACAAATATTGTTTAGAAGAAAAACCTTTAAAAAGTCTATAATATTTGTTGTGTCGCTGAAGGGTAATAAAGACATGGAACAGTTAAATGTAATATGAATACTGCAGAGTGGTCTAATACAGTAATGCAGGTAATAACACACCGTAAAGGGGGTTTAATAGAAATGTTTTGAATGTAACCGCAGGGTATTCTAATACAGTTTTCCATTTTTAATTAAGGTAATATGACCATCGCATGACCATTATATATATAAAAGTTGTTTCAGCCACATTTAAAGTAATATAGAGTTACTTTAGGAAATATAGGGGGGTTTTACAGTTATTTTAACAGTTTAACAGTTTTGACAGTCATACTTAATACTAAGTATTAATCTTTAGGCTTGCTTAAAACGCATGTCAGTTTTGAGAAATTTGGCGCATATTCACTTTTTTGTGATCAGACAAAAGAAATTCACAACACTTGAATGCAGAGGCGTCACTAGGGGGTGCGGGGTGCGCGGGGGGGGGGTTGCGGACCGCACCGGGTGACACCATCACAAGAGATGCCACCAAAATGTAAAATTATGTTTTTTTCCCGTTGTTTGGCACTGACAGAATCGGAGGAGGTATACGGCGTAAGTCGTGAGGGGGAGACACCATGAGCTACCGCATCGGGTAACGCGAACCCTAGTGACGCCTCTGCTTGAATGTTAACATACATGAGAAAGGCGCTTGCAAAATTACCAACAAAAGAACACCAAGGAGTATTCACGATAGTAAAACAATAACAGATATAAAGTTGGTGACACACAAAGTGACGATATATCTTTTACCTCCCCCCTCCCACCTTTCCAACCCCACCTCGACAGAGTCTTGTTAGCCTCCAGGCCGCGAACAACAAGGTCGAGGTCGTTCCGGAAGATATCAGCAAGATGAAGGCCCTGGCAACACTCGACCTTTCCGGGAATGGCATAAAAGAATTACCGGCATCTATTGGTAGGTCTGGATAGTTGAATTGATCCTGTCGGTATGTAGTGGGATTGCTGAGGGCTGGTGAGTGTGAAAGGCGCTAGCTGAATTGACATTATTTAAACAAATCCTTTTTTTATATAAAGATTGGACATTAGGGGCCGTCCATAAAGTACGTCACGCTCCAGAGGGGGGGATGGGTGTAAGAAAGTGTAACAGTTTGTGACAGAGGGGGATGGGGGGGGGTCCGGCCAAGTGTGACGTCACAGTGTTTTATATTAAATTTTAATTATTTTGTTAATACAAAATGTTTGTTCGAAAGTGTGACGTACTTTGGGTGGGGGGGGTCCAAGATTTGTGACAAGGGGGAGGGGGGGGGTAAAAATGGTCAAAAATAACGTGACGTACTTTATGGACGGCGTCTTATGACTCTTAAATAGGGCTGTTAACGATTAATATAAATTTAATCGTTAACTTTTGACAAATTAACGATTAATTAATCGTTAATTTCGATTAAAGCCAATAATTGAAATGTATGGTGTAATAAGTAACATTTATTAAATTTACTTGTCAAAAATCGAAATAACACTGGAATGTTTTCTTTATATGACATCTTTTAACCAACAACGCGAACAGACACGTGTATTGACATTATTTGGTTCAAGTATTGAGCGGGTCTTATTGACAATATAATTATAACAAGCCGAGTTGAACAATCGTTCACATAGCTTTAGATTGTCTCAGCTGAAGTTTCTAATAATGTAGTGGATGTTTGGTATGCATGTGCTATGTAAGCGAAGTGTTAGAACCATGGTAGAAATGTTCCCTTTAAGCAGCGTGGCTGCGCATATATTTTACGAACGCCACGCAGCTCACGCAGGAGTTTAGAATCACCACACAGCAAATTTCGTAAAATATTGCACAACAAGGACGTTGTTCAACTTTGCACTCGAGTTTTTGTATTTTACTTTGCACACGGACCAACGAATATTAGACTTAGAGGAACATTGCATGGAAGGCAAACGATTTCTCTCAATGAACATAACAACCTTTATCAACATTTTGAACATTCGCGTCAGTCAATAGTTTAAAACCAAAATGTTCGTGTAATCGTCCGGAAATTAATTTATATCTATCGGCTGAAATATTTTACTTTTTGACTTCCAGTACTTTTATAACTGGTGGGTTGATTAATCGTTAAAAAAATTAATCGAGAAATTAATCGTTAATTTCCGCAGCCCTACTCTTAAATATTATAGTGATTCCAAATTCACAAAACCGCCCCTCCCCATAACAAAGATGCACAACTATTCAAATCGCTGCACATACGAAATAAAAATTAATATCTTCAAAACATTTGGAGATTAAAAGAAATATGTAAATCTTTTTTTTCCCTTTCATATACACCCCGTCTTTTCCCCCCTAACCTTATACTCTTCGCTTTCTGACTTCACCAGGCCTCGTGAAAACTCTCAAGGTCCTAAACTTGTCCAGAAACAAACTGAAGGAACTGCCGGACACACTGGGCAAGGACCAGGTCCTGACAGTCCTTGACGTGTCCTACAACAGCCTGACTGTCCTACCGTCAGACTTGCGGAAACTGAGAAACTTGGAGACCTTCCACGTCAACAACAACGAGATTGCGTCCATCCCCAAGTCTATAGAATACCTGTATCAGGTGAGAGGGGGTGCTATAGAATACCTGTATCAGGTGAGAGGGGGTGCTATAGAATACCTGTATCAGGTGAGAGGGGGTTCTATAGAATACCTGTATCAGATGAGAGGCAGTGCTATAGACTAGAATACCTGTATCGGATTAAAGGGGGCGCTATAGAATACATGTATCAGGTGACAGGGGGTGCTATAGAATACCTGTATCAGGTGAGAGGGGGTGCTATAGAATACCTGTATCAGATGAGAGGCAGCGCTATAGACTAGAATATCTGTATCGGATTAGAGGGGGTGCTTTAGAATACCTCTATCAGGCGAGAGGAAGTGATGTGTTGTTGTTTTTTTTAAAAAATCCTTTATATTAACTCGTGGTGTCTGATTGTTTGCTTGCTTGTCGAAAAAAAACTTTGTATCGATTTTTAACCCATTTCCTCGTAAGCTAGCGAGCTGAAATTTTGCAGGCAGACTTATGCTGATGATAAAAACGATGTATCAAAATTTCAGATTGATCGCATGTACTGTATTTAAATTGTTGCATTTTTTATTTATTTTATTTATCTCTATGTATCATGTTAAATTTTTGAGATAGAGTGTCGCGGTGCGTATTATATTGAACAACCTTTCCTGTCGCGCAATAAGGTGCGTATTTTATTGACAACTCTTTATATAAACATATTCCTGATCGGTTTTTTACGACACATAACTACGATTTTGTATTTTTGGATGGTCTTGCGCTGCGTATTATAATGAACACTAGCGTACACCCGTCAAAAATGACGGAAGTTTTCATCTGAAATCTATTTATTTTATAAAAAATGCACTTTTTTTAGGGCGCCTACGGCGCCGACCTTTTTCAAAAGCCCAACTGACTTGTCCTTGTTTGATAAATACGATATATTAAACTTTCTGAAATGTACACAAAGTATTTTATAATAGAGGTTGCAGGGCGACTACGGCGCCCCCTTTGTTTTTTTATTTTATAATTAACCATCGTCAAATCCTCTTTTTACATTGATCCCTTTTCCAAAATTAAAATATTATCGAAAACAATGACGTCATATATTATTTTTTTACAGCGCTTAGTTAATTTGCACACCTTTTGATGCTTTGGTGCAGTAATTTGGTTTTCCCTGCTATATCTAAAATTAGTAGCGTCAGGACTGACTGACAGACACACCTTGCGTGACAATTGCAAATTATATTGTTGAATTATTTTAGTTATGTCTTGTACATAAAGGATTTATTGTAAAAAATTTGGGTTTTTACGTTTTTTTAAATTAAACTAATAATTTTGAAAGATTTATTGACGGAAGATTTAGTGTGGTGTGTGTGCAACGTCTAACATTTAAATCAAATAAAGGGAAGCAACACGAGTGACGATGTTTCTATGTTTTTAAGAGATGAAAAGGAGCCCTGTGTTTTATTTTATAACGTCAGTTAGTCAAATGTAAATCTTCTTTAAATATAAATCTTCTTTATGTTAATTCTCTACTAATTACGAACGCTCATGATATAATCAAGGGAATATTAATAACAAAAACAAATCCAATATTTTCTCTTTTTAAATCCGTTATATTAACTTCGCGGCCGTCTCATCATCTCATTATCTCATCATCTCATGGGCTGCGCGGGCGGAAAAACGAAAGTCAAAAATGACCCACTTCCCGTGATTCGATCGAGCTGAAATTTGGCACACTGACCCGTCTGACCTAACAATGCATCGTATCAAAATTTCAGATCGATCGAACGTACCGTAATTAAATTAATGCATTTTTACTTTATCCTTATATGAGGTATGTAATTCAAATTCATGGTTTGTTATTGTTTTTTTTCCCCACGTGAAAGTTTGAGCTGACGCATTGAGGCAACCCAACGAAGCGACGGGGTGCTTTTGTTTACATTTTACGTGTCACGCTGAGCTCGGTCAAGCGAATCGGTGACCAGACTTTTCCCCTCTCCCCCTCCCACCCACCCCTCCCCCCCTAGGGTTATGAAGCAAACTTGAGTTAAGACAGATTCAGTCTGTAAATGTTTGAAAATAATCAATACTGTTAGTTATGTCTCATATATATGGGATTTATAGTCAAAAACTTTGTTTTTACGGGATTGTTTTATTAAACCCCTTATATTAACTTCACCGCCGTCTCTCTCTGACTCTCTGTCTGTCGCCATCTCATGGATTGGCTGGTACGATGACAAAAGTCAAAAATGACCCACTTCCCGTGATCCGATCGAGCTGAAATTTGACACACGGACCCGTCTGACCCAACAATGCATCGTATCAAAATTTCAGATCGATCGAACGTACCGTAATTAAATTAATGCATTTTTAGTTTATCCTTATATGAGGTATGTAATTCAAATTCACTGTTTGTTATTGTTTTTTTTCCACGTGAAAGTATGAGTAGACGCGTTGAGGCAACCCATCGAAGCAACGGGGTGCTTTTGTTTACATTTTACGTGTCACGCTGAGCTCGGTCAAGCGAATCGGTGACCAGACTTTTCCCCTCTATCCCTCCCCCCCCCAGGGTTATGAAGCAAACTTGAGTTAAGACAGATTCAGTCTGTAAATGTTTGAAAATAATCAATACTGTTAGTTATGTCTCATATATAAGGGATTTATAGTCAAAAACTTTGTTTTTACGGGTTTGTTTTATTACACGCTTTTATTTAAGTCACAATCACAATGTTTGTATGTTGTATCCATCCACCCTTCCTTCCATCCTTCCTTCAAAACTTGAAACGTAAAATTATACCACTTCTGATGGTCCTAGAGATCTAATTTTTTTTTACCACAGATAGATCTTGGATGACAATGCATTGTATCAAAATTTCTGATCGATCGAATGTACCGTATTGAAATTATTGCACTTTTAGTTTTTAGTTTTTGTCTATATAAAACGGTGGTCGAGTGGCAGCGCACTGGACTGTCGTACCGATGGTCACGGGTTCGAATCCGTGTGAAGGCAAGGGTTTGTTCTCGGGGCCTAGGGCGTCCCTGAGTCACCCCGCTCCGAATGGGTACCTAACACTACATGTAGTTAGGCGGCTGGGTAATGCGTGGAACCACCCACAAAGCCGTGGCCTGTGAACGCTGCATCACTTGCCAACAGATCATCTGTCATGGTCTGTGGACGCAACTATCTTCTGCATAGAAGGAGCGTCTGTATAGATAAGATAAGAAGATATAAAATATTATCACTTGCGTCAATGAACCATGCCACAATTCGCCCCAGAGGGATACAATTATTATAACTTTAAAAAGTACTATCAACATCAAGTCTTGCTGGCCGAAATATAAGCGTGATCGATTGCCGACATGGGGGTACGAGGTTCAATTTTCAGTTAGGGGAAAATGTGTTTTTTTGTATTATACATATTTAGTGCAATTTCTATATGTAAATAAAAGCGTGTCCTTTTTAAAAAAAGATTTTTTTTACATTTAACTTATTACACGCTTTTATTTAAGTCACACTGTTTGTATGTTGTATCCATCCATCTATCCATCCACCCTTCCTTCAAATCTTGTAACGTAAAATTAAACCACTTCTGATGGTCCTAGAAATCTAAAATTTTTACCACATATAGATCGTGGATGACAATGCATTTTATAAAAATTTCAGATCGATCGAATATACCGTTATTAAATTAATGCACTTTTAGTTTTTAGTTTTTGTCTATATAAAATATTATCACTCGAGTCAATGAGCCATGCCTCAATTCGCCCTAGAGGGATACAATTATTATAACTTTAAAAAGTACTATCAACATCAAGTCTTGGTGGCCGAAATATAAGCATGATCTATGGCCGACATGGGGGTACGAGGTTCAATTTTCAGTTAGGGAAAATGTTTTTTTTTGTATTATACATAAATTTGTAATGAATAATCTTTCTTTTTACAACTATCACATTTAAGTTATTGACAATGAAGTTTAACTAATTAAATTGAATTGATAAGGTCGAAAAATCAATTTTAAAAAAATGTTGATACTTCTTTTTAGTGCACTTTCTTTATGTCAATAAAAGCGTGTCATTTTAAAAGAAAGATTTTTTTTTCATTATATTATTACACGCTTTTATTTAAGTCACAATGTTTGTATGTTGTATCCATCCATCCATCAATCCATCCTTCCTTTAAATCTTGTAACGTAAAATTAAACCACTTTTGATAGTCCTAGAGATCTCAAATTTATCACATATAGATCGTGGATGACAATATATTGTATCAAAATTTCAGATCGATCGAATGTACCGTAATTAAATTAATGCACTTTTAGTTTTTAGTTTTTGTCTCTATAAAATATTATCACTCGCGTCAATGAACCATGCCTCAATTAGCCCTAGAGGGATACAATTATTTTAACTTTAAAAAGTACTTTCAACATCAAGTCTTGCTGGCCGAAATATAAGCGTGATCGATGGCTGACATGGGGGTACGAGGTTCAATTTTCAGTCAGGGAAAATATTTGTTTTGTATTATAAATAAATTTGTAATGAATAATCTTTCTTTTTACCACTATCACATTTAAGTTATTGACAATGAAGTTTAAGTTTAACTAATTAAATTGAATTGATAAGGTCGAAAAATCAATTTAAAAAATGTTGATACTAAAAAGTAGAAAATAAAATAATGTAAAAAAATCTTATAAAGGACACGCTTTTATTTACATATAGAAAGTGAACTAAAGAGAAGAAAATAAAAATTTTCTATGAAATCAGATGAAATCGGTGAACCTATCTACTGCACATAAAAGCGTGGGCGCTCATCACAACTCTTTATCGTGTACAAGGCTGCGAAACATAAAAACAAATTTGTATGAATATTAATAAACGGTAAAAGTTTCACAACTTTGAACATATAAATGCTACTATCACATTAATTAGAAATATTTATCTATATGTAAGAGAATAGTTGCAATGAGAAATGATTTGTGATGGGCGCCCCACGCTTTTATGTGCAGTAAATAGGTTCACCGATTTCACCTGTTTTCATAGAAAAATTTTTTTTCTTCTTTTTAGTGCACTTTCTATATGTAAATAAAAGCGTGTCCTTTTTAAAAAAAGATTTTTTTAGATTATTACACGCTTTTATTTAAGTCACAATGTTTGTATGTTGTATGCATCCACCCTTCCTTCAAATCTTGAAACGTAAAATTAAACCACTTCTGATGGTCCTAGAGATCTAACAATTTTACCACAGATAGATCTTGGATGACAATGCATTGTATCAAAATTTCAGATCGATCGAATGTACCGTATTGAAATTATTGCATTTTTAGTTTATCTATAGTCTATATATAAGCATCGGTACCCGTCTGCTTTTTTGACATCCATGAGTTCACCACGTGAACATAACACCGTGGTATAAAACGTTGAGCGGGTGCTTATGAGGTGTTTGGTATAAAAAAAATAGTGGTAAAAAAGATGTGTGGGCTTCAGACGTGAATTTTAAAGAGTTTTTATTATAAGTTTTAAAAAATAGCTGTAAAAACAAAGTTTTTGACTATAAATCCCTTACATATGAGACATAACTAAAAGTAGTGATTATGTTAAAAGCGTGTCCTTTTTAAAAAAAAGATTTTTTAAATATTTAATTTTTTTACTTTGAAATATTTATTTTAAATGTTTCTTTTATCGGACATTACAAATGCTCAGTAAATTTTAAAATTTGAATTTTAAAAATATTGTACCGGCTGATAGCAGACCGATTGAATTTTAAAAATATTGTACCGGCTTATATTAGACTTATTGAATTTTAAAAATAGAAGACCGATGACTTTTTAAAATATTGTACCGGCTGACAGAAGACCGGTGACTTTTAAAAATATTGTACCGGCTGATAGAAGACCGATGTTTTTTAAAAATATTGTACCGGCTGATAGAAGACCGATGACTTTTAAAAATATTGTATGTATCTATGATTTCAACCAACAGGTGAGGTCACTGAATATCGGATCCAATCAAATCAACGAGATGGTCCTGCCAAAGACCTTGACCCCACCTCTATCTCTCCGACAACCCCTGACCCTGAACTTCGACGACCACAAGTCGCTGTTCCACGTCATGGGAGATAAGATCACATACGGTGAGTGGATCATGAGATACTTTTGAAGTATGTTCAGTTGAACATTTAGCAGAAATTATATTGAAAGAGGCCGCGGTGGTCGAGTGGCAGCGCGCTCGACTGTCGTACCGATGGTCACCGATTCTTCTCGTATTTGTCTCTTGTGAAGTAGCCACCTCAAGTCTACGTCTGCTTTGATTAATGAATTGTTTCTAATGGGTGTTGTAATGATCATGTCAGATTCAGAGGCGTCACTAGTGGGGTGTGGGAATGTGGACCGCACCGGGTGACACCATCATAGAGGGTGACACCAAAATGTAAAATTATGTATGTTCCCGTTTTATTTTTGACACTGGAAGACTCGGTTGAGGTCTGTGCCATGGGGTACATCGTGAGGGGCTGAACCCTTGAGCTACCGCAATAAGCGACACCGATCCTAGTGACGCCTCTTTGTCAGAGTTATACAACTTAAGAGAATTAATTTTTTTTAACGAAACAATATACCCCCGCCCCTTTGTGGATGGTATGCTAGCGAAAATGTTTAGGAACGAAAAAGAAATAATGCATTTCAAAGCACTAATTAAAAAATAATTTTTAAAAAAATATATAGCTTGTCTTTGTCAAGTCCATTTTATTCTAGAAATTTAAAACAATTATCAAGTTTTGATCTATGTACTACTATATTACTATGGCATCCGTCCATCCTCATGGATGATGGCGTTTTCTCCTGCTCCTCTACCCCCTTCCCTTTTCTCCTCGCTCCTGACTGTAAGGGAGCTTCCGCGACTTGAATGCCCTCGCGCACTTTTGCCCGCCAGGAGGTGCGCTCCACAGCAATGGTCTCCCACGTTTTATGGTAAATCTGCGCCAGACCCATATCTTTTCTTGCAGACATCCTTGAAGCGCAAGCAGGGGCGTCCTCTATTCCGCATACCAGTTGCCTGCTCGCCGTAAAGCAAGGCTCTTGGAATGCGCTCCGGGCTCATCCTGCGGAAATGTCCCAACCACCGCAGGCGCCTCTCACTCAGGATTGAGTGCATGCTCAGCATATGACTCCTTCTGAGTACCTCTTCGCTGCCTTCATAGATCTAACAAAGGCATTGGCATTTGACCTGGTCAGCTGCGAGGGTCTGCTACGTATATTGGAAAAAATAGGATGTCCGCCGCGGCTTCTCTCCATCATCGAGTCCTTCCACACCAATATGCAAAGCACAGTGCTCTTCGAGCTATGTAAAGCTCGTCTTAAAAAGAATTCATAACATGATTTTAACGATAGTTCATTCTCAATGAAGTATATTTGTGTGTGTGTAAGGAGTGGGGGGCAGTGGGGGCTCGTGTGAATGGTGTCCTTATATAGCCAAAACTGACAAGTTCTTCAATTGTATCTGCAAACGGGCTCAGTAAAAGAAGACAACAAACTCTTACGTCTTTTTCAAATGAACTTTCAAATTCTCTTTCAGAAACCTGACACACTTAGAAATCTGTAAGCTAGAACTGGACGAATTGCCACCCGCTTTATTCAATTGTCGTCTGCTCAAAGTTTTGAACATCTCGGACAACCACCTGAGAACTCTTAGTGATCAGGTACTTTGTTCATAATTATGTTCATACCCCGCCCCAGTGGCGGATTTAGGTTTGTCTTCGTGGGGGGGCGAGGAGAATTTCAAGGGGCGCCGCAAAAAATTTTTTTATTCATGCACTTAGTGCAAATATTTATAGGTGCTGAAATAAAATTCATTTGTCTAAATTGCTGGTTCTGCAATGAAGATTAGAAATTTGATATGAGATTCACTCTTATTGCTATATTTTATGTTAAAAAACTTTTCTGCTCACTTTAAATGTGAGTTTTACTTTAACTTTAATACGTTTTCATCTTAAGAGACTGCTGCAGACAAAAAGAAACATCTAGTCTTAAGTAGATATGGTTAATCAATTGAATTTATGAAAATGGTAGTTAATTTGGGGGCTGTTATTTGTGACGAAATCTAAATTTCTCATAATCCTTTGTTTTCACTTTCAATTGCTGAATATCCTAGCAGACATTAACATAGAAAACTCAGCATAATAAGTTTATAGTCTTTGGGCTAAATAAAACTTCTAAAATGTTTTTATAATGAGGTAGAATTTAATTAAATTTTTTATATGCCTCCAATAGTTTGTTGTACTATCTGCAAGATGACTCATCAGTTTGTTCAGCTTGCCATAAATAGCACTGACAGCAACTCAAACAAATAACTAAGTGACTAAGTGTTAAATAATAAATGCTGTGTTGATCATTCAAAGTACATTATTTAATATTATTTTTGTTTACATCAAACCATTGCAATGAATCTCTTCAATATACAAACAATTGCTTTATATTCAGGAGAGTAATAGGTCACAAATAAAACAAAATATAATGTATTTTAAAAAATGTTAATAATTAATAAAAGGCCTAAGTAATTAAAGAAATCATATATCATATACGTATTATATGCATATATCATATGTAGGATAAAAAGATGACAGTAAATTATGAACTTAGTTTCAAAGAGAACAACTTATTTTTACTAATAAAATTTTAAGAGCTACTGTTTTTAGTTCTTGTAATACTTTTCTATCTGAAAGAATGAAATGAGAATTTTATCTGGCAAAATGGTTCAGTTTAAGACCAGGTAATCTGATGCTACAAATAATAAAATATTTAAAAAATCTTTTTTTTAAAGGACGCGCTTTTATTTACATATAGAAAGTGCACTAAAAAGAAGAAAATAAAAATTTTCAATCCGTGAACCTATCGCTTGCACATAAAAGCGTGGGGCGCCCATCACAACTCATTTCTTATTGCAACTACTCTTTTGCATATAGATAAATTTTTCTAATTAATATGATAGTAGCATGTATATGATCAAAGTTGTGAAACTTTAAATGTTTATTAATATTCATATAAATTTGTATTTATCTTTCGCAGCTTTGTACATGATTGCGAGTTGTGATGAGGGCCCCACGCTTTTATGTGCAAGCGATAGGTTCACGGATTGAAAATTTGTATTTTCTTCTTTTTAGTGCACTTTCTATATGTAAATAAAAGCGCGTCCTTTTAAAAAAAGATTTTTTAAATATTTTATTTTCTACTTTTTAGTAACACAATTTTTTAATCAATTTTTTGACATAATCAACTCAATTTAATTAGTCAAACTTCGTTGTCTATAACTTAAATGTGATAGTGGTAAAAAGATAGATTATTAATTACAAATTTATGTATTTAAAAAATAACAGTTTCCCCAACTGAAAATTGAACCCAGTACCTCCAGGTCGAAAATCCATTAAGCTAACAATTGGGCCAACTAGGCTACACAAATACCAGTTGTTCCTCTTGTATTATCATGTCAATTTAGATTTAGTTTCGAATTACTGAGCTGTTTAACACCTGGAATGTCGTCATCCATGGCTGGTTGTGAACTCCGGTGACATTCACGTGAAAGTCAAGAATAGCACGGATACAGCTTATATATAAAGATAAACGTAAAAATGCATTTATTTAATTACGGTACATTCGATCGATCTGAAATTTTGATACAATGTATTGTCATCCAAGATCTATCTGTGGTAAAATTTTGAGATCTCTAGTACCATCAGAAGTGGTTTAATTTTACGTTACAAGATTTGACGGATACAACATACAAACAGTGTGAGTTAAATAAAAGCTTGTAATGAAAAACACAGAGACTTTGGTGGAGTGGATTGGTCAGGATTAGTAACACACACACAAAGAGTGCCAATAATATTATACTTATAAATAAACTAAACAATTTACTTCAGAATTTTTAAAAAAAAATTTATCACTGAAAGTTTGAGCATCAAACTTTGGGAAAATTTATGAACTTTACACAAACAATGATTGTAAATTCCTTAAATAAACATTCAAAACTCTAATAAGAATGCAGGACTAAATACAAACCATGGATAAGCATATGACGCAATATTAGTCTGTATAGAAGGAGCGTCTGTAACAGATAAGATAAGAAAGAGCCGTGAGCCCTATATAAATTGCTTTCTACGTGATTTCATTTTAGCAAAACGATTTATCGTTGATTCATAGTCAACTTTCTCAGCTAGATCACGTTCAATTGAAATTAATGCCAATGCAGACTGACGTTCGTTTGTCATTGTTGAGCGCAAATAATTTTTGATGAGTTTCAATCTACTGAAACATCTTTCAGCAGTAGCACTGCTAACAGGAAGAGTCATGTAAATTTTATAGAATATTGACAAATTAGTGAGACCCGATGCCATTAGTTTTTCAGTCAAGAATGGCCTAACCTTTTTAAGTTGTAGTGTACTAGCAGAAGGTTATTGTATTAATGCATACAAATCTTATATTCTACGATTGCTTCTTCAAGGTTAATGTCGTGTTTGTAAATTTTGCATAAACTTTGAAAAGAATCTTTATTTTCTTACAACATTTGTGATGGATCAATACAATAGAAATAAGTAACTGTGCACCAAAATTCATTAAATCGATCATCTATTTGTGTTACAAGTGAATCCAAGATAGTGACGTACGTTTCAGATTTAAAGCGTGTAGTTGGATCATCAGCCCTTACATCACTGCTAAGTTCGCCTGTCATGCTTTTCGTTTTTGCAATTCGCTTTTCTTTAAATTCTGTTTTAACATCTAGTTTGGAACCATTTTCGTTAATAAATGATTTGACACCTACATTCAGCATTTCAAAAGCTTCATCGCTTCTCATATCAACAAACTTATTTTGTCCAACATCGATCAATTGTTTTGCAAAGCCATTGCAATTAGTTTGATAACATG